>CM033326.1:58667194-59267194 GCA_019359835.1 Pharus latifolius | reverse complement strand
AGAGACATACCAGTAAGTCCCATATGCGTTGAGAAACGGCTTATTTATGGATGACTTATCTAGATGCGACCATGAGATCAGCCAGCGAATCCAGCTTGGTTACTATAATAAGATGATCATTGGCGACTAGTCCCCCGAGTATAGCTCGATAAAGGGAGGACAAAGGTCAGGAATTAAACCATAATGTAACGTGAAAAAAGGTACATGTTATTTTTAACGAAAATATGCTAATTGAAAAGGAAAAAAGGAAATGGAAAAACTTACACATAAAACATACGTTGCTGATCTATATTCCATCGCCAATCGGGCTGATCCTGGTTGCGGCATTGAGACCACAGTATAAGGGCCTTCCCACTGAGGGGAGGATTTGTTGTGATTAGGCTGGTTTTGGATCTTTCGTAAAACCAAATCAACCACATGAAGAGTACAAGGTCGCACTAGTTTACTGTGCTACTTACGCAAATCTTGTAAATATGCTGCAGACTTAAATCAATACCTGATCGCGTTTCTCCTCAAGGAGGGTAATATCTTGGACACGTTTTTCATCATAATGACAAAATTGATCTACACGAATAGAGTTGATATGAATTTCCATAGGTAAGATAGCCTCGGCACCATATACCAATTGAAAAGGTGTCTCACTCGTAGCTCGACTACATGTAGTGTGTAGTGCCCATATAACGGAGTAGAGTTCATCTTCCCAAGCCCCCGAGCGTATTTTAAGGCGATCGAAAACTCGTTTCTTAATGCCTTGTAATATCTGCCCATTGGCACGTTCAACGGCACCATTGCTCTGTGGATGGGCGACATATGCAAAACACACCTTGCTCCCAATATCGTTGCAATAATCTAAAGAAGGACCACTAATGAATTTGGAACTGTTGTCGGTAATAAGATGATTTGGAACACCAAATCGTGTTACAATATTCTTATGAAAGAATTTTTTAGCCGTAGCGGTGGTAATATTGCAGACTGGTTCAGCTTCAATCCACTTAGTAAATGTGTCAATGGCTACAAATAAAAACTTGTATCCATTAACTGCTTGGGGCATAGGGCCTACTATATATATTCTCCAAACCGCAAAAGGTGAAGTTAGAGGAATAGTTTGTAAGGCATATGCAGGCTGATGAACTTGCCGTGCATGAAATTGACACATGGGCATGTCTTGACCAAATGCATGGCATCATTAAGTGTCGAAGGCTAATAAAAACCCTATTGAAAAGCCTTTTCGACTAGCGTCCGATAAGATGCATGTGCACCACACACACCGTCGTGAAGTTCTTTCAAGAGGGATTTACCTTCCTCTTCAGATATACAATGCATGAACACTCCTTTAGTACCCTTTCTATATAAATTCCATCAATTATTTTATATAGACGCGCCTTTCGAACTAATCGATCACTTTTGATTTCATCCTTGGGCAAGGTCCCATGTTCAATATAGATCCGCAATAGTCGGGTCCAATCTTTTTCATGTCCATGGTCGGCAACGTAAACTGTCACCAAATCATCCTTGACCGAAGCCGTGATCAAAGGGCATTGTAAGTGTTAGACGAACACTCCTATCGAAGCGTATGTACGTGAGGATCCAATTTTTGATAATTGGTCTACGAGTATATTATCCTTTTGTGGAAAAATTGGACTTCGAAATGACTGAAATGTTTTCCAATGTCATCACTTCTTTCAAATAATGAGCCATTGTCTCATCGGAGGTGCTGTACTCCTTGTTTAGCTGGTTTATGACTAGCTGTGAGTCTCCCCTCACCACTAATCGATGGACTCCAAGGAATTTTGCTGCTCGGAACCCAGCAAATAGACCTTCATACTCTGTTGCGTTGTTGGTCGCAACAAAGTGTAGTTGAATGAAATACTTGAGTTGGTTGCCTTGAGGCGTAATTAAGACCACCCCAGCCCCCGAGTGTCTTCAAAATACATCATCCAATGGTCGATGCATTGTAAATCTTCAGATTCTTGCATGGGGGGGTCGGGATTAGACCACTCAACCACAAAATCTGCCAGAATTTGAGGTTTAACTATGATACGAGGGGTGAAATGGATGTTAAATGCTCTAAGTTCCACTACCCATATCGCAATGCGACCAGATTTTTCGGGATTTCGGATAATATCTCCCAATGGAATGGATGAAGGCACAATAACTTTATGCGCTTGAAAGTAATGTCGTAGCTTGCGGGAAGCCATTAGAAGTGTGTAAAGTAACTTTTGGACTATAGGGTAATGCTCCTTTGGTCCATGAAGTACCTCTCTTACATAATAGATTGGTTGCTGTACACCTTCTCTCTCCGCGACTAGAACTACATTAACCGTCTGAGGGGTGGCCGCCAATTAAAGGAGTAATGGCTCCCCTAAAGTTGGAGAGACCAATACTGGCGGGCTAGATAGATATGCTTTGAGCTCTTGAAAGGCTTTCTCAGCTTCATCGGACCAAGTAAAACCATTGTGCTTACAGAGAACCTTAAAGAATGGAAATCCACGTTCGCCTAGTCACGATATGAAACGACTTAAAGCTGCCATGCAACTTGTTAGGCTCTGGACATCCTTCTTGGTCGAAGAAGATCTCATTTGCTCAATGACCATGATTTTTTCAGGATTAACTTCGATTCCTCTCGGACAAACATGGAAACCCAAAAGTTTACCAGAAGAAACTCTGAAGGAGCACTTTTCAGGCTTCAACTTTATTCGATGTTTATCCCAATAAAATCTTTGGGTTTAACTTGACAGGTAATCATGAAGACTTTTACCACATAATTGAGGCAAAACGTGAGTTTGTTTAGGAGCTCGAGCTTATGTCAATACGAACCGTCGCCTCCGGGCTCTATAAAAAGCAAAGCTCTTTAATTCTAAGACTCACAAGTTTTCTTTGGCTAAGTCTTTAGAACTCCTTCTCATCTTCTTACTTCACTTTTCCTTTTCTGTTCTCATCTTAATGGCGAACCGAGACTCCAAAATAATTGTTGAGAGTGATGAGGAATCAATAGAGATAGAAGATAAGATTGAATAGGATCTTTAGAAGGTAATTCTCTTCTGAAACATCTGTGTGAATCTTTTCTACGTGATTTAAGTGTTTCCAAAGCAAAGCATTTTGGAATTCTTAGATGTTTGAGGATTAGATATCTTCAAAGAAATGGTCTGGAGATGATGCAGAATCTTCCAGTGGAGCTTCATCCAAAAAGCTAATGGGAGCTGAGAACAGGGCTGCCGTATTGCCCTTAGCTCTTTCTTTGCATCCAACTCACCAACTCCCCTTCCATCCTCAGCTTTTGCACCTAGCCTGTGACCCAGGTTATTATCTTTGTCCTCTCTGCTTCTTACATACTTTTGGAACTGACTCATATATGCACAAGAAGAAACTGCGGCCATTAGATTTTCTTCTATGGAGAAAGAACTCAACAATGCACAGTTAAAGCTTGCCCGTAAGTGCACTTTCAGCCAAAGGATGTTATTTCCTTACACGAACTGCTGTAATCTTGTTACTTTCTTCATGTAGTACAAGAGGAACAAATAAGCATTCTTTCTAAGGAAAGGGATGACTTCCAGAAAAAGTGTGCCTAGGCTGAAGCTCAGAATGGGCAACTTCGTGCAACCATTGAATCCTTCAAAAGGACGACTGAAACTGTCTGCGAGGAGAGGAAAACCTTGAAGGCGACAATCTCAACCTGTAGCAGCATTCAGTCAGAAGTCTTTGAAAAACTGAAGATGGTTGCGGATTTGTTGAAGTTTGATATCATTGATCCTCAAAACGAGAACTTAAGCCTGCGTGAATCATGCAAATTGGTTGCGGCTCCAGCTGAATCACTTCTCGAGTACCTTCCAGAAGATACAAAGTGGCAAGAAGAGGCATTGAAGACCAACATAAGATCTGCGGCCTCTGCCATTTTGTGCAAATTAAGACATCACCATGACCCAAATTTGGATTTGTATCCGGTAGTTGCAGAAGCTGAATTCAAGAGTTGTTGGGGGAAATCTCCACGAGATCAAGTCCAGGTAAGAGGCTGTTCAATTCACCGGGGGACCAGGCCCCCCGGTGGATTGTCCCAGGCGCCGCCATTTACTCGGGGACAAGGCCGCCCAGACTTGGGTTTTGCTTAGATATTTTCTGCCATTGCAGTATCGCCGATCTTCCGACAGGTAAGGGTAAACTCGATTGGTGGAGAACTCGACGTTGACGATCCGACTTGACCATAACCGATCTAAGCCTGCAATCGCTACACCACCGTCTATGATCGTTATCAACCACGCAAACGCACGGTCGACCTCACCACGAAGGCTAGTTCCTGCAAGCGAATCGAGAACACAAGCAAGAACGAAGAAGAAGCAATCTCGAATTGCAATTTGATATTAAGCACACGAATTTGGGGTTCCACAAACTGAAGATCGGCGATACTACAATGGCAGAAAATATCTAAGCAAAACCCAAGTCTAAACGATGACGGCTACTGAATATATAGCGATGGCTAGGGTTTGGGGCATTAAACCCTAGGGTTACACGGGCCATGGGCACAAAGTGGAGCATCGCAGCTCCCGGCAGATTCTGGTCGCCATATTGTTTTGACAATTCCCATTGATTCGTAAAGAATTTTGACATGGAACTGAATCCGTTGGAAAGAACTTGTCGAGGGCTTCTCCGTGCATACCAAGAATGTCCAAAACAGAGTCTGTATGCACCCTGGGCGTCTGTTTTAAGTTGACTGCACGGAGATGGCCGAACCCGACTCGTGAACAAATTGGGCGCTCTCTTGGGCCGGCCTTGCAATGACGTGGCTTGTGGGACCAGAGGGTGTCGAAGTGGTGGAGATGCGCCTTTCTTGAATACGTCTTGAGCTTGGGGAGGTGGCCACGGTGGAGGCCGAACTGCTGGCGGCGATAGCGCAATATCAGCATGATGAGCTTGACGGCTGTGCACGCGACCTGGCCATGGTGCGGGTCGATGATGCCATATAGTTGATGATGACACCATAGTTGATTTAGGTGATGTCGAGGATGCCGTGAAGTGTTGCCAACTTGTCGTAGATGTCATGGAAGAAGTTACACTAATCCATGTTGGCGAAATGATCGAGGTAGCACTCGGCGACGACCATGCTGACGAAGAATTGAATGAAACTCTTGATGACCACCATGTTGATGTAGTGTTGGTCCTATCTATGATGTGCATGGTCACATCACAGTGCTTGTCCCGGGCGCCGCCATTTGCCCGGGTACAAGGCCCCCTGGTGCTTGTCCCGGGTGCCGCCTTTTTCCCGGGGACAAGGCCCGGGGCTTGTCCCGGGTGCCGCCTTTTGCCCAGGGACAAGGTCCCACGGTGGCTTGTCCCGGCTGCCGCCTTTTGCCCGTGGTCAAGGCCCCCCGGTGCTTGTCCCGAGTGCCGCCATTTGCCTGGGGACAAGGACCCCCGGTGCTTGTCCCGGGTGCCGCCATTTGCCCGGGGACAAGGCACCTCAGTGCTTGTCCCGAGCGCCACATTTCGCACGGGGACAAGGCCCCCCGGTGGCTTGCCCCGAGCGTTGCCGTCCTTCCGGAGACAGGGGTCTCCTGCCCCGGGTCATGTGACGGTCACGCGAGAAGCACCTCGGGAATCAGCGGACACCTGTCAAGCATTCAAGGTGCCAGACCAGGAGAAGGACATCACTACCCCTCGATCCAACGATGGCAGGCAGGGTAGTTTAGTCTTTTTGCATCTTTCGGGGCTATAAAAGCCCTTGTAACACCTCATGTAAGGAGGACAATTCACTTTTACTTGGAATAGACAATCTAACAGGTGTGCTCCGAATCCATCTCTCCCCCGAGAGAGCTCCCCTAGCCAACTCCAGTTGGGAACACGCCGAGAGGACTAGGGCCTCCACTGAGGCCCGAACCTGTATAAACCTTCGTGTCACTTGCTGTGTTTGTCCGACGAGAGAGGACCAGTCAAGCGGTCAGCTCACGTCGTCTTTTTTTCACTAGGATCTTCCACAAAACCTGCCGTGGTATTGGTAATACCACGACAGTTGTCGCCATCCGTGGGGAACTCGTGACGAGACGCCATGGCTCCCCCAAGAATGAGGAGGTCTCACGCTCCTCCCTGTGACGCAGGTCCCGGTCACCCGGCGCCTCCCATCCGGGACACGACCGTCCCGGCGCTTCCGCCTGGAGGCAGCCAGACCCAGGTACCGCCTCCTACCTTCCATGATAATTTTAGCGGTTTGACCTCCGGGTCAGTCCCGCTGACCGCGGTCGCCTCGGCCGGGACCAGTCTCCCCCCGACGGCTTCCTCGGCTCCCCAGGACACCTTGCTCGAGGCCTTAGTAGAGTTGCCAACTCTGCGCCCAGCGTTCTATGGATGAGCTACTGCGTGTCTTGGCGCGGCCACCGGCCCCCATTTATCAACCACAGTACCCGTTCCTAGGGGCTATGCCCCCGTTCATGGGTCACCCGGTGGCCCCTCTATCCCTGAGAGGCCCAGCTGCTCCGTACGACCCCACCAGGGGATATCCTCCCCCAGCGGGCCATCCGTCCGGAGCCTTCCCGGCGTCGGGAGTCTTCCTGATGCCAGGGGGTTACCTCATGCCCGGGGCCTTCGCGGTACCGGGGGAAACCCCACTCCAGGCCCTTTCCCAGGGCCGGGGACCCACTACATGCCGGGGGCTTTCCCTGTGTCGGGAGCCAGTCCCGCCCCGCAGGTCGTGTTTACCGCACTAGGGGCGGTTGATAGAGCAGCTCCTGCATCGCAGCGGGCCTCCTCCCGTAACGGCGCCCCAGTTCCAGACGTCGCCCCGGGGGTTTCCCTCTCTTCGGTTACGGATGATACAGGGGTTTCCCCCTTTCCGGTTCCGGACATCGCCACAGGGGTTTCCCCCTCACCGGCCCCGGTAGCACCCGGGCCGGTAGCTGCAACGCATGAGCTCCCTCTTCCCCCTGGGCTGCCCCCGAGGGCACCTCCGGCGGACCAAGTCCGCTTCACCCGGGAGGAGGTTGAGCAAATGCGTACAACCAAGTCGGGGAGGAACTTCCCCCCGACCATGGACGCAGACAGCCTCGTTCCTGCTCCGGCCTGGGGAAGAGACCCACCGAAGAGCCAACCTCTCCTGGGGAGCTCCCGGCTGTCCTGGAGGTCAGCTCCACCAACCCGGAAGAAAAATGGCACTACCGCCATGCCGGCGGACCTCTTGGGCCCCTCCCCGACTCCGACAATGAGCGCGCGTCCCCTGCCAAAGGGGACAGCGACTGAGACTGCCCTCGCGAGGTGGAAGGGGCTAACCAGCAGCTGTGCCGAAGACTCCAGTGCATTCGATGGCCGCGGCCTTACCGCCCGCCGCACATTGAACACTACAACGGTGAGGCCGATCCTTATGAATTTGTGCAGGTGTATTCCACAGCCATCTCGGTAGCTGGGGGAGATGAGATGGTGCAGTGCAACGTCTTCCCCCTCTACTTGATCAGGATCGCCCGCTCGTGGTTCTACAACTTGAAGGCCGGCTCCATCAAGTCCTTCGCGCAGCTCAAACATGAGTTCTTCGCGAACTTCCAGGGGAACTATGTGTGTCCCCTGGATTCCTCGCAGCTGTATACCGTCCGGTAGAGCACGGGGGAGACATCTGCAGCTTCTTCAATCGCTTTGCTTAGGTCAAGAGCAAAGTGGCTCACGTCCATGACTCCACGGTCATTGAGGCGTGCAAGAGCGGGATCCTCCTAGGAGAGCTCCACCGGAGACTCTCCTGAAGCTGCCCCTCCTCCGCCGATGAGCTCTTCAACGTACTTGAGAAGTACGCTCGGGCGAAGAAGGATGACCTTTGGAAGAAGAACCACGGGGCTCCCGCCCCTGCCGACCGGGGGCTAGGGACCCCTCAAACGCCCCAACCAGGGGGGTCATAGCGAGCCACGGCCTCGAGACATCTTTGTCCTCGAGGGCGGAGGTGGCTCGCGCGACACCTATAAGGGCAACCGCCCCTTCCCCAAGCCGAAAGGCCGTGGGGGTGGACAGTCGTCCTGCGGTCTGGAAGGCCCCGCAGCGGGAAGCGAGGAAGGTCTGTGGTGTACCATCCACAGGTCTAATACCCATGCCACCCGGGAATGCCATCAACTGCTACAACAATTTGCCGCATTCCTCGACCAGCATTGGTAGGGGGCACTCCGGCCTCCTTGCCCCCTCAGCCGGCCTTACCAACCCTTCCTGCTCCCCAGGGGGGGACAGCAGGGACGAAAGCAGGAGGGGGAGCCGTCAGAGACTCACCCCTTCCAAACCTCCCAGAGGCACATCAACGTCATCACGGGAGGGTCCGCCGCCGGGCGGGACTCTAAGCGTCAGCGCAAGGAGTACGCACGCGAAGTAAAGGTGGTGGGGGTGCTGCATACGTCTACGCCACCATAGTGGTCGGATGTCCCCCTCACCTTCACGGCAAAGGACGTGTGTGGGGTTCACTTCCCCCATGATGATGCGCTCATCGTCTCCGCTACCATCTACAACTACCATCTGGCCCACATCCTCGTCGACGGTGGGAGCTCCGCCGACGTCCTCTACATAATGGCGTTTAGGGATGCAGGTGGACGAGAAGCTCCTGCAGCTCGCAACAGGGCCTTTGCAGGGATTCGTCCTGGGGAAGACAATCTACCCCGTGGGGAAGGTGGACCTCCCCGTGACCTTCGGCATCCCAGACAACTACCGGACCAAGATGGTCCGGTTTGATGTGGTAGACCTCCCCTCTTCTTACAACGCGATTATGGGGGGGACAACGATCAACCGCTTGGGGGCCGCAATCCACCAACACTATCTCTGCGTGAATATCCCCGGGCCTCATGGCGTGATCACCGCCCGGGGAGACCAAGACGTGGCCCGCACTTTATACGAGCGCACCGCAGCAATGATTGGGAGCGTCAACATCATCAAAACCTCGGGGGGGAAGCCACTCCCATGGAATCAGACGCCGCAGTGTTATCTCCCGGGAGGCCCCTCCCCAAGCCGCGTCCGGATGGGGAACTCCGGAAGATCCCACTGTCCCTGGACGACGGGGACAAAACCGTTAAGATCGGGGCGGGCCTCCATGAGGAGCACGCGAAGCAACTCGCATCTTTCCTACGCGAAAACTCCGACGTTTTCGCCCAGGACGTCATCGAGCACAAGCTCGCAGTGACCCCCGGTCACCCCCCCATCAAGCAGAAGCTGAGGAAGCTCTCCCTTGAATGCCAAGAGGCGATCAAGGTCAAGATTGCCAGGCTCCGAGAGGCGGGGTTCATTCGGGAGGTCTTGCACCCCGAATGGCTTGAGAACCCCGTCCTCGTGAAGAAGTCAAATGGCAGGAGGCAAATGTGCGTTGACTTCACCGACCTTAACCGCTCTTGCCCCAAAGATAACTTCCCGCTCCTGCGAATAGACCAGTTGGTCGACTCCATCGCGGGGTGCAAGTTGATGAGCTTCCTAGACGCATATTCGGGCTACCACCAAATCCGGATGGTGGAAGGGGACGAGGAAAACACGAGTTTCATAACTCCCCTCGGAACCTTCTAGTACGTCCACATGCCCTTCCGGCTGAAGAATGCTGGAGTGGCCTTCCAGCAACTCATGACGCTGGCCTTCAACGACCAGATCGGTTGCAACATCAAAGTCTACGTCAACGACGCGGTCGTCAAAAGTCCCCGCGTGACTGCTCACGTCGATGATTTAGTGGAAACCTTCCGCAACCTTCGGGCATACCGGCTGAAGCTTAACTCGGAGAAATGCGCCTTCGGCGTGCACGGGGGGAAGCTCCTGGGCTTCCTCATGTCCCAGAGGGGCATACAGGCCAACCCCAAGAAGATCTAGGCATTCCTGGACATGCCCCCGCCGCGCTCGGTCAAGGACGTTCAATGACTCACCAGCCGCTTAGCCGTGCTAAGTCATTTCTTCTCGCGGTCGGGGGAACGCGGCCTACAATTCTTCAAAATCCTCCGGCGGCTTGAAGGGTTCCGGTGGACCCCCGAGGCCCAGGAGGCCTTCGACGATTTGAAGAAATATCACACAAGCCCCCCAATGCTCCGGAGCCCCGAGGACAGGGAACTGGAGTATGCGGCGCGGCTCGAGATCCCTGCTTCGAACAACGTCACTGAATACGAGGCTTTGCTCCTCGGGTTGCACCTTGCGCGCTCTCTTGGGATTCGTCGCCTCCTAGTAAAAGGAGACTCCCAGCTTGTAGTTTGCCAAATGGACAAGTCTTCCTTGTGCCATGACGCAAACTTGATCCTTTACTTGCAGGAAGTGCACAAGATGGAGAAGCACTTCGATGGCCTGGAGGCCCGACACATCCCGCAAAGGGACAACGATCGGGCCGATGCCCAAGCCCAGGCAGCCAGCGCCCGGGAAACGCTCCCCAAAGGGGCCTTCCTGGAGATCATCGCGAAGCCCTCGGTGACCTCCCCGGATGTGGGTGATGAGCCCTGCGCCCCGGAAGTCACCGAAATCACTCGGAATTCATCTTGGATGGATCCCATTGTCTCCCTCATCAATGGGGAGGGGGGCCCTCCCAACAAGACTGAGGTCAAGCGCATCTGGGCCAAAGCTCGGGCATACCTCTTGTTGGAGGGGAAGCTCTACAAACGGGGGGCTTCCGCCTTGCTCCGTTGCCTTCCGCGGTAGGAAGGGCTCCGGCTTCTCGACGATATTCACGCAGGAAGCTGTGGGTCTCATCTGGCCCCGGGTGCCATCGCGGCCAAGGCCCTTTGCCTGGGTTTCTATTGGCCCACGGTGATTCGTGACGTGCGAGCCCTGCCAGAAGATGGCCAAGGGTTCGAACCCCCCCCCCTCGTAGCACTGCAGACTATTCCTATCACTTAGCCCTTCGCGTGCTGGCGGATGGTCCTCCTGGGCCCCTTCCCCCCAGCGCCCGGGGGCTACAAGTATGCGGTAGTCACGGTCGACTACTTTACTAAGTGGGTAGAGGCCAAACCCCTGGCCAGCATCACGTCCCGAGTGGTACAGCGGTTTTCTAGAAAAATATCATATTTCGTTTCGGCGTCCCCCGGGAGATCACTGTCGATAACGGGACCCAATTTGACTCGGCATATTTTCGGGAATTCTGCGAAGGCTTGGGGATCACCATCCACTTCGCCTCGATAGCTCATCCCCAGAGCAACAGGGCCGTTGAAAGGGTCAACGGCATAATCCTACAAGGGTTATGCCGACGGCTCGAGCAAGCCGCCTCCATGCGAGGTGCATGGGCAGAGGAGCTCCCTAGCATCCTCTATTCCATGCGCACGACTCTGAGCCGGGCGACGGGACGTACTCCCTTCTCCCTTGTATACGGGGCGGAGGTAGTCCTCCCCTCGGAGATTGGCTTCCGGTCGCTGAGGGTCGAGCTCCTAGACGGAGCCACGACCACGACGTACCAAACCAACGAGGCAAATCAACAGCTGGAGATCGATCTCGTGGAGGAGGAATGCGACCGAGCACTCCTCCGCCACGCCATCTAAGAGCGCAAAATGGCGCGTGCATACAACCAGCGCGTCCGCGAGAGGGCTTTTTGCCTCAGGAACCTTGTCCTCAAGCGCATCACTGACCCCCAAGCCCAGGGCAAGCTCTCCCCCATGTGGGAGGGCCCCTACAAGATCTCGGCAGTCTTGGGCTCAGGGGCTTACAGGCTCTCCAACCTTCAAGAGCAAGAGCTGAAGCACACGTGGAACGTACGCTTGCTTCGCAAGTTCTACGTCTAGCCTACGGGCTTGTCCCTTCCCCCGGAGCGATTACGCCAGTGGGGAGGGGGACATTGGACTCACCATTCCCTCCCCTGTCGCGATCTTGCGGGGGGAGGCGTTGTACTTTAATTCATTATCAATACAACTGGTTTTTTCCTCAGCTCTGGCTCATTGCAGGTTCTTACATTACTGTCTCTCACGGTGTTACCCTCCCCGTGAGGGTGCCCTCTCAACGAGGATGCCCTCCCCATGAGAAAGTCGGCTATCACGACCCAACAAGTCCCTACAACGGGAGTCCCACTCCCATAGGGCAGCTTACGATCACCCCTCATGGACTGAGGGTGCAAGCGGCAACCCGATCCTCAGAAGCCGCGGTAACGAGTCAATTTGAGAGACTAGTCCCGTAGTTAAACACTCAGACCTGTCATCGGGCGCATCCTCCTTCGAGAGTCAGTTATCTCCTTAGATGAAATTCTCAGATATTCTTTCTTGGAGATTTCGTTCCCAGCTCCCCGTTTTCACGGCGACCGGAGGGTTGTCTCCCGGAAAAATTATCCCCAGGAATTTCACTCAGATTTTCTTGGATGTTCTTCGAAAAGAACCACAGTGCAACTTGAAGAAATTTGGGAACCACTGGAAATTGTTTCAGCACCTACTGAAGCTCAGCAAGACCTGCAAAATAATGTAGAAAATGCAGGACAAGCACCGGTTACACGTAGGTCTGAAAGGGTACGTCACACACATGGAAGGTACATGTTCCTTACAATGGAACAACATGAAGTATTATTGATAGACAATGATGAGCCCAAGACTTACGAAGAAGCGATGATAAGCCCTGACTCTAAGAAATGGCTTGGAGCCATGAGATCTAAAATTGAATCCATGCATGACAATCGAGTATGGAACTTGGTTGATCTACCTGATGGCGTAAAAACTATCGAGTGCAAATGGGTTTATAAGAAAAAGATTGACATGGATGGTCATGTTCATATCCATAAAGCACAATTAGTTGCGAAAGGTTTCAAGCAAGTTCAAGGTGTTGATTATGATTAAACCTTTTCGCACGTTGCTATGTTAAAGTCAATCAGGATCATCCTAGCTATTGCTGCCTATTTTGATTATGAGATATGGCAGATGGATGTCAAAATGTAACACCCTAGTTTTGGGGGTGAAAAGTTTTGCATAAAAACCATGCATGCATCTATCTTTGTAGTAGTAGCCAGATCAGCTGAACCCTAATCTCTCCCAAACCCCAAAAATCTCCAAAATCCACCCTTTGGATTCAGACTAAGATCTGCCTATCCAGATCTAACCTATCAGTTACTCTGAAGATAAAAGTCTTCACGAGCCAGAACAAATTCGGACCCTAACTCTCAGTATCTAAGCCTCTCTCTGTTTCGAAAACAGGAAAATTCAGATTTACCATAAGTACCCCAGTTTCCAGATAACTGAGTTATCTTGATTTAACCCTATCCAGACTCAAGTGTCTCTTGGATTATGTTTCCAGTTATATCCTCAACTTACTCCAAAAAGTTGGGAACCAGATTAATTCATCTAAACACTTTTCGCAGATTAGTCCAAATTTTACTGCGAATAGGTCCTTTTCTGTTTACCTGGAAGCCTGAAAAGGCTAAAATCTACAAATCAACTCCAACTCCAGAATTTCATCAGGGAACACCTCCCAAATGCTATTTGATACAATCTCTCTTTTGATCAGACTTCAAAATCTCTCTCCAATCACCAGAATTCGAGATCGACAAAATCCAGATCTATTTTACCCTAATTTTACCCTATTTTCGAAATTAGGTGAAATCCCTCAAATCTTATCAAACTTTCTCCAAATTTGAGCTAAATGAGTATTAATAGAAATATTATACTCAGCCATGGAATCAAATCTCAAATTAATCCTCTTTAAGACCAGATTTACAGTGTAGTCCAAAACCCATCAAAAATCATCACAATCAGGCCCCTGGTTCGACCACGGGCTACTGTTCATTACTAGACCACTCAGTTCGACTTCGACCACACCTCCTGTTCACGACCAGGTCGTTCAATCGACCACAGCTCCAGGTTTCGACCGCAGCAAGTGTCTTCGACCGCGCCTGTTGAATCGATCACGAGCACTGTAGCACAGACCTATTACTGTTCACTTGACCAGCTATTGTCGTTGCTTCGACCTCCAGCTACAGTACTTCATCCAATCGCTTGCCGCCACATGTGCGCTCGATGATTGTCACTGTGGATCTTCTCGGGCTCACCTCACGGCCAGCTGATTCTCCCCGATTGTGCACGCCACCGGCAACGTTTCAAACAGGAAAACCCGGCCACGTGGAGTCCATTCCGAAGCCAAACATCTATTCACCATCACCTCCACCAGAGCAGCAGGTTAGAGCCCCTAATCCAGCTGCAGGCCGTCACTTCACCGGGATTCAGCCGAGTTGTCACCTCCAGCCCGCTTCACTTCCCCGTGCATTTCCAGCTGTTGCAGCACCCCCCCCAAATCGCCTATAAATACCCCTCGGGACTTAGCCAACTCCACCACACAGCAAAAACCAGAAATCGCCACCCTTCATCGTGTCTTCTTCTTCTCCGGTGAGCAGCAAGGACGAGCTACGGTGCCAAGCCTCTACACTGCTTCCCCCTCCACTACAGCTACTTTGGTAAGCTCCTCTTACCTCCCTCATCCTACCCGAGCATGGAATTAACTTGAAACCTCTCCAGTCGCCGGCGATTTCCTTTTCTCTCCAGCAGCTCCGACGAGCAATTAAACTCTAACCAGGGTGAATTAGCTCTCGAGCCTGTGATCAAACATGATCAGTGGACTGTGTAGAACACATCTAAGCAACCAGAATCACCAATTTTGCAAAAACTTGAAAAACCCCAAACTTCAACCTTGCATGTTCACTGTGCTTGCTGGTTTAGCTTATCTGTTGAATGTTTAGCTAATCCAACTTCACTAGTATGTTTCTAGTACCCTGAGGACCATACACGAGCAAGGAATTGAGTTCAATCACTTTAAATCAGAAATGCCCAAATCAGGTTTGAGTTCATCTTTTCTCCAGCCAGTATCTTCCAAATCCAGCCACTCCAGCTCAAACTACCTTGCCATATAGATGTTTTGGACCATTTTGAGCAACTTTGTCTTCTACCACGACTCCTAATTCGGCCTAGAACAGAAGTTATAGCTATGCCCTAGTTGTTGTACTGTTTATGTTGCAGGTGTTCCAGACCAGTCAACTTCTTCGCTGGTTTTTATCACTTTCCAGCCATCTCCTGCCCTAGACCCTGTTGAGACATTTGTTCCTATTACAAATGCCTAACTACCAGACAAAGTGGTGCATCATTTGGAGCCTTGAATCAAAATATGTGGCTAACCCTAGTTTCTGGCCATGTCAACCCTATGCCAGGCTGTGTCAGCCAGTGGCATTAGCCCTGTTCCCCCACCTCTGGTCATGTAAAACAGAAACTACCTTGTCAAATAGCTGCCTCACTACCTTGTGCACCATATTCTTGAATCAAAACCTACTTTGGCCACTGGGAACTATTCAAACAATGCCAATGCCATTCTTGGGCACTGTCAGCCTATGTCGGCCAGTGGCATTAAGCCTTTTCACCCACTTCCAGCCATGAACTTTGGAAATAACTTTGTCCCTTAGACTCCTGACGTTGTGATCTACACTTTTCCCTACTATCACAACTTGAGTGGAGCCCTCTATCACCCATTGACCTTATGTCAATGCCTTGAACCGAATGCCAACCTAAAGACGTTCGCTGTTTTTGGGCGAACCAGTCACAACCTTGATATTACCCTGATATTTTGGAACCCTGTAAACCTTGACAACTAATCTTAACCCTGGTTTCCATAGTTTAACTCTAATCGCTTCCAAATCTTGTAACACCAGAGTATTTCACCTTGCATTATTGCATGTAGTGGATTAGTAAGAATAGGATTGATTGTAATGCCTGTATACTTGTTTGATCTTGTTCAGAGCAAGAGCCCAAGGTTGAAGATCTTGTCGCTGAACCGTCATCAACTGCTGATATTTATGACGCGGGAGGCAAGTCATACTTTGATCATATTGAACCTATATTTTATGAATTGCTATGCTATTCCATGAGTAGATATCTCATTAATATTGCATGTGTTGAGATCAATAATATTATGGCAGTGATAGATTGAATACTTGAGGAATGTGAACTTGTTAAGATAGCAAGCCATGAACTAATAAAAGTATATACATATACATCTATATTCATGAAATAGAACCCCTAGCCGTGACCAGTATTTTGGTATGGAATTGTGGTAGCACTGGAGGTGCTTGGCTGCACTGGATGTGCAGGCACTGAAGGTGCATGGGTTGTGGTATGATCTGGTCACTGGCATATAAGGACTAGAACCTTGTGTCGTGCGTCTAGTGGCATGAAAAACGTACCAACCACTTACCTGGTATGGGACAGGCACAATCTAGTAGCTTTCTTAGTATTAGCAGTTCCCTGCATGGCTTGTCGATCCGGTTTCTCGCGTCGAAACTGGTGGGACGCAGTTCGTCCATGAGTGATGTGAGATCAGAAAAATTATGAGAGGATAAGGTGTAAAGAAGGAAGACGCCCTACGCCAGATTAAGTCATGCGCGACTGTAATCAAAAGAGGCTATGTGTCTTGCGGGAACATAGACCCAGGCTAGGAAGTAAGGCAGTGGGGAGGACCCACAACGGTACTTGGGACTGGATTGTCCATTTATCGGGCAGGGATGCTGTTAATACTAGACTGCGAAAACATTTTGTGAGCTCGGCCTTGTCACGTGCGTATAAGTCGCATGAAGCTGGCCCGACTTGAAAGTCGAGTGAAAAAGTCTATTTAAAAAGAGGTACCCCTCTGCAGAGTTAAAAATGTATTCGAATACTTCGTGCTCCCGAGTTTTAGGAGTATGCCGCTGTGGATTAAATCCACGGGGTGTGACACAAGTATTGTTTTATAAACTAAAATTTGTTAGTTCAAGATTACCCAAGTGGCATGTGTTGTCACAATAAGGGGCGTTGCCGTGGACTGTCATGTGTTGACGTGTCGCGGTAATACCATAATATAGAGATCATGTGATAACTAAGAGGCATGTGGATTGCCTTAAGCATATGATAATTAAGAGGCATGTGGTTTATGCCCTAAGTTTATGAAATACTGCTATGAGTATAAGATTGTAAGGCTTGAATAAAAGTAATGTGATATGAGGATATATCGCCTTGGATATGGGATATATGTATCACCATCAATATGATTTATTTACTGCCATGAGTATGATCGGAAGTTGAATAAGAAAAGAGAAAGAAATGTATTTTGAAAAACCCTTCACTCTTTCCCCTATAGCATAGGTTCATGTCATTTATACTATATGTATCTCTACCTTCCCTATGACTTGCGGAGTACGTAAGTACTCACCCTTGCAACAACTCATCAATAGATGGAGCATTCTAGGACCTTGGTGAATATCCCGAAGATGTTGCAGACGCAGGAGAAGATGAGCAGTTTCCTCCGGAGCCCTGAGGTGGTGCTGTCTTGCTGTCAACCTCTGTTTCCTGTGGATTGCTTTTGGCCCTAGCTTCCGCCGATTAGATGATTTATTTTGCTGTACCTTTGTGCCTTGTAAGGCACTGTATCCCGTATTGTACTAAGGCCTGATGGCCATACAATTATGACTACTATAATATTTTGCTGCTTCAATATATTCTTGTGTTTGACTCATCCTGGGAAGTCAAGTGGTTTATGGGACCAGCTGCACCGAGCTGGGCTCCTCACAGGTGATGTCACAGTCGTGGCAGACACGACACAAAACGGCTTTCCTAAATGGAAACCTAAGTGAGGATGTGTATATGGTACAGCCTAAAGGTTTTGTCGATCCAGAAAATATTGGGAAAGTATGCATGCTTCATAAATCCATTTATGGGTTGAAGCAAGCATCTCGGAGTTGGAATCTTCTTTTTGATGAAGTAGTCAAACAGTTTGGCTTCATAAAAAATGAAGAAGAGCCTTGTGTTTACATAAAGGCAAATGGGAGCGCACTTGTTTTTCTGGTCTTATATGTGGATGACATACTTTTGATCAGAAATGATATTCCTATGCTTGAGTCTATGAAGTCCTCATTAAAAAAGTAGCTTTTCTAGGAAAGACTTAGGTGAGGCAGCATATATTTTGGGTATTAAGATCTTCTGAGATAGATCTAAAAGGCTAATTGGATTAAGCCAAAGTACATATGTTGATAAAGTATTGAACAGATTCAACATGCTGGATTCCAAGAAAGGTTTTCTACCTATGTCACATGGCATTAGTGTTAGCAAAAGTCAATGTCCTTCGACATGTGATGAGCGGGACCGAATGAATAAGATTCCATATGCTTTTGCCATTGGGTCTATTATGTATGCCATGCTTTGTACACGCCCAGATGTCTCCTCTGCTCTAAGTGTTACGAGCAGATACCAATCAGATCAAGGTGAGAGTCACTGGATTGCTGTAAAAAACATCCTTAAATACTTGAGAAGGACTAAGGATGTGTTCATGGTTTATGGAGGTGAGGAAGATCTCATTGTTAGTGGTTACACCGATGCTAGCTCCCATACTGACAAAGATGATTTCAAATCGCAAGCTGGTTTTGTGTTTTGTCTTAATGGTGAGCTGTAAGCTGGAAGAGTTCTAAGCAAGAAACTGTTGCTGATTCTACAACAGAAGCAGAGTACATTGCTGCTTCTGAAGCTGCCAAAGAAGCTGTTTGGATTAAAAAGTTCATCTCTGAACTTGGTGTGGTTTCTAGCATTTCAAGCCCAGTGGATCTCTATTGTGATAATAGTGGAGCCATTGCGCAAGCTAAGGACCAAGGTCTCATCAGAAATCCAAACATATACTCAGGCGTTATCACCTCATCTGACAAATCATGAATAGAGGTGATGTGAAGATTTGCAAATTGTCCATGGATTTGAATATTGTTGATCCGTTGACAAAGCCTCTCCCACAACCAAAGCGTGAGGTGCATACTAGAGCAATAAGTATTAGATACATTTGTGATTGACTCTAGTCCAAGTGGGAGGTTGTTAGTGATATGTCGTAGAGAAAATCACAGAGTTGTATTTATCTTTGTTATATTTATGAACATTTGAATAATATGTTATTTTTGAATAAATTATCATCTTAATTTGATCAACAAGTATGTGACTTGTTCGTGAGACTCTAAATTTATTTGATGATATTATTCTAATATAATCCCTGATCCATTATCTTTAAATAGGACATTATAAATTAATGGATCAGCGCATTTATTGATTGATGGTTATGTTTCACGGACCATGTATATAAGATATCAAATCAATAATGTGGACATATTGGAGAATATAATGTTGGATAGACCCATTGTGAGACACTGTTTGGATTTGTTATTTAAGTGTCACCAGTTGGTCTCAAATAATATTTATGATTGATCCTTAGACCTGAGACCATTACAGTTTCCTACATGTGTAGTAGTATACTTTGATACTACCAAACGCTATTTTTAATTAAGTAATAATAAAGGTAATATTCGGGTATGCTATGAGCCATGAGGAATATGAATCGTTAAGATAGAATTTGCATATCTCATATAATGAGAGAGATATCTCTGGGCCCCTCGATAGAGATGAATTGAGAAGTGCATGGCCATGCCATTTGTGGCTGAGTGTCAACTACGGGAAGTTCATTTCACTATGAGATCGAGAAAGGATTGAACTGTGGAAGGGTGGCACATTTCCTACCTTGGGTTTAATCTGGTATCATATGGCAAGTGGATCAACATGAAGACATTATATAGGTTTACTAATTATGATCTTTGTGTGTATTTGGATAGTCGTTATGTCCTGCTAGGGGCCACTACCGACTTACAATTCGGGTAACTATTCCCGGGTCGTGACTAAATATACATGAACCTACAGGGTCATACACTTAACGGGTTGGAACAATGCAATTCGGATTAAGTCTATTTTGGGTTTCCATATCAGATTTGGAGACTTAATATTAGACTCCTTATGCTTTTGGATTAGGTTTAGACTCCTTATGCATTTGGATTTGGGTTTGGTATGGGTTTTCGTATCAGATTTGGAAACTTAATATTAGACTCATTATGTATTTGGATTGGGTTTAGACTCCTTATGCATTTGATTGGGTTTGGTATGGGTTTCCGTATCAGATTCGGAGACTTAATATTAGACTCCTTATGCATTCGGATTGGGTTTGTTATGGGTATTCATATCAGATCCGGATTGGGTTTGTTATGGAATATACTATCATATACGAATTCGAATAAGATTTGAATCACATCAGGAAATATAATCTGTTAGGATTTCTTCTACATGGGCAATTCAGATAAGATTTGAATCTCATCAAGAAACCTAATCTGTTAGGATTTCTTTGCATGGGCAGTTCGGATAAGATTCGTATCACATCAGGAAATCTAATCTGTTATAATTTCTTCTGCATGGCCCTATATATAGAGATGTATGATGGACTTTGATGATCACCACAAAAGCCATAACTGCCATCTCTTTTGATAGCCCCTAATCCCTTGTCGTATGCGTTGGTGCTAGCACACCATCCTACGACGTTCCGTCCCGGTACGTGTGGATATCGGTAGAGGCGCTACTGCAATTGCTGCGCTGATTAGAATGATCCATGAGCGGTCGTTGTCATCTACATCTGCTGATCAGGACGATCCGTAAACGGTTGCTGTGAACATTCGATCGCTTCACCAAATTTGCTTCCGCTATTGGTAACAATCTAATCTATGATCTATTACTGGCAGCCTTCGAGTAAAATTTTTGAAATTCTTCTAGTGTAGCTTACTCGGTTTCCAACAGTTCGACCAAACAATAATTTTTGACCAAGTCCAATCCGTCATCTACACTACTTCGATCAAATGACAATGTTTCAAGCAAGTCAAATTTGTCCTCTTCATTGCTTCGAACAAACAACAATACTTCAACCAGTGAGAAGAAGCCTACAGCCAGTACCTCATCCATTAGTTCTTCTGCTCAATCAAGCTAACTTATATGCTTTAGATGCCAAGGGCGAGGACATGTGGCATCTTAGTGTCCTAACCAGCGAGCCATGATTGTGCAAGAAGATGGAATATATGATTCTCAAAGTGATGAAGATGTTATCGAAGACGCGGTAGAAGAAGTTGATGCAGATGGAGGTTTTTCTTTTGAGCAAGCTCAAACTCTTGTGGTCAAAACTGTGCTCAGCATTCAAATAATGGAAGCTGAATGACGACAGTGACATAATCATTTTCAAACTCGATGTAAGGTCCAAGACATGCCCATACGTCAATTGGGCTGATCCATAAAGCATATCATTCAAATAAAATGAACCACAATTGTTCTTTACTTTGAATTCAAAACCTTTCTTGTCCAAATATGTAATAGAAATAATGTTTTTGCTTATGGCAGGACATAATAACAATTATTAAGCTCCAAAATCAATCCTGAAGGTAAAGCCAATATAAAGGACCCAACGGCTAAAGCAGCAACTCTTGCTCCATTGCCAACGCAAAGCTAAACTTCACCCTTTGCCAGACTTCCACTCCTTTTAAGCCCTTGCAACGAAGTCCAAATATGAGCTCCTGAACCGGTATCAAATACACAAGAATCAGAAGAAGTAGCCATATTAACTTCTATAACATAAATACCTGAAGCGGAAGTCTCACTTCCCTTGTTATTTTTAAGATCTTTCAGATACTTATTGCAATTCCTCTTCGAATGGCCAGGTTCCTTGCAATAGAAGCACTCAAAAGCAGCAGTAGGGCCAGGCTTGGACTTTCCTTTGGGCTTATGCTGGCTGATTGAGCTCTCATCTCGAGCCTTGCCTTTGCCGTTAGCCTTTCACTTAACCTTCTTCTTGAAACTCTTTCCTTTTTGAACCATCATCACATGATCAGGATTCTTTTTGATGTTGTGCTCTGCCGTCTTTAACATCCCATGCAATTTAGGTAGAGTCTTCTCTAGATTATTCATATTGAAGTTACATATGAAAGGATCATAGATCGGAGGGAGCGATTGGAGAACCACATCAGTACCCAACACTAGGCTAAGGGGGTAACCAACTTTACCCAAGCTCTCAATGTAACCAATCATCTTGATTAAATGAGGGCTAACTACGCTTCCTTCTGTCAATCTGCAGGCATACCATTTCTTGGTGGTTTCATATGTTTCCACACTTGCCTAGTCTTCGAACAAGTTTTGAAGAACCACACTCATGTCATAACCATTCACGTTCTCAAATTTCTTTTGCAATTCAGAACCCATTGTTGCTAACATGAGGCAACTCACATCGAGATCGTCATCAACATGCTTCTTGTAAACATCTCATTGAGATCGTGGAGCTTTAGTCAAAGGTTCATCAGGAACTAGACACTCTAGAACATAGTCCTTTTTTGCTTGCTTGAGAACGATTCTCAAGTTACGAAACAAATCAATGAAATTTTTTCCAATCAATTTTTCTTTATTAAGTACAGATCGCATGTTAAAGTTGGTTGAGGAGTTATCAGCTATTATCTACAATAGAAAAACATGCAGAAGACATCATGTTTATGAACAATCTTCTATTAACATTTCATAAAAGTATCTTCCACTATTCGTTTAAAAATATAGTCTCTAGAATGAAATATAGTGGGTCAAGATCCATATTTCACTGTGTCCTATTGAGCTTTGGCATCACTACTAGAAACCTACTTATTTAGGTAAGCAACCTTTTGCTAATCATATCACATATGACACTTATTTGTTGGGTGACATCAATATGTCTCGGCTCCCAACACCATGCCCCAAGGCCCAAAATAGTATTGATAGCCTTGTTAAGTGAAACCAATTCTATGTGTATAAGTGTCTTGCTAGCACCTTGATTTGTCAAGCCTACGAAGCAATGATAAAGGCTTTAACAGTTGCAGCAATTGAAAAGGCATCAAAACAACTTAATTTTAGGAACTTAACAATGTTTAGAATTTTCAAGAAACAATCAAGAACATCAAAATAATCATCACAGATAATCAAATCAATCTATAAAATAGTATGTGTTGGGGAAGCACCCGGTAGTCCTACCATAGAAACACCCGTTGGCTTCTTCCTCCCTCCGATGTCTCCCGCCGAAAGCCATTGATGCTTCCTGTGGAAAGCCACGGACAACACCCGTGGAAAGCCACGGATGCCTCCCGTTTGATGAGGACATCACTAACACAAGTAGCACTAGAGCTCAACCCGAGGAATATAAAGGACCAATCACTCGAGTGAAGGCCAAACAACTACATCAACAGGTGACTTTATTCCTTAAAGAATTAAAGTATGATGTGCTACCTAATAGCTCTTGTTTAACATTGATCAGGAATAGAGAGGGAGATCATAACAGAAAGAACATGGCCACATATGGGCCAAATAACTTCATCGAATCTGGTCATACACCAACTGAGTGGAAATAGGATTTCCTAAGCTTTCCAACGAGGAGACCCAAAAGAGTAACGACTGCATGGAAGAAAAAAGTCTCGTCCGAATCAAAATCCAACTCGGAGAAGATTTATTCCGAACTTTTTTATCTTTTGTAGTTTGATAGGATTTTTATTCCATTTTGAATTAGATTCAGATTAGAATACTTTTAATTCTTCTATCTTTTGTACATACCACCCTCTATATAAAGAGAGGCATAGTCATAGTTTTTGATATACAAGATACAAGATATAAGACATTGATATTGAAAGTTCAGATTGAAGCCTTTGTTTTAGTTAAGAGTTGGATCTCTTCATCCTTTGTTCTTGTGATTTCCTTCGGAATTGCTTGAATGATCTTCGTGATCACCCTATCTATGCACCAACTCCGTGCATGGCCATGTGGATAGGTAATTCAGAGTGTGGTTGGGTGAATACATTGTTACGCAGGTCCTTGCTCTACAAGTGGTTGGCTATCTCGTTTCGTCAGGCCATACTAGTTATCCAGGTTCTACGTCGTTAAGATCGGGCCACCCTCCGTGAATGTGTCCTTCATCGGCATGTTCATATTAGTTGGTATCAGAGCTTCAGTTTCCACGGTAGAATCTTTTCTTTATTTCTGTTGATTAGTACTTTAGGTTTTTCCGTCCTAGAGTCCAGAAAATTGACAAAAAAAAAATTATATCACCTAGCTTCATATTTTAATCTGTTAATTTAGTTTGCTTTATCGAGTTTTAATCCATGGTTTAGTTCTTGTTGCTGGTCGAGTCAATCTTGGTGTCTCAAATTTGAGCTTTTCGTTTAGTGTTTGAAGAGTCAAAAAAAATCAAAACAAAAAAAAACATAGAAACAAAAAAAGGGAGAATATATATATATATATATATATATATATCATGATCATCATCGACCATCCTTGAGTCAAATATCATCTGATATCAAAAAAAAAAAAAAATTTGCTCACAGTAGTACAATTGTTGATTTACCCTTTGGCATACCATCTCTCTTGTGATCAACAACTTAGGATTGCCATACCATCGGATTGTTATTTGATTTTGCATTGCTAAGTTACAGATTATATCATCTGTTACCTAACCTAACTCCACATATAAATCCACTTGTTAAATGTAAAGACCTCATTGTGAATTCACGACATCATTCTCTGATAAGCCCCACTGGTTATTGCTGGAACGCACTGAGCATTCCCCAGGAAAGCATAAGAACTTTGGATTGGTAAGAGCAGGTGAGATTGAGTGATCCCACATATATTTCCTATTCAACATATTTTGTCTTTTTCTACATTAACCGATGGCAGAAAACCAATCAGTAAAAGGTGAGAATCATCACGGTTCTCCAACTTTTCGACCACGTCAAATTGGTCATGATCATGCTTTTTGACCACCCCAATTTGGTCGGCATGGGGGAGGTGGTGATGACTATGATGACAACTTCCAGTCCGACTACCACCCTGAAGGCAACAACTATTTTTATGGTAATTGGTAACCACCGCACACGGATGTCGATTATTGACCATAATACCATGCTCAAAACTGACATCGTGGCGGAGATCGTCATCACGACCACGATGGCAGAAGACTTGCAAAGATCAAGCTCACCATTCCTGAGTTTAATGGTTCGTTAGATCCGGAAATGTATCTCGATTGGGAGCTAAAGATGGATAAACTTCTTCTCATGTGTAGTGACAGTGAACAAGAAAAGGTAGCCTCTGCTTCATCCAAATTTGAAGGTTATATGTTGATTTGGTGGCATCAATATCATGAGCTAAGGAGAAAAGCAAATCGACCTCGCATTGCTACATGGGATGAGATGAAGAATGTCATGAAAAGGAGGTTCGTACCATCCTACTACATTCAGGACTTGTTCATCCAGTTGCAAGGTCTTAAATAAGGTCCGCGAAGTGTTGATACATGCCACCAGGAGATGGAGATTCTTCTGATGAGATGTGATGTTAGGGAGACACCTAACTAGTCCATTGCTCGGTTTTATAATGGCTTGAATAGAGACGTCCAGAGGATTGTCAATTATCAGCAGTACCAGGATCTCGAGCAACTTGTCCATCTATCAAGAAAGGCAGAACGACAATTAGCTGAAGACAAGATGTATTCGCGGGCAACCAATACTTCTATGTGGCGTCAACTGAGCAATAATGCTTCAACCCCGATTACTCTAACGGGTCAACCACACAACAATTCTTTGACCAAGCCCAATCCGTCATCTACACTGCTTCGACCAAACAACAATGCTTCGACCACCAAGAAGAAGCCTACAGCCAGCACCTCATCCATTGGTTCTTTTGCTCGCTCAATCCAAATTATATGCTTTCGATGCCAAGGGCGAGGACATGTGGCATCTCAGTGTCCTAACCAACTAACTATGATTGTGCACGAAGATGGAGAATATGATTCTCAAAGTGACGAAGACATTATCAAAGATGCTACTGCAGAAGTTGAAGCAGAAGGAGGTTTTTCTTTCGAGCAAGGTCAAACTCTTGTGGTCAAGACTGTGCTCAGTGTTCAAATGATGGAAGCTGAACGAGGGCAGCAACATAATCTTTTTCAAACTCGATGTAAGGTCCCAGATAAGGTATGCAAACTCATCATTGATGGAGTAGTTGTCATAATCTTGCTAGTAAGGACATGGTGGACAAATTTGGACTTACAGTGCTCAAACATCCTCATCCATACCGTATTAGTTGGCTTAACCCTTGTGGTGAGATCAAAATTACTTCCATAGTGAAGATTCAGTTTACCATTAAGGGGTATACCGATGATGTCATGTGCGACGTGGTTCCTATGCAAGTTCGCCACTTACTGTTGGGACGACCATGGTAATATGATTGCAATTCACAGCATTGTGGTCGGACTAACACATATTTCTTCTTCCTATGACACCTGAGCAAATCATATCAGAAGAGATGCAAAAATTTTCTGACAGTACGGTTGATGGTGTGAGTGAACATATGAGTGAGTGCCACATATCGGTGAGAGAGCCACAAACCAAATATGAGTGAGTAAAAGAAAAGAGAGAAAGATAGCTTAGCTTTAATAGCTACAAAAGCATATTTGAGAGTTGTGAGCAACCTATTGCCGGATTGTTTTGTACTATTGTACAAAGAATCCTTGATTTATACTAATGACTTAATTGCTCTTCCTAGTGTAGCTACCACTATTTTGCAGGCTTATAATGACATATTTCCAGTAGATGTACCATCCGGACTTCCTCCTTTACAAGGAATCGAGCATCAAATTGATCGAACACCAGGAGCAGCACTGCCAAACCAACCACCGACGGTGATAAAAAGAACTTGAAAGAGTGGGAAGATTATTTGCCGCACATGAAGTTTGTGTACAACAAGGCACTACATTCAACCACTAATATGTGTCCTTCTGAAATTGTTTATGGCTTTAAACTGATTGCTCCTATTGATTTGTTGACTTTGCCTGTGCCAGAACGACTAAAGCAAGAGATTAATGACAATGCTTACAAGATAGAACTACCAGTGGAATATGCAGTCAGTGCTACATTTAATGTTTCGGACCTTTCTCTGTTCTTCAGTTCTATGCTGTCAGACTCGAGGACGAGTCCTTTTCAAGAGGGGGAGAATGATGAGGACATCACTAGCACAAGTAGCACTCGAGCTCGACCCGAGGAACAAAAAGGACCAATCACTCAAGTGAAGGCCAAACAACTACATCAACATGTGACTTTGTTTCTTAAAGAATTAAAGTATGATGAGAATATATTGCTACCTAATAGCTCTTGTTTAACATGGATCAGGAATAGAGAGGGAGAGCATAACAGAAAGAACATAGCCACATATGGGCCAAATAATTTCATCGAATCTGGTCATACACCTACTGAGTTAAAAGA
This sequence comes from Pharus latifolius, assembly GCA_019359835.1. Lineage (NCBI taxonomy): Eukaryota > Viridiplantae > Streptophyta > Magnoliopsida > Poales > Poaceae > Pharus > Pharus latifolius. Next base: position 59,240,169 of record CM033326.1, on the reverse strand, counting down.
GGATTTCCTAAGATTTCCAACAAGCCCAAGATGACTCAATTCCGTTGACGATAGCAACCGCTACAACCAAAAGAATTTTGCTCGGCCTGCAGTCTACCGACCGAACGACAGTCAAACTTCAACCAAGCACCATTCTGAACACAGATATCCAATTTGGTTGTGTGAGTACTTGTTCGAAAGGTATTCGAATATTCTTTCGAACGCATCAAGAATCATTGAATTCTGACATTCTATGCAACCAGCAAATCCAAAAGAGTAACAACTGTATGGAAGAAAAAAGTCTCGTCCGAATCCGACTCCAACTCGGAGAAGATTTATTCCGTACTTCTTTTATCTTTCATAGTTTGTTACGATTTTTATTCCATTTTGAATTAGATTCATATTAGAATTCTAGTTTAATTCTTCTATCTTTTGTACATATCACCTTCTATATAAAGAGAGGTATGGTCATAGTTTTTGATATAAAAGATGCAAGATATAAGACATTGATATTGAAATTTCAGATTGAAGCCTTGGTTTTAGTTAAGAGTTGAATCTCTTCATCCTTTGTTCTTGTGATTTCCTTCGGAATTGCTTGAACGATCTTTGTGATCACCTTCTCTGTGCGTCAACTCTGTGCGTGGCCGTGTGGATAGGTAATTCAGAGTGTGGTTGGGTGAATTCGTTGATACGCAGGTCCTTACTCTGCAAGTGGTTGGCTATCTCGTTTCGTCACGTCATACTAGTTATGCATGTATCTATAGATACTAGTTATCCAGGTTGTACGTCATGAAGATCGGGCCACCCTTCATTAATGTGTCCTTCATCGGCGTATTCATATCACCGTGGAAGGCCACGGAGGCCTACCAAGGAAAACCTCGGACGTCTCCCGTGGAAAGCCACGGACGCCCCCCGTGGCGAGCCATGGTAGGCTCCACAGACGCCTCCTGTGGAAAGCCACAGACGACTCCATGGAAAGCCACGGATGCCATATGTGGAAGGCCACAGACGTCTCCCGTCGAAGGCCACGGAGGCCTATAGGGGAAAGCCTCGGACGCTTAGTGATGAGACCATGTACATCATGGTTATGACCAAGACGACATCAACATGGTGGTCATCAAGATGTCATCGTCCGCCACCTTGGCCAGGACGCGAAAGCTGGCAGCACGTACGTCGTCTGGATTTTGTGCTGTCACCGCCACAAGTTCGGCCTCCACCTTGGCCACCTCCCCAAACACAAGACGTGCTAAAGAAAGGCGCCTCTACACCTCTAAGGTCGCACAAGCCACGTCGCTCCAAGGCCAGCCCACAAGTGAGCTCAATTCATCCGGGAGTCCGGTTCGGCCATCTGCGCATAGTCCAACTTCAAACGGACGTACAGGCCACATACGAAGTCCGTTTTCGACGTTCTTGGAGTCTACGGACAAGAGAACGACGAGAGCTTTCCAACGGATCCAGTCCCATGTCCAAATTCCTTACGAATCAACAGGAATTGTCAAAACAAGATTACGACCAGAATCTGACATGCGCTGCGACGCTCCACTTTGGGCCCAAGGCCCATGTACCCCTAGGGTTTCCTCCTCCACCCCATGGCCGCCCCATACAGTATATATATGGCTGCCATGGCTGCCGTTTAGACTTGGGTTTTGCTTAGATCAATTCTGTCTTTGAACAGTGTCGCCGTTCATCGGTTTGTGAGACCCCAACTCGTGAGCTTCATCCTCAATTGCAAATTCAGTTGCATCTTTCTTGTTCTTGCTTGTGTTCTCGATTCACTGGCAGGGATTAGCCTTCGTGGCGAGGTCAACCGGGCAGCGCACGGTTGATAACCAGAGGACGCGTGGTGCTGCGATTGCAGGGGTTTTGATCATGCCGATCAAGAAGCCGGATCGTGTGTGTCTCGTGCCGCCTAATCGACTTATCCTCCACCTGACGGAAGTTCGGGCATCCCCGTTCCCATTACTTAGCCAATCGTCGGCCACGATGGAGTCCTCGGCACTTGAAAAGGTTGGGGGACGTGTTTTCTGAAAGTCAGTCAATTTAGCACCAGTTGCTGGTCCTTCAGCTTGTCCAGATGCTGAGTGTTGCATCAACTGCCCTAAGATCTGATTCTGCACAGTTGCTGACTCTTGTCTATTTCGCTCCATCCACATTAGTACGTCATTAATGTTGCCTCCTTGTGGCATCGTTGATGATGATCCTGGTTAGTCTAGGTTAGCACAGTCTCTTGTTCCTGGTGTGGCCCTTGCATTGCTGGGGTTTCCTTCGAGTTCTCCTTCTTGGGGTCTTCCACGCGTATTAACCATCCTATTTAAACAGGAGGTCAAGGATAGAGATGCTGATTCGGAAAGAATCACACACAGGGACACAAGCAGAATGCTGACATTAATTCAAGAGGTAAGGATAGGATTATGCAAAATACCCTTTTTTTTCATAAATCAGCTTTTCAAAAGATACAGAGCTTTTTGCCTCAACGGCTTACAGGGTTCATCTAACAACCACCACACATACATCAACCAAACTAAGAACAACTGCTACACCAAAAGAAAGGTCTAGCGTCTGCTGGGTTAGGCACAAAAGGTCGAGCCAAAGGAAGTCTAGGGTCACTCATCAGCATCAGAAGAACCACAAGGCTCTACCTCCTCGGGATCCTCCTCCTGGTCGTCATCTGCATCAATTGGATCCAGATCCAAATCCTCATCATCATCCCTGTCATTGTCAATATTGACAATCTCCTTCCCTTTTCCGTTGGGGGTCTTCTTCTCTTCTGCGGTGCTGGGAAGTTCGAGTGCATGACCATTGATAACAATGCCGCGTGACGAAGGTGTGAAACAACTAAGGTACTCCTTTAAGTTTCCCATTCTCTAGCGAGCGGTAATCCTTAGTCTTGGATGGCTTTTCTTGACAGCTGACTCTGAAGCATCCGGGTCCTTCTCTCCACTTGATTCGGCTAACTCTTGAATTTGCTTCTCCTTCTCTTGGAGACTTGCACGGGCCCTCATAAGCATGCCCTCAAGATAATGGCGGTTGTCGCGAACATGCTCGTAGTCACGAAGTAGGAGGGTAGATCCAATCTCTGAAGCATGAATGACGTCTCGGGTCTTTGTCAAAATAGCATCCTCTTGGTCGCTGGATGGGAGAACGACTCGGTACTCCGATCTGGGAACCTGATAAGGCACGAAGTGATAGGAGGAATCTGAAAGGTAGTCACTGTATAACTTCTGGATGGTACCTACGGCACGACGGGCGGCATCTAATATGGCATCATCTTCCTCTTCTCTGCAAGCCTGACGTCTCACTAAACCTCTCCCATACTCGGGGATCTCATAGACGATCACCGAAGCACGATAACCGAAGGGTCATCCATTGACCTCATCTTGCCAAATGCAAAACATTGGCCTCTAGCTATCTCGCGCACCAAGGAACTGCAGCATCATCCACAGGAGTAGCGCCCACGATCCAAGCTCGTCACCATGAACGTATCTCCTGCCGGAAGCCATCTGGGAGACAGAACGAAACGCACCTATGAGTTAAAACGAAGTCTAAAACCTTTTTCAAATAATTGAAAAATACAACAATTTTTTTTCCTTAAACAAAATAGGTTTTCGCAAACAAACTTTGTCAAAGAACTAGCGATCCTTCAGCTTCTAGGGATGCCAAGGTCTATTTAAGGGTCACGACCTACAGTCCAGCCTTTACTCTGATACCAACTTCTGTGGGATCTCATTTGAGGAATCCGGTGGCAACTGCCCAGGTGGGTTGCATTCAGAATGGTACATTGCAGGATCACAACAACAAGATGCATTATATAACAATGCAAGTAAATAAAACAAATGCTGATCACAAGGACCAACATTACAATAACATAGCGCCAAAATGACGCTATTTAGTGTTGATACAAAATTAAGGAGTTTTCTTCAACACAAAGGTCGGCACTGAATAAAACGACAACAACAAGCAAAAGGGCTTCAACGATCTTCATTTTCAACTGTAGCGGTATTGCATGGGCATTCTCCACATCGGACTCAACTTGGTAAGTGACCCTCTAGTAAGCTGGATCCTTGGGGGGTAGTTTCTTCTTCTTCCATATTGGGTTCAAGGCCGTAGGACTCGGGATCAATGAATCCTTCCTCTAAATTGTTTGTAAAAGCAAGGGTGAGCACATTGTCCACATAGTGCTCAACAAGTCTCAAATAAGAATGCAGGTACATAGATGAGGAGGGATTTCCAAAAAGATGGGCTCTTGGTTTATAGATAAGAATAGATTTTCACTCTTAATTTCGAAGAGAAGGTTTTGCTTTCGAAAAGTGAGGCTTTTAAAATCTTAAGCTAGATTTTCAGAAGATGTTATGTGTGGTGGTCTTCCATGAGTCACCACTTTAATCAATATTATGAAAAACTTTCCCAAAAGCTACTTGTGCTGCATCGACGTGGATAGAATCCACCGCGCGCAGACTCCATGAACTGGGAGCTCAGAGTATCCGATACTTTTTATAACTTTGCAAGGGTGTAACACTTTAATCCACCGATCACTCAGATTTCAAGTCGGTACCTCTCCATGCGACTTTTACGCATGTGACAAGGCCGAGATCACACAACAGTTTACAATCCTAGCGTTAACAATCCCTGACCGGTAAATAGACATTCCAGTCCTTATTACCATTGTGGATACTCCCCACAGCCAATTCTTCCTAGCCTTGGTCTATGGTCCCGCAAGACACATAGCCTATGGATTCAGTAGCGTACGATTCGGAATCCTGGCGTAGGGCGTCTTCCTTCAATACGCTTGATTCACTCATTAGCTCACATCACTCGTGGCCCTCTGTGGCCCACCAGTTTCCTCTCGAGAAACAAGACCGACAACCATTGCAGGGAAAAGCTAATACTGACAAAGCTACTATGTTGCGCCCGTCCCATACCGGGCAAGTGGTTAGTACGTTTTTCATGCCGCATAGAAGTACAACACAAGGTTCTTGTCCTTATGAATCTTTAGTGAGGGGTCTTTCACATTTCCAATGTGCACACAGCACCAACCAACCAAACCATCCTCACTATCGATTCCAATCACATTTTCTTTCACAAACAGGTTTTGAACATACTTTTCACACATGTGACCATTTAGCATTTAATATATAATCTTGAGCATAAGCATAGCCTAAGCATGATGTCCTCTGGTGACAAGGGTGCATGGATATTCAATCACAAAAGGGGCTTCACAATTATTTAGGTCATATCTAACCACTTTATTTGAACATAACTCTCATTTGAATGTAAGGCATGCATATACTTGAAAACAACTAACATACTTCATTTCAAAATATTAGGCGAGACATGATCAAGAGATTGAGACTTGCCTTGGAATGAGGGGTCTAGTTGCTCAGACAATTCTTTGAAGATCTATTCCTCTCCTTCAACCTTTGGCTCTACGGCGGATACAAACAATACACCATACACTATATAAGCATACAGAAGATAGTCTTTATAGGAAATGATACATAAAATATATCATGCATGCAGGGGAGATGCTCTGGGCAAGGTTACTTGAGCACTGCTCGAAGAGATAGGTTCAAAGGGGTTGAACGTCGAAGGTCGAAGGGTCGACATTCGGTTCACGGCTAGGCATAGCCTTGGGTTGGCTTTAGGTGAATTTTCTGAAGATGTGGCAAAAGAGAAAGTTGTAGAACATGGCTCCAGGGACCTAGTAGACAAAGTGGCATTTCAATTGCTCAACTAGAAGGGATCAAACAAGGCCAATGCCAGTGGCTGACATGCACTAACACTGCACCAACACTGTCAAAAAATAGGGCAGAGTGGTAAATCTGGTTCTGGGCTTCAAACACTTCGCCAACTATGTCTTGGAGGTAGGCGTGGATGCCAGGAACACAATGGCGGTAGTTTCAGGGGCTAAGGCAGCCGAACGACGATGAACGGCGGAGATGAACTACTGTGGTGACACGGCACAGACATAGTTCTGGACAAGAACTTGGCAAGGGAATAACTTCCAATCTGGGCAGATCTAGAGTTCGGGCTGGTGGAACGAAATGCAAGGGGGCAAAGACCTAGCTAAGTGACAAGGTGGTGCTGGCTAGATCGGCCGGCAACAAAATCCGGTGGCCGGCGCTGGAGAAGAAGGCACTGGATTTGGGGGTTTTTGGCACAAGGCGATTGAAGTCAATTCCTTGCTAGGAGAGTGAGAGGGGGACAAGAGAAAGCTACAGACACAGCCAATTTGACCGGAGGGTCGCCGGTGTGGCCTAGCGACGCAAGCCAGATCCTGGTGGCGCTTAGATTGGGGGAAAGCTTTGTTTTGAGGTCAAATTTGAAATCCAAGCTTACAGGCATGCTAGGGAGGCTCTACTGGTCATAAGCTCTCACAGAAAGGTGAGCTAATTCGGGCTAAAACAAACGGCATTCCCAGAACAGGGGTTTAAGAGAGTTCCGGCGATCACCGGTGACAAGGTCCGCCGGGATGAAATTAAAAGGTAAAGCACAGAGAGGAGGGTGAGAGGGACTCACCGGTGTGATCGATTTGAGGTCTGGTAGAGCCGAACGGGCTGGCACCGTGCTCCTCTTCATTGGCTCGCCGGAGATGAAGAAGAAACGCGAGGGCTAGAACTTAGTGGCTGCTGGCGTGGTGTGAAGAAACTCTGGGCCAGGGGGAGGGCTTAAATAGGCAGTGGCTGGGGCTCTCGACAGTTGAAGCGGATCGAATAGGATACGCGTGACTGGCTCCGGAGGCAGGATCAAGAAGGTGTGCACAGTGTTGGGATGCGGCATCGGCTCTGCCAGAGGAGAGGATCGCACCAAATCCGGCTGTAGCAGGGCGATGGGGTGGCTGTCTTCGGCATGGCGGTGATGTGGCAAAAAGCCTCCGACAGCAGCAGGCACGCGCACACAAAAAATGAACTGCGCTGCTGGCGCTGCTACAGCGGCTCCACGGTGGCCAACCAAACGCGCACACATGGTGGCGAGTCTCAGGCAAAACTGGCAACGGCGGGGCTTCACCGGCGACGGCGAATCACGGCGAGCGGCACCGGTCGCAGTCGAAATGGGTGCTGGCCTGGTCGTGGTCGAATGACCTAGTCGAGGCAGCAGTGGCTAGTCGAAAGAAGGGGCTGAAAAAGAAGTCTTGGGCCGATCTGCAATCTCTAGAACTTGATTCTTGGACTGAATTGTGAATTTGGCAATAAACATGGTTTCGATTGAAACTGGCTTTGCCAATTGGACTCACCAAGTTCAGTAGGTAGATTTGCAGGGATAGAAGACACAATCGGGTGTTTTGATCAGGTTTTGAGAAAAACGAAAACAGAAAGATTAGGGTAGATAGGGTAATCAGGGACTGAATTTCGTCAAGGCCAAAATCTGGGACCTAGGATGAGAATTTGAGATTTTTCCTGAAGAGGATTTTGTTCAGAATAGCAATTCGGAGACATTCCCTAAATCTGATCAAGGTTTGGAGCTGATTTGCGGCATTTAGCCTTTTCAGGGTTCTGGGAAAATTAGAAAAGGATTAATTTGAAATACTTTTGGACTGAAATGCGAAAATGGTATGAAAGGTGGAGTTTAGCTGCCAACTTTTAAATTAAGGTAGTGGCATACCTAAGATCATAATTCTGAGATAAGAGATAAAAAATGGGGTTGAGACATCCAAGAATCCAATGAAGATACGCAGACTGGCATGCTAAAGAGGTAGCAAAAATTGGGATGTTACAGACGCCCCCCGTGGTGAGCCTCGGACACCTCCCGTGGGGAGCCACAGTCTCCAAACGCCTCCCGTCGGGAGCCACGGACGCCTCTCGTCGAGACCTTTCAGACGCCCCCCATGGTGAAGTCTCCCGCTAATACCTCGAGAGCGACATGAGTGTCTAGGTTTGTCCGCCGGGATTCAAGTGCCCGGAGGCCACCACTCAGGCCTGGAAGCCTGGGGGACGAATAACGCCAAGGATACCTTAGGAACTAGCGATGACACTTGTCAGGCATCCAAGTCATTCACCCTGTGAAAGGACAACGATGCCCCTCGATCCAGCGGTCACAGCTAGGGCATTTTAGTCATTTTGCATCTTTTGGAGCCTATATATACCCCCTTGTATCTCATTTGTAAAAAAGACACAATTCATTTTGCACACTCAAAGCAATAGGCATCCCTTGGAGACCTCTCTCCCCGAGAGAGAACCTCCCTAGAGGACTTGCGTCTGGGGGGTACCGACTGGACTAAGGTCCCCACCGAGACCCGAATCTATATAAATTCTCCGTGTCAATCTTTGTGCTTTTTGACTTGAGGTGATCTATCATACGGTTAGCTCGTGTTGATGTACATGTGTTACACACATCTGAGAAACCTGTCGGGGTCTGCGCAATACCACGGCAGTTGGTGCCATCCGTGGGGATTTGTAACAACTTGCCATGGCTGCTCCAAGAAGAACGAGTGCTTAGACTCTCTCCCTTTCTGGTGACGCCGGTTCCAGTGACATGGCGCCACCCCTGCAAGTCGTTCCTCCCGCCACGGCACCATCGCCTAGGGACACCTGGACGGAGGTGCGAGTCATTCCTCCTGCTATTTCTGGTGGGAGCGCCCCTGCGCTGAGCCCGTCGACCGCAACCACGCTCGCGGGGCCAAGCGCTCCCCAGCCGACGCTCCCGGCCCCCGGGTACCCGCTACTCGGGGCTTTGGTCAAAGGCCAGCTCCGTGCTCAATGCACATTGGAAGAGCTATTGTGTGTCTTGGCGCGGCCTCTGGCTCCCATCTACCTGCCCCAATTCCCAAAAATGGGGGCACCACCTCTGTTCTTCGTGGGACACCTAGCTACCTTCCCTGCGCCGGGAATGTTTCCCGCGATGGTGAGCCTGCACGTGCCCAGAGCCTTCCCCCCTTGGGGATGTCACCTCGCACTGGTGACTTCACCTGTGTAGGTAATCCTCGTCGCGCCAGGAAACCTACCCGCGCCGGGAGCCCTCCCCAGGCCAGTGACCGTCCGAGCGCCTGGAACCGCCTTGGTGCCAAAACCAGCCACCACTTCGGGAACCCTCCCAATAATGACTCTTTCTGTCGCCCCGGACATCTGCACGGCATTGGGTCTGACCCGCGCGCCGGTGGCCTCCCCCGGACCAATAGCCCATACGCATCAGCTCCCTTCTCCCCCAGGATCAAATCCGCTTCACCCTGGAGGACGTAGAGCACATGCGTACTGCATGGTCTGACGAGGCTCCCTCTCGCCGCCGCAAGGAGCCACACTCCCGGGCAGACTAGGGGAAGAGGACGGTTGAAGAAGCCATTGTCAGCTTCGGGGGACTTCCTAAAATTCAAAAAATAAGCTCATCTAACCCCGAGGAGAAAAGGCGCTACCGCCGGGCAAGCGGGCCACTGGGGCCCCTCCCTGACTCAGACGATGAGCGCGCTTCTCCTGTCAAAGGAAACAGCGACCGGGAATCCCCCCAGGATGTCGCGTGGGCAAATGAGCCGTTGTGTCGCCGCCTCCGGTGCATCTGATGGCTGCGGCCATACCACCCCCGCATATAGAGCACTACAATGGTGAGGTTGACCCCTACGACTTTGTCCAGGTGTACTCTAGAGCCATCTCGGCGGCCCGGGGGATGAGACGGTGAAGTGCAACGTCTTCCCCCTGTACATCACCAGAATCTCCCATTCATGGTTCTATAACCTGAAGGCGGGTTCCATCAAGTCCTTCGTGCAGCTCCAGTGGGAGTTCTGTGCGAATTTCTAGGGGAACTACGTGCGTCCCCTGGACTCATCATAGATATACACAGTTCCGCAAAGGACTGGGGAGACCATTCAAAGTTTCTTCAAACGCTTTGCCCAAGTGAAGAGTAAGGTAGTTCACGTCCCTAACTCCACCATCATTGAGGCATGCAAGAGTGATATTCTCCCCGGGGAGCTCCACCAGAGGCTCTCCTGGAGTTGCCCAACCACTACTGACGAGCTCTTCACCGTGCTCGAGAAGTACGCCCGGGCAGAGGAGGATGACCTCTGGAAGAAGCACTAGGGGGTACCTGTCCCTGCCGAGTGATAGGCCAGGGACCCCCAAGAGGGGCAACCATAATGAGCCACGGCCTAGGGACACCTTTGTCCTCAAGGGCGGAGGTGGCTCAAGCGAAGGCAACGGGAGTAGCCGCTCCTACCCCAATCCAAAAGGAAACGAGGGAGGATAGCCCCCTCGCGGCTGGGTAGATCCCAAGCTGGGAGGCAAGGAGTGCATATCCAACCTGTGGTGCGCCTTCCACAAGTCCACATTCCATGCCACTTGAGAATGCAATCCTCTCTTGCAACAGTTCGCTACATTTCTTGACCGGCATGGGCAAGGGGGAGGGGGTCCGGCCTCCTTGGCCCCCTGGCTTTGGGAGCAGAAGCAGGCGCAGGGGAGGGACTCAACCGAGGAGCTTCCTTTCCAGACCTCCTAGAGACGTGTGAACGTCATCGCGTGGGGGTCCGCCTCAGGGTGACACTCCAAGTGCCAGCGCAAGGAGTATGCGCGGGAAGTGAAGGTAGTGGGGGTGTTGAACACGTTTCGGCTACCAAAGTATTCAGACGTCCCCCTCGCCTTCACGGTGGAAGACGCGAGTGGGGTTTGCTTCCCCCACGATGACGCGCTTATTGTCTCTGGCACTGTGTTCAACTGTCGGCTAGCCCGCATCCTCGTCGATGGCAGAAGTGCTGCGGACGTCCTGTACCTAAAGGCGTTAAGGGAAATGCAGGTGGATGAGAAGCAGCTGCAGCCGCAGCTGGGCCACTACAGGGCTTCGTCCCGGGGAAGACAATCTATCCGTTGGGGAAGGTCGATCTTCCCGTGACCTTCGTCACCCCAGACAACTACTGGACGGAGATGGTCCGGTCTAATGTAGTTGATCTCCCCTCTTCCTACAACGCTATCATGGGGACGACCATGATCAACTGCCTAAGTTCTGCAGTTCACCAAGGTTACCTCTGCATGAAGATCCCTGGGCCTCGTGGCATGATCACTAGCCGGGGCGACCTGGACGCGGCCCGCATTCTTTACAAGTGCGCCACCGCCATGATTGGGGATGTCAACCGATCAAGGCCTCGGGGGAGGGGAGTGCTTCCCCTGCTCCCAGTGTCCAGGTCACCCTTCCCAGCAAGTTCCTCCCGAAACCGCACCCGGAGGGGGACCTCTGTGAGGTCCGACTGTTCCCGGAGAATGGGGAGAAGATTGTCAAAATCAGGGCGGACCTCCCCAGGGTGCACACGGATATCCGCAGGCTTCTGTGAAAATTCCGATGTCTTCGCATGGAAGCCTGCGGATATGAAGGGCGTCGCCCAGGACGTTATTGAGAACAAGCTTGCTATAATGCCCGGCCACCCTCCGATGAAGCAAAAACTAAGAAAACTCTCCCTTGAGCACCAAGTAGGCATTAAGGCTGAGATCAAAACGCTCCGAGAGGCTGGGTTCATTCGGGAAGTCTTCCACCCCAAGTGGCTCGTGAACCCTGTCCTCATGAAAAAGTCTAGCAGCAAGTAGAGGATGTGTGTCGACTTCACCGACCTCAATAAGGCTTGCCCGAAGGACAACTTTCCACTCCCACAGATTGACCAGCTGGTGGACTCGACAGCGGGGTGCGAGCTCATGAGCTTCTTGGACGCATACTCGGGCTACCACCAAGTCTGGATGGCCAAGGAGGATGAGGAAAAGACGAGTTTTATAACTCCCCTCGGCACCTTCTCCTACATTCACATGGCCTTCGGGCTCAAGAACACTGGGTCAACCTTCTAACGCCTCATGTCTCTGGTACTCAAGGCCCAGATAGGCCATCATGTAGAGGTCTATGTCGACGATGCGGTCGTCAAGAGCCTCCATGTGGTCGCCCATGTCGAAGATATTCGGGCCTGTTTGACATGCCCACACCGCGCTCTATAAAGGACATACAAAGACTCACCGGCCTGTGGTCGGGGGAAGGCGGTCGTTAGTTCTTTAAGATCCTCCGGGGACTTGATCGGTTCCAATGGGCCCCCCGAGGCCCAGGTAACTGTCAACGACCTGAAGACCTACCTCGCGAGCCCCCCGATGCTAATGACCCCATCTCGGGAGGAGCCCCTACTACTGTACCTCACGGCTACTCTGATCGCTGTAAGCGCGGTAATGGTCAAGGAGCAGGACGGGAAACAACGCCCCATCTATTATGTGAGTGAAGTCCTCCAAGGTGCCAAGACAAGGTACACGGAGATGGAGAAGATCTGTTACACCATCCTGATGGCGGCCAAGAAGCTCCGCCACTAGTTCGTGGGACACCGAATCACAGTCCTGCCTTCCCTCCCTCTGGGGGAGGTGCTACGAAACAGGGAAGCCACCAGACAGATTGGGAAGTGGGGAGCCGAGCTGGCTCCCTTCTCCCTCTCCCTCACGGTCATGCTGCCATCAATCATAGGTCCTCACTGACTTTGTGGCTGAGTTGACTCCCGTTCCTGGGGTGGGGGGCTCTCCTGCCGAACCACCCCGATGTGACAACCATTGGACACTCATGTTCAATGCCTCCTTGTGTCTCGCTAGGGCCAATGCGAGGGTAGTCCTCCAGAGCCCCGAGGGGAGGACGTTGGAGTACGCCATAAGGCTTGAGTTCCCGGCTATGAACAACGTCACTGAGTACGAGGCCCTACTACTCGGGATTTCGTTGCCTCCTAGTCAAGGGAGACTCCCAACTCGTGCTTTGCCAAATAGACAAATCATACCTGTGCCATGATGCAAACCTGAGCCTCTACCTGGGAGAGGTGAGGAAGATGGAGAAACACTTCGAGGGCTTAGAAGCACGACACATCCCCCAAAAAGACAACGACCGTGCTGATGGCCTAGCTCGGGCAGCCAACGCCCAGGGACCCCTCCCCGTGGGCGCCTTCCTGGAGATCATCACGAAACCTTCGGTGACCACCTCTGACCCGGACAGTGAGCCCCACGACATGGATGTCTCTGAAATCACCCAAGCAGCATCTTGGATGGACCCCCTCATCTCTTTCACAAAGGGTGAGTGGGAGCCTCCAGCCGATGCAGTGGCCCAGCGCCTCTGTGCCAAGGTACGGGCATACCTCTTGCTGTAGGGGAGACTCTACAGGCGGGCGGCTTTCGCCATGCTTCGCTGCCTCCCGCGGGCAAAGGGCCTCTGACTCCTCAAGGACATACACTCTAGGAGTTATGGCTCTCACTTGGCCCCACGCGCGGTGGGAACGAAGGTGATCTGCCAGGGTTTCTATTGGCGACTGTGGTCCGCGACGCGTGAGATCTTGTCTCCGCATGGGAGGCCTGTCAGAAGATGGCGAAGGGCTCTAACTTACCCTCCACAACACTACGAGCCATCCCTATTACTTTGCCTTCCGTGCACTGGGGAATGGACCACCTTGGTCCCTTCCCCCTGGCGTCTGGGGGATACAAGTATGCTGTCGTCACAATGGATGATTTCTCTAAGTCAGTGGAGGCTGAGCCCTTGGCCAGCATCACCTCCTGAGTGGTTCAGTGTTTCTTCTGTAAGAACATCGTCTGTTGTTCTGGGGTCCCCTGATAAATCACAGTCGACAATGGGACACAATTCGACTCAACATATTTCTGGGAGTTCTGCCAAAGCTTGGGCACCACCCCCCACTTCGCCTCCATGGCTCATCCCCAGAGCCACAGAGCCGTCGAAAGGGTCAACAGTGTGATCCTGTAGGGATTGCACTGAAGACTCGAGCAAAACGCCTCTAGGTGGGGCGCATGGTGGAAGAGCTTCCGAACATCATCTGCTCCATGCACATGACCCCAAGCCGGGCGACCGGGAGCACCCCCTTCTCGCTCATATACGAGGCTGAGGAGGTCCTCCCCTCAGTAATAAGTTGTCGATCGCTGTGAGTCAAGCTCCTAGACGAAGCCATGGCTGCAGCGTACCAAACCAACGAAGAGAGCCAACGACTAGAAGTCGACCTCGTCGAAGAAGAGTGGAATAAAGCTCTCCTCCGCCACGCTGTCTACGAGCTGAAATGGTGCGCGCCTACAATCAGCATGTTCAGCCGAGAGCTTTCCGCCTTGGGGACCTTGTTCTCATGCGCGTCATTGGCCATCAGGCCCAGGTCAAACTCAGCCCCTTGTGGGAAACCCCGTATAGGATCACTACAGTCCTGGGCTCGGGGGCTTATAAGCTCTCCACCCTTAAAGACCAAGAGCTGAAGCATACATGGAACGTAGACTTTCTCCACAAATTCTACATATAGCCTCCCCCGTCGCGACTTCGCAGGGAGAGGCGTTGTATTTACTATTTTCCAATTCAAGTGGATTTGTCTAAACAAGTCTCCGAGATGTTTTCTTACGGTTTTCAACTTACTACTTTCAAGGCATTACCCTCCCCACAAGGACGCCCTCCCCGTAAGTATGCCCTCGCTGTGAGGATGACACGGACAGCCACGATGCCCTGAAAAGTCCCGATGGCAGTAGCCCCACTCCCCTATGGTGGCTTACGTTAACCCCTCATGCACTGAGGGGTTAAGCGGCAACCTGGTTCTTATGAACCATAGTAACGAGTCACTTTGAGAGATTAGTCCCCCTCAAATACTCCATAGCCTACTACCGGGCTTACCCTCCTCCGGGAGAGGACTCCCACCTTTTACGAGTCTCAGAATTTTCGAGGCGAAAATTTTCGACTGGATCCCGTTACACGGTGACCGGGGCAAATTTCCGACCGGATATCAGAATTTTCGATCAGGGGAAATTTTGAACCCGGTCTCAGAATTTTCAATGGCAGATTTTTCGACCAGCACCGATTTCACGGAGATCAGGGGAAATTTTCGACCGGGTCTCAGAATTTTCAATCGGGCCTCGAAATTTTCAACCGGGTCTCGGAATTTTCAAACGGGTCTCGCTTCACGGCGATCGGGGGGAACCTTTAACCAGACAAAAATTTCCGACTGGATGAAAAATTTTTGAATACTAACGACCCTACGGAGTTTTTCCTTTCCACCGGGGGCTATACTATTCCCCTGTACTTATTGTCGCTCAGGGCTTTTCATCCCTTACTCAGAGCACGCGGAACTTATCTACTCCCCGCTGTGGGGGGGGGGGGATAACCTAGACCCAAACGGATAGGATACCTCAGGAACTAGCGACGACACTTGTCAGGCATCCAAGTCATTCACCTTGTGAAAGAAGGATGGTGCCCCTCGATCCAGCGGTCGCAGCTAGGGCATTTTAGTCATTTTGCATTTTTGGGGCCGATATATACACCCTTATATCAAATTTGTATAAAAGACATAATTCATTTTACACACTCAAAGCAGTAGGCATCCCTTGGAGTCCTCTCTCCCTGAGAGAGAACCTCCCCAGTGGACTTGCGTCCGGGGGGTGCCGATAGGACTATGGTCCCCACTAGGTCCCAAACCTATATAAATTCTCCATGTCAATCTCTGTGCTTGTCCGACAGGAGGTTACCGGATAACAGTCAGCTCACATCACTGTACGCGTGTTATGCATGTCCGATAAACCTACCGGGGTGTTCGCAATACCGTGACAGTATGGCCCTTTAATATAGTGATCTACGTCTCCATCTTCATAGGACCAGTCCTCCATGCTTTGGAAAATCCTTTGAGTTCTAGGCTACTATACTAATAACTAGATATGAATTTACATAAGAGTGCCAATCACTGCACATGTCGGCCTTTATACAAAAAGAGACGACCATATCAACCATGGTCGAAATAAACTATTCACAGATCATGACAATTACATGATCACATCACATAAACATGCATAGAGGCCATATTTCTCATACAAATTCCTGCAAAAACAAGTTAGGTAAAGAATTCCATCCCGTCATGCACCTTAGTGCCTTAAACAGTAAAAGGGGCGACGGCGACCATCGGCGGTCCCATAGAAAATCTCGTCGGATTGATCATATTAGCCCAACTTCCGAACCAATCTAATCAGTTGAGATTTCTATAATCCCAATGGGGATATTTTTGAGGATATACCAAATCTTTTAGATTGAATCTAACAAAGATTCTGGTCTCTGATCTTATCACTACCATGTTAGCCTTTACACTACCTCCCACTAGCCCGTGCAAGGATTCATAGTAGCAATCGGATTAGATATGGCCTCATGTAAAATTGATCATATCAATTAAACAAGTCCACGTCATGAGATATCATCTTCTACCATTCTACCGAGAGTGATAGATCACATCTATCATAGGTCATGAGAAGTTTCATCACATGAAACATCAACATATCTAATTCTACTAATTCAGGTCTAACATGTTATTAATAATTATTAATAGATCTAATCTACTAAATCATATTTAACATGTTATGAACAATTATTAATAAATCTGATCTATTAAATCACATTCATATATCACATATATGTTACCAATCTAGATATATGCTATACAAGGAGGCTCTATGTCACGTCTGCCACGACAGTGACATCACCTGTGAGGAGCCCAGCTCGGTGCAGCTGGCCCTTTAACCACTTGACTTCCCAGGATGAGTCAATCACAGGATTACATTGCAGCAGCAAAATAGTACAATAGTCATAATTGTATGGCCATCAGGCCTTAGTACAAAACGAGATACAGTGCCGTACAAGGCACAAGGGTCTAACAAAATAATACATCTAGTCGGCGGAAGCTAGGCCCAACAGCAAACCACAGGAAACAGAGGTTGACAGCAAGACAGCACCACATCAAGGCTCCGAAGGGAACTGCTCATCATCTCCTGGGTCCGCAGCATCTTCAGGGTATCCTCCAAGGTCGTAGAATGCTCCATCTATTGATGAGTTGTTGCAAGGGTGAGTACTTACGTACTCAGCAAGTCATAGGGAAGGTAGAGATATATATATATATATATGACATGAACCTATGCTATTGGGGAAAGAGTGAAAGGTTTTTCCCAAAATACATTTCTTTCTCAATTCTTACTCAACTTCTGATCATACCCATGGCAGTAAATAAATCATATTGATGGTGATACATATATCCCATATCTAAGGCGATATATCCTCATATCACACTACTCTTATTCAAGTCTTTCAATCATATACTCTTAGCAATATTTCATAACTTAGGGCATAAACCACATGCCTCTTAAATATCATATGTTTGCTAGATTATGGTATTACCGCGACACGTCAACACATGACAGCCCACGGCAACACCCCTTATCATGACAACACATGCCACTTGGGTAATATTAAGCTAACAAATTTTAGTTTATAAAACAATACTTGTGTCACACCCCATGGATTTAATCCACCGCAGCATACTCCTAGAACTCGGGAGCACGAAGTATTCGAATACATTTTTAGACTCTGCAGAGATGTACCTCTTTTTAAATCCACTTTTTCACTCGACTTCCAAGTCGGGCCAACTCCATGCGACTTATACGCATGTGACAAGGCCGAGATCACACAACGTTTTTGCAGTCTAGTATTAACAGTATCCCTGCCCGGTAAATGGACAACACCATCCCAAGTACCGTTGTGGGTCCTCCCCACTGCCTTACTTCCTAGCCTGGGTCTATGTTCCCGCAGGACACATAACCTCTTTTGATTACAGTCGCGCACGACTTAATCTGGCGTAGGGCGTCTTCCTTCTTTACACCTTATCCTCTCATAATTTTTCTGATCTCACATCACTCATGGACGAACTGCGTCCCACCAGTTTCCACGCGAGAAACCGGATCGACAAGCCATGCAGGGAACTGATAATACTAAGAAAGCTACTAGGTTGCGCCTGTCCCATACCAGGTAAGTGGTTGGTACGTTTTTCATGCCACTAGACGCATAACACAAGGTTCTAGTCCTTACATGCCAGTGACCAGATCATACCACAACCATGCACCTTCAGTGCCTGCACATCCAGTGCAGCCAAGCACCTCCAGTGCTACCACCATCCCATACCAAAATACTGGTCACGGCTAGGGGTTCTATTTCATGAATATAAATATACATGTTTATACTTTTATTAGTTCGAGGCTTGCTATCTTATCAAGTTCACATTTCTCAAGTATTCAATCTATCACTGCCATAATATCATTGATCTCAACATGTGCAATATTAATGAAATATCTACTCATGGAATAGCATAGCAATTCATAAAATATGGGTTTCAATATGTTCAAAGTATGACTTGCCTTCCGCGTCGTAAGTATCAGCGGTCGATGACGGTTCAGCGACAAGATCTTCAACCCCGGACTCTTGTTCTGAACAAGATCAAACAAGCAAACAGGCATTACAATCAATCCTATCTTACTAATTCACTACATGCAAAGATGCAAGGAGAAAATACTCTGGTGATACAAGGTTTGAAAGCGATGTGGGTTTAATTATGGAAACCAGGGTTAAAGTTAGCTGTTAAGGTTTACAAGGTTCCAAAATATCAGGGTAATATCAAGGTGGTGACTGGTTCGCCCAAAAACAGCGAATGTCTTTAGGTTGGCATTCGGTTCAAGGCATCGACATAAGGTCGATGGGTGATAGAGGGCTCAACTCAAGTTGTGACAGTAGAGAAAAGTGTAGATCTCAACATCAGGAGTCTAAGGGACAAAGTTATTTTCAAGGTGCATGGCTGGAAGTGGGTGAAAAGGCTCAATGCCACTGGCTGACACAGGCTGGCATAGGGTTGACACGGCCAGAAACTAGGGTTAGCCATATCTTTTGACTCAGGGCTCCAAATGATGCACCACTTTGTCTGGTGGTTAGGCATTTGTAACAGGAACAAATGTCTCAACAGGACCTAGGGCAGGAGATGGCAGGAAAGTGATGAAAACCGGCGAAGAAGTTGGCTGGCCTGGAGCACATGTAGTGTGAACAGTACAGCAAACTAGGGCATAGCTATATCTCACAATCTAGGCCGAATTAGGAGTCGTGATAGAAGACAAAGTTGCTCAGAATGGTCCAAAACGTCTAGATGGCAAGGTTTCTATGGCTGGATTGGCTGGATTTAGGGGATATTGGCCAGGGAAAAGATTAACTCAAGCCTGATTTGGGCATTTTTGATCTAGGGCAAATAAACTTAATTCCTTGCTTGTGGATAGTCTCTGGGGCATAAGTAAGCTACTGGTGAAGTTAGATTAACTAGAAATGCACCAGAAAAGCTTGAACAGCAAGCTCAGTTCACAAGCAAGTTCCAATTTGGGGTTTTTCACATTTTAGCAAATCTGTCGATTTTGGTTGCTTAGGGATGTTAAGCAAGGTCTAGTGAGCATATTTGATTACTAGTTCGAAGGTTGAATCGATCTGGTTGAGGATTAATTGCTCGCCGGAGTTGCTGGAGAGAAATGGAAATTGCCGGCGACCGGAGAGGTTTGAAGTCAATTACATGCTCGAGTACGATGAGGGAGGTAAGAGGAGCTTACTGGAGTAGCTGGAATCGAGGAAGAAGCAGTGTAGAGGCTTGGCACCGTGAGCCTCTTCTCGAGCTCGCCGAAGAAGAAGAAGACACGGTGGAGGGTGGCGATTTCTGGTGCTTTGCTATGTGGTGGAGTTGGCTAAGTCCTGAGGGCTATTTATAGGCGAATTGGGGAGGCTGCAACGGCTGGAAAATGCCTGGAGACTTGGAGCGGCGAATTGACCGGCCGGGCGGGACAGCAGCGAAGCGACGTGCTCCAGCGGCCGTGCCGGCTTTGCAGGCAGGCGTGCGCTGTCCCGGGTGATGCAGCGGCGAATTGATGGGCTCCTCCGGCATGCTTGCAACGTGGCATCGATCTTCTGCAGTGGCTGCAGCGATGGCGTGCGCGCGCGGGCAAAATCGGCGATGCTGGTGCAGCCGTGGTGGCTCCACGGTGGCGAACGGCGTGCGCACACGTGGCAGGAACGCAGTGGCAAGGGTGGCGACCACGGGACTTCACCGGCGACGAAGTTCCTGGCGTGGCAGCGCGGTGGTCGCGGTAGTGCACGGCTGCTGGTCGTGCACAGTGCCTCTGGTCGAACCAGGGACCAAAATGAAATGATTCTTATTTGAAATCTTGACTGTTTTGTAATTTCTGTCTTAGAGATGGTTAATTTGAGAATTGATTTCGTGGCTGAGTATAACATTTCTATTAGTACTCATCCAGCTCAAATTTAGCGAGAATTTGACAAGATTTGAGGGATTTCACCTATTTTCGAAAATAGGGTAAAATTAGGGTAAAATAAGTCTGGATTTTGTCGGTTTCGAATTCTGGTGATTTGGGGAGAGATTTTGAAGTCTGATCAAAAGGGAGATCTGTATCAAATAGTATTTGGAAGGTGTTTCCTGAAGAAATTCTGAAGTTGGAATTGATTTGCAGATTTTAGCCTTTTCAGGCTTCCAGGTAACCAGAAAAGTACTTATTCGCAGTAAAATTTGGACTAAACTGCGAAAAGTGTTTAGATGAATTAATTTGGCTCCCAACTTTTTGAAGTGAGTTGAGGATAAACCTAGGAACATATTCCAGGGGTTACTTGAGTCTGGATAAGGTTAAATCAGAATAATTCAATCATCTGAAAACTGGGGTACTTAGGGTAAATCTGAATTTTCCTGTTTTCGAAAACAGAGAGAGGCTTAGGTACTGAGAGTTAGGGTCAGAATTTGATCTGGCTCCTGAAGACTTTTATCCTTAGGGTAACTGGTAGGTTAAATCTGGATGGTCAGATCTTGATCTGGAACTAGAGAATAGATTTGGAGATTTTTAGGGTTTGGGAGAGATTAGAGTTCAACTGATCTGGCTACTACTACAGGGATACATGCATGCAGGATTTTCATGCAAAACTTTTCACCCCCAAACCTAGGGTGTTACAAGCCTACCCTCCTTAAAGAAATCTCGCCCCGAGATTTACCTAGAGAAGGGAAGAGGTAGGGATAAGCCTGCCGCAGATCATCCTCTTTCTCCCAAGTCGCTTCTTCCTTTGAGTGATCTTCCCATTGAACCTTGCAAAGCTTGATTTTCTTTCTTCTGAGTTGACGCTCATCACTGGCCAGTATTTGCAGCGGTTGAGTGAGATAGGTGAGATTCTTCTGAAGCGGAATCCCCTGGTGTTCTATCTGATCCGTTGGTTCCTTGAGGCACTTACGGAGTTGCGAGACATGAAACACGTCATGAATTTCTCCAAGATCTGAAGGTAATTCCAATTTGTAAGATACTTCTCCTTTCCTCTTAAGGACTTTGAAGGGTCCAATGTACCTTGGGGATAGTTTTCCTCTCTGATGGAATCTTCTCATCCCTTTTAACGGCATAACCTTGAGATAAACTGATTCGCCTGGTGCAAACGACAATTCCCTTCTTCGGTTGTCGGCATAGCTCTTCTGGCGTGACTGTGCTGCCTTTAATCGTTCTCTGATGAGCTTGACGTGTGCTTCAGCTTCTTCGATGAGTTCGGGTCCGATGACTTGCCTTTCTCCTGGCTCGTCCCAATGTAGTGGAGTTCTACACTTGCGTCCATACAAAGCTTCAAAGGGTGCCATTTGCAGACTAGCTTGGTAACTATTGTTATAAGTAAACTCCGCAAATGGTAAGCACTTTTCCCAAGAGGTTCCGTACTCTAAGATGCAAGCTCTGAGAAGGTCTTCCAAGATTTGATTTACCCGTTCCGTCTGTCCTCCTGTTTGTGGATGATATGCAGTGCTAAACTGCAATTGGGTTCCCAAAGCTTCGTGGAGTCGGTTCCAGAATTTGGATGTGAATTGCGTTCCTCGATCTGAAACGATCTTCTTCGGGATACCATGCAGTGTCACTATTCGCTGCAGGTATAGCTCCGCTAATTTGTTGCCATTATACGATTTCTTGACTGGTATGAAATGAGCAACTTTCGTGAGTCTGTCCACAATGACCCATATGGAATCATATCCCCCTTGTGTTCTGGGAAGTCCTGTGATAAAATCCATACCAATCTCTTCCCATTTCCAAGTTGGCACTGGTAAGGGTTGCAGCTTTCCAGCTATCTTCTGATGATCGGCCTTAATCCTTTGGCAAGTGTCACATCTTGCGACATATTCCGCGATTTCCCTCTTCATTCCATTCCATTCCACCAGAATTGCGTCTTCAGATCCTTGTACATCTTGGTGTTTCCAGGGTGTAGTGAGTATGGGGTTTTATGGGCTTCAGAAAGAATTAGTTCCTTAAGGTCTGTATTTCGAGGCACACAAATCCTTCCCCGATACCACACAATTCCTTGATGATCTTCGATGAAATTCTGGGTTTTTCCTGATCTGATGTGGCTCTTGATCTTATGTATCTCCTCATCTTCTTTCTGAGCATCCTCAATCTGCTCTTGGAGTCGAGACTCCACAGTCAATGTAGCTAACATCCCAGATGGCACTATGGTTACATCAAGATTCTGAAATTCCCGCCGTAAGCACGGGTTCTTAGGTGTAGCTCCTTGTAGGGTGTAAGCCTTCCTGCTCAAGGCATCTGCTACTACGTTGGCTTTCCCTGGATGGTAGAGTATGCTGAGGTCGTAGTCCTTGATCAGCTCGAGCCATCGACGCTGACGCATATTGAGCTCTGTCTGTGTGAAGATATACTTGAGGCTTTTATGATCTGTAAAGATCTCACACTTATGTCCAATGAGATAATGCCGCCATATCTTTAAAGCGTGTACCACTGCCGCTAACTCCAAATCATGAGTCGGATAATTTTCCTCATGAGGTCTCCATTGGCGTGAAGCATAAGCTACTACTCGACCTTGCTGCATTAACACACAGCCTATTCCTTGCTTTGAAGCATCACAGTAAACTACAAAATCTTCTTTGCTGTCCGGTAAGGTGAGGACCGGTGTTGTTGTCAGTTTCTGCTTCAGCTTCTGAAAACTTTCTTCACACTTGATGGTCCATTCAAATGCAACATCCTTCTTTAGCAGGTTCGTGAGAGGTTTGGCTATTTGGGAAAATCCTTCAATGAATCTCCTATAATATCCTGCTAACCCCAAGAAACTTCTAATCTCTGAAACTGAGGTAGGTTGCTTCCACTCCTTGATTGCAGAGATTTTAGCCGAATCTACTGAAATTCCTTCTGCTGTCAACACATGTCCAAGAAATGAAATCCTTGTCATCCAAAATTCACATTTATCAAACTTGGCATAAAATTGCCTCTCTCGTAGCCTTCCCAAGACTAGGTGTAAATGTTGCTCATGTTCTTCCGTACTCTTGGAATATATCAGAATGTCATCTATGAATACTATGACAAACTTGTCAAGATAATCCATAAACGTACTGTTCATGATGTTCATGAAAGCTGCCGGAGCATTGGTCAATCCAAAGGGTACTACTGTAAACTCGTATAAACCATATCTGGTAGTGAAAGCAGTCTTCGATATATCTTCCTTCTTGATCTTCAGCTGATGATATCCAGATTTCAAATCTATCTTGGAAAATACTTTGGCTCCTCGAAGTTGGTCGAACAAGTCATCAATTCTTGGCAATGGGTACTTGTTCTTAATGGTGACTTCATTCAAAGCTCGGTAATCTACACACATTCGTAAGGTTCCATCTTTCTTCCTTACAAACAAAACTGGAGCTCCCCAAGGTGAAGCACTGGGTCGGATAAATCCTTTACCCTCCAGTTCCTCTAACTGATTTTTCAACTCTTCTAAATCCGTTACCGGCATCCTATATGGTCTCTTGGCTATAGGTGCCGCTCCTGGTTTAAGCTCAATGGTAAACTCTATCTCCCTGTCAGGTGGCATCCCTGGGAGTTCTTCTGGGAATACATCCGGGTATTCTTGCACTGTGGGCACTTGATCCAAGCATACTTCCTGAAGTGCATGGACTGATCCTTGCAGTTGTTCGACCGATGATCTTTCCGCATGGAATAGGACTTCCTTCCCTTGGTTACTAACAAGGCTCAGAGTTTTCTTCTCACAATCCACTAGACCTTTATGCTGGGATAACCAATCCATTCCTATTATAATGTCTAGGCCTTGCAGTTCTAGGACTAATAGGTTAGCCAAGAACTCTATCCCATCTATTCTGAAGGTTATATGACGGCAAGCTGAATATACAGGCAGCTTAGCTCCTGGGGTCTGTATAGCCATAGGGTACTTTAGAGGTACCATAGGTATTCCCACTTTAAATGCAAAATCTTCTGATATGAATGAGTTTGTAGCTCCAGGGTCAAACAGTATTAAAGCAGATGCAGATTGGATCAAGAATCTACCTAGGAGAATGTCAGAGGCATTGTCTGCTTCTTGAAGGGAGGTGAAGTTTAGTCGGCCTCCTCGGCCTGCCATTGGTCTTCCTCCTCGCCCTCGTCCTCGGCCTGCTACATTTCCCCCTCTGTTGGGCAAACCTCCTCTGGGGCTCTGCAATGGTGGTGAAGCCGTGGTTCTAGGTGCCATCGCTTGTGTTCCAGCTTGCGATCTTGCTATCGCCGTTGGGAGTTGGATCCACGGGCAACTGTCTTTGCGGTGTCCCATCTGTCCGCAATGATAGCATTGAGTCCTTGCCTGAGGGCAATCCCGTTGATAGTGTGCTCCTCTGCAGTTGGGGCATGTCGGCGTGAATTGTGGTCTTGGCGCCGGGTAGGGCGGACGAAAATTTGGAGATGTTGGGGCCCTTCCCCTAGATGAGCTAGCTGGCAGTCGTGACTGTTGCATCATCTTTCTCTTCCGATTTTCTTCTCCGAGGCCTCACTTTTCTTCTATCTTTAATACTCGATTCACCAGGGTCTGGAATTCTGTGAACTCATGGGAGGCAATCTGATACTGCAAATAGTGCTGAAGTCCTTCGGTGAAGCGTTCAATCTTCTTCTCTTTCGTGTCGATGTCGTTGGACGCATACCGAGCTAGATGGTGGAATTGGTGCAGATACTCAGTGACAGTCCGATTCCCTTGAGTCAAGTTCCGGAATTCTCGGCGTTTGGCTGCCATGACGCCTGTAGGGATATGGAATTTTTGGAACTGATCCTTAAATTCCGTCCAAGTGATGTTGTCTTTGTCCATGTGTGCTTCTTGATAATTCATCCACCAAGCAGCTGCTGCTCCAGTGAGTTGGTGTGATCCGAATAACACCTTCTCTCGATCATTGCAACGAACAGTGTCCAGTTTCCTTTCAATGTCCCGCAGCCAGTCGTCTGCGACGATTGGGTCGGTCGCGCTTGCGAAGGTTGGCGGTCGCGTCTTCTGGAAGTCCGAGAGTCGAGTTCCGACGGCAGTACCTTCAGCAGTCCCTGGCATTTTCTGAATGACTTGAGCTAGCAATTGGGTATGTGCAGCCTGGGCTTCTTGGCGGCTCCTCTCCATTGAAAGAAGAATTTCCTGGAGACTTGGTGAGTCCTCTTGTGGTGGTAGTGAGCTCTGCGATCCTGGATGAGGTGTGGATCCTCTTCGTGGCGTAACTGGGTCTTGGCCCTCTTGGTCATCTTGGGTCCTTCTCCTTGTGTTGACCATTCTGATCTTCTGAAGAGAGAAGCAGACAGGTCTAACTAACTAGAGAGAGAATTAAGGTACTAATGCAGAAATTAATGCGAAACTGATTCATTAATGCACAAGTAGTTGATACAAAAGCGGCTAAGCGCCTTAGTCTGATACAATCAACATACAAGTAATGGTGATGATAACAACCAAAAGCATCACCAAACCTAGAAGATCTACCCTGCCCTGAGGATCTAAAAGAACAGGCAACTAACTACTCCCACAGGGCTCAACCTCCTCTGGCTCCATCTCGTCGTCGGACTCCTCCAGAGTGACAAACCCGGGTGGTCCAGACTCATGGAACAGTAGCGCTGACCCACTGCCCTCTGCCCGGCGGGTGCTAGGGGTAGAGAACGAGCGTCGGTACCCAGCTGCATTAGCAACCCTCCGAGGAATCAAGCTAGGTCCTGCACTGGGTCCAAAGGTACGAGCTGGGGAGACAACTGTCGGAGCAACCTCCTCAACTGTGCGGCGTCTCTGAGCTGCAGGCTGAGAAGTCGACGACGGGGAAGCGGTTCGGCCACGTTTCTTCTGCTCCTCCAACTCCTTGCGGAGCTCCTGATGCTCAGCAAGCAAAGTAGAGTAGCGCGAGTCGAGGGTCCTCAACAGACCTACGGTGCCTGCCAGACACGGGTCCGGGTACTCCACGATGGGTGGCAACCCAGAGGGAGATGAAGGCACGTGACGGAAAGGTGACTCCTGGAGCCGGCATGAGTACACCTGGCGTACCCGATGTACCGCCTCTCGAGCTGCGTCCTGGATAGCATCCAGTCGGCTTGCCCTGCTGGCCTCCACTCTGATCACCTGTCCCTCACGACTATCGAGAGCGTGCACCAGCACTTTGGCCTTGAAGCCATAGCGACGCCCCTCATAATAGTCCCAAATGGTCTCGCAGATCGGCCGCTCATCAATCCCTAGGAACTGAGCCATATGCCACAGCAATGTGGCCCATCCACCGAGACGCTCGATGTAGCTGAAACGTTCCTTGGCCATCCAGCCGAGAAATTTGGAAGCAAAATAAGATTTTGAAATCAACATTTTTATAAGAGCAAAACAACCTTTTGCAAAAATAAAATTTTTCAGAAATAATTTTTAAATAATTTACGATGTCCTGGCGCTACCAAGCCCTAAGGGTACCGTCCTACAGTCAAGGTCTGTGCTGCTCTGATACCACTATTTTATGTCACGTCTGCCACGACAGTGACATCACCTGTGAGGAGCCCAGCTCGGTGCAGCTGGCCCTTTAACCACTTGACTTCCCAGGATGAGTCAATCACAGGATTACATTGCAGCAGCAAAATAGTACAATAGTCATAATTGTATGGCCATCAGGCCTTAGTACAAAACGAGATACAGTGCCGTACAAGGCACAAGGGTCTAACAAAATAATACATCTAGTCGGCGGAAGCTAGGCCCAACAGCAAACCACAGGAAACAGAGGTTGACAGCAAGACAGCACCACATCAAGGCTCCGAAGGGAACTGCTCATCATCTCCTGGGTCCGCAGCATCTTCAGGGTATCCTCCAAGGTCGTAGAATGCTCCATCTATTGATGAGTTGTTGCAAGGGTGAGTACTTACGTACTCAGCAAGTCATAGGGAAGGTAGAGATACATATATATATATGACATGAACCTATGCTATTGGGGAAAGAGTGAAAGGTTTTTCCCAAAATACATTTCTTTCTCAATTCTTACTCAACTTCTGATCATACCCATGGCAGTAAATAAATCATATTGATGGTGATACATATATCCCATATCCAAGGCGATATATCCTCATATCACACTACTCTTATTCAAGTCTTTCAATCATATACTCTTAGCAATATTTCATAACTTAGGGCATAAACCACATGCCTCTTAAATATCATATGTTTGCTAGATTATGGTATTACCGCGACACGTCAACACATGACAGCCCACGGCAACACCCCTTATCATGACAACACATGCCACTTGGGTAATCTTAAGCTAACAAATTTTAGTTTATAAAACAATACTTGTGTCACACCCCATGGATTTAATCCACCGCAGCATACTCCTAGAACTCGGGAGCACGAAGTATTCGAATACATTTTTAGACTCTGCAGAGATGTACCTCTTTTTAAATCCACTTTTTCACTCGACTTCCAAGTCGGGCCAACTCCATGCGACTTATACGCATGTGACAAGGCCGAGATCACACAACGTTTTTGCAGTCTAGTATTAACAGTATCCCTGCCCGGTAAATGGACAACACCATCCCAAGTACCGTTGTGGGTCCTCCCCACTGCCTTACTTCCTAGCCTGGGTCTATGTTCCCGCAGGACACATAACCTCTTTTGATTACAGTCGCGCACGACTTAATCTGGCGTAGGGCGTCTTCCTTCTTTACACCTTATCCTCTCATAATTTTTCTGATCTCACATCACTCATGGACGAACTGCGTCCCACCAGTTTCCACGCGAGAAACCGGATCGACAAGCCATGCAGGGAACTGATAATACTAAGAAAGCTACTAGGTTGCGCCTGTCCCATACCAGGTAAGTGGTTGGTACGTTTTTCATGCCACTAGACGCATAACACAAGGTTCTAGTCCTTACATGCCAGTGACCAGATCATACCACAACCATGCACCTTCAGTGCCTGCACATCCAGTGCAGCCAAGCACCTCCAGTGCTACCACCATCCCATACCAAAATACTGGTCACGGCTAGGGGTTCTATTTCATGAATATAAATATACATGTTTATACTTTTATTAGTTCGAGGCTTGCTATCTTATCAAGTTCACATTTCTCAAGTATTCAATCTATCACTGCCATAATATCATTGATCTCAACATGTGCAATATTAATGAAATATCTACTCATGGAATAGCATAGCAATTCATAAAATATGGGTTTCAATATGTTCAAAGTATGACTTGCCTTCCGCGTCGTAAGTATCAGCGGTCGATGACGGTTCAGCGACAAGATCTTCAACCCCGGACTCTTGCTCTGAACAAGATCAAACAAGCAAACAGGCATTACAATCAATCCTATCTTACTAATTCACTACATGCAAAGATGCAAGGAGAAAATACTCTGGTGATACAAGGTTTGAAAGCGATGTGGGTTTAATTATGGAAACCAGGGTTAAAGTTAGCTGTTAAGGTTTACAAGGTTCCAAAATATCAGGGTAATATCAAGGTGGTGACTGGTTCGCCCAAAAACAGCGAATGTCTTTAGGTTGGCATTCGGTTCAAGGCATCGACATAAGGTCGATGGGTGATAGAGGGCTCAACTCAAGTTGTGACAGTAGAGAAAAGTGTAGATCTCAACATCAGGAGCCTAAGGGACAAAGTTATTTTCAAGGTGCATGGCTGGAAGTGGGTGAAAAGGCTCAATGCCACTGGCTGACACAGGCTGGCATAGGGTTGACACGGCCAGAAACTAGGGTTAGCCATATCTTTTGACTCAGGGCTCCAAATGATGCACCACTTTGTCTGGTGGTTAGGCATTTGTAACAGGAACAAATGTCTCAACAGGACCTAGGGCAGGAGATGGCCGGAAAGTGATGAAAACCGGCGAAGAAGTTGGCTGGCCTGGAGCACATGTAGTGTGAACAGTACAGCAAACTAGGGCATAGCTATATCTCACAATCTAGGCCGAATTAGGAGTCGTGATAGAAGACAAAGTTGCTCAGAATGGTCCAAAACATCTAGATGGCAAGGTTTCTGTGGCTGGATTGGCTGGATTTAGGGGATATTGGCCGGGGAAAAGATTAACTCAAGCCTGATTTGGGCATTTTTGATCTAGGGCAAATAAACTTAATTCCTTGCTTGTGGATAGTCTCTGGGGCATAAGTAAGCTACTGGTGAAGTTAGATTAACTAGAAATGCACCAGAAAAGCTTGAACAGCAAGCTCAGTTCACAAGCAAGTTCCAATTTGGGGTTTTTCACATTTTAGCAAATCTGTCGATTTTGGTTGCTTAGGGATGTTAAGCAAGGTCTAGTGAGCATATTTGATTACTAGTTCGAAGGTTGAATCGATCTGGTTGAGGATTAATTGCTCGCCGGAGTTGCTGGAGAGAAATGGAAATTGCCGGCGACCGGAGAGGTTTGAAGTCAATTACATGCTCGAGTACGATGAGGGAGGTAAGAGGAGCTTACTGGAGTAGCTGGAATCGAGGAAGAAGCAGTGTAGAGGCTTGGCACCGTGAGCCTCTTCTCGAGCTCGCCGAAGAAGAAGAAGACACGGTGGAGGGTGGCGATTTCTGGTGCTTTGCTATGTGGTGGAGTTGGCTAAGTCCTGAGGGCTATTTATAGGCGAATTGGGGAGGCTGCAACGGCTGGAAAATGCCTGGAGACTTGGAGCGGCGAATTGACCGGCCGGGCGGGACAGCAGCGAAGCGACGTGCTCCAGCGGCCGTGCCGGCTTTGCAGGCAGGCGTGCGCTGTCCTGGGTGATGCAGCGGCGAATTGATGGGCTCCTCCGGCATGCTTGCAACGTGGCATCGATCTTCTGCAGTGGCTGCAGCGATGGCGTGCGCGCGCGGGCAAAATCGGCGATGCTGGTGCGGCCGTGGTGGCTCCACGGTGGCGAACGGCGTGCGCACACGTGGCAGGAACGCAGTGGCAAGGGTGGCGACCACGGGACTTCACCGGCGACGAAGTTCCTGGCGTGGCAGCGCGGTGGTCGCGGTAGTGCACGGCTGCTGGTCGTGCACAGTGCCTCTGGTCGAACCAGGGACCAAAATGAAATGATTCGTATTTGAAATCTGGACTGTTTTGTAATTTCTGTCTTAGAGATGGTTAATTTGAGAATTGATTTCGTGGCTGAGTATAACATTTCTATTAGTACTCATCCAGCTCAAATTTAGCGAGAATTTGACAAGATTTGAGGGATTTCACCTATTTTCGAAAATAGGGTAAAATTAGGGTAAAATAAGTCTGGATTTTGTCGGTTTCGAATTCTGGTGATTTGGGGAGAGATTTTGAAGTCTGATCAAAAGGGAGATCTGTATCAAATAGTATTTGGAAGGTGTTTCCTGAAGAAATTCTGAAGTTGGAATTGATTTGCAGATTTTAGCCTTTTCAGGCTTCCAGGTAACCAGAAAAGGACTTATTCGCAGTAAAATTTGGAGTAAACTGCGAAAAGTGTTTAGATGAATTAATTTGGCTCCCAACTTTTTGAAGTGAGTTGAGGATAAACCTAGGAACATATTCCAGGGGTTACTTGAGTCTGGATAAGGTTAAATCAGAATAATTCAATCATCTGAAAACTGGGGTACTTAGGGTAAATCTGAATTTTCCTGTTTTCGAAAACAGAGAGAGGCTTAGGTACTGAGAGTTAGGGTCAGAATTTGATCTGGCTCCTGAAGACTTTTATCCTCAGGGTAACTGGTAGGTTAAATCTGGATGGTCAGATCTTGATCTGGAACTAGAGAATAGATTTGGAGATTTTTAGGGTTTGGGAGAGATTAGAGTTCAACTGATCTGGCTACTACTACAGGGATACATGCATGCAGGATTTTCATGCAAAACTTTTCACCCCCAAACCTAGGGTGTTACACTCTAATACCACTATTGGAGAATGAGGTTGCTACTCTAGCAATAATTTCAAAATTTTAACCTGAAAACCCAAGAACCATGCAAGCAAAAGAACATAGAATAGAGATTTACCACTAGACTTGTAGATGCGACAACACAGCAGTGGAAGAAGTGTTGATGTCACGATCGAATCATGAACAGCAGTGCAACAGTAGTAGCCAGACCTCTACAAAAGTTCACACATCTAAGGAAGGAGCACCGCGTGTTTGTGTGCTAGCACCAGCACACGCAGCTAGTGTTTAGCGGGGGTTATCTTGTGGATGGTGGTGGTGGCCAGAACAGATCTGATATATCTTTCGCATGCCCACCTCACCTCCTTTTATAAGGTCTTACAAGATAAGTCCTACTCGAATACGAACCCTAATCCTACTAGTAAATTGAAAATTGGGTTTGTACACTCCTTTGTCAGTTTTGTCACGACCATGGGAAAGTATCTCGATAGATTTCCTGGGAGGATTGCCTAAGACCCGATGTGGCAACGACTATCTCTTTGTTGTCGTCGATAGATTCTCCAAGATGATAGTTCTTGTAACACCCTGAGTTTTGGGGTAAAAACTTCCTTTTTCATAAAAGTCATGCATGCATGTATCTCTAGTAGTAGCAAGATCAGTCAGACTTTAATCTATCTCAAGCTCGAAAATTTCCAAATCTATCCTGTGGACCTAAATCAAGATAAGATTTTTCAGATGTGATCTATCAGTTACTCTGAACACACAAGCCTTCAGAAGCCCGATTCAATTCCATCTCTAACTCTCAGATCCTGCAATTCTTTCCTGTTTCTGAAAACAGGATTCTAATTACTATCCTAATTATCCTAAATACTTTGAACTCAGATTTAGTCAAGTCTTGACCTAATTCAGACTAGATTATTCTTGGACTATGATCATAGGTATGCCAATACCTTAATCCAGAAAGTTGGCAGCCAAATTATATCATCTAAGCCTTTTTCACAGATCAGTCCAAATTATATCGCAAATTAGTCCTTTTTCTCATATCTGGAAACCAAAAAGGCTGAAATCTTCATATTAACTCCAAATTCAGAATTTCTTCAGCCTATCTCTTCCAAATGCTATTTGATACAATTTTCCCTTCTGTCCAGATTCCAAAATCACATCTTAAGAGGCCAGAATTCGAAATCGACTAAAACTCAGATTTTAATTACAATAAAATACCCTATTTTCGGTTTATATCGAAAATCATCAAATCATGCCAGATTTTACCAAATTTCTTGCTAGATGAGTACAAGGATTAAGTTTATACTCATCTATGAAATCAGATTACAAATTAACTATCTCTATATCAGATATTACAAATCAGTCCATAAT
Source organism: Pharus latifolius (assembly GCA_019359835.1). Classification (NCBI taxonomy): domain Eukaryota; kingdom Viridiplantae; phylum Streptophyta; class Magnoliopsida; order Poales; family Poaceae; genus Pharus; species Pharus latifolius. Next base: position 59,207,945 of record CM033326.1, on the reverse strand, counting down.
TCAAATAAAGATTCTTGCAACCAGGTCCCTGGATCGACCAGAGCTGCAGTTCGCGACCAGCACGCGAACAGAGCTCCCAGCTCCTTCGACCACAGTCAGCATAGTGCTCGACCACGACTGGAACTCACGACCGCTTTGATCAGTACCGCCGCGACCGCCACCAGGTGTGCCGTGTCGTCATGATCGTCGCCGCCGACCATCGCAGTGTTCGCGTTCACCTGAGTTTGCATGGGTGCACGTGTCTGCACCTCAGTCTTCACCGTGGCAGTCCATGTCCAACGCATCAGCAGTGCGCGCGTGTGAGACCCCCTATTTGAGGATCACTTGGTAACCGCCCAGGTAGGTTACACACAGCAGGATGACACATGAGCTCCAAACCAGACAAGCATACTAATAACATTAAACAAGTATCAGGCCAACATGGCCAATATTACATAACCAAAGCACCAAAAATGGCGCTGAGTAGAGTTGCTAAGAAAATAACAAGTTTGTCAGAACCAGAGTCGGTATCCAAGTACCGAACACACAGCATAAAGCACAAGGCAACAACGAAAAGCTTGACTTCCATCCGCAGCGGGGTTGGGGTGACTCCTCCCACATCTGACTTGACTTGGTGCGCAATCCTTCTAGAACGTGGGCTCGTCCGGGGCACTTCCATCTTCTGCCGGGAACTCATAACTGAAGGAATCGGGATCCTCGAATCCCTCTTCTACAGTTGGATGTAAATGCAAGGGTGAGCACTTGGTGCTCAGCAACACTCATTCCGGGGATTATAGTAATTGTACTTATATGAGGGTAAAACATATGATTCAGGGGTTTTAGTTTCATATGGATAGAGATATATAGATTTCCAAGTTATTTGTTCAGTAAACAGTACTTTGTCATGAAAATAGTACTTTAAACATTACACAGGTTTTCATTAAAACATTAGATGTAGTGGTCTCCCATGAGTCACTACTTTGTTAACCGCATTATGAAAACATTCCAAAACATTACTTGTGCTATAACCCATGGATAACATCCACTACGAAAAGACTCCTGAACCTGGGAGTACAGAGTATCTGATACTTCTTTTACACTTTGCAAAGGTGTACCTCTTTTTAAATCCACTGGTTCACTCGGCTTTCAAGTCGGATCAGCTTCATGTGACTTTTACACATGTGACAAGGCCGAGATCACACAACGCTTTACAGTTCAGTATTAACAGTATCCCTGCCCGGTAGATAGACAATTAAGTCTCAAGTACCGTTGTGGGTCTTCCCCACTGCCTTACTTCCTAGCCTCTCTGGTCTATGTTCCCTCGGGACACATAGCCTTGGTCTATGTCCACGCGAGACATACGACCATTTAAGATTACAGCCGCTCACGGCTTAATCAGGTCTAGGGCGCCTTCCTTCTTTCACGCCTTTTTCTCTCATCATTTTTCTGGCTCACATCACTCATGGCCGAACCTTGGCCTTCCAGTTTCCACGCGAGAAACCAGATCGTCAAACCATGCAGGGAACTGCTAATACCAAAAAGCTACTGAGTTGTGCCTGTCCCATACCAGGCAAGTGGTTGGTACGTTTACAATTCGTATAGAGACACAGCACAAGGTTCTTGTCCTTATGAACCAATAGTGAGGAACATTCACATACCCTGGTGCGCACCGCACCCTCTCCATACAATCCAATCCTCACTACTGATCCCTTTTATCAGTTTTCTTGTCAAAACGGTTTTCATTATAACTTCTCATGCATTTGACCATTTCAAGTTTAATGTGGATATTCAGTATGTGAGTCCTAGGGTGACAAAAGCATACATAAGAAGGTTCAATAACAAAAAGGGTTTCATGATTCATTAGGGAATATCTACTCATGTCATTCAAACATAACTTGTATTTCAACTAAACATGCATAGTAAGAAACAGTGAATATACTTCATATGAAAATATTGGGTGAGACATGATCAAAGGAATGAGGCTTGCCTTGCAATGTGGGATCTACAAACTCAGACGGATCTTCAAAGACTTCTTCCGCTCCTTCAGTTTCTGACTCTGCGGCAATCAGACAACACACAAACACATACCATAAGCATACAGAAAATAGTTTCTATAGAGAGTATTAAGTAAATAAGTCATGTATGCAGGGGAAAAGGTTAGGGCAAGGTCACAAGGGCTCTGGTCGAAGAAACGGCTAAAAAGGATTGAACGTCGAAGGGTCGACATTCAATTCATGGCTTTGGCATAACTGGAAACTAGTCTTAGGATGGTTTTCTGGAGAAGTGATAGAAGAGAAAGTTGTAGAACACAACTCCAGGAATCTAGGGGACAAGGTGGCATTTCAATTGCTCAACCAGAAGGGGTCAAACAAGGCTAATGCCAGTGGCTGACATGCACTGACATAGTGCTGGACATGGCCAGAAACTAGGGCATGGCTCAACTTTTGATCCAGGGCTCCAATTGATGCACCACTTTGTCTGGGAGGTAGGCATTACTAACAGGAACAATATACTCAACAGGCACAAGGGCTGAAAGTGGCCGGAGGGTGGCCAAATCCGGCGATGAACTACGGTGGCCTGGACATGAACTGGGCTACTGGACAGTAATCTTGGCATAGGCATAACTCACAATCTAGGCAGATCCAGGTGTCGAGCTAGTGGACAATATTGCTCAGGGTACTGGAATCTATCTAAGGGACAAGGTTTCAGGCGCTAGATCGGCCGGGAACAAATTCCGGCGACCGGCGCTGGAGAAGACGACACTGGACAAAGGGGGTTTTCGATTCAGGGCGAATGAGCTCAATTCCAAGCTTGGGAATGATCTCTAGGGCACAACAAAGCTACTGGAGGGGTTAATTTGGCCGGAGGATCGCCGGCGTGGCCTGGCGACGAGAGCCAGTTTACTGGTGGCGCGCGATTTGGGGAGAGCTATGATCTTAGCTCGATTTTGAAAACCAGATTGGTAGGCTTGCTACAAAGAGTATGCTGATCAATTTCTTCTACTGGTACTAAGGCTAATTTGGCTTAAATCAGATAGCATTGCAGGAACAGGGGTTTCGAGCTTTTCCGGTGATCACCGGCGTTAGGGTTCGCCGGGGTGCAATTGGGTGTTATGACACGAACAGGTGGAAGAGGGGAACTCACTGGTGGCTTTGGTTTGAAGAATGGTGTAGTGGATTAGGCTGGCACCGTGAGCTCTAGAGGTTGCTCGCCGGAGAAGAAAGCAAACTCGACGGCGGTGAGAAATTAGCTGGGAATTTGGCTAAGTCCCAAGCTTGTGCTTCTTCACAGCGTTGAGGGGGTTTAAATAGGCACGGGGACGGGGCTTGCGAGGGTGAACGCGACAACGGTTGCTTGCGCCGGGGAGAAGCTTGTCGGGTGCAGGCGCGACGACGGCGACGGCGACGTGATCGCGCTTCAGGCGGTGCTGCAGCTTTGCCAGTTGCCTTGGGACTTCGTCCGGGACAGCGCAGATGTGGAGGCGATAGCGTAGCTCCGGCAACGACACGTACACACATGCAACTGCCACGGCAACAGGAGCGCGCGCGAAAACAAAGCTCGGGAGCGTGGCTGTTTATCCGCTGGGCAAGGCGACGCACTGCTGGCACGTGCGCGGGAGGTGGCACAGCAACTCACGGGCACAGGCGACAGAAACGGTGGCCGGCGGCGAGCAAGCACGGCGAGAACACAGCGCGGCAACGGTGGCTTGAGCACTGGTCGTGGCAACGACCAGGGGCTGGTCGAAAGGACCTGAAAATAATGTTTGGGCCGGTTTGTAAATTCTGAAACTTGTTCCAGGGGCTGTCTTGTGAAGAAAACTTGAATAGAACTTGGGCCTGTTTGCAAATTTGGAGATCTGAGGGTCCGATCTAAAATTTGATTTCGCAGCTAAGTTGCAAAAGATTAATAGAACTTATCTGGCCAGAGTTTGGTAAGATCGGGCAAGATCTGAAGGGTTTCGACAAAATTGGGGAAAACAGCTTAGGGTAAAAATAGGGTAATTAGGGTTTTAAAAATGGCAAGGCTTGAAACTCAGCTTTAGGGTGAGATTTTGGAGATGGTCCCGAAGGGAAAAATGTTCTAAACAGCATTTAGAAGGGAATGGCTGAAGCAGATTCGGTTTTGGGGTCCGGATGTGGATTTTGGCTATTTTAGGGTTTAGCAAAGACAGGGGTGTTACAGCGCGCCAGAGAGAAGATCGAGCCAACACGCTTGCTCGCCGTTGCTTCAATTCGAAGACTTCACCAGCGCAAGCTTCTTAACCTCCAAACAGTGATTTTCTTCGTCCTGTCCTATGCCTATAAATAGCAACCCCAGAGCAGCTTCTTCATCTCCAGCACTGCTCTCCAGGACTTCTTAGCAAAATAAACTAAATTCTCTCGACTTGTCTTCTTCTCTGGCGAGCCGCCGAGGAGGAGCTCGACGTCAGGCTGATCTATTGTACCAACTTCCAAATTCAAGTGACCAGTACGTGTTTCCTTTTTACCATATCATATTATAGCATTTAATGGAGTTTTAGTGAACCACAACGCCGGCAATCGCCGTAATTAACAAACGCCTTGTTCCAGCAATTGCAACTACTCCAATTCAAATTAGCTTTCGCTATAGTGGAAGAAATTGATCAGTAAAGTGTTCCCAACAAGCCTGTGCATCAAGATTTCAAAAATTAAGCTTGAATTGGAGTTTTTCCCATTCTCGCACGCCACCGGTGACCGGCTCACGTCGCCAGGCCGCACCACCATTCCTCCGGCCGAATTGACGTTACTAGAAGCTTCACCTCACCTCCCTACTGCCCTCACAGCGAGCAATTGGGCTTTAAGGCTGTGTATCGGTTTTGCCCAATTTGATGCTTTCTTCTCCGGCCGCGATGTTGTTTTCCTCGCCGACGCCGCCTTAGGCCGATTCTCTTCATCCACACTATTTGAAGCTGCCCAGGAACTCAACTGTTCCTATAAATTGGAGTTTGAATCATTACATCGCTCTGTTGCCGTTGAAGCCGTCTTCTTCTCCGGCGCAGCACCAAATCCTGATCTAGCTAGCTTCAGCAACCTCAAGTCTTAGCAGCGCAGCACCAAATCCTGATTTGAGTGTTTTACCCTTCGCTGCCGTGCCGCCAGCGTGTCACCCGGTCGCCGCCGGCCACCGCCGTCGGTGCCACCCTATCTAGCATCTTCACCTTGATCTACTGAACGCTTTCCTCTACTAGCTAGATCCCTGAATCTGCACAGAATTGCCAGTTATCGCTATGCCAAGATCTTGTCCAGCGGCTTCACTGTGCCGTGTCGCCACCACACTTCTTCACCGATTTTCATCACTATCCAGCCATCTTCAACCTTGGAACCTATTGAATTGTTTGTTACTGTTATCCAGGCCTATCTCTCAGACAAAGTAGTGCATCAATTGGAGCCCTAGATCAAAAGATATGTCAAGCCCTATTTTCTGGCCATGTCAGTCCAATGCCAGTCTATTCCAGCCAGTGGCATTAGCCATTTTCGCTTCCTTCCATATGTGCATTTTGAAAATGACTTTGTCTCTTAGACTCTTGATGCTGTGATCTACAATTTCTTCTTCTGTCACAACTTGAGTTGAGCTCTCTATCAACCATTGATCCTTTGTCAACGCCTTGAACCGAATGTCGGCCTGAAGACGTTCGTCGATTTGGGGCAAACCAGCTGCGGACTTAATGTCATTTCCGTACTCTGGAACACTAAAAGTCCTTAGCACCTATCTTTAGCCCTAATTCTGTGAGTTAGCCCTAATCAGCTTCTAAACCCAATTATTCCAAAATCATCGAGACATTTCCTCTTTGCATTATTGCATGTAGTATAATAATGTATTGAAAAGGTTGTGATTCTTGGTTGCTTGTTTGATCTTTGCTCAGAGTCGGAACCAGAGTTCGAGGACTTCACTACTAACCCGACATCAACTGCTGTTCCTTAAGATGCGGAAGGCAAGTCATAGTCTTGTTCATCTTGAACCTATATTTTATGAATTGTTATAGTATGACCTTGAATATAAATAGTATTGCATGTGAGAATGGATGAATTGTGAATTGGCAGTACTAGGCTGGATGCCTGTGAAATGTGAATTGATCAAATAGTGAGCCCTGAACAATTATAAATGTACTTATATATATTCATGAAATAGAACCCCTAGCCGTGACCAGGGTTTTGGTATAGAGTGGTGGTACTAGCACTGGATGTGCTTGGCTGCACTGGATGTGCAGGCACTGTAAGTGCATGGTTTGTGGTATGATCTGGTCACTGACATATAAGGACTAGAACCTTGTGTTGTGCGTCTAGTGGCATGAAATACGTGCTAACCACAAGACTGGTATGGGACAGGCCTGAATAAGTACTTATGAGGATCGCACATGAAACCGCTGCATGAGATGGAAAACAATACACTAATTTCACGGAGTGCGGCTCCTCCACGTATCACTAAATGTGATCTGATCATGCACACTGACCCAGTAATGGGAAGAAGCTTGGGGGTGGGGGTATATCCCGCCACAACTGTGGTTCAGGAGAGATCCACAGGGTTAGGGGTGAGTTGTGAGTAAAACATAACCAAAGTTCTTGTTATCTCCACCTTGCCACTCACACATGGTTTTGAGGAAGGATCTAATCATATTGATAGGATGGGCTTGAAAGTAGAATATCTGGCGGGTAAATTGGTACCTCTCTGCAGAGTTAAAAACGTATTCGAATACTCTGAGCTCCTGGGTTTATAGGAGTCTGCTGCGGTGGATTAAATCCACGGGGTGTGACACAAGTATGTTTTCTAAATAAAATTTGATAAGTCAAGATTACCCAAATGACATGTGTTGTCATGACAAGGGGTACTGCTACCGTGGGATGTCGTGTGTCGACATGTCGCGGTAGTGCTATAATTTATTGAACATGAATAGGAATAGCGATGCTATGTTATGAAAAGTGCTGCCATGAGATGAGATATGAAAGAAAAGATTATTTTACAAACATCCATAATTCTTGACTAGTCTAGGTTCATAACAACACTACTATATGTATCTACTCTTACCTATGACTTGCTGAGTACGTAAGTACTCACCCTTGCAACTTCAACCTAGTAGATGGAGAGTACTAGATCAAGAAGAAGGCGTGGAGAACTTCTTGGAACAAGATGAAGGAGAGCCAGTTCCGCCAGATCCCTGATGTGTTGTTCTGCCGTCAACTTCATACTGTGGAAGGGACACCCATCATCCGCTGTGTAGAAGTTTTTATTTTGGTTTAACTAAACCTTGAATGCCGCGAAGGTATTGTAATCTCTTTATGTAATATTAAGGTCAGCAGGCCACACTGCTTAAATATTTTGTAAGTTTTTCTGGTGCAATGTGAATATACTCCTGTGTTTGACTTATCCTGGGAAGTCAAAGGTATGCATATATGGGACTTGCTGCAGCAACCTAGGTCTCCACGGGAGTAGTCGTAGTCCCAGTTTTGGGGCGCGACAAATTGTGGTATTAGAGCAACATGAGAGCTTGACTGTAGGATGACACCTTTAGGAGTTGGCTTGCCAGGAAGGCATAATTTATTTAAAAACTATTACTTTGAAAACTTTATTTTGGTAAAAATAAGCTTGAAGCTTCTAAAAATTTTGATTTCAAAGTCTTGATTTTTCTAAAAATTCGGTAAGGTAACGAGAAAGCACATTTTGTTTTCTCAGAGTGTCTTTGGAGTTTAGCTAGGGAATAGTGTAGAAAAAGCTGTCTAATGCTCTTGATAGCTTGTGATTCACTGTTTCTTTTGCAATGGTTAACTTGTGTACTATGACTAGAAGCCTAAATATTTTATGCATTAATGTAGTTTGCATTAATTTCTGTATTGTTGTCTTAGTTGGCCCTAGTTAGTTAGATCTGTCTGAACCTTTTCAGAGCTACCATGGTTGATACAAGAAGGAGATCCCGAAGCGGTAGAGAAGACAGAGAACAAACTCCGCAAGAAGAAGAAGATCCTATGGCGAGAGACCCTTTGTTTCAGCAAGGATCTCAAAGTTCTACTCCTCCCTAGAGTGAACAACCTAGTATTCAGGAAATTCTCCTATCCATGGAGAAAAATCGTCAAGAAGCCCAGGCAGCTCATGCCCAACTGCTGGTTCAAATAGTTCAGAGAATGCCTGCTGGAACCACAAAAGGAACTACTGTAGGCGCCAGATTGACAGATTTTCAAAAGACCCGTCCACCAACATTCTCTAGTGCGACCGATCCCATGGTTGCTGATGACTGATTAAGGGATATCGAGAGGAAACTGGACACAATCCGATGTAGCGACCGAGAGAAAGTTTTGTTTGGATCTCACCAGTTAGCAGGAGCTGCAGCCGCATGGTGGATGAACTACCAGGAGGCTCACCTTGACAAAGATAACATCTCTTGGACGGAATTCAAGGAACAATTTCGGAAATTTCATGTACCTACCGGCGTCATAGCTGCCAAACGTCAGGAATTCCGTAATTTGATTCAAGGAAACAAGACGGTTACTGAATATCTGCACCATCACCTAGCCCGGTATGCACCTGGAGATGTCGATACCGAGGAGAAGAAAATAGAACGTTTTGCAAAAGGACTTCAACACTACCTGCAGTACCAAATTGCCTCCCATGAGTTTACTGAATTTCAAACACTAGTGAACAGGGTTTTAAAGATAGAAGAGAAGAGGAATATGGGAGAAGAAAGCCGGAAGCGAAGGATGCTCCAACAAGTGCGGCCACAGACAAACCCAACCAGAGGAAGAGCTCCCATCGCCTCCAGTTTTCGACCATCATATCAGACTCCCAGACCAACAATGACGTTGTGCCCCAATTGCAAAGGAAACCATCTCCAAAAGGACTTCCCTCACATGAACATCCATTGTTTCCACTGCGGACAGCGTGGACATCGTAGAGAATTTTGTCCTTGGATTCAACTTCCATCATCCATTGCCAGGTCACAGGCAAGAACACAACCAGCAGCACCCAGAGTACCAGTGTCACAACCATAGAAGTTTAGAGGAACTCCACCAAGAAGAGGAGGAAGCATGGCCAACCGAGGAAGAGGAAGAGGTAGAACACCAACTGCAACTCCAGGAGGAAAGCTAAACTACACTTCCATCCAAGAAGCGGGAAACGCCACTGACATTCTTCTAGGTAGATTTCTGATCCAGTCTGCATCTGCCTTAATATTGTTTGATCCTAGTGCTACAAACTCCTTTATGCCAAAAGCATTTGCAACTGAGATTGAAATGCATATAGCACCATTAGAGTACCCCATGATTATACAAACTCCAGGGGCTAGACTATATGTCTATTCAATCTGCCCGAATATAACCTTCAATATAGAAGGGGTAGAATTCGCGGCAAATCTGCTAGTTTTAGAACTACAAGGTCTAGACATTATATTGGGCATGGATTTGTTGTCCCAACATAAAGGTCTAGTAGACTGTGAAGAAAAAACACTAATCCTTGTTAGTAGCCAAGGGGAAAAAGTTTTATTCTATGCGGAAAGATCGTCAAGCAAGGAACCTCTGGGATCTGTTCAAGCACTGCAGAAGATATGCCTGGAACAAGTGCCTATAGTACAACTATATTCTGATGTATTTCCAGAAGAACTTCCAGGGATGCCACCCGATAGGGACATAGAGTTCTCTATTGAGCTTAAACCAGGAGCAGCGCCCATAGCAAAACGACCCTACCGGATGTCAGTTTCTGAATTAGAAGAGTTCAAGAGTCAATTGGAAGACTTGGAAAATAAGGATTCATCAAACCCAGTACTTCGCCATGGGGAGCCCCGGTATTATTTGTAAGGAAGAAGGACGGAAACTTATGAATGTGTGTAGATTATCGAGCTCTAAATGAAGTTACCATAAGGAACAAGTATCCATTGCCAAGAATTGACGACTTGTTCGATCAACTTTGAGGAGCTAAAGTATTCTCCAAGATAGACTTGAAGTCTGGATACCATCAGCTGAAGATCAAGAAAGAAGATATATCGAAGACTGCTTTCACTACCAGATACGGGCTGTATGAGTTTACAGTAGTACCATTTGGCTTAACCAATGCCCCAGCAGCCTTCATGAATGTCATGAATAGCACATTTATGGATTTCCTTGACATGTTTTTCATAGTATTCATAGATGACATTCTGATATATTCTAGGAGCACAGAAGAGCATGAGCAACATCTACATTTAGTCTTGGAAAGGCTACGAGAAAGGCAATTCTATGCCAAGTTTGATAAATGTGAGTTTTGGATGTCAAGGATTGCATTTCTTGGATATGTGTTGATAGCAGAAGGAATTTCAGTGGATCCAGCTAAAATTTCTGCTCTCGAGGAATGGAAACGGCCCACCTCAGTTCCAGAAATCAGAAGTTTCTTGGGATTGGCAGGATACTATAGGAGATTCATCGAAGGATTTTCCCAGATTGCTAAGACTCTCACTAACCTGCTAAAGAAGGATATTGCATTTGAATGGACCACTAAGTGCGAAGAAAGTTTTCAGAAGTTGAAACAGAAATTGACAACAACACCAGTCCTTACTTTGCCAGATAGCAAAGAAGATTTTGTAGTTTATTGTGATGCTTCAAAGCAAAGAATAGGCTGTGTGTTAATGCAACAAGGTCGAGTAGTAGCTTACGCTTCACACCAATTGAGGCCACATGAAGAAAACTATCCCACTCATGATTTGGAATTAGCCACAGTAGTACATGCCTTGAAGATATGGCGACACTACCTCATTGGAAATAAATGTGAGATTTTTACAGACCATAAGAGCCTCAAGTATAACTTCACTCAGACGGAGCTCAACATGCATCAACGACGATGGCTGGAATTGATCAAAGATTATGACCTTAGCATCCAGTACCATCCAGGAAAGGCTAATGTAGTAGCAGATGCCTTAAGCAGGAAGGTTTACAACCTGCAAGAAACAATCATACTAAGGAACTCTTACCTACAACGAGAATTGCAGAATCATCAAGTGGAAGTAGTACCACAAGGAATGGTAGCTACTTTAATAGTAAAGCCTCAACTTGAAGAATGGATAGGAAATGCCCAGAAGGAAGATGTGGAGATTTGCAAGATCAAAAGCCGAATCAAGTTAGGAAAGGCACAAGGTTTCACTGAAGATAATCAAGGGATTGTGTGGTATCAAGGAAGGATTTGTGTACCACAAAGTGCAGACCTTAAGGAATTAATTCTCCATGAAGCACATAAAACTCCACACTCGATACACCCCGGTAACACAAAGATGTATCAGGACCTGAAAACCCGATTTTGGTGGGATAATATGAAGAGAGAGATTACAGAATATATTGCAAACTGCGATACATGTCAGCGAGTTAAAGCAGAACACCAGAAGATAGCCGGAAAGCTACAACCTCTAACAATACCACTATGAAAATGGGAAGAAATCGGCATGGATTTCATTACAGGATTACCTAAAACTCGAGGAGGATATGACTCCATATGGGTCATTGTGGATAGACTCACCAAGGTAGCTCACTTTATACCAGTCAAAAAGGTCTACGATGGCAGTACATTAGCAGAGTTATACATGCAAAGAATAATAGCATTTCATGGTATTCCAAAGAAGATTGTCTCAGATCGCGGAGCACAGTTTACATCCAAGTTTTGAAATAGACTGCATGAAACCCTAGGGACTCGGTTGGATTTCAGTACTGCATATCACCCGCAGACAGGAGGACAAACGAAGAGAGTAAACCAAAATTTGGAAGATCTCCTAAGAGCTTGTATACTAGATTATGGAACATCATGGGACAAATGTTTACCATTTGCAGAGTTGAAAAGGATCTAGGATATCGACTAGAGGGGGGGTGAATAGGCGATTTTACCAAATTACAATAAATCAAACAATTTGTAGTAAATGAGAGCAATTTAAATAACACAAGATGAACAATGAGCAATCTCAACACAAGGATATATCCCGTGGTCTCGGTGATTTGCCGATCACCCCTAATCCACGTTGAGGCAAACTCAAATCTCTAACCACTCCTCTATCTAGTCAATCTTCTCTCGAGAAGTGACCTAGATCTTGAGCCGGAATAGTGTGATGAGTTATCCAAACCTCGATTTCACTAAGGATGCACTTTACCGCTCCGGCAAGGTGTGCTCAACCTTTCACAAGACGTTTTGAAGCTTCTTCACAATCTTCCTTGAAGAGCTCTTCAAAACCTTTCTCCTAGCCGTCTAGGAGCCGGCAAACTCCAAGAGTAACAAGCCGGTGATGATCACTTTGCCTTCTTCTAGTGCCACACGATTGATTCAATGATCTAAATGCAATGCACTAGAAGATCTCAAATGCACACTCTCACAAATTTGAGAATTTGAAACCTAGAGTGTATGAAACTATCTTAGGCTCTCAAGGATGATGACAATGCTCAAGATTATGCAAAAAGTCCTGAACAGGGCCGTGCATGGGAGTATATATACCCCCCACAATTAATATAGCCGTTACAGGCCGTTGGGAGAAAAAGATCACCTGGCGGTCAGACCGCAGGTGTAATCTCGGTCAGACCGCCGCAATTGCAACGGCATTAAACAGGCGCAATAAATGCTCAACTGCCCTTGTCAGGCACACATACGGTCAGACCGGATCCTATTTCGGTCAGACCGTGAAACTGTCCAGAGACGACATAGTTTCTGGACACCTTATACGGTCAGGCCGATATATACGGACAGACCGGCCAAACGGTTAGACCGCAGTTCAAAAACACGGTCAGACCGATTTCACGGTCAGACCGGTCTAACAAACGTTCAGACCGTAATAACTCAAAATGCCAGAAGGATAAACCAAGAGGTTCCAGGAGTCTGACCGAGAATTTAACTATGGACAGACCGACCTTAAAAAGGAATACACTATGCATAGACACAACATCGGTCAGTCCGAGATCTTAAACGGTTAGTCCGATAATTCGGTCAGACCGGTATAACACACGGTCAGACCGACTGAGACAGACAAGAGCTGAACTAAGCATTCTCAAAGGATGTGACCTTCTAGCATGCAATGCAAGTTGATTTTATGATTTGTGGCACATAGATGAAGTATTTTGTGATACACCACATGCTCCTCTTAATAGTACGGCAACTATCCTAACATCCGGTCAAAATTCTTCTCTAATCACCTTAGACCGGTAAAAATGGAAAAGATCCTATTACGTACCTTTGCCTTTTGATCAATGCCCTCTCTTCATCATGATGCTCTTTCTTTGCCTTTCATTGACCTGTCTTTTAAGTATCTTCTTGACACAACTAGGCAGGTAACGTTAGTATAGCATTTGTAGTTGTCATTAATTATTAAAACACTCTATAGGGGCCTAGAAGCTACAATCTCCCCCTTTTTGGTAATTGATGACAACATAAAGAGTAGATGAAAGAGTTTTAAGCATAAGGAGTATTTTTACAATAAGCATCGAAGAGTAAGACACTCCCCCTAAATGTATGAATAAGAGAATTTTGGCATTTTAGTGGAGTTCAAGCATGAGTATAGGAAGCTATCTTAATCCATTGATTATATATGCATGAGGTATCACAAATAAGACATTCAAATCTACACATGATATCAAACAAAACATAAGCATATCTCATATATCATGAAGTAACAATTTCATACAAGAGTCAATAATATCCCACAAAACAAGTTAACATTATAACTTCTATACACCAAAAGTTCTTTCATCCAAGTTTCATCCAAGAGTTTTCATTTACATTTAAGGTTCATTGTCTCTCTCCTACTCTTCTACTCTCTTCTCTCTCCCCCTTTGGCATCAATTGCCATAAAGGCTAAGTATCAGCTGGAGCATCATCATCGGGAGGATGGTGAGGAGGAGTCTGTGGGAAACGAGTGTAGAAATGAGTGGAGAATGCGTCGAAGCGCTGCTCGAACTGATCCTGGCGCGAAGAGAAGGTCTGGAACTGATCATGCAAAGCCGCCAAGTCCGAACGAGTGAGCTCGAGCCCCTGGAGAAGAGTAGCAAACTGATCCATCATGGGTTGATGGAACTGCTGCTGATACTGAGAAAACCAGGCGGGGGCTTGGCTCGACTGAGGTGCCTGCTGAGCCTGAGGTGGAGGAGGAGGAGGCATAGGCTGAGCCGGCTGCTGCTGAGGCTGCTGATGCTGTGCTCCTTGGCCTCGAGCTAAGACGCGCGGGTTGACACTGAACGGCTTATAGCCGAGATGCCTGATGTCGCAAGACCCGCGAGGAAACTTTGTCTTCTGGAGCAGCAGAGACATGATATATGGAGCATAGTAGAGATTTGGCAGAGTGGCCGCAGAGACATCCTCAATAGTCTTCAAAATGAAGGAGACAATGTTGATCCGATGACTTTGGAGGATGTGGTCGATGAAGTTCCAGTAGTAATCCCGGACCGCTTCTCGGTTTCCACTCTTTGGATGGATCGTGGCTCGTACAATTTTGTTGACTACAGCGGGGAGGACTTTGAGACGGGTAACAGTACCGGGTACAATCCGCTGTCCGCCTCCCGGCTGCTCATAGAACTGGAGCCAGTCGTCCTCATGAAGGTAATCCTCTTCCTCCATGTCGATCCCCTCCTTCAGCTCCTCATAGTTCAGCTTGTTTGCCGCAGCAAACTCCTCAAAGGTGGCCTGATAGCGCCTAGACCCTGTCATCCATATAATCTGTTGGTCCGCCCATTTGATCTCAACTGTAGCATAGAACTGTCTAATAGCGGTGGCGTTCCATGGGCACTTGTGCTCTACAAAGTCATACAGCCCTATATCCTTGAAGATCTGCACCAAGGGAGCCATGATGGGCTGATTCATAACATAGGCCCATTCGATCCATTTATGTTCGAAAATGTTTTTGTGGACCAAATGACCGTAGAAGGCATCCTGCTGCGTCATCGTGTAGAAGTGAGGCGTCGTTGCATCATTTGCATGATCGTAGGCATAGGTGGTCCTTGCCTTCGTGTAGTCGCTCGACGTCCAGTTCTTCTTTGGGCCTTGATAGGCGTGGACGTTTATTTCATCGTCCTCACTCTCGATGTCCATGGCCACATGAGAAGATCCACCCCTATGAGACGACTGCTCTGTCTCTGACTCACCGGCCGAGGGTACCCAGTCGTCATCGTGACTGTCACTGCTACTTGAAGGTAGAGCCCTTTTCGGCCGCTTGGCCAATTTCTTCTTGTTGGTCCGAATGGAGCCAGCACCTTGAGTACCTCGACCACTGTACGATTTGGAAGATATGCAGCAGGTAAGATACAAGAAACAGAAAAGCATGATGAGAACAGAGATGATAACAGAACTGCACATCCTGGCTCTGCTGTTACAGTCGGTCAGACCGAAACATGGGCGGTCAGACCGACGCAACCGTAGAGTTAGGGTTTGGCATGATTTCTGGGATTTTGTTGATTCTAGGGAGCAATGCAGATAGATATACGTGTGAGACTACACATTGCATCAACAGGATGAATCAATTTCAAGAGACAACCACAATTGGACCAGGTTTATCACATTTGCCCTAAACAGCTAGAAGAACAGAAGAGAAAAAGGAAAACAGAGAGGAATCTGAGCAATGTACCTAGAAGACATGATTTGATGACGATCTTGACCCACGGTTTGTCCGAGCTTGATGAGGGTTTGACCGGGGAGAAAGAATTCAAGAATTTGAGGCGCACGTGAAAGAGACAGAAGTGGGGAAGAAGGACAAAAAGGACAAGAGATTCAGGTTAAAAGGTCTCTGGTCATGAAAATTCGGTCAGACCGTAGAAGAGATACCGGTCAGACCGCTGGAAGCAGGAATCTAAGATGCTCTCTGGAGATGCATTCGGTCAGACCGCATATGTTTCGGTTAGACCACTGGAAAGATTGAATTTCTTGGAAGATTTTGATTGATTTGAAGCTCAAGACATTTTGAGAGAGATATATATAACTATAAGATAATCATAAGAAAGATATAGGCAATATCACCAAAGGGGAAGAATTTTTCTTACAATTTAACATGTTTTTGGTTCATTTCACTCAATTGCCGATAAAGGAGCCTAAAAAGCTCTAAAAGAGGAAGTTTAAGCAACCAAGTGATAATATAAGCACATTCAATATGAGTCCAACAATTCAAGCCACATTTGATATATCAATGACGTTAAGCTCATTTCAAAGTTTGCAAAAACGACTTTCATCTAAGGGCTTAGTGAATATATCCGCTAATTGATCTTCGGTTCTCACATTATCCACCACCACATCACCTTTGCTAACACGATCTCTAAGGAAGTGGTGTCGGATATCTATATGCTTGGTCCGAGAGTGTTGAACTGGGTTTGTGGCTATTTTCACCGCACTCTCATTATCACACAAAAGAGGCACTTTTTCAAGTTTTATTCCATAATCCAACAATGTTTGCCTCATCCAAAGCAATTGTGCACAACAACTACCCGCGGAAACATATTCTGCTTCGGCGGTTGATAAAGCTACAGAGTTTTGTTTCTTAGAGGACCAAGATACTAAAGATCTTCCTAATAGTTGACAACTGCCAGAGGTGCTTTTTCTATCCACTTTACATCCCGCATAATCGGAATCAGAATATCCAATTAATTCGAATTTTGCACCTTTAGGATACCACAACCCTATGCTAGATGAATATTTTAGATACCTCAAAATGCGCTTAACGGCCATTAAATGACTTTCTTTAGGAGAGGCTTGAAATCTTGCACACATACAAACACTAAACATAATATCGGGCCTAGAAGCAGTTAGATATAATAAACTACCAATCATGGATCTATAAAGCTTTGAGTCTACCGGTTTACCTCCTTCGTCAGAGACAAGGTGACCATTTGTGGCCATTGGTGTCTTGATTGGTTTTGCTTCTTCAAGTCCGAACTTCTTGAGTAGATCCTTCACATATTTGTTTTGACTAATGAAAGTTCCTTCCTTGAGTTGTTTAACTTGTAATCCGAGAAAGAAACTTAATTCTCCTATCAGAGACATCTCAAATTCCCTGGACATCATATCACCAAATTCCTCGCAAAAGTCTTGGTTAGTAGATCCAAAAATGATGTCATCAACATAAATTTGACATACAAAGAAATCATTTCCAATTTTCTTAGTAAACAATGTAGTATCAACTTTCCCAATTTTAAAGCCTTTTGAAATTAACAAGTCTCTAAGTCTTTCATACCAAGCACGAGGTGCTTGTTTAAGACCATAAAGAGCCTTGGAGAGTTTATACACATGATTTGGCTTTGTAGGATCCTCAAATCCGGGAGGTTGTTTAACAAATACTAACTCATTAATTTTTTCATTTAAAAATGCACTTTTGACATCCATTTGATATAGTTTAATATTAGGAGATGAAGCAAAAGCAAGTAAGATTCTAATAGCCTCAAGTCTAGCTACGGGAGCAAAGGTTTCACCGAAGTCCAAACCTTCAACTTGAGTGTATCCTTGAGCCACCAATCTTGCCTTGTTTCTTACTACCACTCCGTTCGCATCTTGTTTATTCTTGAAAATCCATTTGGTTCCAATGACATTATGCTCATCCGGATTTGGTTCTTCTACCAATTCCCAAACATTGTTGCGGGTGAAGTTGTTTAATTCTTCATGCATAGCGTTCACCCAATCCGGATCTTTTAAAGCTTCATCTACAAGTGTGGGCTCAAAGGAGGAAACAAAAGAGTAATTTTCACAAAATGAAGCAAGACGAGAACGAGTTTGAACACCCTTACACAAGTCACCAACAATTTGATCGACGGGGTGATCTTTGGAAATTGAATGATGAATTCTTGGATGGTCAACCGGGATTTGTGAAGTAGAGGTAGAAGGTACTTCCGGTTGTTGTTGAGAGGAGTCTTCCACGTTGACCACTTCAACTATTTGATCTTCGTGTTGAGGAGTTGATGAAGAGGGGATAGCATGAGTGGATGGATCTTCATCTTGATCACTATCTTCTTTCGGCTTGACATCCCCAATGGTCATGTTCTTCATTGCCACTCTCAACCCTTCATCACCTACATCATCCAAATTTTCTTGCTCCTCTTGAGAGCCATTAGTCTCATCAAATTCAACATCATGTGTCTCCTCAACCAAACCGGAGTTTTGGTTGTAGACACGATATGCTTTGCTATTTGATGAGTATCCTAACAAAAATCCTACATCACATTTACTTTGAAATTTAGATAAGCGTGTACCTTTCCGCAAGATATAGCACTTACACCCAAACACACGGAAGTAGGAAATGTTTGGCTTCCTTCCAATGAGAAGCTCATAAGGAGTTTTCTTTAGTAGTCGATGACAATAAAGACGATTTGATGCATGGCACGCTGTGTTGATTGCTTCGGCCCAAAAGGTGTCCGAAACATTGTACTCTGAAAGCATAGACCTTGCCATATCTATCAATGTCCGGTTCTTTCGTTCGACTACTCCATTTTGCTCCGGTGTATACTTGGCCGAAAACTCATGTTTGATGCCTTCATCATCACACCAATTTTCAACCTTGGTGTTCTTGAATTCGGAGCCGTTGTCACTTCTCACTTTCTTGATCTTGAAGCTAAATTCATTTTCGGCCCTTTGAGCAAAGCTTTTGAAAGTGTTAAACACAATTGACTTATCATGCAAAAAGAATATCCATGTATATCTAGAAAAATCATCTACAACGACAAGGCAATAACTATTGCCACCAATGCTCACAAAAGAAGTTGGTCCAAATAAATCCATATGCAATAATTCAAGTGGACTCGAAGTTGACATTGTGCTTTTAGTTGGATGTGAGTTTGCAACTTGTTTTCCGGCTTGGCAAGCACTACATAATTTGTCTTTTTCAAACTTTACATCTTTTAGACCAACAACCAAATCATGTTTAACTAGTCTATTTAGTTGTTTCATTCCAACAAGCCCAAGCCTTCTATGCCATAGCCAACCTTTGGAAGATTTTGTAAACAAGCATGTACCAAGATTAGTATCATTTGAATTGAAATCAACTAAATAGAGGTTGCCATGTCTAAAACCTTTGAAAATCAACTTATTATCATCAATGCTAGTGATAATTACTTCTTTTGGATAAAATGCACATATGAATCCAAGATCACAAAGTTGAGCTACGGATAAGAGGTTGAAGTTTAGAGATTCAACAAGCAATACATTAGATATGGAGAGGTCGTTTGAGATAGCAATTTTACCTAAACCTTTTACCTTTCCTTTGCTATTGTCTCCAAACGTGATCTTGTCATATTCCGCACCTTTGTTATTTAGTGAGGAGAACATGTTGTGATTACCGGTCATGTGTTGAGTGCATCCACTATCGAGCACCCAATGTTGTCCTCCCGCCTTGTAATTTACCTACAAAACAAAGTTAGGTCCTTTTAGGTACCCAAACCTTTTTGGGTCCTTGGAGGTTAGTTACCAAGGATTTTGGAACCCAAATGGCTTTCTTTTTGGCACCAATGATCGGGGTTCCAACAAATTTGGCTTTAATATCGCCATTTGTCATTTTCTTCAATACATAGCAAGAATTGAATATAGGGGATGAAATGCTTTTGTTAGCATGGCAATTCTTTTCAATGTGACCTAAACTTTTACATTTGTTACAATATCCTTTTTCTTTCACAAAAACGGTTTTAGTTGGAACAAAAGCATGTTTACCCTTTTTGGGAATGAAACCTAGTCCTTCTTTTCTTAAGGAAAATCTTTGACTATCTAGAAGATGTCTTAATTTTGATTCTCCTACATAGCATTTTGCTAGGTCATTGGTTAGTTTTTCAATTTCTTCTTTAAGTTCGTTGTTTTCAAGACTAAGCACATTATCTTCAATTTTAGGTCTAGTAGGGAATTCATTTAAGTCTTCACAAGAAGTAGAAATGCTAGAAGTAGACATCATGGGCAAATCATTCAACATATTGCAAGTGATGCCTATGTCATTACTCGATTTGTTGGCTTTATGAGTAATTAGAGAGTCATGAGCTTCCTTGAGCATCTCATGAGTTTCTTTGAGACTCTCATGAGATGTGTTTAGCTCCTCATAGGAATTTTGAAGAGCTTTGTATCTCTTCTTCAATTCCTTGAATTTTTCTTTTTCCTTACTCATATAGTCATCAAAATCAGTGATCATCTCAACTAGGTCATCATAAGTATATTCATTTTCATCACAAGATACCTTTGATTCTCCTTTGGCCATGAGGCATTGAGGAGTGGAGAATAGAGATGGAGCTTCCTTGATAGCTACTCCGGCAAGTCCTTTGGGTGACGCTTCATCCTCATCATCGGAATCGGAACTTGAAGCATCCGAATCCCACTCAATGAAGTAAGCTTGCCCATCCTTCTTCTTATAATATTTCTTGAAAACCTTTTTCTTGCTTTCTCCTTCCTTCTCGTATTTCTTCTTCTTCATTGATTTTTCTTCTTCCTTATTTTTGCATTGTGTGGAGATGTGACCCTTTTCACCGCACTCAAAACATCTTCTTTCTACAAATGGGTTCCTCTTGGATGTTTGTCCTTTCTTGAAAGATTTCCCTTGATATCTTTTCTTCATGAATCGCTTGAATTTTCTCACGAAGAGAGCCATTTCCTCATCGGTGTCTCTCTCATCGCTTTCCTCTTCATTGTCTTCCCTTTTGGAGACTTGAGCTTTAAGTGCAATGTTCTTCTTCTTGGAGTCGGAAGCCTCATCTTTCACTTCTTCTTGAGACTTCTTGAATATATCATGAGTGAGAATCTCACTCAAGACTTCCAACGGAGTCACACTCTTCAAGTTCGAACGCACAAGTAAGGTAACAATTGTATCATATTTAGAAGGTAAAGCTCTAAGAAACTTATGACAAAACTCCACATTTGTGACATCCATACCAAGCCCTTTTAACTCATTTACGATGTTATTTAATCGGTTAAACATCTCCGATACATCTTCATTGGGCAACATGGCAAACTTTTCAAATTGGCCCTTATGGATAAATAGTTTAGCGTCCTTGACCATCGAGGTTCCTTCATGAATATCCATAAGATTTCTCCAAATATCATGGGCCGTTTCAAGTTTACAAATTCTATTAAATTCACCTAGATTTAGAGCACTATAAAGAACATTCATGGCTTGAGCATTTGGTAAGGCATTATCTCTATCTAAGTTGGTCATGTCATCATCATCAAGAATTGCAAACCCCTCATCCACCACTTTCCAAATCTTTCCACCCATGGCTTTAAGATAGACCATCATCCTAGTTTTCCAATAAGTATAGTTAGATCCATCAAAGAGTGGTGGTTTACCAATATTGATCCGACCCTCACTAGCCATCTTTATCCTACTCCGGGATGGTTAAATCCTCTAAAAAGGAGTCCTTGCTCTGATACCAATTGAAAAGGATCTAGGATATCGACTAGAGGGGGGGTGAATAGGCGATTTTACCAAATTACAATAAATCAAACAATTTGTAGTAAATGAGAGCAATTTAAATAACACAAGATGAACAATGAGCAATCTCAACACAAGGATATATCCCGTGGTCTCGGTGATTTGCCGATCACCCCTAATCCACGTTGAGGCAAAATCAAATCTCTAACCGCTCCTCTATCTAGTCAATCTTCTCTCGAGAAGTGACCTAGATCTTGAGCCGGAATAGTGTGATGAGTTATCCAAACCTCGATTTCACTAAGG
The DNA here is from genome assembly GCA_019359835.1 of Pharus latifolius. Lineage (NCBI taxonomy): Eukaryota > Viridiplantae > Streptophyta > Magnoliopsida > Poales > Poaceae > Pharus > Pharus latifolius. The sequence continues at coordinate 59,186,356 of CM033326.1, read as the reverse complement.
ATGCACTTTACCGCTCTGGCAAGGTGTGCTCAACCTTTCACAAGACGTTTTGAAGCTTCTTCACAATCTTCCTTGAAGAGCTCTTCAAAACCTTTCTCCTAGCCGTCTAGGAGCCGGCAAACTCCAAGAGTAACAAGCCGGTGATGATCACTTTGCCTTCTTCTAGTGCCACATGATTGATTCAATGATCTAAATGCAATGCACTAGAAGATCTCAAATGCACACTCTCACAAATTTGAGAATTTGAAACCTAGAGTGTATGAAACTAGCTTAGGCTCTCAAGGATGATGACAATGCTCAAGATTATGTAAAAAGTCCTGAACAGGGCCGTGCATGGGAGTATATATACCCCCCACAATTAATATAGCCGTTACAGGCCGTTGGGAGAAAAAGATCACCTGGCAGTCAGACCGCAGGTGTAATCTCGGTCAGACCGCCGCAATTGCAACGGCATTAAACAGGCGCAATAAATGCTCAACTGCCCTTGTCAGGCACACATACGGTCAGACCGGATCCTATTTCGGTCAGACCGTGAAACTGTCCAGAGACGACATAGTTTCTGGACACCTTATACGGTCAGGCCGATATATACGGACAGACCGGCCAAACGGTCAGACCGCAGTTCAAAAACACGGTCAGACCGATTTCACGGTCAGACCGGTCTAACAAACGGTCAGACCGTAATAACTCAAAATGCCGAAGGATAAACCAAGAGGTTCCAGGAGTCTGACCGAGAATTTAACTACGGACAGACCGACCTTAAAAAGGAATACACTATGCATAGACACAACATCGGTCAGTCCGAGATCTTAAACGGTTAGTCCGATAATTCGGTCAGACCGGTATAACACACGGTCAGACTGACTGAGACAGACAAGAGCTGAACTAAGCATTCTCAAAGGATGTGACCTTCTAGCATGCAATGCAAGTTGATTTTATGATTTGTGGCACATAGATGAAGTATTTTGTGATACACCACATGCTCCTCTTAATAGTACGGCAACTATCCTAACATCCGGTGAAAATTCTTCTCTAATCACCTTAGACCGGTAAAAATGGAAAAGATCCTATTACGTACCTTTGCCTTTTGATCAATGCCCTCTCTTCATCATGATGCTCTTTCTTTGCCTTTCTTTGACCTGTCTTTTAAGTATCTTCTTGATACAACTAGGCAGGTAACGTTAGTATAGCATTTGTAGTTGTCATTAATTATTAAAACACTCTATAGGGGCCTAGAAGCTACAAGAGTTTACATATAATAACAGTTATCAAGCTACTATACAGATGGCACCATTTGAAGCTTTGTATGGACAAAAATGCAGAACCCCATTGCATTGGAATGAGCCAGGAGAACAAAGAGTCATAGGACCAGAGATAGTAGAAGAGGCAGAGGCTCATGTCAAACTCACTAGAGAGAGGTTAAGGACAGCACAATCACGACAAAAGAGTTATGCGGACAATCGATGAAGAGAATTATTATTTGAGCCAGGAGATTTTGTTTATCTCAAGGTCACGCCGTTCAAGAGATTGCAGAGATTCCAAGTGAAGGGAAAGCTATCTCCTAGGTATGTTGGACCATTTAAGATAATCAAGAGGAAAGGAGAAGTATCATATAAACTGGCATTACCCTCAGGATTAGCAGGAGTACATGATGTGTTTCATGTCTCTCAGCATCGAAAATGTTTAAAAGAGCCTTGACCAGATAAATGTACAAGATATATCATTACAGAAGAATCTTACTTACCTTGAGCATCCGATCAGAATCCTAGCCACCGATGAATGTCAACTCAGAAGGAAGAAAATCAAGTTGTGTAAAGTTCAGTGGAGAAGTCATTTAGAACAGGAAGCCACTTGGGAGAAGGAAGAGGATCTTCAGCAAACCTATCCTTATCTTTTCCTGTCTTAGGTAAATCTCGGGGCGAGATTTCTTTAAGGAGGGTAGATCTATAACACCCTGAGTTTACGGGTAAAAAATTCCTTTTTCATAAAAGTCATGCATGCATGTATCTATAGTAGTAGCAAGATCAGTCAGACTTTAATCTATCTCAAGCTCTAAAATTTCCAAATCTATCCTGTAGACCTAAATCAAGATAAGATTTTTCAGATGTGATCTATCAATTACTCTAAACATAAAAGCCTTAAGAAGCCAGATTCAATTTCATCTCTAACTCTCAGATCCTGCAATTCTTTTCTGTTTTCGAAAACAGGATTCTAATTAATATCCTAATTATCCTAAATACTTTGAACTCAGATTTAGTCAAGTCTTGACCTAATTCAGACTAGATTATTCTTGGACTATGATCATGGGTATGCCAATACCTTAATCGAGAAAGTTGGCAGCCAAATTATATCATCTAAGCCCTTTTTACAGATCAGTCCAAATTATATCGCAAATTAGTCCTTTTTCTGATATATGGAAACCCAAAAAGGCTGAAATCTTCAGATTAACTCCAAATTCAGAATTTCTTCAACCTATCTCTTCCAAATGCAATTTGATACAATTTTCCCTTCTGTCCAGATTCCAAAATCACATCTTAAGAGGCTAGAATTCGAAATCGACCAAAACACAGATTTTAATTACCCTAAAATACCCTATTTTAGGTTTATATCGAAAATCATCAAATCATGCTAGATTTTACCAAATTTCTTGCTAGATGAGTACAAGGATTAAGTTTATACTCATCTATGAAATCAGATTGCAAATTAACTATCTCTAAATCAGAAATTACAAATCAGTCCATAATTCAAATAAAGATTCTGGCAAGTAGGCCCCTAGATCGACCAGAGCTGCAGTTCGCGACCAGTATGTGAACAGAGCTCCCAGCTCCTTCGACCACAGCCGGTACAGTGCTCGACCACGACTGGAACTCATGACCGCTTTGATCAGTGCCGCCGTGACCGCGACCAGGTGTGCCGTGTCGTCGTGATCGTCGCTGCCGACAATCACAGTGCTCGTGTTCACCTGAGTTTGTATGGGTGCACGTGTGTAGCTTCTAGGTCCCTAAAGAGTATTTTAGTAATTAATGACAACTACAAATGCTATACTAACGATACTGCTAAGTTGTGTCAAGACGAAACTTAAAAGACAGGTTAATGAAAGGCAAAGAAAGAGCCTTATGATGAAGAAAGGGCATTGATCAAAAAGGCAAAGGTACGAAATAGGGTTTTTTCCATTTTTACCGGTCTAAGGTGATTAGAGAAGAATTTTGACCGGGTTTTAGGATAGTTGCCGTACTATTAAGAGGAGCATGTGGTGTATCATGAAATACTTCATCTATGTGCCACAAATCATAAAATCAACTTGCATTGCATACTAGAAGGTCATATACTTTGAAAATGCTTGTTTCAGCTCATTTCTGCTCAGCACTGTCTCAGTCGGTCTGACCGTTTGTTAGACCGGTCTGACAGAATACACGGACAGACCGAATAGGATCTCAGACTGACCGAAGTTATGTCTAAGTGTAGTTTATTCCTTAAAAAGGTCGGTCTGTCCGTAGTTAAGTCCTAGGTCAGTCTCCTGGAACTTCTTGATTTATCTTTCTGTTGTTTTGTGCTATGACGGTCTGACCGTTTGTTAGACCGGTCTGACCGAGAAATCAGTCTGACCGTGCTTTTGAACTACGGTCTGACCGTATGGCCGGTCTGTCCTTATTTATCGGCCTGACCGTATAACGTGTCCAGAAACTGTGTCGTCTCTGGACAGTTTCACGGTCTGACCGAAATTGGCTCCTGTCTGACCGTGTGTGTGCCTGACAAGGGCAGTTGAGCATTTATTGCGCCTGTTTTATGCCGTTGCAATTGCGGCGGTCTGACCGGGCATATACCTGCGGTCTGACCGCCAAGTGATCTTTTTCTCCCAACGGCCTGTAACGGCTATATTTATTGTGGGGGGTATATATACTCCCATGCACGGCCCTGTTCACAACTTTTGGCATAATTTTGAGCATTGTCATCATCCTTGAGAACTTAAGCAAGTTTCATACACTCTAGGGTTCAAATTCTCAAATTTGTGAGAGTGTGCACTTGAGATCTTCTAGTGCATTGCATTTAGATCATTAAATCAATCTTGTGGCACTAGAAGAAGGCTAAGTGATCATCACCGGCTTGTTACTCTTTGAGTTTGCCGACTCCTAGACGGCTAGGAGAAAGGTTTTGGTCAGCTCTTCAAGGAAGATTGTGAAGAAGCCTCAAAACGTCTTGTGAAAGGGTTGAGCACACCTTGCCGGAGCGGTAAAGTGCATCCTTAGTGAAATCGAGGTTTGGATAACTCATCACTCTAATCCGGCTCAAGATCTAGGTCACTTCTTGAGAGAAGGTTGACTAGATAGAGGAGCGGTTAGAGATTTGGGTTTGCCTCAACGTGGATTAGGGGTGATTGGCAAATCACCGAGACCACGGGATATATCCTTGTGTTGAAATTGTTCATTGTTCATCTTGTGTTATTTATTTACTCTCATTTACTATTAATTGTTTGTTTTATTGATAATTTGTTAAAATCGCCTATTCACCCCCCTCTAGTCGATATCCTAGATCCCTTTCAATTGGTATCAGAGCAAGGACTCCATTTTTAGAGGATTTAACCATCCCGGAGTAGGATAAAGATGGCTAGTGAGGGTCGGATCAATATTGGCAAACCACCACTCTTTGATGGATCTAACTATACTTATTGGAAAACTAGAATGATGGTTTATCTTAAAGCCATGGGTGGAAAGATTTGGAAAGTGGTGGATGAGGGCTTTGCAATTCTTGATGATGATGACATGACTAACCTAGATAGAGATAATGCCTTAGCAAATGCTCAAGCCATGAATGTTCTTTATAGTGCTCTAAATCTAGGTGAATTTAATAGAATTTGTAAACTTGAAACGGCCCATGATATTTGGAGAAATCTTATGGATATTCATGAAGGAACCTCGATGGTCAAGGATGCTAAATTATTTATCCATAAGGGCCAATTTGAAAAGTTTACTATGTTGCTCAATGAAGATGTATCGGAGATGTTTAACCGATTAAATAACATAGTAAATAAGTTAAAAGGGCTTGGTATGGATGTCACAAATGTGGAATTCTGTCATAAGTTTCTTAGAGCTTTACCTTCAAAATATGATACTATTATAACCTTACTTGTGCGCTCGAACTTGAAGAGTGTGACTCTGTTGGAAGTCTTGAGTGAGATTCTCACTCATGACATATTCAAGAAATCTTGAGAAGAAGTGAAAGATAAGGCTTCCGACTCCAAGAAGAAGAACATAGCACTAAAAGTTCAAGCCTCCAAAAGGGAAGATAATGAAGAAGAAAGTGATGAGAGAGACACCGATGAGGAAATGGCTCTCTTTGTGAGAAGGTTCAAGCGGTTTACGAAGAAGAGATATCAAGGAAAGTCCTTCAAGAAAGGACAATCATCCAAGAGGTACCCATTTGAAGAAAGAAGATGCTTTGATTGCGGTGAAAAGGGTCACATCTCCACACAATGCAAAAACAAGGAAGAAGAAAAATCGATGAAGAAGAAGAAGTACGAAAAGGAAGGAGAAAGCAAGAAGAAGGTTTTCAAGAAATATTATAAGAAGAAGAAGGATGGACAAGCTTGCTTCATTGAATGGGATTCGGATGCTTCGAGTTCCGATTCCGAAGATGAAGATGAAGCATCACCCAAAGGACTCGCCGGGGTGGCTATCAAGGAAGCTCCATCTCTATTCTCCACTCCTCATTGCCTCATGGCTAAAGGAGAATCGAAGGTATCATGTGACGAAGATGAATATACTTATGATGACCTAGTTGAGATGATCACCGGTTTTGATGACTATATGAGTAAAGAAAAAGAAAAATTCAAGGAATTAAAGAAGAGATACAAAACTCTTCAAAATTCCTATGAGGAGCTAAACACATCTCATGAGAGTCTCAAAGAAACTCATGAGATGCTTAAGGAAGCTCATGACTCCCTAATTACTCATAAAGCCAACAAAACGGGTAATGAAATAGGCATCACTTGCAATATTTTGAATGACTTGCCCATGATGTCTACTTCTAGCATATCTACATCTTGTGAAGATTTAATTGAATTCCCATCTAGACCTAAAATTGATGATAATGTGCTTAGTCTTGAAAACAATGAACTTAAGGACAAAATTGAAAAACTAACCAATGATCTAGCTAAATGCTATGTAGGAGAATCAAACTTAAGACATCTTCTAGATAGTCAAAGGTTCTCCTTAAGAAAAGAAGGACTAGGCTACATTCCTAAAAAGGGAAAACATGCATTTGTTCCATCTAAAACCGTATTTGTAAAAGAAAAGGGATATTGCAACAAATGTAAAAGTTTAGGTCACATTGAAAAGAATTGCCGTGCCAGCAAAAGTAATTCATCTCTTATATTCAATTCTTGCTATGTTTTAAAGAAAATGAACAATGGTGATATTAAAGCCAAATTTGTTGGAACCCCGATCATTGGTGCCAAAAAGAAAGCCATTTGGGTCCCAAAATCCTTGGTAACTAACCTCCAAGGACCCAAAAAGATTTGGGTACCTAAAAGGACCTAACTTTGTTTTGTAGGTAAATTACAAGGCCGGAGAACAACATTGGGTGCTCGATAGTGGATGCACTCAACATATGACCGGTAATCACAACATGTTCTCCTCTCTAAATAACGAAGGTGCGGAATATGACAAGATCACGTTTGGAGACAATAGCAAAGGAAAGGTAAAAGGTTTAGGTAAAATTGCCATCTCAAACGATATCTCCATATCTAATGTATTACTTGTTGAATCTCTAAATTTCAACCTCTTATCCGTAGCTCAACTTTGTGGTCTTGTATTTATATGTGCTTTTTATCCAAAAGAAGTGATTATCACTAGTATTGATGATAATAGGTTGATTTTCAAAGGTTTTAGACATGGCAACCTCTATTTAGTTGATTTCAATTCAAATGATGCTAATCTTGGTACATGCTTGTTCACTAAATCATCTAAAGGTTGGCTATGGCATAGAAGGCTTGGGCATGTTGGAATGAAGCAACTAAATAGACTAGTTAAACATGATTTAGTTGTTGGATTAAAGGATGTAAAGTTTGAAAAAGATAAATTATGTAGTGTTTGCCAAGCCGGAAAACAAGTTGCAAACTCACATCCAACTAAAAGCACAATATCAACTTCTAGTCCACTTGAATTATTGCATATGGATTTATTTGGACCAACTACTTTTGTGAGCATTGGTGGCAATAGTTATTGTCTTGTCGTTGTAGATGATTTTTCTAGATATACATGGATATTCTTTTTACATGATAAGTCAATTGTGTTTAACACTTTCAAAAGCTTTGCTCAAAGGGCCGAAAATGAATTTAGTTTCAAGATCAAGAAAGTGAGAAGTGACAATGGCTCCGAATTCAAGAATACCAAGGTTGAAAATTGGTGTGATGATAAAGGTATCAAACATGAGTTTTCGGCCAAGTATACACCGGAGCAAAATGGAGTAGTCGAACGAAAGAACCGGACATTGATAGACATGGCAAGGTCTATGCTTTCGGAGTACAATGTTTCGGACACCTTTTGGGCCGAAGCAATCAACACCGCGTGCCATGCATCAAATCGTCTTTATTGTCATCAACTACTAAAGAAAACTCCTTATGAGCTTCTCATTGGAAGGAAGCCAAACATTTCCTACTTCCGAGTGTTTGGATGTAAGTGCTATATCTTGCGGAAAGGTACACGCTTATCTAAATTTCAAAGTAAATGTGATGTAGGATTTTTATTAGGATACTCATCAAATAGCAAAGCATATCGTGTCTACAACCAAAACTCCGGTTTGGTGGAGGAGACACATGATGTTGAATTTGATGAGACTAACGGCCCTCAAGAGGAGCAAGACAATTTGGATGATGTAGGTAATGAAGGGTTGAGAGTGGCAATGAAGAACATGACCATTAGGGATATCAAGCCAAAAGAAGATAGTGATCAAGATGAAGATCCATCCACTCAAGCTATCCCCTCTTCATCAACTCCTCAACATGAAGATCAAATAGTTAAAGTGGTCAATGTGGAAGACTCCTCTCAACAATAACCGGAAGTACCTTCTACCTCTACTTGACAAATCCCGGTTGATCATCCAAGAATTCATCACTCAATTTCCAAAGATCACCCCGTCGATCAAATTGTTGGTGACTTGCGTAAGGGTGTCCAAACTCGTTCTCGTCTTGCTTCATTTTGTGAAAATTACTCTTTTGTTTCCTCTTTTGAGCCCACACTTATAGATGAAGCATTAAAAGATCCGGATTGGGTGAATGCTATGCACGAAGAATTAAACAACTTCACCCGCAACAATGTTTGGGAGTTAGTAGAAGAACCAAATCCGAATGAACACAATGTCATTGGAACCAAATGGATTTTCAAGAATAAACAAGATGCTAACGGAGTGGTAGTAAGAAACAAGGCAAGATTGGTGGCTCAAGGATACACTCAAGTTGAAGGTTTGGACTTCGGTGATACCTTTGCTCCCGTAGCTAGACTTGAGGCTATTAGAATCTTGCTTGCTTTTGCTTCATCTCATAATATTAGACTTTATCAAATGGATGTCAAAAGTGCATTTTTAAATGGAAAAATTAATGAATTAGTATTTGTTAAACAACCCCCCGGATTTGAAGATCCTACAAAGCCAAATCATGTGTATAAACTCTCCAAGGCTCTTTATGGTCTTAAACAAGCACCTCGTGCTTGGTATGAAAGACTTAGAGACTTCTTAATTTCAAAAGGCTTTAAAATTGGGAAAGTTGATACTACCTTATTTACTAAGAAAATTGGAAATGATTTCTTTGTATGTCAAATTTATGTTGATGACATCATATTTGGATCTACTAACCAAGATTTTTGCGAGGAATTTGGTAATATGATGTCCAGGGAATTTGAGATGTCTTTGATAGGTGAACTAAGTTTCTTCCTCGGACTACAAGTTAAACAACTCAAGGAAGGAACTTTCATCAGTCAAAGCAAATATGTGAAGGACTTACTCAAGAAGTTCAGACTTGAAGAAGCAAAGCCAATCAAGACACCAATGGCCCCAAACGGTCACCTTGTCTCTGACGAAGGAGGTAAACCGGTAGACTCAAGACTTTATAGATCTATGATTGGTAGTTTATTATATCTTACTGCTTCTAGGCCCGATATTATGTTTAGTGTTTGTATGTGTGCAAGATTTCAAGCCTCTCCTAAAGAAAGTCATTTAATGGCCGTTAAGCGCATTTTGAGGTATCTAAAATATTCATCTAGCATAGGGTTGTGGTATCCTAAAGGTGCTAAATTCGAATTAATTGGATATTTTGATTCCGATTATGCGGGATGTAAAGTGGATAGAAAAAGCACCTCTGGCAGCTGTCAACTGTTAGGAAGATCTTTAGTATCTTGGTCCTCCAAGAAACAAAACTCTGTAGCTTTATCAACCGCCGAAGCGGAATATGTTTCCGCGGGTAGTTGTTGTGCACAATTGCTTTGGATGAGGCAAACATTGTTGGATTATGGAATAAAATTTGAAAAAGTGCCGCTTTTGTGTGATAATGAGAGTGCGGTGAAAATAGCCACAAATCCAGTTCAACACTCTCGGACCAAGCATATAGATATCCGACACCACTACCTTAGAGATCATGTTAGCAAAGGTGATGTGGTGGTGGATATTGTGAGAACCGAAGATCAATTAGCGGATATATTCACTAAGCCCTTAGATGAAAGTCGTTTTTGCAAACTTTGAAATGAGCTTAACGTCATTGATATATCAAATGTGGCTTGAAATGTTGAACTCATATTGCTTGTGCTTAAAGTATCACTTGTTTGTTTAAACTTCCTATCTTAGAGCTTTTTAGAGTCTTTTATCGGCAATTGAGTAAAGTGAACCAAAAATTTGTTGAGTTGTAAGATAAATACTTCCCCTTTGGCGATATTGTCTATATCTCTCTTATAATTATCTCATACTTATATATCACCCTATCCAAATCTCTTGAGCATCAAATCAATCAAAAATCCTCCAAGATTTTTAGTCTTTCCAGTGGTCGGACCGATCAAATTGCGGTCTGACCGAATGCATCTCCAGAGAGCATCAAAATTTTCTGCTTCCAGCGGTCTGACCGGTATCTTGTCCACGGTCTGACCGAATTTTCATGACCAGAGACCTTTTTATCCCGAATCTCTGTCCTTTTCACCGTCTTCCCACTTGTCTCTTTCACGTGCGCTCCAAAAGTCTTTGAAATCTTCCTCTCCGGTCAAACCCTCGCAACTCTCGGGCTAACCGTTGATCAAGACCTTCTCCAATCATGTCTTCTAGGTATATTGCTCAGATCTCCCTTCTTTATCATTTTGTTCATCACGGGGTTTAGGGCAATTTTGGTGAATCTAGTTTAAATCCTTTCAATACGTAAAATTGATTCTTCCTATTGATGCACTGATTGCCCATACTCATTTACCTGTCCACATTGTATCTTAATTTCACCTAAATCCCATAAATCATGCCAAACCATAACTCTACGCTTGCGCCGGTCTGACCGCCCCTGTTTCGGTCTGACCGACTGCAACAGCAGAGCCAGAGTTTGCTAATCTGTTATCTTATCAATTCACTCACTCTTACCTCTGAGTATCTTATCTGCTTTATCTCTTGCAAATCTTCTAGTGGTCATGGTCCTCAAGGAAATATCTCCGTCCGAACAAATAAGAAGAAATTGGCGAAGCGGCCAAAAAGGGCTCAACCCTCGAGCAGTAGCGACTCTCGGGATGATGATTGGGTGCCCTCGGCCGGAGATTCAGAGACAGAACAGTCGTCACATCGTGGTGGATCGTCTCATGTGGGCATGGACATCGAGAGTGAGGACGATGAAATAAACGTCCACGCTTATCAAGGCCCGAAGAAGAATTGGACTTCAAGCGACTATACAAAGGCTAGGACCATCTACGCCTACAATCACGAGAATGACACCTCCACTCCTCACTTCCACACGATGACACAGCAGGATGCCTTCTACGGACATTTGATCCACAAGAACATCTTCGAACACAAATGGATCGAATGGGCTTATGTTGTGAATCAGCCCATCATGGCTCCTTTGGTGCAGATTTTCAAGGATATAGGGCTGTATGACTTTGTGGAGCACAAATGCCCATGGAACGCCACTGCCATCAGACAGTTTTATGCTACGGTCGAGATCAGATGGGCGGACTAGCAGATCATGTGGATGACAGGTTCTAGGCGTTATGAGGCCACCTTTGAGGAGTTTGCTACGGCAAACAAGATAAACTATGAGGAAATGAAGGAGGGGATCAACATGGAGGATGAGGATTACCTCCATGAGGATGACTGGATTCAATTTTATAAGCAGCCGGGAGGTGGACAGCGGATTGTACCTGGCACCGTTACAGGTCTCAAAGTCCTCCCCGCTGTAGTCAACAAAATCATACGAGCCACGATCCATCCAAAGAGTGGAACTTCATCGACCACATCCTCAAGAGTCATCGGATCAACATTGTCTCATTTATCTTGAAGACAATTGAGGATGTCTCGGCAACCACTCTGCCAAATCCTACTATGCTCCATTTATCATGTCCTTGCTACTCCAGAAGACGAAGTTCCCTCGCGGTTCATGTGATATCAGACATCTCAGCTATAAGTCGTTTAGTGTCAACCCGCGCGTCTTGGCTCGAGGCCATGGAGCACAGCATCAGCAGCAACAGGCTCAGCCTATGCCTCCTCCTCTTCCTCAGGCACAGCAGACAGCTCAGTCTAGCCAAGCCCCTGCCTGGTTTACACAGTTCCAACAGCAGTTCCATCAGCCGATGATGGATCAGTTCGCTACTCTTCTCTAGGGGCTTGAGCTCGCTCGCTCGGACTTGGCGGCATTGAATGATCAGTTCTAGACCTTCTCGTCACGCCAGGATCAGTTCGAGCAGCGCTTTGACACCTTCTCCGCTCACTTCTACACCCGTTTCCCTCAGACTCCTCCTCACCATCCTCCCGATGATGATGCTCCCGCCGATTCTTAGCTTTTATGGCAATTGATGCCAAAGGGGGAGAGAAGAGAGTAGAAGAGTAGGAGAGATGATGAACCTTAAATGAAAACTTTTGGTGTAAAGCTTTAATTAACTTGTTTAATTGAATATCTCATTTATGATCTATGTGGATGACATTTATGTTGGATGACTCTTGTATGAGATTGTTACTTCATGATATATGAGATATGCTTATGTTATTTTCATATGACCTTGTGATAATGATATCATGTGTAGAATTGAATGTCTTATTTGTGATACCTCATGCCTATATAATGAATAGATTGAGATAGCATCTTTTACACATGCTTGAACTCCACCAAAATGCCAAAATTCTCTTATTCATACATTTAGGGGGAGTGTCTTTGTCTTCTATGCTTATTGTAAAATTCCTTTTATGCTTAAAACTCATTCATCTACTCTTTATGCTGTCATCAATTACCAAAAAGGGGGAGATTGTAGCTTCCAGGCCCCTAAAGAGTGTTTTAGTAATTAATGACAACTACAAATGCTATACTAATGATACCTGCTAAGTTGTGTCAAGAAGAAACTTAAAAGACAGATTAATGAAAGGCAAAGAAAGAGCCTTATGTTGAAGAAAGGGCATTGATCAAAAAGGCAAAGGTACGAAATAGGGTCTTTTCCATTTTTACCGGTCTAAGGTGATTAGAGAAGAATTTTGACCGGGTTTTAGGATAGTTGCCGTACTATTAAGAGGAGCATGTGGTGTATCACGAAATACTTCATCTATGTGCCACAAATCATAAAATCAACTTGCATTGCATACTAGAAGGTCATATACTTTGAAAATGCTTGTTTCAGCTTATTTCTGCTCAGCACTGTCTCAGTCGGTCTGACCGTTTGTTAGACCGGTCTGACCGAATAGGATCTCGGACTGACCGAAGTTATGTCTAAGTGTAGTTTATTCCTTAAAAAGGTCGGTCTGTCCGTAGTTAAGTCCTAGGTCAGTCTCCTGGAACTTCTTGATTTATCTTTCTGTTGTTTTGTGCTATGACGGTCTGACCGTTTGTTAGACCGGTCTGACCGAGAAATCGGTCTGACCGTGCTTTTGAACTACTGTCTAACCGTATGGCCGGTCTGTTCGTATTTATCGGCCTGACCGTATAACGTGTCCAGAAACTGTGTCGTCTCTGGACAGTTTCACGGTCTGACCGAAATTGGCTCCGGTCTGACCGTGTGTGTGCCTGACAAGGGCAGTTGAGCATTTATTGCGCCTGTTTTATGCCGTTGCAATTGCGGCGGTTTGACCGGGCATATACCTGCGGTCTGACCGCCAAGTGATCTTTTTCTCCCAACGGCCTGTAACGGCTATATTTATTGTGGGGGGTATATATACTCCCATGCACGGCCCTGTTCACAACTTTTGGCATAATTTTGAGCATTGTCATCATCCTTGAGAACTTAAGCAAGTTTCATACACTCTAGGGTTCAAATTCTCGAATTTGTGAGAGTGTGCATTTGAGATCTTATAGTGCATTGCATTTAGATCATTAAATCAATCTTGTGGCACTAGAAGAAGGCTAAGTGATCATCACCGGCTTGTTACTCTTGGAGTTTGCCGGCTCCTAGACGGCTAGGAGAAAGGTTTTGGTGAGCTCTTCAACGAAGATTGTGAAGAAGCCTCAAAACGTCTTGTGAAAGGGTTGAGCACGCCTTGCCGGAGCGATAAAGTGCATCCTTAGTGAAATCGAGGTTTGGATAACTCATCACACTAATCCGGCTCAAGATCTAGGTCACTTCTCGAGAGAAGGTTGACTAGATAGAGGAGCAGTTAGAGATTTGGGTTTGCCTCAACGTGGATTAGGGGTGATCGGCAAATCACCGAGACCACGGGATATATCCTTGTGTTGAAATTGTTTATTGTTCATCTTGTGTTATTTATTTGCTCTCATTTACTATTAATTGTTTGTTTTATTGATAATTTGTTAAAATCGCCTATTCACCCCCCTCTAGTCGATATCCTAGATCCCTTTCAACGTGTCTGCACCTCAGTCATCGTCGTGGCAGTCCTTGTCCAGCACATCAGCGGCGCACGTGCCAGAGAGAAGATCGAACCAGCACGCTTGCTCGCCGTTGCTTCAATCCGAAGACTTCACCGGCGCAAGCTTCTTAACCTCCAAGTAGTGATCTTCGTCCTGTCCTATGCCTATAAATAGCAACCCCAGAGCAGCTTCTTCATCTCCAACACTGCTCTCCAGGACTTCTTAGCAAAATAAACTAAATTCTCTCGACTTGTCTTCTTCTCCGGCGAGCCGCCGAGGAGGGGCTCGACGTCAGGCTGATCTATTGTACCTTCTTCGAAATTGTAGTGACCAGTACGTGTTTCCTGTTTACTCTATCATATTATAGCATTTAATCGAGTTTTAGTGAACCACAACGCCGGCGATCACCGTAATTAGCAAACGCCCTGTTCCAGCAATTGCATCTACTCCAATTCAAATTAGCTTTCGCTACAGTGGAAGAAATTGATCAGTAAAGTATTCCCAACAAGCCTATCCATCAATATTTCAAAAATTAAGCTCGAATTGGAGTTTTGCCCTTTCTCGCGTGCCACCGGTGACCAGCTCACGTCACCAGGCCGCACCACCATTCCTCCGGCCGAATTGATGTTACTAGAAGCTTCACCTCACCTCCCTACTGCTCTCACAGCGAGCAATTGAGCTTTAAGGCTGTGTATCGGTTTTGCCCATTTTGATGCTTTCTTCTCCGGCCGCGGTGTTGTTTTCCTCGCCGACGCCGCCTTAGGCCGATTCTCTTCATCCACACTATCTGAAGCTGCCCAGGAACTCAACTGTGCCTTCAAATTGGAGTTTGAATCATTACATTGCACTGTTGCCATTGAAGCCGTCTTCTTCTCCGACGCAGCTCGTCGCCGTTCGCCGCCGTGCCATCTCCAATCGAACCCACTGCATCAAACAGTACCACTTAGCTCTAGCCAGCTTCATCAACCTCAAGTCTTAGCAGCGCAGCACCAAATCCTGATTTGAGTGTTTTACCCTTCGTTGCCGTGCCACCAGCATGTCGCCCGGTCGCCACCGGCCACCACCGTCGATGCCACCTTGTCTAGCATCTTTTCCTTGATCTACTAAATGCTTTCCTCTACTAGCTCGATCCCTGAATCTGTACAGAATTGCCAGTTACCGCTATGCCAAGATCTTGTCCAGTGGCCTCACTGTGCCGTGTCACCACCACACTTCTTCACCGATTTTCATCACCATCCAGCCATCTTCAACCTTGGAACCTATTGAATCATTTGTTACTGTTATCAAGGCCTATCTCTCAGAAAAAGTAGTGCATCAATTGGAGCACTAGATCAAAAGATATGGCAAGCCCTAGTTTCTGGCCATGTCAGTCCAATGCCAGTCTATGCCAGCCAGTGGCATTAGCCATTTTCACTTCCTTCCAGAAGTGCATTTTGAAAATGACTTTGTCACTTAGACTCCTGATGCTCTGATCAACAATTTCTTCTTCTGTCACAACTTGAGTTGAGCTCGCTATCAACCATTGATCCTTTGTCAACACCTTGAACTGAATGTCGACTTGAAGACGTTCGTCGATTTTGGGCAAACCAGCCGTGGACTTAATGTTATTTCCATACTCTGGAACCCTAAAAGTCCCTAGCACCTATCTTCAGCCCTAATTCTATGAGTTAGCCCTAATCAACTTCTAAACCCAATTATTCCAAAATCATCGAGACATCTCATCTTTGCATTATTGCATGTAGTATAATAATGTATTGAAAAGGTTGTGATTCTTGGTTGCTTGCTTGATTTTTGCTCAGAGTCGGAACTAGAGTTCGAGGACTTCACTGCTGACCCGACATCAACTGTTGTTCCTTATGACGTGGAAGGCAAGTCATAGTCTTGATCATCTTGAACCTATATTTTGCAAATTGTTATAATATGACCTTGAATATAAATAGTATTGCATGTGAGAATGGATGAATTGTGAATTGGCAGTACTAGGCTGGATGCCTGTGAAATGTGAATTGATCAAATAGTGAGCCATGAACTATTATAAATGTACTTGTATATATTCATGAAATAGAACTCCTAGCCATGACCAGGGTTTTGGTATAGAATGGTGGTACTAGCACTGGATGTGCTTGGCTGCATTGGATGTGCAGGCACTGTAAGTGCATGGTTTGTGGTATGATCTGGTCACTAGATTATAAGGACTAGAACCTTGTGTTGTGCGTCTAGTGGCATGAAACACATGCTAACCGCAAGCCTGGTATAGGATAGGCCTGAACAAGTACTTATGCGGATTGCACATGAAACCCCTGCATGAGATGGAAAACAATACACTAATTCCACGTATCACTGAATGTGATCTGATCATGCACGTTGACCCAGTAATGGGAAGAGGCTTGGGGGTGGGGGTCTATCCCGCCACAACTGTGGTTCACGAGAGAGCCACAGGGTTAGGGGTGAATTGTGAGTAAAACATAACCAAAGTTCTTGTTATCTCCACCTTGCCACTCGCACATGGTTGTGAGGAAGGGTCTAATCATATTGATAGGATGGGCTTGAAAGTGGAATATCTTGCTGGTAAATTGGTACCTCTCTGCAGAGTTAAAAATGTATTCGAATACTCCGAGCTCCCGGGTTTATAGGAGTCTGCTGCAGTGGATTAAATCCACGGGGTTTGACACAAGTATGTTTTCTAAATAAAATTTGATAAGTCAAGATTACCCAAATAACATGTGTTGTCATGATAAGGGGTGCTACCATGGGCTGTCGTGTGTCGATGTGTCACGGTAGTGCTATAATTTCGTGAACTTGAATAAGAATAGCGATGCTATGTTATGAAAAGTGCTGCCATGAGATGAGATATGAAAGAAACAATTATTTTACAAACATCCATAATTCTTGACTAGTCTAGGTTCATAACAACACTACTATATGTATCTACTCTTACCTATGACTTGCTGAGTATGTAAGTACTCACCCTTGCAACTTCAACCTAGTAGATGGAGCGTACTATGATCAAGAAGAAGGCGTGGAGAACTTCTTGGAACAAGATGAAGGAGAGCCAGTTCCGTCCCTGATGTGTTGTTCTGCCGTCAACTTCTTACTATGGAAGGGACACCCATCATCCGCTGTGTAGAAGTTTTTATTTTCATTTAACTAAACCATGAATGTCACGAAGGTATTGTAATCTCTTTATGTAATATTAAAGCCAGCAGGCCACACTCCTTAAATATTTTGTAAGTTTTTCTACTGCAATGTGAGTATACTCCTGTGTTTGACTTATCCTAGGAAGTCAAAGGCATGCATATATGGGACTAGCTGCAGCAAGCTAGGTCTCCATGGGAGTAGTCCTAGTCCCAGTTTTGGGGCGCGACAGTTCTCATACCGTGTAAGAAAACTATTACGGGAGAAGAAGTAGCTCGGGTATTCTTTTAGCATATTTGGACACATTTTGGACTGCCAAATTCTATTGTGTCTGATCGTGATACCCAATTCCTTAGTCACTTTTGGCGATCGCTTTAGACAATGATAGATACAAAGCTCAAGAGGAGTACTGCCTTTCATCCTCAAATTGATGGTGAAACGGAGGTGGCAAATTGAACAGTCATTCATCTCTTAAGGGGATATAACTCTAAGCATCCGAAGACCTAGGATGAAAGCATACGGTACCTGCAGTTTGCTTTTATTTGAGCAGTGCATGGCTTGACTAGAAAGTCTCCTTTTGAGGTATGTTTGGGATTTCTACCACAGAGTCCATTCGACATGGAGTTTGTGATCCCTACCTCAACACAGAACAGCAAGCAAGCCCCCGATCAAGATTGAGAACAAATGTTCCTGGAAGGTTTTCAACAGCTCCATGGTGAGGTTGAACGAAACTTGCTTAAAGCTCAACTCTAGTATAAGGCGCAACATGATAGACACCGAGTTGAAGCACAATTCCAGGGATATGGTCTGGCTACATTTGAGTAAGTGGATAGTTGCTCTGATACCAACTTGATCAGATTAAGTAATAGACCAGGTTTTGGCTATACTTGCTTTGATACCAACTTGATCAGATTAAGAAATAGACCATGTTTTGGCTGTGCTTGCTCTGATACCAACTTGATCACATTAAGTAATAGACCAGGTTTTGGCTACACTTGCTCTGATACCAACTTGATCTGATTAAGTTATAGACGGGCTTCAACTATACTCGACCAGATGCTAATATGCAGAATACGGGATCGTACTCGGAATTACCGAAACCCAAGTGATAGAAAACACAATTCAAAATATAGCACAACTCTTTATTGAAAAGAGGATCTTGTACACGTCGAGCATTAGGATGCACTCACCTACGTCGATGAACTAAACTCAATCTGATATATGTTAAAGGTAGATACCCGCTAGATACTAAACTGGATCTATTACAAAGTATTTATAGTCCGATCGATTGAGATCGTATCAGCCTCGATAACTGACTAAACTAGACGTATTAGACTCGGCTATATATATTGATCAGAATACAATTCGACCAGGCAGAGTTCAAATCCATCACATACTCGACCTGACGTATTCGACCTAAGATCCTCCTGGATCAATGGGAAAGTATATCCATGGATTTCCTGGGAGGATTACGCAAGACTCGACGTGGCAACGGCTATCTCTTCGTGGTCGTTGATCGGTTCTCTAAAATGGTGGTGCTCATGCCTTGTCGAAAGACCTTCACGAGAGCAGAGGTAGCTCGAGTATTCTTTCAGCACGTTTGGACACATTTTGGGTTGCCAAATTTCATTGTGTCTTATCGTGATACCCGGTTCCTCAATCACTTTTGACTATCGCTTTGGACGATGATGGATACAAAGCTGAAGAGGAGTACTGTGTTTCATTCTCAAACTGATGGTCAAACTGAGGTGGTAAATCAAATAGTTGTTCATCTCTTGAGGGCTATAACTCCAAGCATCTGAAGACTTGGGATGAATGTATATCATACCTGCAGTTTGCTTTTAATAGAGCAGTGCATGGTTTGACTGGGAAGTCTCTTTTTGAGGTCTGTTTGGGATTTCTACCACAAAGTCCATTTGACATGGAGTTTGTGATCCCTACCTCAGCACAGAACAACAAGTAGGAATCTGATCAGGTTTGAGCACAACAGTTCTTGGAATGTATTTGATGACTTCATGGTGAAGTCAAATAGAACTTGCTTAAGGCTCAACTCAAGTACAAGGCACGGCATGATCGACAGAGTAGAAGCTCAATTCCAAGAAGGCGATCTAGTCTAGCTACATTTGAGCAAGGAAAGACTAAAAGGTGAAGGTAAAAAGCTTAAACCAATCTGTTATGCTCTTTTTCGGGTTATTAGTAATAATTCTTGTCAGCTCGAGTTACCTCTGTATATGGATATTTACTCGGTTGTCAATATTGAGCACCTTAAACTCTTCGAGACTTCGATGCTGGATGATGAGCCCAATACCGTAGTACCATTTGTTGAAGATTTGGTCTATCAACAAGAAACACCTCTTTCTGAAGATGGGATCTTCGAGAAGAAGGTGACGACCACCTGAAGCGGCACACGCGAGACTTCTCGAGTAGGACGAAAAGATCAACGAGCATGTGCGGCAAAGTGGTACACTCGTGAAGATGGTCAATACCAATTTTCACATCTTCAGTTTTGATTGAGTTGGCCACCAACGGGAGTTGGCTCCTTTTCAACAGGGGAGTCATGATCCGAGAGGATCTCAAGTCCAATGCATAACATTTTCGAACTCTAGTTGATCTGTTGAAGTGCGATACAAATTAGATAGCCGAGTATGATACGACTAGGTTTAGTCAGTTGTCGTGTCTGATACATTTTCAAGCGATCGGAGTATAAAGATCCTATAATAGTTCTAGATTAATCATTCAAATTAGATATAGAACTCATAGACAGAGATCGATGTAGATCGAGTGTGATCAATGTTCGACATGTGCAAGTTTTTTTTAATAAAAGGTCTTGTTCGTTTCACTTCTGTGTTCGAGCACTAGGTTTCGGTATTTCCGAGTAAGATCCCATTCTTCACGTCTGATTGAGTATAGTCTGAATCTGGTCTATTACTCAATCGGATCAACCACTCTTCCTAGTGTTGCTACCGCTGTTTTGGAGGAATATTAGGATGTATTTCCAACAGAGGTACCTACCGGACTTCCTACTTTAGGAGGAATCGTGCACCAAATTGATCTAATACCTGGAGCAGCACTGCCAAACCATACCAACCCTGAAGAGGCTAAGGAAATACTAAGATAGGTACAAGAACTACTTGATCGAGGGTATGTACGTGAAAGTCATAGTCCTTGTGTTGTACATGTTATCTTGGTACCCAAGAAAGATGGGTCTTGGAGATGTGCATAGATTGTAGAGCCATTAACAATATTACCATTCGATATCATCATCCTATCCCTAGGTTAGACAATATGCTAGATGAGTTAAGTGGTTCAACTATCTTCTCTAAGATTGACTTGCGTAGTGGTTACCATTATATTCACATGAAACATGGAGATGAATGGAAAACAACCTTTAAAACAAAATTTGGATTATATGAGTGGCTAGTTATGCCTTTTGGATTAGCTAATGCACCTAGCACATTCATGAGATTAATGAATCATATTTTAACGGAATTCCTTGGCAAATTTGTGGTCGTATACTTTGATGATATTTTGATATATAGCAAGTCACTCGATGAACATGTTTCTCATATCAAACACATACTTTCTGTCCTTCAGAAAGAATAGTCATATGCTAACCTTGGAAAGTGCACTTTTTGCACTGATTGAGTTGTGTTTCTTGGGTTTGTTGTTTTTGGACAAGGTGTGACCGTTGATGCATCAAAGGTGCAAGTAATCAAGGATTGGCCATATCCTGTTAATGTGAGTCAAGTTTGGAACTTTCATGTACTTGCAAGTTTCTACCGTAGGTTTGTGAAGGACTTAAGTACCATTGCTACCCTGATCAATGAGTTAACAAAGAAGGAAGTACCTTTCAAGTGGGGTGAAGCACAAGAACATGCTTTCGAAACGTTGAAAAAGAGGCTAACTGAGGCGCCATTACTAGCACTACCTAACTTCGAACGAATAAACATGGATGAGGACATCCCTAGCACTAGTAAAACTAACTCTTGACCAGAGGAACATGCACCACCAATCACTCAAGTGAAAGCTAGACAATTAAATTAACAGGTGACATTTTTCCTCAAAGAATTAAATTATGATGAGAATATGTTGCTACCTAATAGCTATTGTTTAATATTTATTAGAAATGAAGAGGGAGAGTATAACAGGAAGGACATAGCCACTTATGAGCTAAAGGACTTCATCGAATCATGTCGTAAACCTATTGAGTGGAAAGAGAATTTCCTAACCTCTACAGCGAGCACAAGATCACTCAATTCCGTCAAGGATTGCACCCACTAAACCAAAAGAACTGTGCTCAACATGCAGTAAGCCGATCAAGTTACTCACAGTCCGATGTTCGATCAAAAACTTCGGCCAAGCGCCGTTCTTAGAACATATGTCCAAGTTGGTCGTGTGTGTACTTGTTAGAAAGTGTTGGTGGAAATCTCAGCAAAACTAAGTCCAAGTAAGAAGTTGTGCCTTTTGCCCTAGGACAAGGCCCTCGGTGGCTGTCCCAGGCACCGCCATTTGCCCGGGGACAAGGCCCCCGGTGGCTATCCCGGGCGCCGCCTTTTGCCCGGGGACAAGGTCCCCGATGCCTGTCCCAAGCGCCGCCTTTTGCCCGGGGACAAGGCCCCCGGTGCATATCCCGGGCGCGGCCATTTGCCCCGGGATAAGGCCCACGGTGCCTGTCCCGGGCGCGGCCATTTGCCCGGGGACAAGGTCCCTGGTGCCTGTCTCGGGCGCCGCCTTTTGCCCGGGGACAAGGCCCACGGTGCCTATCCCGGGCGCGGCCATTTGCCCAGGGACAGGGCCCCCGGTGCCTGTCCCGGGCGCCGCCATTTGCCCGGGGACAAGGTCCTCGGTGCCTGTCCCGGGCGCCGCCTTTTGCCCGGGGACAAGGCCCCCGGGAGCCGCCATTTGCCCGGGGATAAGGCCCCCGGTGCTTGCCCCAGGCGCCGCCATTTGCTCGGGGACAAGGCCCCCGATGCCTGTCTTGGGCACCGCCATTTGCCCGGGGACAAGGCCCCCGGTGCCTATCCCAGGCGCGGCCATTTGCCCGGGGACAAGGCCCCCAGTGCCTGACCTGGGAACCGCCATTTGCCCGGGGACAAGGCCTTCGGTGCCTATCCCGGGCGCCACCTTTTGCCCGGGGACAAGGCCCTCGGTGCTTGTCACGGGCGCCGCCATTTGCCCGGGGACAAGGCCCCCAGTGCCTGTCCCTGGCGTTGTGATCCTTCCGGGGACAGGAGTCTCCGGTCCCGGGTCACGTGCAAGTCACGCGAGGAGCGCCTCGGGAATCAGCGGACACTTGTCGAGCATTCGAGGCGCCTGGCCGGGAGAAGGACGTTGCTACCCCTCGATCTAACGGTAGCAAGCGGGGTAGTTTAGTCTTTTTGCTTCTTTTGGGGTTATAAAGCCCTTGTACACCTCTTGTAAAGAAGGGACGGGCTCATTGTTGCCAGAATAGACAATCTCACAAGTGTGCTCCGGAGCCTCTCCCCCCGGGAGAGCTTCCCCAGCCGACTCCAGTCGGGAGCACGCCGACAGGACTAGGGCCCCCACTGGGACCCGAACCTGTATAAACCCTCGTGTCATTTGTTGTGCTTGTCCGGCGGGGGAGGACCGGTCATCCGGTCAACCCGCGTCGTATTTTCTTCGCTAGGATAGTCCACAAAACCTGCCGAGGTATTCACAATACGACGACAGAAAAAAATTCAAAAGATCTTTCCAACAAATCAAGAATCATTGGAAACAAACGTCGTATGCAACCAGGAGACCCAAAAGACTTAGGACTATATAGAAGGAAAGAGTCCAGTCTGAATCCAAGAAGATTGATTCGGGATTTCTTTCATCTTTTATTGTTTGTTAGGATTTATTCCATTTTGAATTAGATTAAGATTTTCTTTCTAGTTTAAATCTTCTATCTTTTGTTAACACCATCCTCTATAAAAGAGAGGAATGGTCATAGTATTGGGGGAACTCGACATTGATATTGATATTTTCAGATTGAATACAAAAACCCTAGTTTTCGTTGAGAGTTGAATTTCTTAATCCCTCATTCTTGTGATTCCCTTCGGAACTGCTCGAACTATCTTGGTGATCACCCTATCTGTGCACCAACTCTGTGCGTGGCCATGTGGATAGGTAATTCAGAGTGTGGTTGGGTGAATTCATTGATACACAGATCCTTTTTCTGCATGTGGCTGGCTATGTCATTTCATCAAGTCATGCTAGTTATACAGGTATGTTCAGATACTAGTTATCCAGATTCTACGTTGTGAAGATTGGACCATCCTCCGTGAATGCGTCCTTCACCGGCGTGTTCATATCAACTTGTTATCTAAGTTTAGGTCAGAATTTATAGCTTACAGGGCTACGATGGATTCAAGGATGGACCACCTGACCAGCCGCGTGGATCGCCTCCACGACTATCATGTACGCACATGCCACATCCTCCCGGATAGCACATATTCAAGCGCACGTACCCACCACGGCGACCATCTTCACACCCACGGCCTTCCCCCGCAACCCTATCCACCACCAACCTACCCATACTATCCTCTACCATATTTCCACCAACCTCCTCTGACAGAGATTATTACCCATGTTAGTTGCTCATATTGTTTTACAGTCACAAAGGTTGCATAATGAGACTTGAGTTATTTATATCTTTCTATGGTCGCAAAGACAATAGGAAGAGACTATAGTCTCATATACCCATGAGTACTATGGTCGTGAAGACTTCTTCCCACAACCATAGAGATCGTGCAGACAAGAGCAAATATAATACATGGTCGTAGCCAGTATGCGACCATGGTTAGCGAAGACTCATATTAATCCTAGGTAGCGGTTGAGCTCTCCCAACCACCATCTCAGGATAATGTATCTTCCTTACAGATGTGACAACCGTCGAAGAACATAAGGATGGATATGCAGATGCCAACCATGGTTGGAAGTTCCCAAGATATGACAACAACTGGAAGTTGCGAACAACAGCTAAACCTCTCTTTATTGGCACCCATTCGATAAGTATAAAAGGAAAGGAGAAGATTGGAGACGGGGATCCTAAAGAGATAATAAATCCTTAGATAGAGATAATAGGTGATTGTTAGACTTGATAACAATCTCTCTTTGTAATTCATCACACTTATAGTAAAAGCACAACAGGAAGTAGGATTATTAATCAAATCCTTTGAGGGTGCGAACCTGTATAAATTTCGCGTCATTAGATTCATAGATATCATGATTTACATGGTACATGTCTGGAATGGCCTCCATACTAAACAATACAAATTTGCATAAGTTCGACTAGGAACCCTAGTTCCAATCGTCGACTGTCGACGATTCGGACTCAGGGTCCTCAGCCGAACTTATGCAGAATTTGTGATTGTGAGACCTTTCAAGATGACCCTCCGGGAAGGTATGCTGAACAATGGTGAACAGGAGCACAGAGAGTTTAGACAGGTTCGGGCCCTCGATGGTGGGAGTAATAGCCCTACGTCCTGTTGAGATTTCACTAAGTGTGGTGAAAGGTTTACAAATGGAGGAAAAAGTCCTCACAGGCGAGGATTTTTCCTGTAAGAGTGTACAAAGATAAGCCAAAGAGGGCTTGCTGAAATACTATTTAAGGTGGGCCGTAGACTTGGCTAACTTGAGAGATTTTGGATTTCTTGATTAATCTTCCGATCTCTCAGTTGATGTTTTGATCGATCTCCCTCTTGATTGATGCTCCATGCCATCCTTTTGTACTGTTTGAAAGGGTGCCATGTGGAGGAAACTGCATCAAACGGTTGCACGGACGGTTGGATGCGGTTTTTTGGAACTGCTCTTAACCTCCACGCAGGTTAAACACGTGTTATTCATGGATAACTGTATGTGTTAACCTTCTGACGGTCGATTCTCCACGTGTAGGAATCTTCGGGATACGTAGAATATCCCGTTGTATGGGCAACCGAATAGATAGATCCCAAGTATCCTGATCGGCAGATGTTCTGACCGCGGGATATTGGCTGACCGCGCAATATCCCGAATATGTAGTTCGCGTATAGCATACGAACTTCTGACCGCGCAAGGCTTACGGTCTGACCGCGTAAAGCTGGCGATCACATAGCGACGTCCCTCAGAACAACTTGAGCTCGTATCGCCAGATACACTTCTGACTCGAACCTGCCTTTAACCAGAAGTCCAATAGAAGTGGTCCGGGTGTCAATCCTCGTCAGCTAGCCCCCAAATTCGAAAGAAACGAAGTGACGTGTTTATTTTGAATTTTAAGACCATGCATCGGATTTTTAACCCAGCCCTTTAGCTTCTCCACTTAGTAGCGCACTAAGTGAAAACGGTTGGTTTTTCAAGACGGGTTCTGACATTATGTGACGGGCAATGATGGCGCCGTAGAAATGTTTTTATCTCGAGGTAAAATTGTAAATGTCTTAACGAAACCCGAGGTGTCTGGGAGGCGAATCGTCGCCTTGGTGGCTATAAATACCGGACCCCTGGTCATGTAAAGATTTACAATTTCCCTCTCACGCCTAAGTCCTTTCCCTTGACAAGCCTGCCTTCTTCTTCTTCTCTTATACACTTCCCCTAATGGCAGATCATAACATGGTCGAGATTGAGAGTGATGAAGTTGTTGAACAAGGGCCTCAAATGCGTGAAGATTCATCTCCTTTAAGGAAGAAACCCAAGGTTGACGAAGGATCCTCCAGTGGAACGAAGGTGAAGCATTTCTTTCTTCCTTCGGTTCCTATAACTCTTCCTGTTCATGCACATCGGCGAGGTAGGCCTTTGTCTTTGGAGAGAGATTCTTCTCAACTTTTTCCTTCTCATCCCATCACATCCAACTCTCCCATCCTTTGTCTAGGTGATCAATATTCTGGTCGGCAAGCGGCAACTTCCCCTCGACCAGATGATTCCCGTATTGGGTTGGTGAAGCAATCATCTGATGAGAACATTGCATTTCCACCAAATGATGATCCTCTTCCCCAGATGGGTGATGTACTGGGACAGGTAAGAGAAGTCTTTCTCCTTTTGATTGATAATTGTAGCTAGTTCGACTAACTGTTGCAAATGTAGGAGGTTGGAGGCTCCAGCGATCAGCCTTCTGCTGTTCCATCCCTTTCTCTCGAACAGACTCTTCTGGAGGAGAAGAGTGCCCTGGAGAGGAAAACCGAAGAGATGTCTTCGGAGATTCTGCGTCTAGCAGAATGCCTCAAACGATCCCAGGAGGAGGCGCGCCAGTTCCGTCGAGAGAGGGATCACGCTCAGCATCAGCGAGAGCTCTCCGACTTGATTAGGGACCAGAGTGCGTCTCTTATCAGGGATGACGTAGATAGACTTAGGGTCGTTGCTAGTTCCCTGGGGGTTGTCAGTGTAGATCCTACTGACAACAATATGTCCCTTGGGGAACTTTGTAAATTTCTTTCGGAACAGGTCGATGCTTTTATCGACCGTATTCCTTTTGTATGTAAAGAATGTAATAAATAAAGTTTCTTTTATTCATATGAACATTCTTCATACCTTCTGTGTGAAATTATGGCCAAAAGCTTAGTTCGCGACCATTCATACACAGGAAATTTCAGTTCTGCGATCAGAATCGCGCTTTAAAAGATCACCGTAACCTGCCATGATGCCGCGATCAGACTTAAGGCCGCGGTTAGAACTGAATTGCGACTAGAGTCGAACGTTCGGTTAAACCATTACTTTGATCAGAAACGAAGTTAAATAACATGGTTTTAACCAAACCATAACCCAGTTAGAATATACCCGTACGTCAAAATTTGAGTTACATGATATTTTTTACAAAAATGTTCAAGTAAAAAGAAAGGTAAATACCCCTCAAAAAGCCTTAGCAGACTTCTCGAGTTTTAGCCCTTTCAGCTTCCGAAATAAAGAAGTCCTTTTATTTCAGATCCGATACCCGAAACGCTTTAAAGGGTTTATCAGAGAGTATCCATTATGGGAAATGAATAAAATATTTAAGAGGACGTTTGAGTGGAACGTTACTCACAGAGGCGTGACTCCTCGAGTCTATAAAAGCAGTAGGTAGCTTCTTGAGGAAGCTATTCAGCCGTAAAAAACCCTTAGAGTTCCCGCCGCACAAAACCCTCATCTTCTTGCCTTCATCTTCCACAAAATCATCGACTTTTTTGACCGATCTTCCTCAAAAAATGGCATCTTGAAGTAGATCCAACCACCATTCTGAGGAGACTCTGGTGGCGTTGGAGAAGGAGGAGATCCTTCCATCGCGGCTGCTGATCAATTGGCGGCCTGCGGAGAAGGACCAAGAAACTCCAACCGTCCGAGAGGGCGAGTTGGTAATCTTCGAGGAGTATCTGCGCTAGGGGTTCCGATTCCCTGAGAGTCGGTTCCTAAAGGACATCCTCGAACATTATGGGTGGGAACTGATCAACCTCCACCCAAATGCGATGCCGATCCTGGCGGTGTTTCAGCATCTTTGCGAGGCCTTCGTCGGAGTATATCCTAGCGTGGACCTCTTCCGACGGTTCTACTTCTCGGCATGGTCGAAGAGCACCAATGCCGCCGGATGCATCTACTTCCGTCTGAGGGACAAGAAGGAATATCCCTCCCCACCTCTGCGGGATTCGGTGCACGGGTGGCACCAGAGGTGGTTTTACTACTCTCCGCCGTCCGAGAGTAGTTTATGGTTTGAGAACTCGCGACCAGAGAAGTCAAGCGAGTTGGATGCTCCCCCGACGCTGGGCGTGGAGCACCTGAAGCACGCCGAGGTGATTCTTCACTTGGTGGGTCAAGGATTGACAACGAGGGATGTCATCCGAGACTTTGTGAAGAACCGAGTGAGCCCCCTACTCGAAAGGGCTCATCCTGCTTGGGAAATCAAGTCCATGGCGGATGGAAACCTGGACTATAATGAAGGTACTCAACCCTTTAGCACTGTGCTTTGTCATTTCTGAAATTTATGTTTTCTGACTTGAATTTGGGAACAGTTCTGTCCTCAGCCGAAATTGAGAGGAGAACTAATTCCCTCCTTAGGGCCTACAATGCCGATGTAGAGGGCCCTAAGGGATCACCTCGCCCGCAGAGCTTGATTCATGCCGGCGATGACCTCAGACAGGAGCGCCGAAAGGTAATTTCCTTGTCCGGCTTTGGTTCTGCAGGTCTTGTGTGTGTCCAGCGCTAATCCATTGTAATGGACTGTGAACCAGCTCCTAGGGAAGTTTGCTGATGCGACGTTCCCAAGCGAAAATGTCGGCTCTCTAGGGAAGCCGACGGCGAAGAATGTGAAGAAGATCTCTCAGAGACCCAGGACAAAGAGTCCTGCCCCTAAGAAGACCAAGCTGAACCCTGGGGAGGGGTCTTCGCGAAGCATTCCTCGTCCCGCAAGAAAGACTGCGGTAAGATATCGCATTCCTTCTACCTTTTCAGGCGCGACATCGAATCACTTCTTCGTCGTACAGGGAGAAGGGAGCGAGGAGGAAGAGGACGATGATGTGCCTTTAGTCATCAAGAGGAGGAGGACCGGGGAGTCCCCTGCTGGTGACGCCTCAAGCTGCCCCGTAGGGACCACAGCTACCGAAGAGGTGGCCGTGGCTGACCCTGCGACCACCGAAGAGTCCCCTGCAGGTGACCTTCCAATTCCTGAAGCCCCCAAGGTTTCAGGGTCAATTATCTCTGCTTCCCTAGTCGAAGGGACGACCAAGGTAAGGAATCTTTTCGACCGTTCCTTCTATGACTCTTTCTGCACATTTGACAAGTTAATGTACATACAGGGAGGAGAGCTTCCCCCTGGGACCACTGGGGGTTCCAGGGAGGAAAATCCTCCTCCTCCGCGGACAGAGGAGGAGGTAGATGAACAAAGGCCGGCTGTGACGGTTCTAGCAACTCTGGAATCGCCAAGGCCTTCGGATGCAGCCCCCCCAGTTAGCCCGGTGGCTCAGGTAGAAACCTTTCTATGTGTTTTCATCTTTTTTCCTAGGAATGTGCTCGTAACAGAACATTTCCAGGGAGGTGCTGCCTTGTTTACTATAAGGAAGGCGAGAACCGGAGACGGCTCTCCTTCGCAAGGGGAATTTTCCCAGAAGTCCCAGGAACGAATGGGATTTCAAATAAGGTAAGAACTCTTACTTGACAGTAATCTTAGATGAAAGCTGCCTGACCCATTCTTCTTGTTAGGCAAAAGAAGACAGCGCCTAACCCTTCAACCGCCACTGGGGAGGTTGAAATTAGGGCTGATGAGGGAGCCTCTAATGAAGAGCGCTCCGCTCCCGTGGTTCAGGAAGTCGTCCGGACCGCGGGAGGAGAAACAAGTACAGGGACCGGGTCACAACCAGTGGCCTCTGGGGGTGGTGTTCAGACGGCACTTCCCCCAACTATCCCTGTCGCAGGCACTTCCGGTGCGCTAGCAAGGATTCCTGCTAGCATGGATGATGCCGCTTTAAACAAGTTTATGAAGGTATGATCACCCCTGTTTCGGCGCTTGAACCGCCTTTAGAGTATATTTCACTCTCTTGCTTTGTATCATAGGGCTTGTCATGGGTGACGAGCCAGTCGCATGCTGCAATGGCTAGCATGGCGGCTGTTCAAAGAGATCGTGACGGCTTGCGCAAGTGAGGATCGTCACTCTTCTGTTAATATAAGTAGGATTTATCTGTAACTGACTTGATTTTGCTGCAGAGAGGTTACATTCTTGAAGAAAGAGTTAGCCAAGATGAGGCTGAACTCAGTTGCAGAGTTCAAGAAACTACAGACTGAAATCAATAAACTTCAGTCTGAGAATGCTGGTAAGTCGATTCTCAACTTGAGAAGACTTAAAGCCATGCCTTGTTAATAACCTCTTTTCTCTGTACAGCGCAAGTAGGTCGCATTATACAGCTCGGCCAGGACAAGACGCTTCTCGAGTCCTCGATCAACCACACCGATCGAGCGGTCAAAGAGTTGAGCCTACTGGTCTTCGAAAAACTGAAGGCCGTGGCCAATCTTTTGAATACCAACGTGGTAGAGTTGAAGAAGGACGACCCAAGTGTCAGCGATTGGTCATCACTGCTCACAACTCAAGCAGAATCACTGCTTGAATATCTCCCTGGAGATATACGGCGACGTGAAGAGATAATCAGGACGAGAGTCCGATCAGCCGCTTTTGCCGTACTCAGCCGGGTTCGACTTCACCATGGCCCAGATGCGAATCTGAGCGCGCTGGTGGGACCGGCTGAGGTCGAGAGTGAAGAACTGCTTGACGCCGTTATAGAAGAAGTCAAGCCCTTCGTTGACAAACTCTTGGCTGAGCTGAGGATCGAATGATCCTTATATTTTGTATCCAAACAATTGTAATTACAATGCCATGTATGTAAAACTATTTTTTAAAAGAAAGTGCATATTCACATCATAAGTTTCATACTATAAGTATATCCCCCTAGCCCCGCCTCTGTTTTGTGAATACTGAAGCCTTAGTATTTTAAGCAGAGGGGAAAACATAAGTATGATGACCAGGGATATGTGCTTCAAGCCGATGGTCAAGATTAAAGTAACATTTTAACCTTATTGCAAACTGGTAGCCACCCAGATGACCGAGGACTAGCCAGATAGTCCCGTGTGCGTTGAGAAACGGCTTATTTAGGAGTGACTTATCTGGAAGTGATCATGAGATCGACCAGCGAATCCGGTTGAAAAATGCTGTAATAACCTAACCGCCGGCGATAATCCCCCAGGTCGAATTTGTATAATTTGGGCTTAAAGAAAAACACTCATTGTATGAAAACAAGACATGCTTTTTATGAAAAGATGCTAATTGAACAGGAAAAGGGTTGTGGTACTTACACGTAAAACTTGCGGAGTTGATCGATGTTCCAAGTATTGGACAAAATCCGACCATCCTCCATGGCTAACCGCGCAGATCCTGGCCGCGGCACTGAGACGACAGTGTATGGTCCTTCCCACTTTGGGGAGAATTTATTGCGGTTAGACTGGTCTTGAATTTTTCGTAAAACCAAGTCGCCTACGTTGAGATCACGTGGTCGCACCTTTTTATTGTGGTACTTGCGTAGAGCCTGCAAGTATACCGCGGACTTGA
The DNA here is from genome assembly GCA_019359835.1 of Pharus latifolius. NCBI lineage: Eukaryota > Viridiplantae > Streptophyta > Magnoliopsida > Poales > Poaceae > Pharus > Pharus latifolius. The sequence goes on along the minus strand of CM033326.1, from coordinate 59,155,178 downwards.
TCAGGGCGCGATCACACCGTTCTTCCCGGAGGATGAGATCTTGCGATCGCTGTTCGGATTGGTTGACCTGTTCGAATTGATTCGTGTGAACAGATCCAATACTAACTTCCATAGGCAACACAGCCTCGGCCCCATAGACCAAATGGAAGGGTGTCTCACCGGTGGCTCGACTAGAGGTAGTCCGTAGTGCCCATAGAACAGTATAAAGCTCGTCTGCCCAAACCCCCGAGCGGGTCTTGAGGCGATCAAAAACACGTTTTTTGATGCCTTGCAATACTTGCCCATTGGCCCGTTCTACGGCACCATTGCTTTGTGGATGTGCCACAGAAGCAAAGCACACCTTGGTCCCAATCTGATCGCAGTAGTCTAGGAAGAGACCGCTAGCGAACTGAGAACCGTTGTCTGTGATGAGACGGTTTGGAACACCAAATCGTGCCACAATGTTCTTGTGAAAGAACTTTTGTGCAGCTGATGTAGTAATATTTCGTACTGGTTCGGCCTCAATCCACTTTGTGAACGTGTCAATGGCTACGAACAGAAACTTGTACCCATTGGCCGCTTGTGGCATAGGACCGACGATGTCCATTCCCCAGATCGCGAAGGGCCATGCGAGAGGAATAGTTTGCAATGCATAAGCAGGTTGATGAACCTGTCTTGCATGAAATTGACACTGTTTACACATCTTGACCATAAGCTTGGCATCATCGAGTGCCGAAGGCCAGTAGAATCCCTGTCGAAAAACTTTTCCGACCAGTGTTCGGTATGACGCGTGTGCACCGCATACACCGTCATGTATTTCTTTCAAGAGGGATTTTCCTTCCTCCTGAGATATGCAGCGCATGAATACTCCTTGAGTACCCTTTCTGTACATAAACCCATCTATGAGTTTGTACAGACGCGCCTTTCGAATTAACCGATCGCTTTTGGTTTCGTCCTCAGGTAGGGTCCCATGTTCAAGATAGACCCTCAATGGATGAGTCCAATCTTGTTCCTGACCGAGGTTGGCAACGAAGGCTATTGCCGGATCATCCTCGACCGAAGTCATGATCGAAGGATGGTCCAAGTGTTCAATGAACACTCCTGCCGGAGCGGATGAGCGTGAGGATCCAATTTTGGATAATTGGTCTGCGAGAATATTGTCCTTTCGCGGGATGTATTGGACTTCGAAGTGACTGAAGTGTTTTTCCAATCTCCTCACTTCCCCCAGGTAATGAGCCATTGTCTCATCGGAGGTGTTGTACTCCTTGTTTACCTGGTTTACGACTAGCTGTGAGTCCCCCCTCACCACTAATCGACGGACTCCAAGGAATTTTGCTGCCCGGAGCCCTGCAAGACGACCTTCATACTCGGCCGCGTTGTTAGTCGCGACAAAGTGTAGTTGGATGACATACTTAAGCTGTTCGCCCTGAGGCGTAACTAAGACCACTCCAGCCCCCGAGTGTTGAAAACTGCGGGAACCGTCAAAGTACATTGTCCAAAAATCAGGGCATTCCAATTCTTGTGGCATTCGCACGGGTGGTTCAGGGTTGGTCCATTCGACCACGAAGTCGGCCAAAACCTGAGACTTAACCGTCGTGCGAGGTGTGAAATGGATATCAAATGCTCCGAATTCGACCGCCCATTTGGCGATTCGACCAGATTTTTCTGGATTTCGGACAATATCCCCTAAAGGAAAAGAGGAGGGTACTGTGATCTTGTGTGCTTGAAAGTAATGTCGTAGCTTACGGGAAGCCATCAGTAGCTCGTGAAGTATCTTCTGGACCTCAGGGTAGAGCTCCTTAGGGCCATGAAGTACTTCGCTCACATAGTAGACGGGTCTATGTATTCCTCCTCTATCCGCGATCAGAACGGCGCTGACCGCGTGTGGTGTGGCCGCCAGGTAAAGAAGCAACGGTTCTCCGTTGTCAGGAGACACCAATACTGGCGGATTGGATAGATATGTTTTTACCTCCTGGAATGCTTTTTCGGCCTCATCCGACCATGTAAAGTTATGATGCTTCAGCAAGGCTTTGAAGAAAGGTAATCCCCTTTCGCCTAATCGCGATATAAAGCGACTTAAAGCCACCATGCAACCAGCCAGGCGTTGAACATCCTTCATGGTCGAGGGCGACCTCATTTGTTCAATAGCTCTGATTTTCTCAGGATTAACCTCAATGCCCCTGGAACACACAAGGAAACCAAGAAGCTTTCCTGAAGAAACCCCGAAAGAACATTTCTCCGGGTTCAATTTTATTCCAAAGCGATTCAAGTTACAGAAGGTTTCAGCAAGATCGTCCAAATGAGACAATCTTTTGGTGCTCTTTACAACCAAGTCTTCTACATATGCTTCGAGATTACGCCCTATCTGGGAAAGAAAGGTCTTTTGCATCAAGCGCTGGTACGTGGAACCTGCGTTCTTGAGACCGAACGGCATTCTGACCTAGCAGTATGTGCCGAACGGGGTGATGAAGGCAGTTTTCTCTTCATCGTCTTCTGCCATGCTAATTTGATGATATCCTGAGTAGGCATCCAGAAAACTCATCAGTTCGCAACCCGCAGTGGAGTCGACCAGCTGGTCGATGCGGGGAAGGGGAAAGTCATCCTTCGGACAGGCACTGTTGAGGCTAGTGTAGTCGACGCACATGCGCCACTTGCCATTTGACTTGCGGACCATGACCGGATTGGCGAGCCAGTCCGGGTGATTCACTTCGCGGATAAACCCGGCTTGTAAGAGTTTGTCTAACTCTTCTTGGATGGCTTCCTGTCGGTCGGTGGCAAAACGCCTGAGCTTTTGCTTTATTGGTCGTTGTCCAGGTCGAATTGCTAACCTGTGCTCAATTACTTCCCTTGGGACACCGGGCATGTCGGACGGTTTCCACGCAAACACGTCTGCGTTAGCCCGGAGGAAAGCAACGAGGTCGAGTTCCTATTTGTCATCCAGGGCTGACCCAACCCAAATTGTCTTGGATGGGTCATCTGGGTACAAAGGAACTTGTTTGAGTTTCTCATCTGGTCGAGGAGCAGCCCTGATCGCATCGGTGGCAACGGTGGCGACCTGAGCGTCCCGGAGGGGAAGTTGATCGACCATCTCCAAAGATAGCCGGTCGCACATGAGCGCCACGTTGCGACTACCTCAGACCGAAATGACACCTTTGGGGCCAGGCAATTTCCCGCACTGATAAGCATAGTGCGTTGCCATCATGAACTTAGCAAGAGTCGGCCTGCCAAAGATTGCATTATAAGCTGAATCACAATCGATTACATCGAAAGTAACCAATTCTGTTCGGAAGTTGTCTGGTTCTCCCAGAGTGACCGGGAGGACCACTTGTCCCAATGGCATCATGGAGGGGCCTGGGATTATCCCATAAAACGGATGGATTATGGGCTTGGTCTTCGAACGAGGAATTTGCATCTCGTCGAGTGTCTTGACCAATAAAAGATAAAGGGAACTTCCCCCATCAATCAGGACCCTTTCGACTCTCGCGTTACTGATGATTGGGGTAATAACCAGAGGTAGCCTCAATGGTCGAGTTAGCCCCACAGGACAGTCAGCGCGATCGAACGTCAAAGGCATATCCGACGAACGGGGATATTGAGGTTCGCCAAGGGATGTCTCCGTTTGGTTAACCTCTCGGCAAAAGGTTTTAAACTGCCTTTTGAAAACGAAAGAGGAGGAACCTACGAAAATGACATTAACATGATTTTGAGGTACCTGGTAAGCCATTTCTTCGTCTCCGTCGACGTCTCTAATCCCGCACGCCTGCTCTTTAGGCGGTAAGGTTGGCATTGGCCCAGCTCCTTGGTAGAAATCATCCAGCTGTTTCAACCAACTCCTGCAGTTTTTGAGGTCGTGGCCTGCTGAGCTGTGGAGTGGACACCACCTCTTGCCCTCATGCGGATTAGTTGATTTTTTTGGCTAGTCGGAATCCCGGCCACCAGAGGCAGTTTTACTTTTAAAAGAAGACTTATTACCTTTGGTCGAAGGTGGTTTCTCCGCGATTGCGACCTCACGGTACTGTCCAGAGCGGTTCCTCTTCGACTTTTTTGACTTCCCACCCGGTGAAGACTCCGGCTTTTTGCTTGAATCTTCTTTCCTGGCGTCCTTGAAGCCTGGTTGGGGCGGTAGGTCCCCCTTGTCAACCATTCGGTTCCATTCGACTGCCTCGGCTGCATCGGAGTATCGATCAGCCATATCGAACAGATCGGCCACTGACCGAGGAGGGTGGATAAGCAAGTCTTCAGTGAATCTCCGGTATCGAACGGCATGCTTAAATGCCCTGATTACGGAGCCATCAGATATGTTCGGGATGGTATTTCTTACCCCGACAAACCTCTTGAAAAACTGCCGAAGTGTTTCGGTCGAAGTTTGCCGCAGTCTATGCAGGTCGTCCTCCTTACCCGGCTTTTGGTAACAGTTTTGCAAATTGCTGAGGATGGCATCGCATAGCATTTCCCAATTGTAGATGGAACCCTCAGGCTGATTAAACAACCAGGTTCTAGCCGGTCCTGCGAGGACTGTTGGCAGGTAGTTGGCCATGACCTTGTCATCGCCTCCTGCTGCTTGGATGGCAGTAATATCGATCTGAAGGAACTCGGATGGGTTCTGAGTTCCATCAAACCTCTCAATGGCCCCTGGTGGAAACTTATCGGGCCAAACGACTACTCGTAGGCCAGGCGAGAAAGCTTTGCAACCAACGTAAGGACCGTGAACCGTCCTGTGACTTTCGGTTGGGTTTCGAGCAAACTCACGTAATGGCGAGGTTGCTCGTGGTCCCAAACGAGAGTGAACGGGAACTCGATCCCTACTACGAGAGTCCTGCATTCGCCGATATTTGTCCTGTGGGGACGGTACAGGCGGCGGGTAACTCCCCCGGCCAGAGCCAAAATGAAGACCATCCCATTCACGGGATTGTGTTACTGAGCGGGAAGAGGCTGTTGGGGTCGCCTCGGATGCGACCTCGTCCAGTCTTTCCGCCAGGATCCTGAAAAAGGCCGGTCTATGCGCATCTGTGACCGTAGGAGGAAAATTGCGCATGACTTCCGCGATAGATCGCAGTCGACCATGGGTACTTCTCCTTGGGGCACCAGGTGTTATTGTTTCTTCGTCCACTGGGAAATGCTCCGGTGGTAAAGGAGTCTGGTCACGTCTACGACCACGCGACCGTCGAGAAGAACTCGGGGCAGCATCGTAACGAGCCTGCGCATCTTGAAGAGCCTCTAGGGCAGTTCAGCGCAGTTCGTTGTTCTGTTGCTCGAGATCTTGCTCCTCCTTCTGTTTGCGATCTTGTTCTTCCCTGGCAGCCTGTTGATCGGGAGTTTCTTCCGACAACGCAGCAAACTGCCTAGGGAGAGAGGTCGCCGATGGGGAAAACATCTCGGTTTGTTCCGAGTCGGACTCGAAATCAAAGAGACGGTGGAGGTTATCAGGGTCGAACCTTCCTGGGCTAATTTCAGGGTCACCATCATATTTTCCCTCAGCGGGATCGTATGACGGGCCGGATTCATCACCTAGCACATTAAGAACCTCTGCGGGTTCTGACCTTGTGCCAGTTACCTCCTGGTCGATTAACATGACTTGGGGAGATGATTCAACCTGTGGAAGATTCTGGCCTTCGACCTCTTCCATCGGAACAGGATCGCTTGGAGAAGGCATTGGTATATGGGCATAATCCTCGAGATCGAAATCATTCTCGGAATCATATGCTCCAGCCATGTTTCGGCGAACCTCCGAATTTCAATTAGGACACCTTGAGAAAGGCCCCACGGTGGGCGCCAGCTGTCGACGATTTGGACTCAGGGTCCTCAGCCGAACTTATGCAGAATTTGTGATTGTGAGACCTTTCAAGATGACCCTCCGGGAAGGTATGCTGAACAATGGTGAACAGGAGCACAAAGAGTTTAGACAAGTTCGGGCCCTCGATGGTGGGAGTAATAGCCCTACGTCCTGTTGAGATTTCACTAAGTGTGGTAAAAGGTTTACAAATGGAGGAAAAAGTCCTCACAGGCGAGGATTTTTCCTGTAAGAGTGTACAAGGATAAGCCAAAGAGGGCTTGCTGAAATACTATTTAAGGTGGGCCGTAGACTTGGCTAACTTGAGAGATTTTGGATTTCTTGATTAATCTTCCGATCTCTCAGTTGATGTTTTGATCGATCTCCCTCCTGATTGATGCTCCATGCCATCCTTTTGTACTGTTTGAAAGGGTGCCATGTGGAGGAAACTGCATCAAACGGTTGCACGGACGGTTGGATGCGGTTTTTTGGAACTGCTCTTAACCTTCACGCAGGTTAAACACGTGTTATTCATGGATAACTATATGTGTTAACCTTCTGACGGTCGATTCTCCACGTGTAGGAATCTTCGGGATACTTAGAATATCCCGTTGTATGGGCAACCGAATAGATAGATCCCAAGTATCCTGATCGGCAGATGTTCTGACCGCGGGATATTGGCTGACCGCGCAATATCCCGAATATGTATTTCGCGTATAGCATACGAACTTCTGACCGCGCAAGGCTTACGGTCTGACCGCGTAAAGCTGGCGATCACATAGCGACGTCCCTCAGAACAACTTGAGCTCGTATCGCCAGATACACTTCTGACTCGAACCTGCCTTTAACCAGAAGTCCAATAGAAGTGGTCCGGGTGTCAATCCTCGTCATCGACATCTGGCGTCCACCATGGGGCCCTTTCAGGACGTTGTTCTTCACCAAGAATCTCGCTAAGTTTTGTCTCTATCACGATTCTGAGAACGATTTCAATCTCAAAGAATATGTCGACATTGACATGGATGATGAAACATTATTCATGGGAAACGACGATGTCGCCTCTAAGCCCTATGCTCAGGAGGACTCTTCTCCAGTTCTAGCAACATCCATCGACCAAAAGCTGGAGATGGAAATTCCCTCGCCCTCTGTGAGTTTTCCCACAATTGGGAATGAGTAGTGCCACAACCCACTGTCCCAGATAATGTGGGCAATGAGGATCTTGAATTTACTTTGGAAGGATATGCTCTAGACAATATGAAGTCCCTTTTTCACTTTGAGTCTGACTCGGGTGAAGAGGAGATGCTCTGTCCATCTGCGAACTCGGCTCCCTAGGAAGTCGCTACACTTTCCCAGGAAATCCCTGAACAACGTGTTGCTAGGGAGGAGGAGCAACGCAAACAGGAGGAGGTCACAGCTCACGAGCGGTGAGAGGAAAAAGTGCGTAAGGCCACAGTGGAAGCTCTGTGTTCTACACAATTGCGCCATGAGACCGCAACTCGTGACCTTGGTCCAAGAACTTCGACACCTTGGGGAACATCTTGTCAACAACACCATGATGGTCGTGGGCAGAAAAAATGCCACTCTTGGCCCCAAAATATTCCCCGACGGATGAAGCAACGATGAAAACACCGCCGGTGCCCAGGAGAACTACACGAGATCGTCTCCACACAATGTAGTATTTGCAAGGGTGCTTGCGGATACTGTAGAAGGAGTTGCATCGGATGTAACTGCAATGGCTTCATCATGTTCGGTAACTCATTCCTGAGAACCGGATAGCTTTTACCACAGCCAGGGACAATGTGACTGTGGCTACACCACATCTGCCAGGCACGACAAAACTTGGTGAACTGGTAGATCTCGCGACCATGATCGTGAATCAGTGCACTTGCGCTTGGGACCTCGTTGCATGTTTCCCCATATTAATTCTTTCTGTGACCAAGGAGATGGTTGCGATGGCTGAGAACCACATAGTTCATATGTGGGTTGTAAGGCATTCTCACCAGGATTACAAGCTGTAGTCTAGCCAGAGAAATTCAAACACGGTATGATCGAGACGTTCGATGGAACTAAAAACCCATCTGAATTTCTCAAGATTTATGTTACTACCATTCAAGCGGTATGAGGTGACGACCGGGTGATGGCAGACTATTTGCCAACTATCCTGGAGGGTCCGGCACAGACTTGGTTGTTTAATCAACCAGAAGGATTGATTTCTAATTGGGAAATATTGTGCGATGCAATCCTCAACAATTTCCAAAACTGCTATGAGAAGCTTGGTAAACAAGTTGATCTTCAACGACTACGCTACACTTCGACTAAGACTCTTCGGTAGTTCGTTAAGAGATTTGTGGGCATGAGAAATACCATTCCCAATGTCTCTGATTCTTCGGTCATTTGAGCCTTCAAGCATGGCGTTAGATACCGGAGATTCATAGAGGACTGAGCATCCATCCACCACGATCAGTGTCTAATCTTTTCGATATGGCCGATTGTTATTCAGACGCAGCCGAGGCCGTCGAATGGAATAGGATGGTTGATAAGGGGAATTTACCTCCTCAACTTGGTCTCAAGTCTGACAAAAAGGAGGATTCTAATATAAAACCTGAATAATCCTTGGGCGGAATGTCCAAGAAGCATAAGAAGAATGGAGCACGACAGTTTTGGGAGATCGCTGTTGTGAACAAACAGCCACAAGGAAATGGTAAAGACATCCCAATCAAAAAGTTTAAACCTCTTTCGGGTGGTCACGACAATGACCATTCCAAAAAATAGACTAACCTACAGAGCAATAACAAATGATGTCCATTGCACAATGTCCCCGGACATGATCTCAAAAATTGTCGCAACTAGTTGAGGCAATTGGAGGACTTTTGCCAAGGTAAGGGACCTATGCCAACTATACCAGAATAGGGACAATCCTGTAGGATTAAGGACGCGGATGGAGACGAAGATATGCCGTATCAGGTACCCAACAATCATGTTAATGTTATTTTTTGTGGTTCTTTGTCTTATTTTTCTAACTATCAATTTATAGCTGTTTACTGGGAGGTGAATAAAATTGAAGCTCCAATAGGAGAGCTTCAATTTCCCCATTGGTCGGAGATTTCCCTGACCTTCAACTAGGAAGATTGTCCTCAGGGACTAACGTGACCACTGCGACTTCCTCTGGTTATTTCTCCTACCATTAGCAGTGCTAGGGTAGGAAGAGTGTTGGTCGATGGAGGCAGTTCTCTCAACCGCATTTTGGTAAAAACTCTTCACGAGATGCAAATACCTCGTTCCATGATTAAACCAATAATCCACCTATTTTATAGGATAATTCCTAGCCCTTTGATGATGCCAATCGGTCAGATTGTACTACCAGTGACACTCGAAGTACCAGAAAACTTTCAGACATAATTAATTACTTTTGATGTAATTGATTGTTCAGCATATAACGCCATTTTTGGTAGGCCTTCACTCGCTAAATTTATGGTGGTGGCACATTATGCTTATGAATGCATCAAAGTGCCAGGGCCAAAAGGTGTGATCATAGTCAGAGGCAGTCAAAATATGGCTCTAACTTGTGATCGCATATCCCTAGAATTGGTTGATCAACTTCCCCTCTGGAACGTCAAAGTTGCGACCACAGTCCCAGATATGGTCAAGGTAGCCCACGACCAGATGAGAAACTCAAGCAGGTTCCATTATTCCCAGAAGACCCATCTAGAACAATTCAGATTGGGTCAGGACTGGATGACAAATAGGAACTCGGCCTGGAGTCCCAAGGAAAGTGATCGAGCACAGGCTAGCAATTCGGCCTGGATAGCGACCAGTAAAGAAAAAGCTCAGACACTTGGCTCTCGACTGATGAGAAGCCATCCGTTCGGAGTTAGATAAACTTCAGAATGCTAGTTTTATTTGTGAAGTCGACCATCCCGAAAGGCTCGCGAATCCAGTCACGATCCTGAAATCAAATGGTAAGTGGCGCATGTGCGTCAATTATACCAGTCTTAACAATGCCTGCTCGTAGGATGATTTCCCTGTCGCGACCACCCCGAACAGGGGGACCACGACTACTCCCGTGGAGACCTAGCTCACTGTGGCTGGCCTCATACATACATACCATTGACTTCCCAGAATAAGTCAAGCACAGGAGTTCATTACAGTAGAGTATCTTACAAAATACATAAGCAGTATGGCCTGTTGCCCTGATACATCAAAAGGTAATACAATGCCTTCACAGCACAAATGTTCTAATTAAAACAAAATAACAACTACGCGGTGGAAGCTAGGCGAATCCCCCACATCAAGAAGTTGACAGTAGAATAACAAACATCAGGGCTCTGGTGGAATCGGCTCTCCACCTTATGGATCCATGAAATCTTCTAGGGCTTCATCTTGATCATAAAGCACTCCATCTATTTGATGATAGGTTGCAAAGGTGAGCACTTTTGTACTCAGCAAGTCATAGGTAAGAGTAGATATACATATAGTATAGATAATATGAACCTATGCTATTAGGAAAGGAGGGAAAGGTTTTCAAAATACTTTTCTTTCTTTCTTTCTTTTCACATCTCTTGCTCATGGCAGCACTTTTCACAACATAGCAATAGCATTGCTATTCATGTTCACTAATTATGGTACTACTGCGACACATCGACACACGACAGCCCACGGCGGCACCCCTTATCATGACAACACATGTCATTTGGGTAATCTTGACTTATCAAATTTTATTTAGAAAACATATACTTGTGCCACACCCCATGGATTTAATCCACCGCAGCAGACTCCTATAAACCCGGCAGCTCAGAGTATTTGAATACATTTTTAACTCTGCAGAGAGGTACCAATTTACCCACAAGATATTCCACTTTCATGCCCATCCTATCAAGATGATTAGACCCTTCCTCACAACCTTGTGCGAGTGGCAAGGTCGAGAAAAAAAGAACTTTTGTCATGTTTCACACACAATTCACCCCAGACCCTATGGTTTCACTCAAACCATAGTTGTGGCGGGTTACACCACCCCACTAAATTGGCATCTTCCCATCCAGGGTCAGCGTGCAATCACATCCAAAGATATGTGTTGGAGCCGCACTCCGTGTAAATCGTGTACATGTCATATAGGGGTTTCATATGTGATCCGCATGCTACTTGTTCAGGTCTGTCCCATACCAGACTTGCGGTCAGTACGTTTTTCATGCCACTAGACGCACAACACATGGTTATAGTCCTTATATGCCAGTGACCAGGTCATACCACAAACCATGCACATCCAGTGCTACCAAGCACATAAAGTACTTCCACCATTCCATACCAAAATCTTGGTCACGGCTAGGGGTTTTATTTCATGAATATAAAATATATACATATATACTAGTTATGGCTCACTACCAGAACATTTCACATTTAACAGGCCTCTAGCCTAGTGTCGACGATTCGGACTTGGGGTCCTCAGCCGAACTTATGCAAAATTTGTAATTATGAGACCTTTCAAGATGACCCTCCGGGAAGGTATGTAGAACAATGGTGAACAGGAGCACAGAGAGATTTATATAGGTTCGGGCCCTCGATGGTGGGAGTAAAAGCCCTACGTCCTGTTCACCATTATTCTACATACCTTCCCGGAGGGTCATCTTGAAAGGTCTCATAATTACAAATTTTGCATAAGTTCGGCTGAGGACCCCGAGTCCGAATCGTCGACAGCTGGCGCCCACCGTGGGGCCTTTCTCAAGGCGTCCTAATTGAAATCCGGAGGTTCACTGAAACATGGCTGGAGCATATGATTCCGAGAACGACTTCGATCTCGAGGATTATGCCCATATACCAATGCCTTCTCCAAGCGATCCTGTTCCGATGGAGGAGGTCGAAGGCCAGAATCTTCCCCAGGTTGAATCATCTCTTCAGGTCATGACAATCGACCAGGGAGCAACTAGCGCAAGGTCAGAACCCACAGAGGTTCTTAATGTGCTAGGTGATGAATCCGGCCCGTCATACGACCCTGCTGAGGGAAAGTATGATGATGACCCGGAAATTAGCCCAGGAAGGTTCGACCCTGATAACCTTCACCGTCTCTTTGATTTCGAGTCCGACTCGGAACAAACCGAGATGTTTTCCCCATCGGCAACCTCTCTTCCTAGGCAATTTGCTGCGCTGTCGGAAGAAACTCCCGATCAACAGGCTGCCAGGGAAGAACAAGATCGCAAACAGAAGGAGGATCAAGATCTCTAGCAACAAAACAACGAATTGCGCAGAACTGCCCTAGAGGCTCTTCAAGATGCGCAGGCTCGTTACGATGCTGCCCCGAGTTCTTCTCGACGGTCGCGTGGTCGTAGACGTGACCAGACTCCTTCTTTACCACCGGAGCGTTTCCTAGTGGACGAAGAAACGATAACACCTGGTGCCCCTAGGAGAAGTACCCATGGTCGACTGCGATCTATCGCGGAAGTCATGCGCAATTTTCCTCCTACGGTCACGGATGCGCAGAAACCGGCCTTTTTCAGGATCCTGGTGGAAAGACTGGACGAGGTCGCATCCGAGGCGACCCCAACAGCCTCTTCCCGCTCGGTAACACATTCCCGTGAATGGGATGGTCCTCATTCTGGCTATGGCCGGCGGAGTTACCCGCCGCCCGTACCGTCCCGACAGGACAAATACCGGCGAATGCAGGATTCTCGTAGTAGGGGTCGAGTTCCTGTTCACTCTCGTTTGGGACCACGAATAACCTCGCCATTGTGTGAGGTTTCTCGAGACCCAACCGAGAGTCACAGGGCGGTTCACGGTCCTTACGTTGGTTGCAAAGCTTTTTTGCCTGGCCTACGAGTAGTCGTTTGGCCCGATAAGTTTCAACCAGGGGCCATTGAGAGGTTTGATGGAACTCAGAACCCATCCGAGTTCCTTCAGATCTATATTACTGCCATCCAAGCAGCGGGAGGCGATGACAAGGTCATGGCCAACTACCTGCCAACAGTCCTCGCAGGACCGGCTAGGACCTGGTTGTTCAATCAGCCTGAGGGTTCCATCTACAATTGGGAAATGCTATGCGATGCCATCCTCAGCAATTTCCAAAACTGTTACCAAAAGCCGGGTAAGGAGGACGACCTGCATAGGCTGCGGCAAACTTCGACCGAAACACTTCGGCAGTTTGTCAAGAGGTTTGTCGGGGTGAGGAATACCATCCCGAACATATCTGATGGCTCCATAATCAGGGCATTTAAGCATGCCGTTCGATACCGGAGATTCACTGAAGACTTGCTTATCCACCCTCCTCGATCAGTGGCCGATCTGTTCGACATGGCTGATCGATATTCCGATGCAGCCGAAGCGGTCGAATGGAACCGAATGGTCGATAAGGGGGACCTACCACCCCAACCAGGCTTCAAGGACGCCAGGAAAGAAGATTCAAGCAAAAAGCCAGAGTCTTCACCGGGTGGGAAGTCAAAGAAGTCGAAGAGGAACCGCTCTGGACAGTACCGCGAGGTTGCAGTCGCAGAGAAGCCACCTTCGACCAAAGGTAATAAGTCTTCATTTAAAAGTAAAACTGCCTCTGGTGGTCGGGATTCCGACCAGCCAGAAAAATCAACTAATCCGCAGGAGGGCAAGAAGTGGTGTCCACTCCACAACTCCGCAGGCCACGACCTCAAAAACTGCAGGTGTTGGTTGAAACAACTGGACGATTTCTACCAAGGAGCTGGGCCAATGCCAACCTTACCGCCTAAAGAGCAGGCGTGCGGGATTAGGAACGTCGACGGAGACGAAGAAATGGCTTACCAGGTACCTCAAAATCATGTTAATGTCATTTTCGGAGGTTCTTCCTCTTTCGTTTCCAAAAGGCAGTTTAAAACCTTCTGCCGAGAGGTTAACCAAACAGAGACATCCCTTGGTGAACCTCAATACCCCCGTTGGTCGGATATGCCTTTGACATTCGATCGCGCTGACTGTCCTGTGGAGCTAACCCGACCATTGAGACTACCTCTGGTCATCACCCCAATCATCAGTAACGCGAGAGTCGAAAGGGTCCTGATTGACGGGGGAAGTTCCCTTGATCTTTTATTGGTCAAGGCACTCGACGAGATGCAAATTCCTCGTTCGAAGATTAAGCCCATAATCCATCCGTTTTATGGGATAATCCCAGGTCCCTCCATGATGCCATTGGGACAAGTTGTCCTCCCGGTCACCCTGGGAGAACCAGACAACTTCCGAACAGAATTGGTTACTTTCGATGTAATCGATTGTGATTCAGCTTATAATGCAATCTTTGGCAGGCCGACTCTTGCTAAGTTCATGATGGCAACGCACTATGCTTATCAGTGCGGGAAATTGCCTGGCCCCAAAGGTGTCATTTCGGTCCGAGGCAGTCGCAACGTGGCACTCACGTGCGACTGGCTATCTTTGGAGATGGTCAATCAGCTTCCCCTCTGGGACGCTCAGGTCGCCACCGTTGCCACCGATGCGATCAAAGCTGCTCCTCGACCAGATGAAAAACTCAAACAAGTTCCTTTGTACCCAGATGACCCGTCCAAGACAATTCGGGTTGGGTCAGCCCTGGATGACAAATAGGAACTCGACCTCGTTGCTTTCCTCCGGGCTAGCGCAGACGTGTTTGCGTGGAAACCGTCCGACATGCCCGGTGTCCCAAGGGAAGTAATTGAGCACAGGTTAGCAATTCGACCTGGACAACGACCAATAAAGCAAAAGCTTAGGTGTTTTGCCACTGACCGACAAGAAGCCATCCGAGAAGAGTTGGACAAACTCTTACAAGCCGGGTTTATCCGCGAAGTGGATCACCCGGAATGGCTCGCCAATCCGGTCATGGTCCGCAAGTCAAATGGCAAGTGGCGCATGTGTGTCGATTACACTAGCCTCAACGCTGCCTGTCCGAAGGATGACTTTCCCCTTCCCCGCATCGACCAATTGGTCGACTCCACTGCGGGTTGCGAACTGATGAGTTTTCTGGACGCTTACTCAGGATATCATCAAATTAGCATGGTAGAAGACGATGAAGAGAAGACTGCCTTCATCACCCCGTTCGGCACATACTGCTACGTCAGAATGCCGTTCGGTCTCAAGAACGCAGGTTCCACGTACCAGCGCTTGATGCAAAAGACCTTTCTTTCCCAGATAGGGCGTAATCTCGAAGCATATGTAGACGATTTGGTTGTAAAAAGTACCAAGAGATTGTCTCATTTGGACGATCTCGCTGAAACCTTCTGTAATTTGAATCGCTTTGGAATAAAATTAAACCCGGAGAAATGCTCTTTCGGGGTTTCTTCAGGAAAACTCCTTGGTTTCCTTGTGTGTTCTAGGGGCATTGAAGTTAATCCTGAGAAAATCAGGGCTATTGAGCAAATGAGGTCGCCCTCGACCATGAAGGATGTTCAACGCCTGGCTGGTCGCATGGCGGCTTTAAGTCGCTTCATATCGCGATTAGGCGAAAGGGGATTGCCTTTCTTCAAAACCTTGCGGAAGCATCATAACTTTACATGGTCGGATGAGGCCGAAAAAGCATTCCAGGAGGTAAAAACATATATATCCAGTCCGCCAGTATTGGTGTCTCCCGACAAAGGAGAACCGTTGCTTCTTTACCTGGCGGCCACACCACACACAGTCAGCGCCGTTCTGATCGCGGATAGGGAAGGAATACATAGACCCGTCTACTATGTGGGCGAAGTACTTCATGGTCCTAAGGAGCGCTACCTTGAGGTCCAGAAGATACTTTACGCGCTACTGATGGCTTCCCGTAAGCTACGACATTACTTTCAAGCACACAAGATCACAGTACCCTCCTCTTTTCCTTTGGGGGATATTGTCCGAAATCCAGAGAAATCTGGTCGAATCGCCAAATGGGCGGTCGAACTCGGTGCCTTCGAGATCCATTTCACCCCCCGCATGGCGGTTAAGTCTCAGGTTTTGGCCGACTTTGTGGTCGAATGGACCAACCCTGAGCCACCCGTGCAGTTGGTAGAGGAACTGGAGTGCCCCGATTATTGGACAATGTACTTTGACGGCTCCCGTAGTTTTCAACACTCGGGGGCTGGAGTGGTCTTAGTTACGCCCCAGGGCGAACAGCTTAAGTATGTCATTCAACTACACTTTGTTGCAACCAACAATGCAGCAGAGTATGAAGGTCTTCTTGCAGGGCTCCGGGCAGCAAAATCCCTCGGAGTCCATCGATTAGTGGTGAGGGGAGACTCACAGCTGGTCGTAAACCAGGTAAACAAGGAGTACAGCACCTCCGATGAGACAATGGCTCATTACCTAGGGGAAGTGAGGAGATTGGAAAAACACTTCAGTCATTTCGAAGTCCAATACATCCCGCGAAAGGACAACATTCTCGCAGACCAATTATCCAAAATTGGGTCCTCACGCTCATCCGCTCCGGCAGGAGTGTTCATTGAACACTTGGGCCATCCTTCGATCATGACTTCAGTCGAGGATGATCCGGTAATAGCCTTCGTTACCAACCTCGGTCAGGAACAAGATTGGACTCATCCATTGAGGGTCTATCTTGAACATGGGACCCTACCCGAGGACGAAACCGAAAGTGATCGGTTAATTCGAAAAGCGCGTCTGTACAAACTCATAGATAGGATTTTGTACAGAAAGGGTACTCAAGGAGTATTCATGCGTTGTATATCTCAGGAGGAAGGAAAATCCCTCTTGAGAGAAATACATGACGGTGTATACGGTGCGCACTCGTCATATCGGACACTGGTCGGAAAGGCTTTCCGACATGGATTCTACTGGCCTTCGGCACTTGATGACGCCAAGCATATGGTCAAGACATGTCCCAGTGTCAGTTCCACGCAAGGCAAGTTCATCAACCTGCCTATGCGTTGCAAACCATTCCTCTTGCATGGCCATTCGCGGTCTGGGGGATGGATATCGTCGGTCCTATGCCACAAGCGGTCAATGGGTACAAGTTTCTGTTCATAGCCATTGACACATTTACAAAGTGGATTGAGGCCGAACCAGTACGAAATATTACCGCATCAGCAGCACAAAAGTTCTTCCATAAGAACATTGTGGCACGATTTGGTGTTCCAAACCATCTCATAATAGACAATGGCTCTCAGTTCGCCAGCGGTCTTTTCCTGGACTACTGCGATCAGGTTGGGACCAAGGTGTGCTTTGCTTCTGTGGCCCATCCACAAAGCAATGGTGCCGTAGAACGGGCCAATGGGCAAATACTGCAAGGCATTAAGAAGCGCGTTTTTGATCGCCTTAAGACCCGCTGGGGGGCTTGGGCAGATGAGCTCTATACCGTTCTATGGGCATTACGAACTACTTCTAGTCGCGCCACCGGTGAGACGCCCTTCCATTTGGTCTATGGGGCCAAGGCGGTATTGCCTATGGAAGTAAGTATTGGTTCTGTTCGAACAGATCAGTTCGAACAGATTAATCAGTCCGAACAACGGGCACAAGATCTCATCCTCTTAGAAGAACGGCGTGATCGCACCTTGGTTAAATCCGCGGCATACTTGCAAGCTTTACGCAGGTATCATAGTAAAAAGGTGCGACCACGTGGTCTCAACGTGGGCGACTTAGTTTTACGAAAAATTCAAGACCAGTCTAATCGCGACAAATTCTCCCCAAAATGGGAAGGTCCTTATACTGTTGTCTCAGTGCCGCGGACAGGATCGGCGCGGTTAGCTATGGAGGATGGTCAGATTTTGTCCAATACTTGGAACATCGATCAACTTCGCAAGTTTTACGTGTAAGTATTCCAATCACTTTTTCCCTGTTCAATTAGCATCTTTTGACAAAACAAAATATGTTTTGCTTTCATACAATGATTTTTTCTCTTTAAGCCCGTATCATATGCATTCGACCTGGGGGCTGACCGCCGACGGTCAGATCATTACAACAATCTAATCGGATTCGCTGGTCGATCTCATGACCACTTACAGATAAGTCACTCCTAAATAAGCCGTTTCTCAACGCATACGGGGCTATCTGGTAAGTCCTTGGTCATCTGAGTGGCTACCAGTTCGCAATAAGATTAGACGTTACATTGATCCTGATCGTTGGTTTATTACGCACACCCCTGGTCGTTACGCTTATGTTTTCTCCTCTGCTTATAACACTAAGGCTTTAGTATTCATAAGCAGAGGCGAGGGCTAGGGGGGATGTGCTTATAGTATGGAATTCATATTATAAAAATGAAAAATATGTACTTCCTGTCAAAAATGATTTTCTACATACATTGCATTATACACAATTGTCTAAATACAAAAATAAGGATCATTCGATCCCCAACTCAGTCAGGAGCCTATCTACTAAGGGCTTGACCTTCTCTATGACTGCTTCGAGCAGCTCTTCACTCTCGACCTCAACCGGACCCACCAGTGCGCTCAGATCTGCATCTGGGCCATGGTGAAGTCGAACCCGGCTGAGTACGGCTACTGCGGCTGATCGAACCCTAGTTCTGATCACCTCTTCGCGTCGCCGTGTATCTCCAAGGAGATACTCAAGCAGTGAATCCGCCTGGGCAGTAAGCAGCGATGTCCAGTCACTTATGCTGAGGTTGTCTTGCTTCGGTTCTACCACATCGGTCTTCAAAAGATCAGCCACGGCCTTCAGTTTTTCGAAGATCAGAAGGCTCAGCTCTTTGATCACCCGATCGGTGTGGCGAATCGAGGATTCAAGAATCCCCTTGTCCCGACTAAGCTGTGTAATTCGACCTGCTTGCGCTGTACAGAGAGAGGAGATTATTCGCATGTTATGGGCTCAAGTCTTCTTAATCAGGAATTGGCTTACCAGCATTCTCTGATCGAAGTTTGTTGAGTTCAGTTTCTTGTTTCTTAAACATTGAAACTGAATTGGCCACCTCTTTCTTCAAAAATGTAACCTCTCTGCAGCAAAATCAAGGCAGTCACAACCAAAATGCACCCATACTAACCAAAGGGTAATGGTACTCACCTGCGCAAGCTGTCGTGTTCTTTTTGAATGGCTTCTGTACTGGCCATCACAACATGCGAATGGCTTATTAGCCAGGATAACCCCTGTGGTGCCAAGGAAGAAGATCAAAGGTGTCCTAAGTACAATTCAGGCACGAGAGTGGAGGTTTATTATACCTTCATAAACTTTTGTAAGACAGCATCATTCATTCCAATGGGGATCCTCGCTAGATCCCCTGATGCGCTTACTACAGGGACAGTTGGTGGGAGTGCCGGCTGGGCGCTACCCCCAGTAGTCATCGGTTGTGACTGGGTCCCTACATTTATTCCTTCCCCTGTGGTCTAGACGACTTCCTGGACCACAGGGGTGGAGCGTTCTTCGTTGGAAGCTCCTGTACCAGCTGCGGCTTCAACCCCTCCGGGGGCGGTTGAAGAGCTGGGCGCCGTCTTTCTTTGCCTGACAAGAAAGGCAATTTGAGCAGTTTTTATTTAAGATTATTGCCAATTCAAGGTTCTTACCTTATTTGAAATCCCATTCGCTCCTGAGATTTCTGGGAAGGTTCCCCTTGGGAAGAAGAACCATCATCGGTTATTGCCTTCCTCATGGCAAACAAGGTAGCTCCCCCCTGGTTGTGTTCAGCTATGAGCATATTTCTAAGGAAAAGATGGAGACAAAAAGCAAGATCTTTACCTGGGCTACCGTACTGCCTGGTGGGGCTACATCCGAAGGCCTTGGCAACTCCTGGGTCGCTGGAGCCACCACAACCGGCCTTTGCTCAACTACCTCCCCCTCTGTCTGCAGAGTAGGAGGATTTTCCCCCTGGGACTCGCAGTAGTCACAGGGAGAAGCTCTTCTCCCTGTATGAACGTTTGATTTGTCAAACATACAGAAGAAATCATAAAAAGAATGACAGAAAGGAATCCTTACCGTGGTCGTCCTTTCGACCAGAGGAACAGAGACAACCGGTCCCGAAGTCTCGGGGGCTTCAGGAATTGGGTGGTCACCCGCGACCACAAGATTTTCGGTGGTCGCAGGATCTGCCACGACCACCTCTTCGGTAGTACTGGTCTCTGCGGGGCAGCTTGGGGCATCGCCGGATGGGAGATCCGCGATCTTCCTCCTCCGAAGGATCAGAGGAACGTCATCCTCTTCCTCCTCACTCCCCTCTCCCTGTACGACGAAGAAGTGATTCCAATCTGCGCCTGGTAAAATAGAAGGGATGCGATATCTTACCGCCGTCTTTCTTGCGGTAGGAGGAACGCTCCGTGAAGACCCTTCCCCGGGACTTGGCCTGGCCTTCTTGGAGGCAGGACTCTTTGTCCTGGGTCTTTGGGAGACCTTCTTCACGTTCTTTACCGTTGGCTTCCCATGAGAACCTACGTTCTCACTCGGGAAAGTCGTCTCGGCAAACCTTCCTAGGAGCTGATTCACATTTTCGGTGAAAATGTTTAACGCTGGACATGCATAAGATCTAAAAAATGGAGGCCAGATAGAGGATGTACCTTTCGGCGCTCCTGTTTAAGATCGTCGCCGGCATGAATTAGACTCTGTGGACGAGGCGATCCCTTAGGGCCCTCTACATCGGCATTGTAGGCCCTAAGGAGGGAATTGGTCCGCCTTTCAATTTCGGATGAAGGCAGGACTGTTCCAAAACTCAAGTCAGAATTTGCACAATTCAAGAATGGGAAAGCTCAGCGCCAAAGAAATAAATACCTTGACTGTAGTCCAGGGTGCTATCCGCCATGGACCTAATCTCCCACGCCGGATGAGCCCTTTCACGCAGAGGACTCACCCGGTTCTTCACGAAGTCTCGAATAATGTCTCGAGCCGTCAATCCTTGATTGACCAAGTGAAGAATCACCTCGGCATGCTTCGAAAGCTCTGAGTTCATCGCCGGGGGAACATCTAACTCGCTCGACTTCTCCGGTCGCGAGTTTTCAAACCATAGACTACTTTCGGATGGTGGAGAGTAGTAAAACCACCTTTGGTGCCACCCGTGCACAGAATCTCGCAGGGGTGGGGAGGGATACTCCTTTTTGTCCCTCAGCCAGAAGTAGATGCATCCGGCGGCGTTGGTGCTCTTCGACCACGCCGAAAAGTAGAATCGCCGGAAAAGATCCACGCTGGGATATATTCCAACGAACGCTTCACAAAGATGCTGGAATACCACAAGGATCAGCATCGCGTTGGGGTGGAGGTTGATCAGTTCCCACCCATAGTGCTCAAGGACATCCTTGAGGAATCGACTCTCGGGGAATCGGAACCCGCAGCGCAGGTACTCCTCAAAAACTACCAACTCGCCCTCTTGGACAGTTGGGGTTTCTTGGTCCTTCTCTTCAGGCCGCCAGTTAATGAGCAGCCGCGGAGGAAGGATCTCCTCCTTCTCTAACGCCACTAGGCTCTCCTCGGAATGGTGGATGGATCGGCTCCAGGACGCCATCTTTGGTGGAGAATCAAAGGGAAAGTTGGCGATTTTGGGAAGACGAAGGCTGAAGAAAATGAGGGTTTTGTGCGGCGGGAATAATGAGGGTTTTGGCTGTGTGGCTTTTTTGAAAAGACATCTGCTCTTTTTATAGACCCAAGGCGACGCATTAATGAGTAAGCAGCTCATTTCAAACGTTCCATTGAATGCTTTATTCATTTCCCATAATGGATACTGTCTCTGATGGACCCGATAAATTATCAGAAGTCGGATCTGAAACAAAAAGATTTCTTTGTTTTGGAAACTGAAAGTGCAAAAGGACTGAAAAATTTCCAGTACTTTTCAGAAGACGTTTTTCCTTTTTATGCTTTGAACATTTTTTTGAAAAAATCATGCAACTCAATTTTTGACGTACTGGAATGTTTCTAATTGGGTTATGGTTTTATCGAAATCGTGTTTTAGGCTAAAACTTCGATTCTAATCGGAGTGACAGCCTGACCGAGTTCCAACTCTGGTCGCACTTTAGTTTTGACCGCGGCTCTGAAACTGTCTCGGAATCAGGGCAGGTCGTGGTGCTTTTTTTTCTTAAACGCGATTCTGATCGCAGAACTAAAGTTTCCTGTGTACAAATGGTCGCGAACATAAAGTTTATGGCTATATTTTCGCACAGAAGATGTGAAGAATATTCATGAGAAATAAGAAACTTTTATTTCTTACATTCTTTACATACAAAAGGGATACAGTCGATCAAAACATCGACTTGTTCCGAAAGAAGTTTACAAAGTTCCCCAAGGGACATGTTGTTGTCAGTAGGATTTACACTGGCAACCCCCAGGGAACTAGCAACTACCCTAAGTCTATCTACATCGTCCCTAACAACAGACGCACTATTGTCCCTAATCAAGTCAGAGAGTTCTCGCTGTTGCTGAGCGAAGTCCCTCTCTCGACGGAAATGGTGCGCCTCTTCTCGAGATTGATCAAAACATTCTGCTAGACGCAGAATCTTCGAGGCCATCTCCTCGGTCTTCTTCTCCAGGGCATTCTTCTCTTCCAGAAGAGTCTGTCCGAAAGGAAGAGATGGAACAGCAGAAGGCTGATCGCTGGAGCCTCCAACCTCCTGCATTTTGCAAAAGTTAGTCACACTAACTATAATTATCAGCAAAAGGGGAGAAGAATTGTTACCTGTCCCGGTGCATAACCCGTTAATACACCCATCTTGGGAGGAAGATCATCAGATGGTGGAAGAGCAACCTTCCCATCAGAAGATTGCTTCGCCAACCCAATATGGCAATCATCTGATCGAGGGATAGTAACCGCTTGTCGACCAGGATGTTGATCACCCAAAAGGATGGGAGAATTGGATGTGATGGGATCTTTCTCTAAGGGTAAAGGCCTAACTTGCCGAGAGGCATGAACGGGGAGGGTCAAAGGAACTGAAGGAAGCAAGAAACTTGCTACATTCTTCACCTTCGTTCCACTGGAAGATCCTTCGTCAACCTTGGATTTCTTCCTTAAGGGAGACAGGACTTCGATCGTTTGAGGCCCTTGTTGGACAACTTCCTCTTCATCACTCTCAATCTCGATGATATCGTGATCTGCCATTGGGAGGAGTACGTGAAAAGGAAGAAGGCAGGATAACAAGAAAAGGACTTAGGCGTGGAGGGAAATTGTGGAGTTTTACAAATCCAGGAGCCTGGTATTTATAGCCGCCTGGGTGACGGTTTACATTCCAGACGCCTCGGGTTTCGTCAAAGCATTTACAATTTTACCTCGAGATAAAAACAGTTCTACGGCGCTATCATTGCCCGTCACATAATGTCAGAACCCGTCTTGGGAAACCAACCGTTTTCACTTAGTGCGCCACTAAGTGGAAAAATTGAAGAGTTGGGTTAAAAATCCAATGCATGGTTTTAAAATTCGAAATAAACACGTCTCTTCGTTTTCTTCGAATTTGGGGGCTAGCTGACGAGGATTGACACCCGGGTCACTTCTAATAAACTTTTGGTTCAAGACAGGTTCGAACCAGACATGTATCTGGCGATGCGAACTCAAGCTATTCTGAGGGGCATCACCATGAGGTCGCAAGCTTTACGCGATCAGGTCGCGGGTTTCGTGCGATCAGGCCGACAGCCTTGTGCGGTCAGAAGTTCGTATGCTATACGCGGACTGAATATCCGGGATGTTGCGCGGTCAGGCCACATTCCGCGGTCAGGACATTCTCGACCAGGGTGCTTGGAGTTTATTCGGTTATCCTTATATCAGGATATTCCAAGCATCCCGAATATTCCTCCACGTTGAAGACCAACCGTCAGAGGTTAATATATGCGGTTATTCATGATTAAAACGTGTTAATAACCTCCGTGGAAGTTAATAGCGGTTCTTCAGGAACCGCATCCAACCGTTTGATGCAGTTTTCTTCATATGGCACCCTTTCGACCAATATAAAAAGGTGGCAAAGTACATCAAACGGAGGATCCAAGACATTTGGAAGAACAAGACCCCTGAGATAAGTGAGATACAAGATATCTCGAC
This sequence comes from Pharus latifolius, assembly GCA_019359835.1. Classification (NCBI taxonomy): domain Eukaryota; kingdom Viridiplantae; phylum Streptophyta; class Magnoliopsida; order Poales; family Poaceae; genus Pharus; species Pharus latifolius. Next base: position 59,131,593 of record CM033326.1, on the reverse strand, counting down.
CACTCAAACAGCCAAGTCTACGGCTTAGATTAGACAACATTTACAAGTCTCCTATAGCTTCTTTTTGTACACTTATATAGGGGAAACTTTCGCCTGTGAAGGTGTCTCCCCGCTAGTTTTTAAAGCTTTATCACATATAGTGAAATCCTAACAGGACGTAGGGCTTTTACTCCCACCATCGAGGGCCCGAACCTGTATAAATCTCTCTGTGCTCCTGTTCACCATTGTTCTACATACCTTCCCGGAGGGTCATCTTGAAAGGTCTCATAATTACAAATTTTGCATAAGTTCGGCTGAGGACCCCGAGTCCGAATCGTCGACACCTAGTACTGCCAAATCATTCTTTTCTCATCATATGCAATACTTTACTTTATAATCAAGATAATATCTTAACAATCCTTTAAAATATAGGTTCAATATGTTCAAGAATATGACTTGCCTTCCGCATTGTAAGAAACAGCAGTCGATGTCGGGTCAGCAACGAAGGCTTTGAACTCAGGCTCTTGATCTACTCTCCAAAAAACAAACACCCAAGGACACAAACCATATTAAATGCTTTAAAATCTACGTGCAACATGCTCTTAAGAGAATTGATCTCGGCGATGCTAAAACAGCCTGAGATTGCAAGCTGATCTGGGTCGAAACCCTAGAATTTATAGAATCTGGGCAAAGGATGGGTGTTAGAGGCTCTCAGGGTTTCAAGACTGCAATATGGACATCAAGTCCGCGGCTGGTTTGCTGAAAAACAACGAATGTCACCAAATCGACATTTGGTTCACGGCTTGACATGGCCTCAAAGAAATCTAGAGAGCTTATCTCAAAGTGTGGTAGTTGAATAAAATGTAGAACATAGCTCTACAAGCTTAGGGGACAAAGTGGAATTCAATTTTCATGACTAGAAGTGGTCAAATTGGCCCAATGCCACTGGCTGACATGAACTGACAAGGGCTGACAATGTCAAGAAGTGTCATTGAAAAGGTTTGGATAGTTCCCAGTGGCCAAAATGAGTTTTGATTCAAGCATATGGTGCACAATGGAATAAGATATTTGTTTGGCAACAAGGATTTCACGGGAAAGTCCAAGAATTAGAGGAATTAGCAAAAAGGTCCTAGTGCACAGTGAACGGAGTGTCTCTGCACTACCAAAAACTAGGGCTTGGGTGTTTTAATTGATTTAGGGCTTGATTGCTTCACCAACTATGTCTAGGACGTAGGCGAAGACAATAGAAATCCAATGGTGGTGGTTTCAGGAGTTGAGATGGCCGGACGGCGATGAACGGCGGTGAGGAAGTGTGGTGGCAACACGGCACAGTACAGCTTCTGGACAAAGCTTTGGCATGGCTCAAACTTGCAATTCTGTGCCGAAACAAGGATTAGGGTAGTAGAGAGGTGTGCTTAGGAGGTTGAGGCAAAGCTACAGGACATGGTGGCGTCGATGGTGGTGGCCGGCGGCGATGGGGCGGCAAACTGGCAGCACGACAAAGAAGGAGTAAAACACCTAAACTGCAACTTGGTGATGCACTGCCGAAATCTGGAGCTGCTGGAGCTAACTGGGGCTAAAAGACACTATCTGATGCACTGGTCTTGCCTGGAGGTCAAACGGTAGCAAGTGGCGACGAACTGCGCCGGAGAAGAATCGGCCTCGCCAGGTTCAAGGTGTTTGGATGATCCAATCCCAAAATTGAAAGCACGGTTGAGTTTCTAGGTTGCTACATATGGTAAAACTGAGGGGAATCGACCTGAGGCAACGTCGGTGAGAAATTTGTCGTCGTGGCCAGAGAAGAAGAAGTGAGATTTGGGCATAATCGATACACAGCTTTAGAGATCAATTGCTTGCTGTGAGAGCAATAGGGCAATGAGGGGAATCCTCTGGTAGGGTCAATTTGGCTGGGGAATCGGTGGTGCGCCTGGCGATGTAAGCCGATCGCCGGTGGCGCGCGAAATAAAGGGGCCAATTCCAACGCAAGCTCAATTTTAAAATCTAAAGGCACATGCTTGCTTGGATGAGGCTACTGATCATAACAATCTACTAATAGAAGAGCTGATTTGGGCTAAATCGATCGGCATTGCTGGAACAGGGGAAATACAAAATTCGGTGATCACCGGCTTTAGGGTCCACCGGAGTGTAATTACTCGCTACAACACGATAAGAGGAACAAGAGATACTCACTGGTCGAGACAATTTGAAGCTTGATGTAGCGAATCGATCTGGCGTCGTGCTCCTCCTCGGCGGCTCACCGGAGAAGAAGACGAAGATGGAGGAGATGGCGATTTAGCTAGTTCTGGTGAGTGAGAAGATGCAGCTGGCCATGGGAGAGCTTAAATAGCGACGGGCGAAGCTTGCAACAGCTGGACTGTCTCAAGAATTGCAGTGGCTGAAGTGATCGGTCGAGGTGGTGACAACAGTGAAGACGCGACGGCACACAACGGCCTCGACGGCTTTAACTGGACAGGCAAGCGTGCTCTGGCGGTTGCAGTGGCGCAGTGAATGGAGGCTCCAGCATGGCAGCGATGTGGTGTAGAAGATCTGACACGGCTACAGGCACATGCGCGTGCGAGAAGAGATGACGCTGTTGCTGCTGCAGTGGCTCCACGGTGATGGATCAAATGCGCACACGTGGCAGCGAGGTGGTGGCGAAGCTGGCGACGGCGGAGCTCCACCGACGGCGAAGAACGCAGCGAAGTGGCACGGCTGGTCACGGTCAAAAATGGCATGGCTCTGGTCGAAAGCGGGCTGGCGGCTACTGGTCGAACACAGGTGACTAGACCTGATTGCAAAATCTGGTTTTTGATTTTGGACTAATCTGTAAAATCTAGGATTTCGATGGTTTGGACTGATTTTGACTTCAAATCTCTGGCAAACTTTCTTCAGTAGATAATTTGGCAAAGGTATTTGATAAAATCTGTGACATTTGAGTAGTTTTCAGATAAAACGAAAATAGGGTAATTAGGGTATTTCAAATCGGGGTTTTGTCAAAACTAGAATTCTAAGAATTAGGGTGAGATTTTGATGTTCCGACAAAAGGAGATTTTGTATTGAACAGCATTTGGAGGTGTTCCCTTAATCAGATTGAGATTTGGAACTAATTTGTGGCTTTTAGCCTTTTCAGGCTTCTGGAAAATCAGAAAAGGACTAATTTGCGATACAATCTGGACTGATTTGTGAAAAGTGCTTAGATGGGGGAATCTGGTTGCCAACTTTTTGGATTAAGGTATTGGCATACCCATGATCATAATCCAAGAATAATCTTGTCTAGATTAGGTCAGGATTTAATTAAATCTGAATTCTGAATCTCAGGGTATTTAGGGTAATTAATTTAATTTCTGTTTTCGAAAACAGAAAGGAGTTGGTAATTCTGGGAGTTAGTGATTGAATTTGATATGTCTTATGAAGGCTTTTATACTCAGGATAGATGCTAGGTCATATCTGAGCAATATGATCTTGAATTGGATCTACAAGATAGATTTTGAGATTCTTGGGGATCCTATTTGGTGTAAATTAGAAGATTTGGCTACTACTACCAAGATACATGCATGCATGATTTTTCATGAAAAGGAAATTTTCACCCCAAAACTAGGGTGTTACATCCCCTTCCCCGCATTGATCAGTTAGTCGACTCAATAACAGGTTGTGAACTGATGAGCTTCCTAGATGCATATTCAGGGTACCATCAAATTAGCATGGCACAAGAAGATGAAGAGAAAACTACCTTCACCACACCATTGGGCACTTACTGCTACGTCAGAATGCCATTTGGGCTCAAGAATGCTAGTTCCACGTACCAGCACTTGATGCATAAGACCTTTCTTTCTCAATTAGGGCGTAATTTAGAAGCTTATGTTGATGATCTAGTTGTTAAGAGTTTTAGAATCTCTAGTCATATAGATGATTTCGCTGAAACTTTCTGTAACTTGAATAAAAATAGAATAAGATGAATCCCAAAAATGCTCCTTTGGAGTTTCTTCTAGTAAAATTTTTTGTTTCCTTGTTTGTTCAAGAGGCATTGCGGTTAATCCTGAGAAAATCCAGGCTATCAAACAAATGTGATCTCCGTTGACCATGAAGGAGGTATATAGCCTCACTGGGCGCATGGCGCCTTTGAGCCATTTCATCTCTCGGTTGGGCGAATGTGGTTTACCTTTATTTAAGGTTCTGCGTAAGCACAATGGTTTTCCTAGTTGGATGAAGCCGAAAAAGCCTTTCAGGAAGTAAAAGCATACCTTACCAGTGTTCCGATGTTGGTTTCCCCTATCTAGGGAGAATCATTAATCATTTATTTGGGTGCTACCCCTCATGCAATTTTGTTCGCGGAGAGGGAAGGTATGTAACGGCTAGTTTATTATGTAAGTGAAGTGCTTCATGAACCTAAGGAGGGTTACCCTGAAGTCCAAAAGCTACTTTATACTCTCTTAATGGATTCTAGAAAGCTATGACATTACTTTCAAGCGCACAAGATTTTTGTGCCCTCATCCTTTCCCTTAGGGGACATTCTCTGAAATCCAGAAGTAACTGGTCGAGTTGCAAAGTGGAAAGTAGAACTTGGAGCATTCGATCTCCATTTCACTACTTGAATAGCGATTAAATCACAAATTCTAGCAGATTTTGTGGTCGAATGGACTAATCCCGAACCACCAGTTCAAGAACTGACCTTGGATGATGTATTTTGATGGCTCTCATTGTTTTCAATACTCGAGGCCGGAGTGTTCTTAATCTCGCCTCAGGGAGACCAACTCCAGTATGTCATACAATTACAGTTTGTTGCAACCAATAATGCAGCAGAGTATGAAGGTATTCTAGCTGGGCTTCGAGCAGCCAAGTCCTTTGGAGTCCATCGGTTAGTGGTGAGGAGAGACTCACAACTAGTCATAAACCAGATAAAGAAGGAGTACAGCACCACAAATGAGACAATGGCTCATTACTTGGATGAAGTGAGAAAATTGGAAAAGCACTTCAGTAATTTCAAAATCCAATGTGTTCCTCGAAGAGACAACATTCTCGCAGATCAATTGTCCAAAATTGGTTCCTCACACGCATCCACTCAGGCAGGAGTGTTCATTGAACACTTAAAATACCCCTCGGTTATGATCTTTGTCGAGGATGATGAGGCGATGACTAACGTCACCAACCTCGAGCATGAAGCAGATTGGATCTATCCATTGAGGATCTATCTCTAACATGGGACCTTGCCTAACGATGAAACTAAAAGCGATCAGTTAGTTAGAAAAGCATGACTGTATAGATTGGTTGAAGGAGCCTTATACAGAAAAGGTACAAGTGGAGTATTAATGCGTTGTACACCTCAAGAAGAGGGAAAATCCCTTTTAAGAGACATTCATGGAGGCATGTGTGGTGCACATATCAGACACTGGTTGGAAAAGCCTTCTGACAGGGTTATTACTGGCCTTCAACACTTAATGATGCCATCCAATTGGTAAAAACATGCCCACAGTGTCAATTCCATTCTCGGCAAGTTCATCAGCCAGCATATGCATTACCGACTATTCTCTTAACCTGGCCGTTTGCTGTATGGGTAATAGATATAGTTGGTCCTATGCCCCAAGCGATTAATGGATACAATTTTTGTTCGTAGCCATTAACACGTTTACCAAATGGATTGAAGCTGAACCAGTCCACAATATTACTGCCACTACGGCGAAGAAATTCTTTCATAAGAATATTCTTACATGATTTGGTGTTCCAAATCTCCTTATTAATGATAATGGATCCCAGTTTGTTAGTGGTCTTTTTCTGGACTATTGTGACGATATTGAGACCAAAGTTTGTTTCGCATTTGTTGCTCATCCACAAAGCAATGGTGCAGTTTAACGTACCAACGGGGAAATAATACAAGGGGTTAAGAAACGTGTTTTTGACCACCTTAAATTGCGCTCAGGTGCTTGGGTAGATGAACTCTACTCCATTCTATGGGCATTACACACAACAACCAGTCGAGCTACAGGTGAGACGTGTTTCCAATTGGTTTTTAGTGCAGAAGCTGTATTGCCAATTGAAATCCAAATTGGCTCTACTTGTGTGGATCGCTTTGATACTATAAATCAGAGTGAGAAACAGGAAGAAGATATTACCCTTCTCAAAGAAAAACACAATCAAGCATTGCTTAGGACAGCAGCATATTTACAGGCCTTACGTAAATATCACAGTAAAAGGGTGCAACCACGTAGTCTTCACGTAGGCGATTTTGGTTTTATGAAAAGTTCAAAACCAATCTAATCGCAACAATTCTCCCCTCAGTGGGAAGGTCCCTACATTGTGGTCTCAATGTTGCGACCTGGATCAGCTCGATTAGCTACGGAAGAATCTTGTCTAACACCTGGAATATAGAACAGCTACGTAAATTTTATGTGTAAGTTTTTTTCCATTTCCATTTTCCATATGTTTATATTAATAAAGTACCTTTTTACTGTATGTTATGGTTACATTCCCATTTTTTAATCCCTTTTCTTTCTTTGGGTCACACCCGGGAGTTAATCGCAATAAACACCTTACTATATTGTTTATGTGGATTCGCTGACCAATGTCATGGTTGCATCTAGATAAGACATCTCTTTGTAAGACGTTTCTTGATGCATAAGAGACTTACTAGCATGTTTCTGATCATTCAGGTGGCTGTCAGTTAGTAAAAGCTTATGCATTTGTATTAAGATGTTTGTTACTGTGATCATATGATAGCATCTAGTTACGCCATCCTTTTATAAGTCGTTTCTTAACACATAAAGGACTTACTAGTATGTCTCTAATGATTTTAGCTATGAATTCTTATCTTGCGACCATGATACTATGTTTTAAGTATCAATGATCGCAGGAGGGGACGAGGGGAATATAACTATAACATTTCGTCAAGAGATTTTCGCACAGTATCATTTACAATTTCTGCTAATCAAATGTATTTGCAAGGTATAATAATTCAACTAAACCAAAGTATTTCTATATTCACTGTTAATTTCACAAAAGTTACAATGAAAAGCAATACATCAAGGAAGGTTGAGATCACGCAATAATTTTTATATAAGATCTCGTCCCTGATCACATTTAGTTGATCCTCGCTGTCAAAGACTATGTTTTCCACCACTGGTTTCAAGTCCAAATTCGGACCATGATGATGTCTTAGTTTGCAGAGTATGGCAGAGGTCACTTCACTAACATCGGTCTTCAGTGCCTCCTGCTGTTTCTTCACAAACTCTGGAATATTGGCAACAAGGGAATCAGATTGAGCTGCCACCAGGTTACAGGACTCAGCAAGTGATAAATCATCCTTCTCAGGATTGATAGTTTCCGCATCAAATGAGTCTGCAACTTCCTTTAGTTTTGCAAAGGTATTCTTCTCAATGAGATTGCAGTTTTTGATGATTTCCTCCAGATTTTTCTTCTTGTTGAGAGTTAGCTTTGCAGTCTCTTTGGCTTTATTCTTGACCCAATCAAGATCGTTGATGATATCACAGAATTTATTAAGGTCGATTCCTCACCTGATAAATTTCTACTCAAATTGATCCCTTTCCTCAGTCAGTTTAAAATTTATATCTTTTTTATCTAATCGGAGAAAAGAAACAAATTCAGTGTGATTTACTCTTAAACAGTTCAGAATAGCAATGACAAATTCTGTTAAAGTGAACTTACCATCAACATTGGCTTGTAATTTATTTCAAACCAATGTGAGATTTTCTTTTTCCCCTTGGAGTGAATCATATGATTGGGTTTTCTCCTCCAAGGAGGCAAGGGCTTCAAAAAGTTTTTCTTCATTTACCCTCAGAGCTTCAGCCGTTGTAACTTCTTTATTGTTGCACCCTTTGCCAAGCTCTTTTGTTAAAGCAGAGTTTTCCCTGCAAAAACAAAAAGTTATTATTTCAGTTCATTAAAAAGGACTGAAGGTAAAGCAAAATACTTACTACTTTACACGGTCGCACTCTACTTGCACGACCTTAAATTGCTCTATCAGCAAACCAACCATGGTCGCACTATGAGTCGAGTTCTGGAAAAGAACAAAATAAGATGTCTAAAGACAAATCTCAGATAAATACTGAGCGATATGTGGTAAAAATGTTACTTACTTCCATAAGATGTTCAAGAAAATTTTCAAATCCAATGGCTTGACTGGAAGAGGCCAAGCCATCGCGCACCTGCCTAATGTTGAGTGCTTCAGGAGTCATTTCCAAAGCAAGGCGTTGAGGATCAGTAGACTAAACAGTTTCTTCGACCAATGGGAAAGCAGATGTATCTGCCTGTTCATTCGTTCCTGTGGTCGTGGTTGCAGTTGTGACCTCCGGTTCACCATCATTGGCAGGTTCAATAGATTGAACATCTGGAAGCACTTCGTCAATGATAATTGCAGGGTTTTCTTTGATGTCATGCGAAGCTACAACTTTACTCATGGTAGATAATTCTACCATAGTCATTGTTGGGGGAAATCTCCACGCGGTCAAGTCTAGGTAAGTTCATGATTGCCCGGGGACAGCGGCCTCCGGTGCCTGCCCCGGGCGCCGCCTTTTAGCCCCCGGGACCGTGCCCCCCGGGCGTGGCCCGGGCGCCGCCATGTGTCCGGGGACAGTGGCCTCCGGTGCCTACCCCGGGCGCCGCCTTTTAGGCTCCCGGGACCGTGCCCCCCGGGCGTGTCCCGGGCGCCGCCTTTTGGCCCCCGGGAACGTGCCCCCCGGGCGTGGCCCGGGCGCCGCCATGTGTCCGGGGACAGTTACCTCCGGCGCCTGCCCCGGGCGCCGCCTTTTAGGCTCCCGGGACCGTGCCCCCCGGGCGTGTCCCGGGCGCCGCCTTTTGGCCCCCGGGACCGTGCCCCCCGGGCGTGGCCCGGGCGCCGCCATGTGTCCGGGGACAGTTACCTCCGGTGCCTGCCCCGGGCGCCGCCTTTTGGCCCCCGGGACCGCGCCCCCCGGGCGTGGCCCGGGCGCCGCCATGTGTCCGGGGACAGTTACCTCCGGCGCCTGCCCCGGGCGCCGCCTTTTAGGCTCCCGGGACCGTGCCCCCCGGGCGTGTCCCGGGCGCCGCCTTTTGGCCCCCGGGACCGTGCCCCCCGGGACCGTGCCCCCCGGGCGTGGCCCGGGCGCCGCCATGTGCCCGGGGACAGTGGCCTCCGGTGCCTGCCCCGGGCGCCGTCTTTTAGGCTCCCGGGACCGTGCCCCCCGGGCATGTCCCGGGCGCCGCCTTTTGAGCTCTCGGGACCCTACTCTCCGGAAGAGGTCCCGAATGTCACCGCCCTTCTAAAAGGTAAAATCCCTGTTTGTTTGTCACGTGCAGGTCACGCGAGGGACGCCTCGGGAATCAGCGACCACCTGTCAAGCATCCGAGGCGTTTGACCGGGAGAAGGACGGTCGTACCCTTCAATCCGACGGTGGCTCCCGGGGTAGTTTAGGTTTTTTGCTTCTTTTTGGGGCTATAAATAGCCCTTGTACCCCTCTGTTGTAAGGGATCAGTTCATGATTATTTGGAATAGCTAATCTCACAGACGTGCTCCGGAAGCCTCTCCCCCGGAGAGAGCCTCCCCAGCCGACTCCGGTCGGGAGCGCGTCGACAGGACTAGGGCCCCACCGGGACCCGAACCTGTATAAATCCGCGTGTCAATTCTTGTGTTTGCCCGGCGGGGGAGGACCGGTCACCCGGTCAACCCGCGCTGCGTCATTTCCGCTAGGATCGTCTTCAAAACCTGTCGGGGTATTCTTAATACCACGACAGTTGGCGCCGTCCGTGGGGACCCGTGACGAATCGCCATGGCTCCTCCGAGAACAAGGGCCCACGCCCTTCCCGGTGACGCCGGTCCCGGTGACTGGCGGCACCCGTCCGGGACGCTGCTGTTCCGGCGCTTCCGTCCGGAGGCGACCATTCCCAGGTACCGCCTCCCACCTTTCCTCTCAATCTAGGTGCCTCCACCTCCGGGTCGCTCCCGGCGGCCGCGGGGACCTCGGCCGGGACGAGTTTCCCCCCGACGGCTCCCCCGGCCCCCCGGGACGCCCTGCTGGAGGCTCTCGTGGAGGGCCAGCTCCGCGGCCAGCGCTCTATGGACGAGCTCCTTAGTGTGTTGGCACGGCCCTCGGCCCCCACATTTTCGTCGCACCCATATCCGGGGATCATGCCCCCGTTTATGGGATACCCAGCGGCCCCTCCGGCGTCAGGGGGGCTGTCTACCCCGTATGATCCCGCTGGGGGGTTCCCTCCCCCCGCGGGATATACTTCCGGACACTTCTCGGCACCCGGGCCTGTCCCGGTGCCGGGAGGCTATTTCATGCTCGGGCCCTTCGTGGCACCAGGGGGGTACCCCGTCCCCGGCTCGCTTCCGGGGCTGGGGGGTCATTTCATGCCGGGGGCTATTCCTACGCTGGGAGCCAGTCCCGCCCCCCGCGTTGCGTTTACCGCACCGGGGCCGGTCGACAGAGCAGCTCCCGTGCCTCAGCGAATTTCCCCCCGCATTGGCTCCCCAACCCAGGACGTCGCCGAGAGGGCTCACCCCCCACTGGTTCCGGATGTCACAGGGGCTTCCCCCTTTCCGGTCCCGGTCGTTGCCACGGGGGCCCCCTCTTCGGATCCAAACGCCGCCCCGGGCGCCCCCTCCCCGGTTCCGGATGGTGCAGGGTCTCCCCCCTTTCCGGTCCCGGGGGCCGTCGCAGGGGGCTCCCCCGAGCAGGTCCCGGTAGCTCCCGGGCCGGTGGCCACAGTGCAGGAGCTCTCTCCCCCATCGAAGCAGATCCGCTTCTCCCTGGGGGAGGTCGAGCGAATGCATTCTCCCAGCCGCGGGGAAGAGCTCCCCCCCGGTCGTTGTCGCAGGGAGCCTCGCTCTCGCACCGGTCGGGGGAAGAGACCAGCCGAAGGACCATCCTCCCCGGAGAGAAGCCCGGACGTCCGGGAAATCAGTCCCGGCCCGGAAGAGAAGCGTCGTCACCACCACTCCAGTGGCCCTCTTGGGCCGCTACCTGACTCGGATAACGAGGGGGCGTCCCCCGTTAAAGAAGAGAGCGACTGGGGCTCCCCCCGGGAAGTGCAGGGGGCGAACCAGCCCCTGTGTCGAAGACTCCGCAGCATCCGATGGCCGCGGCCCTACCGTCCCCCGCACATCGAGCATTATAATGGCGAGGCGGACCCTTACGAGTTCGTGCAGATCTACTCCACCGCCATCTCCGCGGCGGGGGGGGACGAGAGTGTCCAATGCAACGTCTTCCCCCTCTACCTCACCGGCATTGCCCACTCCTGGTTTTACAATCTGAAGGCGGCCTCCATCAAGTCTTTCTCGCAGCTCAAGCGGGAGTTCTGTGCCAACTTCCAGGGGAACTACGTGCGTCCCCTGGACTCCTCGCAGCTGTATAGTGTCCGCCAGAGAACTGGGGAGACCATCATAAGCTTTTTCCAGCGCTTTGCCCAGGTGAAGAGCAAAGTGGCCCATGTCCCCGACTCTACGGTCATCGAAGCCTGCAAAAGCGGCATCCTCTCGGGGGAGCTCCACCGAAGGCTCTCCCGGAGCTGCCCCTCTTCCGCCGACGAGCTCTTCAATGTGCTCGAAAAGTACGCTCGGGCGGAGGAAGACGACATCTGGAAGAAGACCCAGGGGGCTCCTGCCCCCGCCGAGCGGGGGGCCCAGGATCCCCCCAGGCGCCCCAGGCAGGGGGGCCGTAGCGAACCACGGCCTCGGGACACTTTAGTCCTCGAGGGCGGAGGCGGCTCGCGCGACCCCCCGAAGGGCAACCGCCCCTTTCCCAAGCCGAGAGGCCATGGGGGAGGACAGTCTTCGCGCGGCCGCGAAAGCCCCGCGGGGAGAAGCCGGGAAGGACCGTGGTGCAGCTTCCACGGGTCCAGTACCCACGCCACCCGAGATTGCCACCAGCTGCTGCAACACTTCGCGGCATTCCTCGACCAGCGCGGGCAGGGGGGGGGACTCCGGCCTCCTTGCCCCCTCGGCCAGCTGTTCCGGCCCTTCCCGCTCCCGCGGGGGGGTAGCAGGTGCAGGAGGGGGAGCCTTCAGACGCTCTCCCCTTTCAAACTTCTCAGCGCCGCATCAACGTCATCGTAGGGGGGTCCGCCTCCGGGCGGGATTCCAAGCGCCAGCGCAAGGAGTACGCGCGAGAAGTTAAGGTAGTGGGGGTGCTACACGCGTCCGTGCCGCCCAAGTGGTCGGACGTCCCCCTCACCTTTACGGCGGAAGACGCGCGAGGGGTTCGCTTCCCCCACGACGACGGGCTCATTGTCTCCGCGACAATCTACAACTGCCACTTGACCCGCATCCTCGTGGACGGCGGAAGCTCCGCCGACGTCCTGTTCCTCAAAACCTTCAAGGAAATGCAGGTGGATGAGAAGCTCCTGCAACCAGCGGCAGGGCCTCTGCAAGGGTTTGTCCCGGGGAAGGCGATCCACCCCGTGGGCAAGGTAGATCTCCCGATCACCTTCGGCACCCCGGAGAACTACCGGACCGAGCTAGTCCGCTTCGACGTAGTGGACCTCCCCTCCTCCTACAATGTGATTATGGGGAGGACTACGATCAATCGACTGGGGGCTGCCACCCACCAAAACTATTTGTGCATGAAGATCCCCGGGCCGCATGGCGTGATCAACGTCCGGGGGGACCAAGACATGGCCCGTGCTCTATACGAGCGAGCTGCTGCCACAATAGGAAGCGTCAACCTGATCAAGGCACCCGGGGGGGAGGCTCCCCCCCCGGACATAGACGTCGCTGCGCCATCCCCTGGGAGGCCCCTCCTCAAGCCGCGTCCGGAAGGGGGCCTCCGGAAGGTCCCGCTGTCCCTGGGCAGCAGGGACCAAACTGTCCAAATCGGGGCAGAGCTCCCCCAAGACCATGCAACGCAACTCGCAGCCTTTCTGCGCGAAAACTCCGATGTTTTTGCGTGGAAGCCTTCGGACATGCGGGGTGTCGCCCGGGAGGTTATTGAACACAAGCTCGCAGTAACCCCCGGTCACCCCCCTATCAAGCAGAAGTCGAGGAAGCTCTCCCTCGAACGTCAAGAAGCCATCAAGACGGAGATAGCCCGGCTCCGAGAGGCGGGGTTCATCCGGGAAGTGTTGCACCCCGAGTGGCTCGCAAACCCCGTCCTCGTCAAGAAGTCAAGTGGCAAGTGGCGCATGTGCGTGGACTTCACCGACCTTAACCGCGCTTGCCCCAAAGACAACTTCCCGCTCCCGCGGATCGACCAGCTCGTTGACTCCACCGCGGGGTGCGAGCTGATGAGCTTCCTAGACGCCTACTCGGGATACCATCAAGTCCGGATGGCGGAGGGGGATGAGGAAAAGACGAGTTTTATAACTCCCCTCGGAACCTTCTGCTACCGCCATATGCCCTTCGGGCTCAAGAATGCGGGAGCCACCTTCCAGCGACTTATGACGCTGGTGTTCAAAGATCAAGTCGGCCGCAACGTCGAAGTCTACGTAGACGACGCGGTCGTCAAAAGCCCCCGTGCAGCCTCCCACATCGACGACCTCGCAGAGACCTTCTGCAACCTCCGCGCGTTCGGGCTCAAGCTCAACCCGGAGAAGTGCGCCTTCGGGGTGCGCGGGGGGAAGCTCCTGGGTTTCCTCGTGTCCCAGCGGGGCATTGAGGCAAACCCCGAGAAGATCCGGGCCTTCCTAGAGATGCCCCCGCCGCGCTCCGTCAAAGATGTCCAGCGGCTCTCCGGCCGCCTGGCCGCGCTCAGCCGCTTCGTCTCCCGTTCGGGGGAGCGGGGCCTCCAGTTCTTCAAGATCCTCCGAGGGCTTGAGGGGTTCCGCTGGACCCCCGAGGCCCAGGAAGCCTTCAACGACCTCAAGAAGTACCTCTCGAGCCCTCCAATGCTCGTGAGTCCGTCTCCGGAAGAGCCCTTGCTCCTCTACCTCGCCGCGACCCCCGTCGCCGTCAGCGCGGTTTTGGTGAAGGAGCAAGGGGGGCAGCAACGTCCCGTGTACTACGTCAGTGAAGCCCTCCAAGGGGCCAAGACTCGGTACACGGAGATGGAGAAGATTTGCTACGCTCTCCTCATGGCGTCCCGGAAGCTCCGGCATTACTTCCTGGGGCACCCCATCACCGTTCCGTCGTCCCTTCCCCTGGGGGAGGTACTGCGGAATAAAGAAGCCACCGGCCGGATTGGGAAGTGGGGGGCCGAGCTTGCCCCCTTCTCCCTGTCCCTTACCGGCCGCTCCGCAATCAAGTCGCAGGTCCTCGCCGACTTCATCGCAGAATGGACTCCCGCCTCTGGGTCCGGGGACGAAGATCTCCCTGTGCCGCCCCGACGCAGTGACCATTGGACCCTGCTGTTTGATGGGTCGCTGTGCCTCGCTGGGGCTGGCGCTGGGGGTAGTCCTCCGGAGCCCCGAGGGGAAGGAGCTCGAGTACGCCGCGCTGGCTCGAGTTCCCCGCAACCAACAACGTCGCCGAATACGAGGCTCTGCTCCTCGGGATGCGCCTGGCGCGCTCCCTGGGGATCCGGCGCCTACTAGTGAAGGGAGACTCTCAGCTCGTTGTCTGCCAAATGGACAAATCTTACCTATGCCATGACGCAAATTTAAGTCTTTACTTGCAGGAAGTACGAAAAATGGAGAAACACTTCGACGGCCTTGAGGCCCGGCATATCCCACGAAGGGAAAATGACCGGGCTGATGCTTTGGCCCGGGCGGCAAGCGCCCGGGAAACGCTCCCCAAGGGGGCCTTCTTGGAAACAATCACGAAGCCCTCGGTGGCCTCCCCGGACGCAGGCCCCGAGCCTCCGGTCCCAGAGGTCGCCGAGATCGTCCGGCCGTCGTCATGGATGGATCCCCTCATCTCCTTCATCAAGGGGGAGGGGGACCCTCCTAGCGAGACCGAGGTTAAGCGCCTCCGGGCCAAAGCCCGGGCATATCTCCTGCTCGAGGGAAGGCTCTACAAGCGGGGGGCTTCAGCCCTCCTGCGCTGCCTCCCCCGGTCGGAGGGACTTCAACTCCTGGAAGACATTCACGCGGGGAGCTGTGGTTCTCACCTAGCCCCGCGTGCCATCGCCGCCAAGGCCCTTCGGCAGGGCTTTTACTGGCCTACAGTCATGCGCGACGCGCGAGACCTTGTCTCCGCGTGCGAAGCATGCCAGAAGATGGCCAAGGGCTCGAATCTCCCCCCTGTAGCGCTGCGGACTATCCCCATCACTTGGCCCTTCGTGCGCTGGGGGATGGACCTCTTAGGGCCTTTCCCCCCAGCGCCCGGAGGATACAAGTATGCGGTGGTCGCGGTCGACTACTTTACAAAGTGGGTTGAGGCGGAGCCCTTGGCTAGCATCACCTCCCGGGCCGTTCAGCGGTTTTTCTGGAAAAACGTCGTTTGTCGTTTTGGTGTCCCCCGGGAAATCACCGTGGACAACGGGACCCAATTCGACTCGGCATATTTCCGGGAATTCTGCGAAGGCCTGGGGGTCGTCATCCACTTCGCCTCAGTGGCCCATCCCCAAAGCAACGGGGCCGTCGAGAGGGTCAATGGCGTAATCCTACAGGGGTTACGCCGGAGACTCGAACAAACCACTTCCAAGCGGGGCGCGTGGGCAGAGGAGCTCCCTAGCATCCTCTGCTCCATGCGCACGACCCCGTCCCGGGCCACAGGGCGTGCTCCCTTCTCCCTAGTCTACGGGGCGGAGGCAGTCCTCCCCTCGGAGATTGGCTTCCGGTCGCTGCGGGTCGAGCTCCTGAACGGAGCCACGACCGCAGCCTACCGGGCCAACGAAGACAACCGGCGGCTGGAAATCGACCTCGTGGAGGAGGAACGCGACCGAGCGCTCCTCCGCCACGCCATCTACGAGCGCGAGATGTCGCGCGCATACAACCAGCGCGTGCGCGAGAGAGCTTTCCGCCTTGGGGACCTTGTCCTCAAGCGCGTCACAGACCCCCAAGCCCAGGGTAAGCTCTCCCCCAAGTGGGAAGGCCCCTACAGGATCTCCGCTGTCCTAGGCTCGGGGGCCTACAAGCTCTCCAACCTTGAAGAGCAGGAGCTGAAGCACACATGGAACTTGCGTTTACTTCGCGAGTTCTACGTTTAGCCTTACGGGCCTGTCCCCTCCCCCGGGGCGGTCACGCCGGAGGGGGAGGGGGGACACTGTAACTTCCCTTTTTCCCCCTTCGCGGCTTCGCAGGGGGGCTTTGTATATTTCGTTAATAAATGCATAGCCTTTGTTCTTCAACTGTCTCACTACAGGTTGTTCTTGTTTACCGCCCCTAGTGGTGATGCCCTCCCCGCGAGGACGCCCTCCCCGCGAGGATGCCTTCCCCGTGAAGATGCCCTCCCCGTGAGGATGCCCTCTCCGTGAGGAAGTGGGCCCTGCCCCAACAAGTCCCTCCTGAAGGGCGGCTTACGAACAGCCCTCGTGGACTGAGGGTGTAAGCGGCAACCCGGTCCCCAGCGGCCGCGGTAACGAGTCACTTTGGGAGATTAGTCCCCTACCCAAACACTCAAGACCCGTCTCCGGGCACTTCCACCTCCGGGAGTAGACGCTCTCCTCAGCGGGACGTCTAATGGCTTTCTGGATCTATCTTCCTCCTCCGGGAGTCGACGATATTCCCGGCGCCCCGTTCTCACGGCGACCGGAAGATCGGCCCCTTGCGGCTTGATTGGATCTATCTTCCTCCTCCGGGAGTCGACGATATTCCCGGCTCCCCGTTCTCACGGCGACCGGAAGATCGGCCCCTTGCGGCTTGATTGGCTCTATCTTCCTCCTCCGGGAGTCGACGTTATTCCCGGCTCCCCGTTCTCACGGCGGCCGGATGATTATCTCTCGAAGACCTTATTCCCGGCTCCCCGTTCTCACGGCGACCGGACAACTGCTTTACGAAATGGGTTTCATATATTTTCCCCGAAAACATTATTCCCGGTTCCCCGTTCTCACGGCGACCGGACGAACCCTCCCGGGAAGCTCCCCTCCGGAGGTCATTGGCTTTTCATGAGCCCCTTCCGCGCCTTGTTCCCGGTTCCCCGCTCTCCCGGCGGCCGGATGAACCTCTCCCAGTGCCCCCGGCCACCCCGGAAGGTCCCTCCCTCGGAAATCCTGTTTTTACAATTTTCTGACAAAACATTTCTACAGGTTATGCTCCCCCCGGGGACCCTGTTTCCCCCACAGCACGCGGAGGCTTCCTCCCGCCCGCTGTGGGCGGGGGGGGACAGGGGGTCCCCGGGTCACCCACGAAGGAACTTAGCTCATCCTTGTTAAGATGAGTCGTCCAGACCATCCAAGAAGAAGAAAAGAAAGAGGCAACAAAAAGAAACAATGCGCTTTATTGATCAACAAACCCGGAGGACATCTTCCCCCTCCGGTGGGTTCCGGAAACGATACAACCCGGGTCCTAACCCGGGGGATTTTCTACGAGCCTAAGGCTCCTACGCCTAAAGCTCCCGGAGGCGCTCCCTTAGCTCCCGGGCCAGGTCCCGGTACAGCGCCCGGACGCGACGCTGAGAATCCCGAAGTACGTCTTCGGGCCAAAACTCGTACCCAGCCGGCGGAAGTATCCGGAGAGGAGGTATCATCTGGGCCCTCGGGCGCGGGGAGTTAATTCAGCACGGCTGTTGTCAAAATTATCCAAGTGCCATTCCGGGCGCCACCTCAACCGGACGGGCTCCCGGGCAGTACCGCCGTCGCGCCTCCCGGAGACAAGGCTCAGCAAAATCAAAGCCGCTTGGGCGTCCCCCTGAGAGTCTCTCCCGGACCGTTGCTCGGGAGCAACCCCCCAGGAACCCTGGTAACATTCCATCGCAAAGACTTAGAAAAATTTCTAATATATTTCATTGCAAAATGTTTTTGTACAAGTGCCCGGGGCTTCTCCTAAGAAGCTACCGGAATCAAAAAGCCTAACAAAATAAAAAGGGGGTCCTAGCTAAAGACCCGGGGGAGGCTCATACTTTGGCATTGGGGTCCTCCCCCCGGGAAGCTTCCTCCGTGGCCGGAGGCGCCGGTGTCGGGAACCACGTCCGGATGATCCGGTCATAGAACCCCTCCGCCAGCAGCTCCACCTCCCGGCGCGTTGGCTCGAAGGCCTCCGGGAAGCCCCGGGGGATGCGCCCCCTGATCGCCCGGGCGCCGACCCCACGGTAGTCAACGAGCCCCGCGGCAGCCGCGATGACGGGGATCGCTCGGCCCCGTGCCCGGACGTCCGCAGCCTCCGGGATGGCGGAGACTTGTGCGTTAAAAAACGCACAGCCTCCGCGAGGGTCGCCGGGGGCACCTCCGGGCCGCTCCCGGAGCCCAGGCTAACGCCAAGTCTTTCCAAGGCCGAGCGGACGGAGCGGCCCGCGTCCGACAGCGCCCGGATGCTGGAGCTCTCGAGCTCCCGGAGCGCCTTCTCCCGCACCTTGGCCTCCTCTCGGAGGCGGATGTAGGCGCCCTCCGAAAGGTGCACCTGCGCCCGGGCCCGGGACAGCTCATCAAGAGCTTCGTCCCGCTCCCGGATGGCCGCCTCCCGCTGCTCGACGCAGGCCGAGGCCCGGCTCTCCGCCTCCTTGAGCAGTCGGGTGACCCGCTGCTCAAGGCCCCAGGTAACAGTCGCTACCTACAAAATGCATAAAGAGTTAGAAAAATCTTAAGCGCAGGAAAAAAGCCGGAGTGTGGAGAGCTCGAGTTACCTGGGCCCCGAGGGACTCGAGCCCCTCAAAACGCTCGTGGAGCGTCCCTCCTGCCACGAGGGCCTGCACCTTCCGGTTGTGCAGGCCCTCCGCGTAGCGGGCCACCTCCCCCGCCGGAAATAGGGAGGTGTCTTGCCCGGCCCTCCTGTCGCGGCCGGGAGAGGGCCCCCGGACCTCTGAATCCGGGAGCACGGCCGGCGTCGCCGGCGTCTTCGTCGACGAAGTTTCCTCCGAAGACGAAGACGAAGGTTGGGTGGGGATCTCCGCCCGGGGGGGATCATTGGGCCTTTCCCCGCCCCAGGCCGGAGGGCCCTCGGAGCCTCCTGCTCCGGGGGGACCTCGAAGACTGAGGGGCTCCCCCCCTCCTCATCCACTGGCCAGAGGCGCGGGGGCGCCGCCCCCGAAAACCTCACTTCTAGCCTCTCCGGCGCCAATGCCGCCGGGAGAGGCGAGAGGAGCGTCACGCGAACTGGCGACGGGGCGTAGTCCGCCGAATCGGACCCCGCCCCATCGACAACAATCTCCTTCCCCCGGGCCTCGACGGGGGCCTCCGGGGGCGGAGGCGTCGCCTCTGCCCGGGGCGCCGCCCGGGCATGTTCGGCTCCGGGAGCTGCGTCCCGGGCCCTCACCGGCGTCGTCGCCGGCGCCGTTGCCGGAGCTGGGGTCTTCTGGACCCGGGGCTTTTTGGGCTCCGAGCCCCCGGCCGCGTCCTTCCCCCGTTTATGAGACCCGGGGGTGGGAAGGGGCTTCCTCTCCGGAAGCCTGAGTCCGTAGGCCTCGGCCACCAAGTTCCAGGGAGGCCCCTCCCCCACGAGGCGCACGATGCGCTCGTGTTCGTCGGCGAAGTACCTCCCCAGGAGGTGCTCCGCCTTGTCCCTCGCCGCCGGGTACGGACGCACTGCAAGAGGTAAAAAGTTAGTCAATTTCTCATAAAAAACTGCAAGTACAAGAATGCAGGGCACTTACGCCGCGTCACCGGCTTGACCGGAGGCCGCTGCTCCGGACCCATGCCGATCCCCCTTCCCCCGCGTGAGAAGGGGGAAAGCCGCAGGAGCGCCAGCTCCTCCGCGGCGTCCCGCATTGAGCGGGCCTTCTTCGCCAACACCACCTTCCCAAGGAGCTCGAACTCCTCGTCCGTCCACACCGGCGGCTTCGGTGCGGATGATCGGCTGTAGGTGGGAGGCTCCGGGGCGTAGACCACCGCCTCGTCCCGGACCCGGAGGTAGAACCACCTCCGGAGCCAGTCCCCCCAGTGGTCCCGGGAAGCCGCCGCCGGGAAGTCCGCCACCCGGGAGGGTAGCATTTGGACCATCACCGAACCGAAGGGGGACTTCGGTCCTCCCTTCACCAAGTGGGAGCTCCGCGCCGCCGGTTCATAGAAGTACCGGAAGGCGCGGAGGGTGGGCTCCCGCCCGGTCGCTGTCTCGTAGAGCCATATAAAAAGGCCCATACGGACGAGCGCGTTCGGAGTGAGGTGGTTGAGAACCACCCCATACTCTTTGAGAAACTCCCGGAGCATCGGGTGCACCGGGAGCCGGAGCCCCGCCTCAAGGAAGGCCTCGAAGGCCACGACCTCTCCGGGCCTGGGGCGGGGGGCTCCGTCCTTCTTTAGGGGGACCCAGATGTCCCCCTCTTCGACGATGCCCTTCTTGACCAAGGACTCCGCGTCCGAGGCCGAGAACTCGGAAGCCCGAAGAAAATCCACGGGGATTTCCTCCGGGGGCACCTCCGTGGTCTTCGCTCGACCTTTGGGCGCCATTAGGTGAGTTCTTTGTCTTTCGGTGGCTAAGTTTTCAGGTGGCTGTCAACGACTCCCGGACGCTCGCTACCGGAGAAGGCTACCGGAGAAACTACCGGAAGAGCGCTACCGGGAGAACTGAAGCTGGAGTTGAAGATTTGGAATGAGCTTCCGGGGCCCCCTAGGGCCCTATTTATAGAGGCTGGCCGTGATCTAGATGCGCGCCACATGGCCCCCTCGGGGCAATCTGGACCACTGAAATTCAAACCGTGCGCGGGAAACGAAGGGACAGGCGCGTAAATCGAGACACCGGTTCGAACCGCGCGTGCATTTATTGCGAAAACGGCGCGGCCATAAAGCGCCCGGCACAGAAACCGAAGCGTCGCCGGGGCTCCGGTGATTTTCGTCCGGAGTTCTCGTCCGGAGATTTTCCCGGTACCGTAACCATTCCCTCCGGGGGCTCAAGCTTCGTCCCCGGAGGGCATGGGGGGCTGCTGTTGGGGGAAATCTCCACGCGGTCAAGTCCAGGTAAGTTCATGATTGCCCGGGGACAGCGGCCTCCGGTGCCTGCCCCGGGCGCCGCCTTTTAGCCCCCGGGACCGTGCCCCCCGGGTGTGGCCCGGGCGCCGCCATGTGCCCGGGGACAGTGGCCTCCGGTGCCTGCCCCGGGCGCCGCCTTTTAGGCTCCCGGGACTGTGCCCCCCGGGCGTGTCCCGGGCGCCGCCTTTTGGCCCCCGGGACCGTGCCCCCCGGGCGTGGCCCGGGCGCCGCCATGTGTCCGGGGACAGTTACCTCCGGCGCCTGCCCCGGGCGCCGCCTTTTAGGCTCCCGGGACCATGCCCCCCGGGCGTGTCCCGGGCGCCGCCTTTTAGGCTCCCGGGACCGTGCCCCCCGGGCGTGGCCCGGGCGCCGCCATGTGTCCGGGGACAGTTACCTCCGGTGCCTGCCCTGGGCGCCGCCTTTTGGCCCCCGGGACCGTGCCCCCCGGGCGTGGCCCGGGCGCCGCCATGTGCCCGGGGACAGTGGCCTCCGGTGCCTGCCCCAGGCGCCGTCTTTTAGGCTCCCGGGACCGTGCCCCCCGGGCATGTCCCGGGCGCCGCCTTTTGGGCTCCCGGGACCCTACTCTCCGGAAGAGGTCCCGAATGTCACCGCCCTTCTAAAAGGTAAAATCCCTGTTTGTTTGTCACGTGCAGGTCACGCGAGGGACGCCTCGGGAATCAGCGACCACCTGTCAAGCATCCGAGGCGTTTGACCGGGAGAAGGACGGTCGTACCCTTCAATCCGACAGTGGCTCCCGGGGTAGTTTAGGTTTTTTGCTTCTTTTTGGGGCTATAAATAGCCCTTGTACCCCTCTGTTGTAAAGGATCAGTTCATGATTATTTGGAATAGCTAATCTCACAGACGTGCTCCGGAAGCCTCTCCCCCGGAGAGAGCCTCCCCAGCCGACTCCGGTCGGGAGCGCGTCGACAGGACTAGGGCCCCACCGGGACCCGAACCTGTATAAATCCGCGTGTCAATTCTTGTGTTTGCCCGGCGGGGGAGGACCGGTCACCCGGTCAACCCGCGCTGCGTGATTTCCGCTAGGATCGTCTTCAAAACCTGCCGGGGTATTCTTAATACCACGACAAGAATGATCTCAAAATCAACACAAAGATGGTCATATTGGTTCGCTGGAATTGATTTCTAGGACCAGTTCCTCTCAGGGTAATCACAAGAAGCCACCTAGCTCATGAGGGAATTTACAAATGAAACAACAAACCAGAGGATAAATTGAAGAGAAATTGGACTCAAAAGAAAACTGACAGATGATTCATTAAAGATGTATCGATTCTTCGTAGTGACCAAATCAATTTACTTCATTCGTTCACCAAGTTCATCCAGTTCATCTAGTTCTCAACTCAGCAACAGCACAGATCAAGCAAACATGAGAAAATGGATTCAATCATAGAACAGGTGAATCAGAAGTCATTCAAAATTCAAATTGTTCATCTCACGTTCAATTTTTGTCCTTTACAAACATCACAAGAAACAGTGCCACTGGTCGTCGAGGAAGAAGAGATGACGCCGCAGCAGTCCTTGCTATGTCCAGCTGCTCGAGAAGTCGCTGTCGCCGTGGAAGAAGAGGCGACCGAGGCGGCGGGAGCACGGCGCGGGAGTGGCGGCTAGAAGCGGCGGCGGCGGCTGCTGGTGGCCTGGGAGGAGCCGCAGCGGTGGGAGCGGCGCAGTGTGGTGAGGGTTCGCGGCTCGGGAAGAGGAAGTGGTAAGAGAGGGAGAAAAGTGGCGGCGGGATCTGGCGAGCTGTGGTGGCGGAGAGATGGGCGCCGCCTTCATAGGTGGTGGAGCAGGTGCGGCGAAGCAACGGATCTGGGGCCTTAGGGTTTGCAGCGCAGCTGGAAAGATGAGAGAGAGAGAGAGGAAAGGCGGCGACGCGGTCTAAAGCAACAATGGCGGCGGCTGGGGAAGAAGAGCGGTGGCGCGGCCGTGGTTCGGAGAAGAAAGAGGGAGCAGACAGCAGGATATGGGCTGGATCTAGTCAGTTAGATGGCAGCTTTTGAGGACTTTAAGATGATGGTGGTGTGGAAGGTGTGGAAAGTAGTGGGGGAAGGAAGAGAAGAAGTTCGTTAGCGGCGTAAGGTTTGCCGTCGTCATCAGTGTGGTGGAAGGAGGTGCAGAAGTTTAGGAGGAGACAGAATTGAGTAAAAATAAGAAAATTAGACTCAAATTGATCTCACAATCGGCAGCTAGGGTTAAGCCAATTTTGGCAATTTGGTCCTCAGTCTTTTTGGTATTTGCAAGAATATCCTTCCAAGTTAGGGTTAGAGATTTACGATTCTTGGAGGTTTTGCAAAAGGGTGTTTGAAGTTTTAGGAATTTACAAATAAGTCTAAGGTTGTTACGTTTTGAGATTATGACCCCTCGGAGAACATGATTTCAGCGCAATCAATTCCTTCACGTCTATAGGAAGCGTACTTCTATCTAGAATCGTCTAAGTGTCAGATCTAGTTGATGAAGCGCGTCCCATTAAAGAAAATCCACCCGTTTCACGTCAACCTGCGATAAAAAATTGCAGAGTGAGTAATCCAGTTGATTTGGTGACAAATATAGAGTAACCTATGTAAATGACGAATTACTGCAGGAATTTGATTTGGAGATCAAAGATAAGAAAGGTGATGAGAACGTCATCGCTGATCATATTTCACGACTCGTCACTGACACCACCGACATTCACATCAATGATGCTTTACCCAACGAGCACCTTTACTTGATTCAATAAGAACTATGGTATGCTGATTATGCAAATTATTTATTTTGAACTTCCTCCAGGGTTGACGAGTAGACAACGAAAACACTTCCTCTATGACATCCGACACTACTACTGGGACGATCCAAATCTTTTCGAAGAGGGAGTTGAATTGCATGAACTAGAAGAACTTCAGAACAACTCCTATGAAAGTTCCTTGACCTATCAAGACAACACGAAGAAGTGGCATGACGAATGGATCCTCAACCGTGAGTTCAAACCAAATGATTTGATTTTAGTATTCAATACACGGTTGAAACTGTTCTTAGAAAAATTGAAATCGCGATGGACTGGGCCATACGCGATAGAAAAAGTCTTCCCTTATGGTTCCATAGAGCTTCGAGCATAAGACGTACAATGCGGGAAACTAGGTAAGTATGCTGAACTCGGTCAATTCAATTCTATATATTTTTGAACTGCCGAGAACGTTCTATCGAGTGGGTCATTAAACCAGCACTAGTTGAGAGGCAACCCAATATACTAACATGTAGTTCTCTCTTTTATGAACATAGCGGCGCAAGAATCACTCAATTCCGATGCTGTTTGACCACCCAAAACCAATTTTTCGTAAACTAGGGCTGACTTTATTGAAAAAAAAATTTCCAAAACTGGCTGAATCGACCACGACAAGAGGCACGACTAGTGTTGGTCTCGGTTTGGTATTTTTCAAAAAAAAGAAAAGTTTTTCCAAACTGGCCGAACCGGGCATGACCAGTGCCACGACCAATGCCGGGTTCGGTTTGATTTTTTTCAAAAAAATAGAGTTTTTCGAAACCACCTGAGTCGGGCACGACCAGTGTTACGCCCGGTTTGAATTTTTTTTTGGAAAAAATTGTTTTTGAAACACCACCCGAAATGATCATGACCAGTGGCACGTCCTATGCTAGTTTTGGTTGGTCGATTTTCAAAAAAAAAATTCATTTTCAGCAGAGATGACCACTACTAGTGGCACATCCTGTACCCTAGTCGAGCATGACCTGTGCTCGTGGTCGTGTTTTGTCGGTGCGACCAACAGGTCAAATCCGGGTAAAACCCAAACCGAGCACAACCCGTGCCCGAATCGAACACGACCCGTGCCCGTGGTCGTGCCAGACTCAGTTTCCCCCTGTTTTTCGGCCAGAAGTGATGATTTTGACTTTTCCTTATGTTTTTCTTCAATCAAACCTTTACAAATTTTACCTACAACCCTATATAAAGTCACCCATCTTCTCCAAATAGCTACACCACCATTGTTAAGCCCCAAAACTCCTCAAAAACCTCCACATACCAAGCCCTAGATCTTCAAATCCAACGTCCAAACTTTGATCTGGCTGCAGATTCTGGCTCCTTGCGCCTCGAAACCCCCAGATCTGAAGTTTCTACGGTAGTGACGACACCTCGACGCAACATCAAGAAGGTCACGAAGTGCAAACGAGGTATGTCGCCACAAACCTTTTCTATCCCAATTTTCCGAGCATACATTTCACAAATCCTGATTATCTTGCTAGTTTTATGCACTTAAAGAAGAGACCCTTATGTCCTACTAGATTTTTGGATATTCATGCCATTGGGTCTTTAGGAATAGAAGATGATGTTTTACACCTATTCCATAATATGTGATCTGATTGAGTAATAGACCATATTCGGCTATACTGGATTAGATGTGAAATACGAGATCTTACTCGGTATTACTGAAAATCGGTGTTCGAACAAAGCAAACAAAAGGAACAAGAACTTTTATTATAAAGAACTTGTACACGTCGAACATTGATCACACTCGATCTACGTCGATCTCTGTGTATGAGTTCTATATCTGATTCGATACTAAACTAGAACTATTACATGGCATTTATAGTCTGTTCGCTTGAAAACGTATCAAACTTGACAACCGACTAAATCTAGTTGTATCAGACTCAGCTATCTAATTTGATCGGTCTTCAACCGATCAAATAGATTTCAAGTCTATTTTGCATTCGACCTGAGATCCTCCCAGATCATGACTCCCCTGTTGGAAAGGAGCCAACTACCGTTGGTGACCACCTTGATCAAAATTGAAGATGTGGAAATTGGGACTGACCATCTTTACGGGTGTACCACTTTGCCGCACGTGC
The DNA here is from genome assembly GCA_019359835.1 of Pharus latifolius. Classification (NCBI taxonomy): domain Eukaryota; kingdom Viridiplantae; phylum Streptophyta; class Magnoliopsida; order Poales; family Poaceae; genus Pharus; species Pharus latifolius. Next base: position 59,105,905 of record CM033326.1, on the reverse strand, counting down.
TGATTGATCTTTTTGTCCTACTTGAAAAGTCTCTCGTGTGCCGCTTCGAGTGGTTGTCACTATCTTTTCCATAATCACATCTTCAAGAGGAGGTCCTCTCGTTCATAGACCAAATCTTCAACAGAGGTGCTCGACATTGACAACCAAGTAAATATCCATATACAGAGGTAACTCGAGTTGACAAGCATTATTACGAATTTTCTGCAAAACTCCAAATGGACTACAACTGTAACATCCCAAAAATAGGGTTTAAAAATTTCATTTTACAAAAACCTGATCCTAAAAATTTCATATTGTCTTAACCCTAAAACTACTTCTAAGAGTACTTTCTAAGAAGTTTTAACCAAAATCTAAAATTAATGTCAAACTAATTTAAAGGTATTTCCTTAAATGTACTTGTGCATATGTCCACAAACATGTGTATGTATGCATGTGTACTTATTTTATTAAAATACTCTTAAGCAGACCATAATTCAGATCAGATTGAACATATAGGATCTCCTACCTATCTTATACAGATTTGTCTTCAGTGTCAAGATCAACTCTAACCCTAAAACCTATAAACTAACCCCAGTTCTGTTTTCGAAAACCAAATTCTTCATTACTCTAATTACCCTATTTGACCTTTTCAAATTTCAGTTCGACCAATTTTAGAATAGCTTTCTCCTAGATTTCTCTGGAATCTTAAATCTTAATATGCTTGCATACCATTCCTAAAACTTCTCAGCCAAACAAGTTCATTTGATCACTTTTCTCGATTCCATCTAGATTTTATCGCGAATTAGTCTTTTTTTAGCTTTCAAAGGCCATAAATGGCAAAAATCTCCAAATCACCTCCAAATTCCAATTCAACCGATTGAGTATGTTCTTTCTGTTATTTTATACAAGTTTCTCTTTTGTACCAAGTTCAGATTCAACCCCGAAACTCAGTTATTTGCATTCTCGCCGTTTTCACTAAAAGTACTATTTACTTTTACCCTAGCCCTAATTTTGTTTTTGTTTTCGATTCATTTTCGTTTAACTCCATATTCATCCCAACTTGTTTATTGAGTAAACTATCCTTACTAAACTAAGTCCCAACTTGTTCCCAGATTCTAAATAATTACAATTAAGTCCAATTAACACTCCAAAATCACAATCAGTCTTTCAGACAATCCTTGCCTTCTTCTTTTGGTTTTCTTCAATCTTCATGCACAAGCAAGTGTTTAATACATCCATATACACAAATACTCACACACACATCTAGCCAGTAGCAGACTCACACACACACACACACACACACACACACACGCGCGCGCGTCAACAGTAGCAACATCAAACCTCCACGTGTGTTCTTCCTCTAGCCAGCAGCTGCTACACTGTACACCCTCTACATCCTTCTTCTCTACGCATGTTCCAAGAGAGCAGCAGCAGTGATCTTCTCCTTCATTCATTTTTTTTCTTCTAGCAGTAGCAACGTGTCCTCCTCTTCTCCCTATTCTTCTTCTTCTTCTTCTTCCTCCTCCTCCTCCTCCTCTAGAGAATCTCCTGCAACAGTATCCAAAGTCACAAAGCTGAAGAAATCGAGCAATTATTCTCCAAACCCAGGTGAGGAACATCTTCACTCACACCTACAAGCATTTCATAGCTATAGCACAAATTAGAGCACACACACACTGCACTCCTTCTTCCTTAGTGCACTGCCAAATTGAACCACGCCACTGTCATGTGGATTCCGGCCACCTCCAGCCGAATTATTATACCCAATAACTTCCTCTACCTCACTCCAGATCCCAGCCGCGTCCTCGTGAACTCTGGCACCACCAATCACCACCGATTGCAGCTTTTCAGTTTTCCAGTGAACTCCCCTGTTCACTCCATCGGACCGTGCTCTGGTCCTCAAATCATCTCGAGTCTATAGAAGAAAATGAAATTCACCATTAATAAAGCCTTTCCATTCAGACCAAATTGAAAATCCACCTTGAATTGACGAATTCTTGTTCTTTTCGTGCCGTCCCCGGCCCACACTGCCGCTCCTCCAACCAAATTAGCCATACTAGTAGTTTACCTTATTTCACTCTTGCTCCCACACCAGTGAATTGAACCCCAACGACTTATTTTGAAATCGCCCAAATTTGATGTTCATCTTCTCCGGCCGCATCGTTGTACTCCTTGTCGACGCCGCCTTGTTCAAATTTCCCTTGGCTACACCATCTAGACAACCCCAGAAACCTAACCGTGCTTTTAATTTCGGGATCGAATCACCCCGTCGCCCCAGCACCATTGAAGTCTCCAATTTTGCCCTTTTGCTCCGGCGCAAGTCACCGTCAACTAGCCATCGACCAATCCCTCTACACCAAGACATGGCAAATAATCCTAATTAGTTTCCAGACACTTTAATTGCAAGAATCAAAGTCCAAAACCCAAAACTTAGTAGTTTACCCATGATTCGCCGTGCCGCCCGGTCGTCGTCGGTCATTCCCGATGACGCCACCTTGTCCAACACGTGCACCTCAATCCATTGAGTATATTTTTTTGAGAGAGACTGTAGGGTACCGTCGATTTGGCTCTACATGAATAAATGGTAGAGGTGGGGAGTTGAACTCAAGACCTCTTTGCCACCTAGTGACTTTACTACTACACTAGAGACCCACCTCTATCCACTGAGTATATTAGTTCACTACCTCACCTCCTGATACTTCACCAAATTGTGTATTAGCTCTATGTCAAGATCTTGTCCAGATGCTTTACTTCGCCGTGTCGCCACCATCTTCTCTGGTGTCATTCATCGCGGTCCATCCGCCCCAGTGCTCGAAACCATCTCGATTAATCTTAACCTCAAAGAAAACCCTAGAAGCCCTGATCAAAACTTGTCAGTCTTCTTTCAATGCCATTATCATCGACACACCTATGTCATTTGCAACCCTAGAAACCTCAGATTAAAAATCTGTTCGGGTCACCTTGTCCGCTTTGCCCTTAACCTTACATGTATATAATCTGATAATCCATCCAAACACCAGATAAAAGTTTCCCTGTTTTCTAAGTCAATTCGATTTAAACCAAACTTATCTATCACCTTTCGACCATCCTTCTTAATCCTATCCAGCATATTTCACCCAATCTAGTCATCTAAATCATTTCACTATCCCAACATTCGACCCCTTGATCACCATTAAAATAAATATATGTATAAACAAATATACTAACTATTATTTTTGTTTGCTTATTGATTGACGTTTAAATAGATCCCAAGTGAGGTGAGCACAAGAACGTCAACACCTTGGTAGCTCCTTCAATTGGATTTCACGAAAAGCAAGGCTAGTCACTACTTCTTGATCATATTGAACCCATATATTGCAAAAGCTTACATATGTTGTTTTTTATAAAGTATATGTATATGCATGTGAATGAACAATCACAAGAAGTTGATGGTAGGATTTTTACCAAGTGAGCCAAATCAGTTGAGACAGTACGGATCTGAGCCACCTTGAGTGGAAATCCTTACTAAGCAAACTTAGTTTGCTTCAACAATAAGGATCTGAGCCACCTTGAGTGGACATCCTTGCCAAGCAAGCTAAACTCGCTGAAATGGTAAGGATATAAGCCACTTTGAGTGGAAATCCTTACCAAGCAAGCTAAGCTCACCACAAGAGAATGGATTCGAGCCACCTAGAGTGGAAATCCATACTGGGCGAGCAAAATCCTAAAAATTATTTCAAAAAGATGTCTATTTGAAAAATTAATGAATGTTAGTGGTGAGCTTGGTAAGATTGGTGGGCGAATACTGCCTAAGCGGGATAGTGGTTGAGTACCTCACCCTAACGAATAAGGATATAACCAATCATGCTAAACAACCATGGGCATATTAATGTGCCAACCACATGACCAAGTAATTGAACTCGGCCAGTAGGCTATTGCGTATCGATTTTATCCCTGTATGGTGGTTGTTCTCATTTAGGTTCCAAATTTTGATATGTTTGGACCTTAATAAGTTTAGTCACTTAAACTTATGGCCTGAATGGGTGATGGGGGAGATGTGAGGGGAGAGGTCCTTTGGTACTCTGACCTTGAGTATCGTGAATGCTGGGCGTGAAGGTACTCTCATTGAGGGTACCTCACAACGACAAGAACGACCAATATGGTCCGATTGTCGGGCAGGGATATAATTAATACAATGTTTTTGAGAGCCTTGTCTCCTCAATCTAGTCGCATACAATACTGTACATGTAACTGGCCTGATAGGGAAGATTGATGGACTCATGTGGGTAAAGCGGAGCCCCTCTACAGAGTTTTAAAAAGTATTCTAGTACTCCGTACCTCGGACAGGGGTATGCCATGGATAGTAACTGGATTGCACAATAGAATTGAGATATTAAACTGAAAAGGGGCAAACAGGGAGGTTTTTCCTGGATTTAACTCTTGAGTTACATAAATGCTTTTTACAATTATTATGCTAATTCTTTGTTTTTCAATTATCTATGGAAATGTATTTGTCAAACTTAATATTCTATGCCTTATAAACTATTCAATTAGACATTTCCCATCATGCATTGGATCAATTCTTATATAGAGACTTGATGAGTACTTTGTACTCACCCTTGCTTAATAACAAAGATACTGTTGGAGTGAAGCTAGAGATTGGTGAAGCAAGACAACTCGAAGTGTAGAAGGGTTACATGCTGCACTCGAGTTTTGCCTGTGTAATGGTCCCGGAGACCGGATAAAACTAATTTTATAAAATCTAAGTAGTTGGCCTTGTTGGCCTTTGTATAACGATGTGTATTAAGTCCTGACGGCCACATATTGCTTTTGTATATGAACTGATTTGAGCTGGCTATCTGTTAATTACTCTATGCACGACTGCATCCTGGGTAGTCAGGGTAAGTGCACACCTGGGGCCTACTGCAGTGGGTGGGTCCCTGACATAACAAATTGGTTTAAGCTTTTTGCCTTCACCTCTAAGCATATCCTTACTCAAATGTAGCCAGACTAGATCACCTTTTTGGAATTGAGCTTCTACTCGATGTCGATCATGTCGTGCCTTATACTTGAGCTAAGCTTTTAGGAACCTCTATGCTCGATCCTGATCAAATTCCTTCTTGCTGTTATGTGCCGAGGTAGGGATCACAAACTCCAGGTCGAATGGACTTTGTGGTAGAAATCCCAAACATATCTCAAAAGGAGATTTCCCAGTCAAACCATGCACTGCTCGATTAAAAGCAACTGCAGGTATGGTATACTTTCATCCCAAGTCTTTGCATACTTTGAGTTATAACCCCACAAGAGATGAACAACTATTCGATTTACCACCTCGATTTGATCGTCAGTTTGAGGATGGAATGCAGTACTCCTCTTTAGCCTTGTATCCATCATTGACCAAAGTGATCACCTAAAATGACTAAGGAACCGGGTATCACGATCAGACACAATGGAATTTGGCAATCCAAAATGTGTCCAAACGTGCTGAAAGAATACCCGAGCTGCTTGTTCTCCTGTGATGGTCTTCTGACATGGTATAAGCACCTACATCTTGGAGAAACGATCAACGACCACAAAGAGATAGTCATTACCACCTTGGGTCTTGGCAATCCTCCTAAGAAATCCATGGAAGAGTGTACAAACCCAATTTTCGGTTGTCAGTTTGGAGATACTGCAGAGACCACAGCCTCGAACAAAACTAGCCACATCATGCTGCATCCGCGGCCAAAACACATGTCGGTGAAGATTTTGTAAAGTCTTTGTTACCCCAAAATGACCAGCAACCTTCAATGTATGCACCTCCCATAGCCACTGTACTTGAGGTGCTCCACGTGGTATACAAAGTAAATTGCCTTTATACAGGAGACCTCCCAGTCGCTCAAACTCGGATAGTTGTCCTATTTTGAGCTCAACCAGCACTAATCGGAAATCCGGATCCTCCTCATACATCAATACATAGTCCTCGTGGCAAGAAGGCTCAATCTGCATGAACACCGATAAGTAGAGGGCAGTAACTGGTGGTTGTGACAACATGTCAGCCAGTTTGTTGTGTACACCTTTCTTGTACTTAATCACCAAATTGAACAGTTGCAGATACGACATCCACTTCATGTGTCAGGCTTGTTGTACCTTGGATTGAGTTTGCAAATATTGCAATGGCTGGTGGTTAGTGTGTACAACGGTCTCTTTACCCAAAAGGTAACACCGCCAATATTTCACAGCCTGATGCAGTGCACATAACTCCTTGTCGTAGGTTGGATAGTTCTTCTGAGCTCCTTGAAATAGCTCAAAGTGATATGCTACTGGTCGACCTTCTTGCATGAGCACTGCGCCCATTGAATAACCTGAAGTATCGGTTTCTAGCTGGAATGGTTTTGTAGATTCGGTAAAGCTAGAATAGGAGCTTCACTGATCTTCTTTTTTTGCAAGAGGAAGGTATCCTCGTGCTTTCCACTCCACTCGAACTTCTTGTCGATCTTGGTTAATGCATGCAACGGAGAAGCCAATATCAAGAAGTGTCGAATAAGCTTCTGAAGGTACTGGCATGCTCCCATTAAACTACGCACTTCCATTACTGTTCGTGGTCGTGGCCACTCTTGGATCACTTTTGCCTTATCGGGGTCGATTTGTAGCATACCTTTGCCAACCACGAATCCCTGGTAAAGTAGAGTTTGCTGGCTGAACTCACACTATTTACAGTTGAGGCTAAGTTGATGTTGCCACAGCTGCTCGAACACCTTTTCTACATGAACTAAGTGCTCATCTCACAAGCAACTATAGACCAACATGTCGTCGAGGTAAACGACCACAAAGTCGTCGATAAATGGTTGAAGCACATCATTCATGAGATGCATGAATGTGGCCGGGGTGTTATAGAGCCCGAACGGCATGACTAGCCATTTGAACAGACCCTATCACGTCTTGAATGAGGTCTTCAAAGTATCTTCTTCTCGGATACTAACTTGATGATACCCTAATTTTAGATCCAATTTCGAGCAGACAGCAGCATGCTTCAGTTGATCTAACAGGTCGTCGATACGAGGAAGGGGGTATCGATTCTTGTTCAATGCTCATTTATCGATGCACATTCGCCAACACCCATCTTTCTTCAATACCAACACCATAGGAGATCCACAAGGCGAATTACTTGGTTGAATTACACCATCATCAACAAGTCACCAAGTTGTCTTTTGATCTCTTTGTTCTTGAGTACTGAGTTGCGATACATACTCAAATTGGGAAGTGTTGCATCTAACACGAGCTGAATATCATGCTCGATTGGTCATTTCGGTGGTCGACCCTGAGTACTTTCGAACAGATCATTGTATGTTTCCAACAGTCTGGACAAACAAGCAAAATCCTCTCGGCAAGCCAACGACAGCGCTGCTCGAGTACTATCACCTAGACCAACTGGTGAATCATAACAAGCACACATTTTTTACATGCGTTCATGATTCGCTTGGCCTGATTTGCGGTTATCAAGTTTGAAGTGTCAACATGGTCATCTCTGCTGATAACGAACTTAACCCCATTTTTGGTGAGTTCATACTCTTCTCCCTTCGGTGGAAGTGATAGTCCCGTTCATACAGGAACGGACACCGAAAGATCACTTGACAAATATCGATAGGAACAACGTTGCATTGAAGCTCATCGATATAACGAGTAGAAATTGCAAACTTCAACACACACTGACTCGTAATCTGTTGGCTCACGTTGGATGTGAACCATCCCAAAGGATACAGTCGTGGGTGTGTGGTCGTCTTCAACCCAAGTCGTCGAACCAGTCCAGCGGAAACCAGATTCTTCTGACTTCTGGGATCAAATATTGCTGCGACCACTGCGTGCTTCACCTGGATATTGATCGTGAACAAATCCTCCATCGGGTAATGGTCGTTAGGGGAATCCGAACCTGTCTACTCCGGCATTGCCATCAGAGGCAAGGTCGTATCTACCTTATCGACTAAATTCACTCTTTTGGTGGAGCCATAGTAGCTGTAGCTGTCCCTTTCCCTGGTCCATTTCTCTTTGGTCGAAGCTCAGGATAGAGCTTATAGCACTTACCTTTTGTGTGCCCTGCAACGTGACAATGCTCAAAAGAGATGCTTATACCAGGTTTTGGAATGCTTTTCTTCTGACTCATCTTTCCTTTTGACGAGGTCAAACTCTCTTTCCTGTTCTTGTCGTTATAGGACTTGTTTTTCTTTTCAATCACCATAGCAGTTGTGCTCACAGTCACGATGTCTTGGACGCCGAACAGGCTTAATTCAACACTAATAATCTTTTGTAATCCTGACGTGTGTTTTGGAAACACTTGAGGATCAAACAGTGAGATGCTGATGACCATCACTTGTCTCTGAAACTCCATCGTGTAGTCTTGGACAGACTGGTCGCGCTGCCGATACAATCTATGCCAACGATCCCATCTCTCCTTGAGATAACCCATTGGGTAGAACTCTTGTCGTAAGAGTCATTTGAATTGACCCCACACGAGGTTGTTTGCTTCCCCACTGGCGACAAGGGCCTTCCACTATGTCTTAGTGTGCCCTCATCTTCAATGGTGCGAACTCTACCTTTTAAACGCCACTGAACCCTCTTAGGTCAAAGTAGGTCTCAAGCTGATCAATCCAAGAATCCAACTTCTCGGCATCGATCACTCCATCATATATGGGTATGTCAACCTTAGCTTTGACCTTAAAAGATCCGACAGCTAAGGATGTGTTGGCGAAGTTAGTGGCCTTGTAGTCATCTTCGTCTTCATCGTCGTCTAGCCTACACGAGTTGCTCCCAATCTTCGCACCAGTTGCCTTCCCCTTAGAAGCATCATCTTCAGGAGGTAAGGTCTTAGCCTGCTGCTTGATCCAAGAAAGCACGGTATCCATACTAGCGGAGAGTTTGGCCACTTGTTTAGCCATGTCAGCTTGAACGGAGGTTTCTTCAGACATGGTCAGAGATGCAACTGTCGGTGCTGTCGAGTTTTCACCCTCGGTTGTAAAAGGTTCTTGTGGAATTTCAACGAATATCTTGTAACCTTGGCGAGTTTTCACCATTCATAGGACAGGATAGTGCTTTGATACCAACTTTATCTGATTAAGTAATAGACTATATTCGGCTATACTCTATCAAATGTGAAATACGGGATCTTACTCGGTATTACTGAAACCCAGTGCTCGAACACAGCAAACAAAAGGAAGAAGACCTTTTATTATAAAGAACTTGTACACGTCGAACGTTGATCGCACTCGATCTATGTTGATCTCTGTCCATGATTTCTATATCTAATTCGTACTAAACTAGAACTATTACATGGTAGTTATAGTTCGATCACTTGAAAACGTATCAGACTCAACAACCGAATAAATCTAGTTGTATCAGACTTGGCTATCTAATTTGTATCAGATTTCAACTGATCAAATAGAGTTCAAGTCTGTTACGCATTCGACCTGAGATCCTCCCTGATCAATGTGGGTTGGGACACACTTGTAGGTGTTCCCGTTCCGACTTTTCGCGAAGTCGTTTGGGAGATTCGAGCCTCCTTTGAACAAAACACTATACGTGTTCCTCCTAGTCAAACTGAAGGCATATGATTTAGGTTTGCAAATGTGGATTATGACCTTTCAATTGATGAATTTGCAAATATGTTAGGGTTAAAACCCGAGGGAACTTTTCATGGTAATATTATTTGCACCCCTGGTAAATTTTTGGAGTGATATAGCCGTGGAAGGGCAACATATTTTTTGACTTGGTAAATCAAAGGCCACCAAAATTTGCAATCTCGCCTTTCGCTATTTATAGTGTCTCATGGCCGGGACAAGTTTGGGCTGTGACAATAATCAAGATAAAGTTTTAGAAACCAAGGTCAAATTTATGTGGGATATGTTAGGCAAAGTTCATCTCTCATCTGCTGCTTATTTTACCCATCGCCTTGAACATATCGGCAAGGATTTATGCAAAACTTCACCAATAGTCTTAGGTGGCTTAATCACTCACATAGCATCATCAATAGGGTTTAATGCTACTGATTATCAAGAATCTGTGCCCGCAGCCACCCTAGACTTGCATGCATTGTTTTCCATGGGGTTTTGCAGGAGGGAACATAATTCATTCCGTTGGATTATAATGGAATTCCCTCCATCCTTTTGCCCGATGTTTCTCGGACTTGCTTATCTAATGGGAAAAATTGGAGGATGCTCACATCTAGCTCATCAAATCCTAGTTCCTCACGCACTGCCAAGTCTAACCAACCGACAGCGCATTATGTTGCTGCTCTACATGCTTCCATAGAGTCCTTGTGCACTAGTCTCTCCGATTTAGGTCGGAATTTGCATATTATAGGACTACGATGGATTCCAGGATGGATGACCTCATCGGCCGCGTAGATCACTGATACGACTATCTTGTACACACAAGCCATATCCTCCCAAACGGCACATATCCAGGCACACGTGCACACATGGGGGACCATCTTCACACCCACTGCATTCCTCCACAACCCTATCCTCCTCCGCCATATTTCTACCATTCACCTCCACCGACCTCTGACGAGTGATCTTCAAGGTATGCAAGTGTTTCCTTTTATTTTCCTTTTATTTTTTGTTTCTTTTTATTTTTCTTTTCAGGTTTTCACTTTCGACGCCTTGGATTGCACCATTGGAGTTGTGTGGACCACAACATCCTCTTTCACCACAGCATCTTCCACAACATCAACCTCCAGGAACCACAACTATAAATGGTAATATGTATCTCTCTCCATACATTGAAAACAATGTCTGATTTAGCTTGGGGGTGTTCACTTAACCATTTGCTTAGTCTTCAGTGAATCATCATTCCACCACATTCCATCATAAACTAAAAAAAAAAGGATATATCACTTGGAACGCCTGGTTTTGAAGATGCTCTTTATTTAATTAGATAACTATTCTATCACATCTTTGCATATGATTCATTGAACTTAGCTCTCTTAAAAATTTCAATTGCTTATATTTAGTTTTTATCTTAAATTGACCATTAAAGCTTGAACTTATCTTTTAGATTGTTATTGACTTCTTCCAAATTGAAGGTTTCCAATAAACTATTATCTAAAATGAACTCTCTTATGTCACTTTTTATTCTTAAATTGCTCTGCCCTTTTCTTTAAATAAAAAATGTAACCTTTAATTTCTATGCTAGCATCTCTGGTTGTGGAAAGGTTTTCTTGGGCATCTCTCGCGACTAGCCATTAGGGGGCTTGCCGTGTGCGGATTCGTTCATCGCTGGGATTTGGCTGGAGATAAGATCCATTAACGCGTTCTCTACCTGCCTTGGGGTGCTTCAGCTGCTAATGGAGGGAATTTGTTCTCGGGTTATCTTGGCTAATTGAGTTGGTGGTGTGACTTTGGAATGCTTTATTCGTGAGTTTTTGGTGTAGAAATGAAAGATCTCTTGGAGTGCTGGCTGTTCATGCTGATTTTTTTTTGTTAATTGTGATTGGTCTTAAGATGAGTTTTCTTCTCTTTGGAGTTTTTTCAAGCCCCTTCTCCAAGTTTCTTGGGTTTTCTTAGGAAGGATTGTTCTTTCTTCCTCTGGCTTGGGTTTTCAATTTTCAGGAGGTTCTAGGTCGATCAGTTTGTTTATGTTTCCTGCTAGGAGGACCTAGGCTTCTTGTGTTGTGATCGCTCTGTGTTCTCATTGATTTTTTGGCTTCTGTTCGTGGTCGATTGAGGAGGCTTTTTCGTTGTTTGTGGTTGATTGTGGAGATCTAGTTTTTTACTTGTCCCGGGCTTCTCTTCTTTTCATCATGTTTGATCCAAAGGATTTAGATTGGAATATTGGATTTTCATTTGAGAAAGAAGCTTGGTATTCTATCCATTCTGGAGTTACTTTTGATTGTGCAAAAGACTTCAAAGAATTCTTCCTCACGCTTCTCATCAGATGATCAACGTTCAAGACTTCTGAGAAGGTGATTGGTGATATTTTAGCTGCTTACTTTGGGAGTGAAGCTAAATATTTTAATGTGATTCAATTTTCTTATTTTGGTTTTCAGTTTTTTGTGGCCAATAAGAAGGTTGGTTTTAAAATTCTTAATGCTATTGAGATCATTCATGATCAGTTCTCCTTATCTTTTTTCCTTTGGAGAGATGGAGGTCCAAATTGGCAAGTTGAGTTTAATAAGTGGATTTTTGAGCAATATAAGGAGTGGAATCTCGTCCAAAAAAGATATTCAGTAAAAGTTTCTTATCAGAAAGGTAAAGGTTTAGTTCTGGAGGATAGATAGGATTGGAAAAATGGTGTTGGAGATTTCTCGACCAAAACTTTTTCTCATATTTGGAAATCTATTCGTGAAGTGGTTGTGACCAAATCTTTGGTTCCCATTCGATAAGTTGGTCGTAGGATTCTCTTGAGCTTGTCTAAAATTCCTCTTCGACCAGCTATCCGTAAGGTATTTTCGAGCAAACCTTCATTTCGTTTTCGACAAGAGGGGTTTAACAATGGATTTTAGGGAGGTCCTAATTTTCTTAAGCAAGGTGGACATTCAGTCTTTAATACTTTTTGAGATGTTTTAATTGTCTTGGTCCTGGTCACCTTGAGAGAGACTGTTTATCTTCTGTCAGGTGTTTTATTTGTTATAACTATGGCCATATTAGCAAATATTGTTTTAAGGCTAAATTTAAGTATAAAATATATATTCCAAAGGGTGCTTTCACACGGTCCCAGTTTTTCTATGCATCCGATTGGCATACATGCTCAGAAGCCAATTAGTGGAAGCGGTAATGATTTTTCGTTTGGAATTTCAAAATATTCCTTTGGTTTTCGTGTTGAAGATGTTAAGAAAATGATTTTCTTTGAGGATTTCTCTAACTTTTTCAAGAAATTTTTGAATAGAAAAGTTGGTTCATTTTCCACTCCACACCTTAACCCTTCTTCTCAGAGTAAAAAAGGCTTGTCAGCCATTTCTTCTCCCTTAGATAATAGTTCTTCAAAAGAAATGGCCGACTTCTGGGTTGATCCCACTCCATTTTTACATCATGGTTTAGAAGACATTGTTGTCCCAGATAGGCCTCTGCGTAGTAGGTGTGTTGCTCTTCAATCAAAAGCCAATTAATGAAGCTGTGGCTATGGGAGCTCTTGCACTAGAGGCTAATCATCCCAGGCAGGTGGTTGCTAACTACTTGGAAAATGAAAGGGAATTGCAGGTTCATATCTCCCTTCTGCTTTGGGTCTAGGTTTGACCATGGTGCGTTTTGCCTCCCGTCTTATTTGTGATTGTATGCTAGATGAAGGCATGCATGTTACAGAGGATTTTCTTCTATTTCTCTCAAGACATAATGAAGGTCCTAATATTAGGAGGAAAAGCTTTAATCATTATGTTTGGCTTTTGTTGTTGAATTTTCCATTGGACTTTTGGTCTTTTCATAATTTGGCCAAAGCGGTTTCCTCTTTTGGTATCATCAAAAAATGGGACAAGGTGATCTGATTACGGGTTGGACTGGGTTTCTATCTAGCCTCGACCAGATACTGCTTTGCTCTAATTGAAGTATAGACGGGCTTTGACTATACTCAATCAGATGCTAACATGCGGAATAACAGGATCATACTCGGAATTACCGAAACCCAAGTTGATCGAAAACACAGTTCAAACAATAGCATGCTCTTTATTTCAAAGAGGGAAGTTGTACACGTCGAACGTTAGGACGCACTCGCCTACGTTGGTGAACTATGGGTCTAAGACTTAAATAATCTCAATGACTCCGCGTTGATCTAAACTAGAACTATTACAAAGTATTTATTGTCTAATTATATGAGTACGTATCAGACTCAATAACCTAAACGTATTAGACTCAGACAACTAACTAAACCTGAATACATAAGACTTAGTTATATGTATATTGATCGGATTACAATTTTGACCAGAGATCGAATCGAGGTTACGAACCCTCTCTAAGGTCGTGAACCCTTCCAAGGTCACGAAACCTTCCGAGGTCGCGAAACCTTCTGAGGTCACGAAGCCTTTGCAAACTCGTCCCGAAAGACACGAAGATCCTCCCGGATCACAAGGGGTTTCAGGTTAACGGGGATCGATCGCATACTATGATTAAGTGCCTGGTTACTGACTTGTCTGATATTCCCAGATTTCTTGTCATTACTGAGCCTGATGAGAATTTGGGTTCAAGCTGGATAGTTCAGGTGGTCATTTGTTTGGTTAGGCACACTGGTGCACAAATTGGTGATGAAGATGACCTAGATGACTTCCATCAGCCAGGTGGCAATGATAGTAATGATCTTGATCAGGATGGTGCTGACCAAGATGATGACAGTGAAGATGATGATGATGATGAGGAGGAACCGCATGAAGTAGTAATCGAAGGGGATCCTCATTGGGATGCTTTAGTTAATAATAATCAAAATTTGTAGAATTGGCCAGCTTGGGTTCCTGCGGTTTAGGAGTCAATGGATTTATCCTTCTCAGACATCTCCAGTTCTTCAGGGGACTCTGTTGGTAACTCTCTTATGGGTTCAGCTATCTTCCTTTCTCGTGCCAAGAAATGGAAATTATTCTCTTTGCTGTGCCCTCTGTATTCATGAACTTTTCATCAAAGGTTGCTCAGTTTGTCCTTATGTTTTAAAGTCTCTTGGACGTTGTTCAATGTTAAAGCTTCAAGTGATGCTTCTTTTGATCAAGGATGGAAACTGGTCAAGAAAGATAAAAGGGCTTTTTTCAATCATTTGAGTGTGAAGCGTCATGCACAGAAGAAGATCATTGTTCCAATTCCATCTTCTAGTCTCAAGAGGAGTCCCCAGCTTGTGGCAAAATTTAAAGGCTTTAAACCAGATTTGGCACCTCATATTTCCTTACCAGTGGTGCAAGCCTTGGGACATGCTTGTGGCATGTCGTCTGATTTGCTATCAGCACGTCATCTCCAGGGACCAATCATTGAAGAGCTTGATGACTGATCGATATAACTTGATGGCTATTGTATTGGCTAGAGTTATGTTGTTTTTGTTGAAAACTTCATTTTTTTTGTGGTCGTTCATAGCTCTCTCATACTTATCTATGTCATGGTTATGGTGGTTGATTTGTGGACATAGCTATTGCAATGTTTGTAACAGTTTTTACTTGTATTTCGCTTTCATCTATGGCTCAAAACCATACATATAGTATTCTTAGTCGGAATATTCGAGGCCTAAATGCCCTAGATAAGAAGAGAGCAGTGTTTAATAAGGCTGTGGAAGCTAGATGTGGCATCATCTACCTCCAAGAAAGTAAGATGGAGGTTGTGGACTTGTGTTTGGTGAAACGCTGTTGTCCTAAGAACTTTTTGGAATTTGTTTTTCTTCCATCAGTTGGCAATTCAGGTGGCATTCTAACAGATTGGAATTCTAAATTCTTTCAAGATGCTGGGGTCTATAAGAATAGATTCTCTTTGATAGTAGAATTAGTGCATAAAGTTTCTCGATTAACATGGGTGATAACGAATATATATGCACCATGTACTTCTCAAGGCAAACAAGAGTTTCTGCAATGGTTCCAAAACATTTCGATGTCTAACAATTTCAATTGGTTGGTTATGGGTGATTTCAATCTCATGAGGTCAAGTCATAACAGAAACAGAGGATGAGTTAATTTATCAGAAATGGATGATTTTAATGCTGCTATTAACCAGCTTCAGCTTGAGGAAATTCCTTTTAAAGGGAGAAGTTTCACTTGGTCGAATATGCAACCTAATCCACTTCTGGAAAAACTCGATTGGTTTTTTGCTAATGGAGCTTGGATGGAAGCCTTCCCTAATACTTCAGTTTCTTTTTTAAGTAAATCGACTTCTGATCACTCGCCCTGTGTGGTGAGAATTAATTCTAATTTACCCATGGGCCATTTATTTAGATTTGAGAATCATTGGGTAAATTGGTCAGGGTTTGTGGAAACTGTCTCAGTATCCTGGAATTCAATTATTGGGGAGGATAATATAGCAAAAGTAATTGTCAACAAGTTTAAAGCGCTTCGTAAAGCTTTAAAGACCTGGAGTAAAAAGCCTCATCAAAGGAAAACTTGGATTGATAATTCTAATTTGGTCATAGCTTTGTTAGATGGTTTGGAAGAGCAGAGGCCTCTTAATTCTATGGAATTTAAATTTCAAATCTCTCTCAAATCTCATCTGAAGTATCGCTTGAAAGTTGAGAATGAGTATTGGAGGCAAAGAGGTAAATTTCATTGGGCAAAGTTTGCGGATGAAAATACCAAGTTTTTTCGTGCTATGGCATCAAAAAATTTTAGAAATAATTTTATTTCTTCTTTGAGTGATGATTCTGGTTGTAACATTAACAAACATCAAGAAATGGCACAACTACTTTGGACCTCATTTAGTAACAAAATTGGAGCTTCCAATTTTAATTCATGTGCTTTTAATCTGAAAAATTGCTTCATGATTTCAAAGGTGATTTTTCACAACTAGAAAGGCCTATCCTTCAAGAGGAAATTGATAATGTTATTCATCATATGGCTACGAATTAAAGTCCTGGTCCGGATGGATTTAATGGTTTATTTTATAAATCATGTTGGGAGATTATCAAGCGATACTTTTATAAGCTCTTTAAAAGTTTTTTTGAAGGATCAGTGGATATTAAGAGACTTAATTCCTCTTGGATTATTCTTTGCCAAAAAAAGAAGGTGCTTTGAACATTAAGGATTTTTGACCTATTTCTCTTGTCAATAGTAGCATCAAATTGATTACGAAGATTCTTGCTTCTAGGCTTCAGGAAGTGATTAAAAGTACAATTCATAAAAATCAGTATGGATTTATTCAAAATCACTCTATTCAAAATCAGTATGAATACATACATATTTGTAAAGTGAAGAAATCTCCAACTGTTTTGCTCAAATTAGATTTTGAAAAGGCTTTTGACACCGTTGAGCATAATTCAATTATGGAAGTCATGCAAGTGAGAGGATTTGGCAATGAATGGTTATCTTGGATTTCCTCTTTATTGAATACAGGGTCTTCTAATATCCTTCTTAATAATGTTCCTAGAAAAATTATTCAATGCAAAAGAGGTGTCAGACATGGAGATCCTCTTTCACTATTACTTTTTGTGCTAGTAGCAGACTTGCTTCAAAGCA
Source organism: Pharus latifolius (assembly GCA_019359835.1). Classification (NCBI taxonomy): domain Eukaryota; kingdom Viridiplantae; phylum Streptophyta; class Magnoliopsida; order Poales; family Poaceae; genus Pharus; species Pharus latifolius. Next base: position 59,088,858 of record CM033326.1, on the reverse strand, counting down.
TCCTGAATATGGCCAAAAGGAAAGGTCTGTTGGGTCTCCCAATGAATAATCTAGATTGGCAAGATTTTCCTATCATTCAATATGCAGATGACATTCTTTTTATTTTCAAATCCTCATCTAAATAAATTTTCCTGATAAAAGCCCTTCTGCAATTGTTTGCATACTCAACAGGACTGAAAGTGAATTTTGGTAAGTCATTCTTAGACTCAGTTCATTGTGATCCTAATACAGTACCCAATTTGACAGGAATTCTTGGCTGTAAAGTGGGATCTTTCCCATTTACTTATTTAGGGTTGCGCCTCTTGGTACTATGAGGCCAAAAGTGGCTAAGTTTGAGGGATTAATTAATAGAATTGAGAAAAGGCTCACGGGATTGCATCTTTCTTTCCTTTCTCTTGGAGGAAGATTAACTTTATTAAATTCGGTTATATCTTCCTTACCAATGTTTTTTATGAGTACTCTAAAATTGTTGGAGAAGATTATAAACAGAATTGATAAAATTAGAAGAGCCTTCTTTCGGAAAGGTCAAGCTTCTTGTTATGGAGGTAATTGCCTTGTGGCTTGGTCGAAAGTTTGTAGACCAAAAGAAAAGGAGGTTCAGGGGTGTTGAATCTAAGAGTTCAAAACATGGCATTATTGATTAAATTCATTTTTCAGTTTTTTAATCGAAAAGACATTCCATGGAATAATTTATTATGGGAAATTATTATTCTCATAATTTTCCTCAATGGTCTGTGACCAAAGGATGATTCAGGTGGAAAGATGTTTTACAAAATCTTTCATTTTTCCAAGGTCTTTTCAAATGGTTAATTGGTAATGGAGCGACTTGTAGTCTCTGGATGAATTTATGGCATCGAAAGGTTCTGTCTCACGAATGGGCAGAATTATATTCTTTTTCCATTCAGGAAGACTCTGTTAGGAATTTGTGGCCTCAGAGGATTAAGTGGATTATTTCTCTTTACTGTTGTCACCAATTGCACATCAACAATTCAACCTTTTATCTCAATTGCGTATGGATCTTCAAATGGTGAGAGGGTTTAATGATGTATGGTGCCTCAAGGACCCCTTTAATGATAAATACTCAACAAAAAAGGTCTACTCGGCTATTCTGGGTCAATCGAAGGTGCATAGTATCTTCAAATTTTGTTGGGTCAATCAGGAATGTGTATGTTGTCTGAATGATGAATTAGAAACTCAAATTCATCCATTCTTTCTTTGTCCATTCGCTATTACTTGATGGAGAAGTATTAGTTTTTTTTGGAATATGGAGGATAATATTTGGGACATGTTGCTAAAATCCAAGTCGCAGGTTAAGGAAATTGAAGAGTTTTATTGGGAAGTGGTGATTTTAGCTTTGTGGAACATGTGGAAAATCAGAAATGAGGTGATATTCCAAAATAATTCAAGTTCACTTGCGGATTGGTTGAGAAGGTTTATTTCATATTTACATCTTATTCTTTTTCGAATTAAACTAGCTTTTAAGCTTGGTTTAAGTAGATGTCTTGATCTTCTGTAATTTTCTTTGTTTTGGTTTTGTTTTTTGAAACATTGTATTATTTGCCTGATAATATATATTGCACAATAGGGGCTTCCTATTGTTTCCCCTAAAAAAAAAAGAGAGTGAAGTATAATCGACCCACAGGGGGAGGCGGTGGTGAATCATCGACCAGCTGGGGGAAGGGAAGATTTACTTAACTTATTGACACAAAAAAATATTTTTAATAAAACAGTTGCTTAAGATGCAGCTTTGTCTAGTCTCTTGTAATGTATATGCGACCCGCTGGGGGAGGTAGTACTGAATCATCGACCAAATAGTGAAGGGAAGGTATACGGAGCATTGAGATTACATACAGGGGCTCAGGAAACTGACAAAGCTGTCTTTCTATAAGTGCACTTAAGTAAGCATCTTCAGCTGTGTCTCCTCTAGCCGCGACAGAATGATCCAGTTCAAAACATTTTGACCAAGAGCACGAAAAAGTTGAAGAAGAAAAAAAATGAATAAATAAAAAAAACGAAAATAAAAGTGTTTTAATTTCTCTCTAAAAAGGGAAATCTAGCAAACACTATATAAATTGTAGTATAATGAGTGTTTTATTTAGTTATGGTTTGTTCTAAATCCTATATGAAAGAAGTTGTCAAGATGATTTAATTGATTAAGCTCTCTCTTTTCTAAAGTTGAAATTTGTTAATCTGAATATTCGCATTTGGAGGATTTAAATTGCTTAGATCAATTGTTTCATATGCATAGATGTGATGTTAATTGTCGGAAGTTGTTTATTGAAAATCAGACTAACCAAGGCATCCCAATTTTTGGAAAACTCATTCACATTCTTTGCTTGAGGACAAGTAAAATGCTTGGGGAAATTTGATAAGTGTTAAATTGGTAACATTTTTACCCTAAGTTTGCCATTGAAAACATGCAAAATCATGCTAAAACTTCTTTGATGTGATATTTATGCATAATTTTATATTATTTTTGCAAATTGCTTTCACGGCTATGTTTGCCATGTTTCAAGGACCAAACCTACCAAATTTGAGAAGATTTTGACTTTGTTTGGGCCAAATTCCACTAAGAAACCTAAACTGGACAACAAAAGGGCCCTGGTTGAATATTCTTCATACAAAACACCAGGTCGAACACAACTATGCAAGAAAGAGACCAGATCGAACACGGCTGGACAAAAAATAAAGAAACCTGATCGAACACGAGCATGTGGTCGAAAGGAGTCTCGATTGAATACAAGTAGCTGGTCGAAAAAAGAGTCCTCATCGATTTCGGGCACAACACATGTTTGGCTAGGAACACACTACGTGTCCCTGATTGTGTTTGTTTCGGTTTCGGAGGCTTTAACTAGTAAAATTTGGTCGGTTTTGATCGTGTTTGACCAGGAATGGTCGGATTTGGTCAATTTTGGTCGGATTTGATCAAAACTGGTCAAATGTGGTCGGTATTGACTCAGATTCATCAATTCTCGGGCCGTTTGAAGCCAAACTTCGTCACCTGCACATCAAGGAATTATTTTTGGGCATGTTTATCCATGTATCATAAATATAGAAGCTTTTGGTTCAATTAGTATGCCATCTTTATGTAGTTTTGATTATTTTTTGTTATTTTTCTTAGAAGAGCCCCCTTCTCTATTTTTCTAGCTTTGATAAGCCGGCAAGGACAACAAACTCAATTTTCTAGCAATCAAGTAAGTTTTCATTTATTTCTTATTATTATTTCTGCATTCTTATGGCTTTTACCGAGTAGATCCCTTCTAGGGTTAGGGATGACCTAATCCGGAAGGCGTGGTTCTTCCTCGGTCTTGATCTCAAAGTTTGGAGTTATTTCCTGATGTTTTCTTCTTCTAAACCATAAATTATCGTTTCGGTAATAACATAACAGTTGAGCCTGAGCAAGTATTTAGGGGAGTTCTTGAGTGTCGACGATTGGAACAAGGTTCCAAGTTGAACTTACACAAGATCAAAAGTTCACACAGGGAAGGAAGCACTTCTCACAAACACCAGAGGAAGAATCACAAACATGGATGCACTGGAGACACAGGAATTATACAGGTTTGGACCCTCAAGGTTGAGTAATAGCCCTACTCCTGTTGTGGTTTCACTAAGAGTGCAAAGGATTACAAAGAAGAATAGGAGATGTTCTGAAATCAGTAAAAACTAATCTCCTATTCCCTAAGCAATATGAGGCTTCGTCATCCAATACCCTAATCAGATCAGGTCATATTGGCTCTATCTAATTGATCTGTTGACCTCCCTTCTCTGTCCTCAGCCTCCTTTTTTTATAGCTCGTTGAAGGTCGTCGGTTATGAAATTGAAGGGTCGCCCGGCGTAAGTTGTTCACCGGTCATTGATGTGCAATTATGTGTGGTTACGCGTATATTATCTGCACAATTATCCTCTTGACGGTTACCTTACCTGGGAGTTATGACATTTATGGGTAAATAAAGGCTCACAATATCCAAAGGTCGTGGTCAAACGAGCATGACTGTTAGGTATCGTCGAATGGTCATAACCAATCGCTATTGTCAAATACACATAACCATCTAGTCTAGTCGAATGTGGATAACTATCTAACTGTTGGACCTTTAGTCTATGGTCGGTAGATATATTCTCGACTAGCCCTTTATCTAGAGGATGACTCTAGTTTTTGGTTCACCAACAAGGTAAATAGTACTTGTTTGGTCGTGTACTAGCTACGACCTCATCTCTACGAGCAGAGTGGTCAGTAATAGAGTCCTTTTGACCAGAAGGTTAGTGTTATGATCATAAGAATTAGTGATTGTACATACAGGGTAGACATCTGTAAGGGTCGAATGAAGTCTAGAATGCCTTAGACTTCCTTATTATCTCTTCCTGAAATGTCTTACGACCCTAGGAAGGAAGCCCATTTGTTTCTCTCTTAATGGTCGTTTTCGACCACTAAAAGGTATACACAAATCACCAATAGCTAGCCCTCGAATTTGAAACGAGGAGATTATAACACAATAGTCATGTCGCTTCGAATTCTAGCACAGTGCTTTGCCGCTTCGAATTCTTGTACAGTACTCCGTCGTTTCGAATTCTCCACTTACACAGTATAGTACTCTGTCATTTCGCATTCTTCACTAACACTCTATCACTTCTCCTTCTCATGTAACTCAAGAAGAAACTTTGAGTGCGTTTGCCAAGCTATCATGACAAGTATTGAAAATTTCTCGAGGGTTTTCGCTGCATCCCAAGAAGGAACTTTTGGTGTGGTTGCCATGCCGGCATTTGAGAAGATCTTGAGAGTATTTCATAGCATCCCTAGGCCAGAAACTCAAAGCGTCTCTTCATGTTTTGAGGCTGGGAATACGAAGCATCTCTTCGGGACCCTATAAATAGCCAGCCTCTACGTTTTAGAGTCTTCAAACTTTTGAAAAATTTTCTAAGTCTCAGACTCTTCGCATTCTAGCTTTCTCTCTTCTCCTCTGTTTTTGCTTCAAAGGCTTCTCGACTCCCAGATCGTCTCACTGAGGATGAAGAAGAGAGTTTAGCGGTAGAAGGCGACATTGAGGCATTGGAACCGCAGGGGATTAGTGTTGATGTTGCTGCACAGTCGTCTCAAAAAGGTTATTCTCCTTTGGTAAACATGTGCAAGTATTTTTCTTGGGCAAATGTTTTCTAGATACTCTGGTTTTTGTAGTCGCCTGAATCGAGGAAATGATCTTGTGATGATGTTGGATCTTCTAGTGGATTATCACCGAAGAGAATGACTATGACCTCTTCCCTGGCTGCACAAAGTGATTATGATAGAACGGAAGAGGATGCAAGCCCGCAACCATTAGCTGCAATTGTGGCTCAGGCCTCATCTAGGGCCAGACAAGATGTTCCTCATTGCTTGAGGTAAAGTTTAGTCTTTTCTCTAACTAAGTTGAGTCATTTAGTTAGGAACGAAGTACCTGGTCCTAATTTGTTTGTTCAGGACAAATTGGACCGCTTCCTCTCTTGCTGCAGCATCTCCTTCGGTGGCTCAATCAGCATCTAACTCCAGGGTAAGTATCTTTACTTTTTGAATTTCTTCATATACAACTAGGAATTATCTCATGATTGTATAGGGAGATGGAGCTCAGAGGGTGATCAGCGAAGAGCTTGCTGAAGCCCTGGTGTCCTTGGAGGAGAAGACTGCATTATGCAACTTTCTTCATGGGGGAGAAGGAGCGTTTCAAGGAGAAGTTCATCAGATGAGGACACGACCTCAATAGTCTCCACTAGGTCATCGACCGTTACAAGGCAGCCAGTAAGAAGGCTCGAGAGACTACCAAGCTTTCTCGAGAAGCTGAGAAACTTGTCTGCAAAGAGAGGGACGCCTTGGATACAATTATCAAAGGTTGTAGCCTCACTGAGAGGGATACTCTCAAAAAACTGATCTGATTACGGGCTAGACTGGGCTTCGATCAAACCTTGATCAAATTCTAGTTGCTCTGATTGAAGTATAGCGGGGCTTCGACTATACTTGATCAGATGCTAATATGTGGAATAAAGAGAGCTTACTTGGTATTACTGAAACCCAAGTTGATCAAAAACACAGTTCAAACGATAGCACGCTCTTTATTTCAAAAAGGGATCTTGTACACGTTGAACATTAGGGTGCACTCGTGTACGTCGATGAACTATGGGTCTAAGACTTCAATCTAGACTCGATAATATTCAATGATCTAAACTATGACTATTACTGAGTATTTGTAGTCCAATCGTATGAGTACGTATCAGACTTAATAACCTAAATGTATTAGACTCAGACAACTATCTAAACTTGAATACGTAAGACTTAGTTATATGTATATTGATCGGATTACTATTTTGACTACAGATCAGATCCATGTCGCGAACCCTTTCCAAGGTCGCGAACCTTTCCGAGGTCGTGAAGCCTTCCGAGGTCGCGAAGCCTTCCGAGGTCGTAGAACCTTCCGAGGTTGAACTGAAGTATACAACCTGAAGGACCTAAAGATCCTGCAAGATCATGACTCCCCTATTGAGAAGGAGCTATCCCGTTGGCAACCATGTGATCAAAATTGGAGATGTAGAAATTGAGATTGACCATCTTCTCGGGCGTACCACTTTACCACGCGTGCTTGTTCATCTTTCCATCTAATTCGAAACGACTCTCATGTGCCGCTGTGGGTGGTTGTCGCCTTCTTCTCCAAAATCACATCGTCAGATAGAGGTTTTTCTCATTGATAGACCAAGTCTTCAACAGATGGTATTATGGTATCAGGCTCATCATCCAGCATAGAAGGCTTGAAGAGTTTGAGGTGCTCAACATTAACAACCGAGTAAATATCCATGTATGGAGGTAACTCGACCTGACAAGCATTAGTCCCAACTTTCCGCCAAATCTGAAAAGGACCATAACGGATGGGTTTAAGCTTTATAACTCCACCTTTAAGTCTCTCCTTACGCAGATGTAACCATACCATATCACCTTCTTGAAATTGAGCATCAACTCGGTGCCAATCATGTCGCACCTTGTATTTGAGTTGAGCTTTCAGCAAGTTCTGTTCAACCTCATGATGGAGCCGTTGAATACCTTCCAGGAACTTCTGTGCTTGATCCTGATTAGAGACTTCCTTACTGTTATGCGCTGAGGTAGGGATCACAAACTCCATGTCTAGTGGACTCTGTGGTAGAAATTCCAAACAGACCTCAAAGGGCGACTTCCCAGTCAAACCATGCACTGCTCGATTAAAAGCAAATTGCAGGTATGGTATGCTCTCATCCCAGGTCTTCGGATGCTTAGAGTTAGAGCCCCGCAAGAGATGAATGACTGCTTGATTTACCACCTTGCTTTGACCATCGGTCTGAGGATGAAAAGCAGTACTTCTTTTTAGCTTCGTGTCCATCATCATCCAGAGTGATCGCCAAAAGTGACTAAGAAACCGGGTATCACGATTAGACATAATAGAAGTCGGTAGTCCGAAATGTGTCCAAACGTGCTGAAAGAATACTCGAGCCGCTTCTTCTCCCGTAATAGTATTTCGACAAGGTATGAGAATTATCATTTTGGAGAACTGACCAACGACCACAAAGAGATAGTTGTTGCCACGTCAGGTCTTAGGCAATCCTCCCAAGAAATCCATAGATATGCTTTCCTATGGTCGCAATGGAACTGGCAAAGGAGTATACAAACATAATTTCTGGTTTGCTGGTTTCGAGATGCTGCAAAGACCACAGCCTCGAACGGAACTAGCCACATCCTACTGCATTTGTGGCCATAACACATGTCGATGAAGATTTTGCAAAATCTTCGTAACCCCAAAGTGACCAGCAACCTTCAATGTATGCGCTTCTCGCAACCATTATATTCGAGGTGCTCCACGAGCTATACAAAGTAAATTTCCCTTGTACAAGAGTCCTTCTTGCCGAATAAACTCTGTATGTTTCCCTGTTTTGAGCTGAGTCAGTGCTGATCGAAAATCAGAATCTTCACTATACATTGTGGCATAGTCATCATGACATGTGGGCTCGATCTGCATGAATGCTGATAATTAAGCAGAGGGTCGTAACTGGTGGTCGCGGCAACATGTCAGCCAGTTTATTGTGTACACCCTTCTTGTACTTAATCACTAGATTGAACTGTTGCAGATACGACATCCACTTCATATGTCGAGCTTGTTGTAGCTTTGACTGAGTTTGCAAATATTACAAAGGTTGGTGGTCGGTGTGGAAAATAGTCTCTTTACCGAAAAGGTAACACCGCCAATGTTTTATGGCCTGATGCAGTGCACACAACTCCTTGTCGTAAGTTGGTTAGTTCTTCTGAGTTTGTTGGAATAACTTGGAGTGATATGCTACTGGTCGACCTTCTTGCATGAGCATAGCACACATTGCATAACCTGAGGCATCGGTTTCTATCTCGAATGGTTTCTGTAGATTCGGCAAAGTTAGAATAGGAGCTTCACTGATCGTCTTCTTCAACAAGTGAAATGTATCTTTATGTTTCCCTGACTACTCGAACTTTTGGTCGATCCTGGTTAATGCATGCAACGAAGAAGCCACTATCAAGAAGTGTCATATGAACTTCCGAAGGTATTAACATGCTCCCACAAAACTATGCACTTCTGTAACTATTCGCGGTCGCGGCCACTGGCGAATTACTTTGACCTTATCTGGGTTGATTTGAAACATGCCATCGCTGACCACGAATCCCAGGTATAGTAGAGTTTGCTGGCCAAATTTGCACTGCTTACAGTTGAGGTGAAGTCGATTTTGCCGAAGCTGTTCGAACACCTTTTTGATATGAATGAGGTGCTCATCCTAGGAATGACTATAGACCAGTATGTCATCGAGGTAAGCGATCCCAAAGTCATCGATGAACTGTTGCAATACGTCATTCATAAGACCCATGAAAGTTGTCGGGGCATTGCAGAGGCCAAGGACCAGCCATTCAAACAGACCTTATCGCATTTTGAACGCGGTCTTCCATGTATCCTCTTTTATGATGCTGACTTGATGATATCCTAACTTAAGATCTAATTTTGAGAAGACAACATAATGCTTTAATTGGTCTAGTAGGTCATCAATACGGGGAAGGGGGTATCGATTTTTTATGATGATCTTGTTTAGTGCTCGGTAATTGATGCAAATTTGCCAAGTCCCATCTTTCTTTGGTACTAACACCACAGGATATCCACAAGGTGAACTACTTGGTTGAATGACACCATCATTCAGAAACTCACCAAGTTGTCTTTTGATCTCTTCATTCTCCAATACTGAGTTGTGATACATACTCAGATTGGGAAGTGTCGCATCGAACACGAGTTGAATTTTGTGCTCGACTGGACGTTTCGATGGACGACCCTGGGTACTCTCGAACAGATCATTGTATTTCACCAGTAGTCCTGACAAACGACTAGAATCCTCTTGGCATGCCAACGACAATGCTGCTCGAGTACTATCACTTTACCCAACTAGTCGAATCATAACAAGCACGTATTTGTGACATGCATTGACGATTCTTTTGGCCTGATTTGCAGTAAACAAGTTTGAGGTGTTGACGTGGACGTCTCTACCAATCACGAACCTAACTCCATCTTTAGTGAGCTTGTACTCTTGCACTCGTCGATGGAAGTGGGCATCTCAATCATACAGATACGGACTCTCAAGGATCACCTCACAAATATTGATAGGGACAACATCGCACTGAACCTCATCGATATATCGCGCAGAGATCGCAAACTTTAACACACACTGACTCATAATCTGTTGGTTCACATTGGATGTAAACCAACCCAGCGGATACGGTCGTGGGTGTGTCGTTGTCTTCAAATCAAGTCCGTAAACCAGTCCAACAGAAACCAAATTCTTTTGACTTCTGAGACCGAATATTGCTGCGACCACTTCATGCTTCACCTAGATAAGGATAGTGAACAAGTCCTCCATTGAGTGACGGTCGTCAAGTGAATCCGAACCTTTCTCCTTCAGCATTGCCATTAGAGATAAAGTCATATCTGCCTCATCAACCCAATTCACTCAGACAACTCCTTCGGGTGGAGCCATAGTAGTTGTAGCTGTTCTTTTCCCTGGTTCGTTCCTTTTTGGTCGAAGATCAGGATGGAGCTTATAGCACTTATCCTTTGTATGCCTGGCAACATGACAATGATCGCAAGAGATGCTCGTACTAGACTTCGGAGTGCTCTTCTTTGGACTCAACTTTCCTTTTTATGAGATCGAATTCTCTATCTTGTCATTGCGGTCGTGATATCCTGGACGTCGAACAGGCTTAGCTTAGCACTGATCGTTTTCTGAAGTCCAGATGTGTATTTTCGGAACACCTGAGGATCATAGAGCAAGATGCCAATGATCATTACTTGTCTCCGAAATTCCGTCGTATAATCCTGGATGGATTGGTCGCGGCGTTGATACAATATGTGCCAACGATCCCATCTCTCCTGGAGATAATCCATTGGGTAAAATTCTTGCCATAGGAATCTTTTGAATTGACCCCACGCAAGGTCGTCAGCTTCACCACTAGCGACAAGGGCCTTCCACCATGTCTTGGCATGGTCCTTCATCTTCAAAGGTGAGAACTTCACCTTTTGAGCAGTACTGATCCATCGTAGGTCAAAGTAGGTCTTAAGCTGATCGATCCAGGAATCTAGCTTCTTAGCATCAATCGCCCCATTGTATATGGGTATATCAATCTTAGCTTCGACCTTGAAAGATCCAATAGCTAAGGAGGTGTTGGCGAGGTTGTTGGCCTTATGGTCATCTTCGTGTTCATCTTCGTCTGTCCTGCACAAGTCTTCACCAATTTTTACACTCTTAAACTTGCCTTTTGAAGCATCAACTTCAGAAGGTACAGCCATGGCCTATTGCTTAATCCAAGAAAGCACGGTATCCATGTCGGTGTAGAGCTTAGCCACTTCTTCAGCTTGGTTAGCTTGAACGGAGGTATCGTTAGATATCTTCGGAGACCCGACTGTAGGAACCATCGAATGATCACCTGGAGTTTCGCCAGAGGTTTTGTAACCCTGGAAAATGTTCACCATCCAAGCTCTGATACCAACTTGATCTGATTACGAGCTGGACCGGGCTTCGATCTAGCCTTGATCAGATCTAGTTGCTCTGATTGAAGTATAGTTAGGCTTCGACTATACTCAGTCAGATGCTAATATGCGGAATAATGGGAGCTTACTTGGAAATATCCAGGTCCGTCCTCGAACTGGCGGCTTGTTTTCTTCGGGATTCCAACTCGGGTTTCGACTAACTCTCGCGTTCGCAGGGGGTGGCCATCGCCTGGGGCATTGAAGCGTGCTTCGATAAAGCACTGAAGGAGGCGGAGGGGAAGGCTGCCGCCTTTTTGGAGGAGTGAGACGGTGTGCTCCGGGAGTTGACCCGAGTCTGGGCCCAGCTCCACGCCTCCGAGAACTCCAACGATCGGCTCCGGAGGGAGGCGAAGGCCAAGGAGGATGCGCTCCGGGAGCTCGAGGGCTCTAGTGCCCGGGCGGTGACGGACGCGGGTCACTCCGTCCACTCTGCCCTTGAAGGGCTCGGGGTGAGCTTTGGCCCGGGGGGCAGCTCCGAGGCGGCGCAGGCGACGCTCGCGAAGGCAGTGCGTTTTCTTAACACACAAGTCACCGTGATCCCGGAGGCCGGCAATGCCCGTGATCCCGGAGGGCGGATGGTACTGCCCCGGCGGGAACCTCCTGGGGGGAGGACACCAATGAACAAGTATGAGCCTCCCCCCTGGCCATTAGATAGGACCCTTTTTTGTTTTGTGGTTTTTGCTCCCGGTAGCTTCTTAGAAGAAGCCCTGGACATTTGTACAAAAATATTTTGATGCAATAGAAATGAAATTTTTTGCTAAGTCTTCGAATTAAATTTACCAGGTTTCCCGGGAGGTCACTCCCGGGCCTCGGGAAGTTACTTCTGGGGAAAGACCCCCGAGGTTGGAGCACAACCTCAGGGGCGTCCCAATGTTGCGGGGAGCCTCTCCGGAGGTGGAGCCCCCAGTCTCTGGCGGGGGTCACCCGGGGGATGCCCAGGCCGCCTTCATCTTGTTAAGTCTCTTCTCCGGGGGACATGGTACGAGTGTTTCCCGGGAGCCAATCCAGTTGCGGTGGCTTCTAGAGTGGCACCTGGACAACTTCAACAACCACCGCGCTGAACTATCCCCTCCGCGATCGGGGTCCCAGAGGGTTCCTCCACTTCGGATACTTCCACCGGCGGGCTATGAATATTGGCCCGATGATTTGCTCTGGGTGGCCCAGCGTCGTATACGAGGCTTGTATCGAGAACTGGCCCGGGGGCTGTCAGAGGCCCTCCGGGATTATTAGGTGTAGGGGCCTTCCGGGTTGTACCATGTTTAATGTAACGATGCCCACCGGAGGGGGGAGATGTCCTCAGGTTAGATATTTTTAATAAAGCTAAGTTTGCTTGTGTACTTTGTGAATTTTTGAATAGTCCAGAACAGTGTGATCCCCGGGTACAGGTTATCCCCCCATCTCCACAGTGGGCCGGGGGGTAACTCCGCGCGCTGTGGAGGTGACAAAGCCCCGGGGTAAGAACTCCTCAATTAAGAATTCCTCAAGTTTTCCAAATTTTCGGTGAGAAATTTTCCCGGTTGCTGTGAGAACGGGGGGCCGAGAAAAACTTTTGGGAACAATTTTTTGAAAGTCCCGGTGAGATCCTCCGGTAGCTGTGAGAATGGGGAGCCGGGAAAGAGCTTTCCGGGAGACAGCGCCCAAGATTTCCGGGAATTTTTCCGGGAGAAAACCCTCCGATTGCCGTGAAAACGGGGAGCCAGGAATGAGGTCTCCGGGGAAGAATATCCAAGAAAATCTGAAATTCCCAGGAATAATTTTTCCAGGAGAAAACCCTCCAGTCGCCGTGAAAACGGGGAGCCGGGAACGAGATCTCTGAGAAAGAATATTCGAGAATTTTGTCTTTCTAAGGCGAAAATTGACTCCCGGAGGAGGATGCGCCCGATGATGGGTCTGGGTGTTTGAGGAGGGGACTAGTATCTCAAATTGACTCGTTACCATGGTCCTTGAGGACTGGGTTGCCGCTTACACCCTCAGTCCATGAGGGGTAATCGTAAGCCACCCTACAGGAGTGGGACTCCCATTGTAGGGACTTGTTGGGTCGTGATAGCCCACTTCCTCATGGGGAGGGCATCCTTGCTAAGAGGGCATCCTGAAGGGGAGGGCATCACCGTGAGAGACAGTAAAGACCTGCAATAATCTGGAGCTAAGGAAAAAGCCAGTTGTATTGATGATGAGTTAAGATACAATGCCTCCCCCCGTAAGATCGCGACGGGGGAGGGAATGGTGAGTACAATGTCCCCCTCCCCTCTGGCGTAACCACTCCGGGGGAGGGGACGAGCTTGTAGGCTAGACGTAGAACTTGCGAAGCAAGCGTACGTTCCACGTGTGCTTCAGCTCCTGCTCTTGAAGGTTGGAGAGCTTGTAAGCCCCCGAGCCCAGGACTGCCGAGATCCTGTAGGGGCCCTCCCACTTGGGGGAGAGCTTGCCCTAGGCTTGGGGGTCCATGACGTGCTTGAGGACGAGGTCCCCGAGGCGAAAAGCCCTCTTGCGGAGCTCTGGTTGTATGCAAGCGCCATTTCGTGCTCGTAGATGGCGTGGCGGAGGAGCGCTCGATCGCGTTCCTCTTCCACGAGGTCGATCTCTAGTCGCTAATTTGCTTCGTTGGCTTGGTAAGTCGCGGTCGTAGCTACATCTCCGGGGGAAGAACCGCCTCGACCCCGTATACAAGGGAGAAGGGGGTGCGTCCCGTTGCCCGACTCGGGGTCGTACACATGGAACAGAGGATGCTAGGAAGCTCCTCCGCCCATGCACCCCGTTTGGAGGTGGCTTGTTTGAGCCGCCAGCATAACCCCTATAGGATTACGCTGTTAACTCTTTCGATGGCCCCGCTGCTCTGGGGGTGAGCTACTGAGGCGAAGTGGATGGTGAGACCCAAGCCATCGCAGAATTCCCAAAAATATCTCGAGTCGAATTGGGTCCCGTTATTGACAGTGATTTCTTGGGGGACCCCGAAACGACATATAATATTTTTCTAGAAAAACCACTGTACTGCTCGGGACGTGATGCTGGCCAGAGGTTCGTCATCTACCCACTTTGTAAAGTAGTCGACCGCGGCCACCGCATACTTGTAACCCCCGGGCGCTGGGGGGAAGGGGCCAAGGAGGTCCATCCCCCACCACGCGAAGCGCCAAGTGATGAGGATAGTCCGCAGTGCTACAGGGGGGAGGTTCGAACCCTTGGCCATCTTCTGGCAAGCCTCGCACGAGGAGACAAGGTCTCGCGCGTCGCGAATCAGCGAGGGCCAATAGAAACCCTGGCGAAGGGCCTTGGCCGCGATGGCGCGCGGGGCCAGATGAGACCCACAGCTTCTCGAGTGAATGTCCTCGAGAAGCCGGAGCCCTTCCAATCGTGGAAGGCAACGGAGCAAGGCGGAAGCCCCCTGCTTGTAAAGCTTCCACTCCAGCAGGAGGTATGCCCGAGCCTTGGCTCAGAGGCGCTTGGCCTCGGTCTCGTCGGAAGGGTCTCCCTCCCCATTGATGAAGGAGACGAGGGGATCCATCCAAGATGAAGTTCGGGTAATTTCGGCGACTTCTGGGACGCAGGGCTCATCACCCTCGTCCGGGGAGGCCACCGAGGGCTTCGCGATGATCTCCAAGAAGGCCCCTTCGGGGAGCGGTTCTTGGGCGCTGGCCACCCGAGCTAGGCCGTTGGCCCGGTCTTGTCCCTCCGCGGGATGTGCCAGGCCTCTAGGCCATCGAAGTGTTTCTCCATCTTGCGCACTTCCCGCAAATAGAGTCTCAAATTTGCGCCATGGGACAAGTAGGACTTGTCCATTTGGCAAACTACGAGCTGGGAGTCTCCTTTCAGTAGGAGGCGTCGAATCCCAAGGGAGCGCGCGAGGCGCAACCCAAGGAGCAAGGCCTCGTATTCGGCGATCTTGTTCATGGCAGGTAACTCGAGCCGCGCCGCGTACTCCAGTTCCCTACCTTCGGGGCTCTGGAGGACTACTCCCGCGCTGGCCCCGACGAGACACAGAGAGCCATCAAACATAAGCGTCCAATGGTCGCTGCATTGGGACGATGCGGGGAGGTTTTCGTCCCCGGGCCCGGAGGCAGGGGTCCACTCCGCCACAAAGTCTACGAGGACTTGTGACTTGATGGCGGAGCGCCCCGTGAGGGAAAGGGAGAAAGGAGCAAGCTCGGGCCCCCACTTTCCTATCAGGTCGGTGGCTTCCTTGTTCCGAAGCACCTCCCCCAAAGGGAGGGACGACAGGACAGTGATCGGGTGCCCCAGGAAGTAATGACGAAGCTTCCGGGACGCCATTTCAAGGGCGTAGCAGATCTTCTCCATCTCCGTGTATCGAGTTTTGGCCCCTTGGAGGGCCTCACTCACGTAGTACACGGGACATTGCTGCCCGTCCTGTTCCTTTACCAATACCGCACTTACGGCGACCGGGGTCACGGCGAGGTAAAGGAGCAAGGGCTCTTCCGGAGACGGGCTCACGAGCATCGGGGGGCTCATGAGATATTTCTTCAAATCGTCGAAGGCCTCCTGGGCCTCGGGGGTCCATCGGAACCCTTCGAGCCTCCAGAGGATTTTGAAGAATTGGAGACCACGTTCCCCCGACCGCGAGATGAAGCGACTCAGAGCGGCCAAGCGGCCGGTGAGTCATTGAATGTCTTTGATTGAGCGCGGCGGGAGCATGTCCAGGAGCACCCGGATCTTTTCGGGGTTGGCCTCTATGCCCTGCTGGGACACGAGGAAGCCTAGGAGCTTCCCCCGCGTACGCCGAAGGCGCATTTCTCCGGGTGGAGCCTCTACCCATATGCGCGGAGGTTGTGGAAGGTCTCCGCTAGGTCGTTGACGTGGGCAGTCACGTGGGGACTTTTGACGACGGCGTCGTCGACGTAGACTTCGACGTTGCGATCGATCTGGTCCTTGAGGACCAGCGTCATGAGTCGCTGGAAGGTCGCTCCAGCGTTCTTTAGCCCGAAGGGCATGTGGATGTAGTAGAAGGTAACGAGGGGAGTTATAAATCATCTTTTCCTCGTCCCCTTCTGCCATCCGGACTTGGTGATAGCTCGAATACGTGTCTAGGAAGCTCATCAGCTCTCACCCCGCGGTCGAGTCGACCAACTGGTCAATTCGCGGGAGCGGGAAGTTGTCTTTGGGGCAAGCGCGGTTGAGGTCGATGAAGTCCACGCACATTCGCCACTTGCCATTCGACTTCTTCACGAGGATGGGGTTCACGAGCCATTCGGGATGCAAGACCTCCCGAATGAACCCCTCCTCTCGGAGCTTGGAGATCTTGACCTTGATCACCTCTTGGCGTTCAAGGGAGAGTTTCCTCAGCTTCTGCTTGATCGGGGGGTGGCCGGGGGTCACCGGAGCTTGTGCTCGATGACGTCCCAGGCAACGCCTCGCATGTCGGAAGGCTTCCAGGCAAAAATGTTGGAGTTCTTGCGCAGGAAAGCCGTGAGTTGCTCCGCGTGCTCCTCGTGGAGATCTGCCCCGATCCTGATGGTCCTGTCCCCATCGTCTGGGGACAGCAGGACCTTCCAGAGGTCCCCTTCTGGACATTGCTTGGGGAGGGACCTCCCGGAAAGTATCGCTACTACATCTGGCCCCGGGGAAGAGGTCTCCCCCCCGGGGGTCTTGATCATATTGAAGCTCCTGATCATTGAGGCGGCGCGCTTGTATAAAGCGCGGGCCACTTATTGGTCTCCCTGGGTGGTGATCACGCCATGAGGCCCAGGAATCTTCACACAGAGGAAGCTCTGGTGGATTGCGGCCCCCAAGCGGTTGATCGTGGCCCTCCCCATGATTGCGTTGTATGAAGAGGGGAGGTCTACCACATCAAACCGAACCATCTCTGTCCGATAGTTGTCCGGGGTGCCGAAGGTCATGGGGAGATCCACCTTCCCCACGGGGTAGATCGTCTTCCTTGGGACGAATCCCTGCAAGGGCCCTGCTGCGGGCTGCAGTAGCTTCTCGTCCACCTGCATCTCCCTAAGTGCCTTTAGGTAGAGGATGTCAGCAGAGCTCCTACCATCCACAAGGATGCGGGCCAGGTGGCAGTTGTAGACGGTAGTGGAGACGATGAGCACGTCATCATGGGGGAAGCGAACCCCACACGCGTCCTCTACCATAAAAGCGAGGGGGACGTCCGACCACTTGGGTGGCTGGGACCTATGCAGCACCCCTACCACCTTTACTTTGCGTGCATATTCCTTGCGCTGACGCTTAGAATCCCACCCGGAGGCGGATCATCCCATGATGACATTGACACGTCTTTGGGAGGTTTGGAAGGGGAGAGTCTCTGTCGGCTGAGGGGCAAGGAGGCAGGAGTCCCCCCTGCCTATGCTGGTCGAGGAATGCGGTGAATTGTTGAGCAGTTGGTGGCATTCCCATGTGGCATGGGTATTGGACTTGTGGAAGGTACACCACAGGCCTTCCCTGCCTCCTGCCGTGAGACTTTCGCGACCGCAGGACGACTGCCCTCCCCCATGACCTTTCAGCTTGGGGAAGGGGCGGTTGCCCTTGGAGGCATCGCGTGAGCCGCCTCCGCCCTCGAGGACAAAAGGTGTCTCGAGGCCGTGGCTTGCTACGATTGCCCACCTTGGGGCGTCTGAGGGGGTCCCTGCCCCCCTGTCGACGGGGGTGGGGGCCCCCTGGTTCTTCTTCCAGAGGTCATCCTCCTTCGCCCGAGCGTACTTCTCAAGCACGGTGAAGAGCTCGTCGACGGAGGAGGGGTAGCTTCGGGAGAGTCTCTGGTGGAGCTCCTCGGTGAGGATCCCGCTCTTACATGCCTCAATGACTGTGGAGTCAGGGACATGAGCTACTTTGCTCTTGACTTGAGCAAAGAGCTTGAAGAAGCTACGGATGGTCTCCCCTGTCCTCTATCGGACAGTGTACAGCTGCGAGGAATCCAAGGGACGCACATAGTTCCCCTGGAAGTTTGCACAGAACTCGCATTTGAGCTGCGCGAAGGACTTGATGGAGCCGGCGTTCAGGTTGTAAAACCACGATCGGGCGATCCCGATCAGGTAGAGGGGGAAGACGTTACACTGAACTATCTCGTCCCCCCAGCCGCCGAAATGGCTGTGGAATACACCTGCACAAACTCGTAAGGGTCGGTCTCACCGTTGTAGTGCTCGATGTGCGGCGGACGGTAAGGCCGCGGCCATCGAATGCACTGGAGTCTACGGCACAGCGGCTGGTTAGCCCCTTCCACCTCCCGGGGAGAGTCCTAGTCGCTGTCCCCTTTGATAGGGGACACGTGCTCGTTGTTGGTCAGGAAGGGGCCTAAGAGGTCTGCCGTCATGGCGGTAGCGCCGCTTTTCCTCTGGGTTGGTGGAGCTGACCTCCAAGACGTCCAGACACCTCCCCGGGGTAGTTGGTTCTTCGGCGGGCCTCTTTCCCCAGCCAGGCGGAGAGAGGGGCTCCCCGGGTCCACGACCCGGGGGAGGCTCTCCCCAGACTTGGTGGTACGCATTTGCTCAACCTCCTCCCGGGTGAAGCGGACTTGATCCGCCAAGGGAGCCCTCGGGGGTGGCCCCGGGGAAGGAGGTAGCTCATGCGCATCGACTGCGGGTGCGGGAGGCGCAGCCGGGGCGTGGGTGGAATTCATTACCGGGCAGTCCCCGGTTGTACCGTCCAGAACCGAAGAGTGGGGGCCCTGCCGGGGAAGGTTCGGCGATGGCGCGGGAGTCACCCGGCGGGCCACCTCCGGAACGACGGGCATAACCGGCGGAAAGAGGCCGGCGTCCGGTCCCGGGAATGCCCCTGGTGCGAAGTGAACCATTGGCAAGGGGAAGACCCCGGGAATGGGGTAAGTCCCCGGCCCCGAAAACACCCCCGAGGTCGGAAAGGCTCCGGATGACGGGCCCGTCGGAGTGTAACCCCCGCTGGAGCCACAAGCCTCGGGAGTGACCTGGCCTCCGAGGATCAGAGGAGCCACCGGATGTCCCATAAACGGAGGCATTGCCCCCATGAACGGGAACAGTGGGTAGATGGGGGCTGGTGGCTGCGCCAGAACGCGGAGGAGCTCGTCCATCGAGCGCTAGGCGCGGAGCTGGCCCTCTACCAGAGCTTCGAGTAGTGCGTCCTGGGAAGTTGGCGGAGCCGCTGGGGGAAGCCAGTCCCCCCGGGAGCGTCCGAGGTCGTCGGGTTGGACCCGGAGCCCTGTTCGCCGAAAATTACCGGGAGGGTTAAAGGTGGTACCTGGGTTTGGCCGTGTCCGGGCGGTAGTGCCGGGACGGCCGCGCTTTGGAGGGGTGGCGTCGGGTAACCGGGACCGGCGTCACCGGGAAGGGTGCGAGCCCTCGTTCTTGGGGGAGCCATGGCGATATGTCACAAGTCCCCACGGACGGCGCCAACTGTCGTGGTATTGCGAATACCCCGGCAGGTTCTGTTGAGGTCCCTAGCAAAGAAAAGACGACGCGAGTTGACCGCGTGACCGGTCCTCTGCCATCGGGCAAACACAAAAAATGACCACATCAGTCTCGATAGCAGGAGCAAATCAGCAAGAAATCACATTTTCCACTCCTGTTGTCTAGGAAAAGGCTGATCTGATGGTGGGCTCCTCAAATGAACCTGAGGGCTCATTGAAGACCACAATCAACGATCTTTTAGAGGCAAGTAAAAACTTGTTTGACTTCTGTGAGATAGAAGATTTTAGAAATGTTCAGGTTTAAGTAACAGGTTTTACTGTGTTTTAGGATCTGAACCAAGTGGCGACTAGGTCAAAAGCTCTAGTTGAACATATTGAGGTCGTGGAAAGGGAGATCAGGCAATTACAACAGTAAGCACCCTTATACTTGCTTATCATGAATCTCATCTAAGTATAACTATCATCTGTCTTGTCACAGAGAAAATTCTTCCTTGACAAAGAGCATGGCTGATCGGCGAAACCAGGAAGAAGTTGCAGCCACGAGA
Source organism: Pharus latifolius (assembly GCA_019359835.1). Classification (NCBI taxonomy): domain Eukaryota; kingdom Viridiplantae; phylum Streptophyta; class Magnoliopsida; order Poales; family Poaceae; genus Pharus; species Pharus latifolius. The sequence continues at coordinate 59,068,909 of CM033326.1, read as the reverse complement.
CTTTCTTCTATGGAGAAAGAACTCAAGGAGGCGCAGTTAAAGCTTTCCTGTAAGTTTACCCCCGACCAAAAAGGAGTTATTTCTTTACATGAACTGCTGTAAACTTAATTACTTCTCTCATGCAATACAAGAGGAACATATAAGCATTCTTTCAAAGGAGAAAGATGACTTCCAGAAGAAGTGTGCCCAAGCTGAAACTCAAAATGGACAACTTCATGCAACCATCAACATCAAAGTACGACCATTGATTCATTCAAGAAAACAGTTGATACTATCTGCAAGGAGAGGGAGACCCTGAAGGCAACAATCTCATCCTACAGTAGCATTCAATCAGGAGCCTTTAAAAAACTAAAGATGGTCGCAGATTTGCTGAAGGCTGATATCATCGATCCTCAAAAGGATAACTTAAGCCTCAGCGAATCATGTGAACTGGTTGCGGCTCAAGCTGAATCACTTCTCGAGTATCTTCTTGAAGATACAAAATGGCAAGAAGAGGAAATGTAGACCAATGCAAGATCTGTAGCCTATGCCATTTTGTGCAAGTTAAGACGTCACAACGGCCCAAATTTGAATTTGAATCCGGTGGTGGGAGACGCAGAGTTTGAGAGTGAAGATCAGCTTGAAGCTATCATGGAAGAAGTCAAGCCTTTGATTGAAAATCTTTCGAAAGAACTTGGCTTATTGTGATTTCACTGTAATGAAAAATGATCCTCTATTAAATTGTGCCTGTATATACAATTATAGTAGAAAATGTGCAAATGCATGCCTCTCAGTTTTTGAAAAGGTGTACTTAATTTCGTTTTATATTATGGCCATATTCCTCTAGCCCCCTCCTGAGATCATATATACCGAATGTGTTGTATTATAATCTCAGGAAAAATATGGGTTATTGATGATCAGGGAATATCTAGCGAGTTCCTTATACGTTAAGAAACACTTTATAAAGCAATGTCTCATCTAGATATGATCATCTGGCCGTTCCAATACTGCTATTAATATAATACCAAAGTTTATTATGAACTGGTGGCCCCTCAGATGATCTGAACATACTAGTAAGTCTTGTATGCATTGACAAACGGCTTATTTAGGGATGTCTTATCTAGATGCGACCATGAGATCGGCCAGCGAATCCAATTTGGTTACTATAATAAGATGATCATCGGCGACCAGCCCCCAAGCTTAGCTTAGAATGGATGGGACAAAAGAAATCAAACTATGACATAATGTGAAGAAAAGTACACGTTATTTTTAATAAAAACATGCTAATTGAAAAGGATTAAAGAGATGGAAAAGACTTACACGTAGAACTTGTGTAACTGATCTATGTTCCAAGTATTGGACAAGATCCTTCCATCTTCCATTGCTAATCGGGCTGATCCTGGTCGCGATACTGAGACCACAATATAAGGGCCTTTCCACTGAGGGGAGAATTTATTGCGATTAGACTGATTTTGTATTTTTTGTAAAACCAGATCGCACCCATTTACTGTAGTATTTACGCAAAGCTTGTAAATATACCACAGACTTAATCAATGCTCGATCACTGACGAAGATTGTTACCCGAGCTAGTTCGGAGTAATGCACATCTGGTTCAAAATAGATTCGAACCAGACAAGTGTCCGGAGGTCCGTTGCTATGATCTCAGACAACCCGAGAAGTGCGGACACATGGTCGCTGGCTTTGCGCGATCATGAGATCGCAGACGTTACACGGTCAGGAGACCGTAGAGAGTGCGCGGTCAGAAGGTCGTTTACTACTCTCGACCAGGTGACTCAGGATTGCTTAAGCTCTGCAACAAGCATATCCTGAGAATCACGAAGATCCTTCCACGTATGAAGAAAACTGCCAGGGAGTTAACATGGGCGGTTATCCCTCAATTGCACGTGTTAAGCCTGCGTGGAAGTTAAGTGCGGTTATCAAAACTGCACCCAAGAAACCGTTCAAAGCCGTTGTGCATTGGCACCCTTTTAACCAGTATAAAAGGGTGAGCAAATGTACCAAACGGAGGAGACAGATACCAGAGATCCGACACAAGAAGACCTCAAGCTTTCATAGGCTAGTTTAGTCGTGTTTTAGACAGTCACACAGAAAAGATCATCGCCTCTGATAATCTTTTCTTCAACTTTGTAACCTTTTTTCCATACATAGTGAAATCACAACAGGACGTAGGGCTATTACTCCCACCATCGAGGGCCCGAATCTGTATAAATCTCTCTGTGCCCCAACCGACATTGCTCATCATCCCTTTCCGGAGGGACACCCTGAAAGGTCTCACAACTCACAAATTCTGCATAAGTTTGATTAAGGACCTCGAGTTTGAATCATCGACAGCTGGCGCCCACCGTGGGGCCTTTCTCAAGGCGTTCTTATTTCTATCCGGAGGTTCGGTGAGCCATGTCTGGAGCATATGATTTTGAGAACGACTTCAATCTCGAGGATAATGCCCACATCCAGATGCCTTCACCTAGTGATCCTATTCTAATGGAGGAAATCGGAGGCGAAGATATCCCGAAGGTCGATTCGACGACTCATGTCATGTCTATCGACCAGGAGACAACAGACGCAGAACCAGAACCCACCGTTGTTTCTACTGCGTTAGAGGTTGAATCCGGTCCATCGCACGACCCTGCTGAGGGTAAGGGCGATGTTGATCAGGAATTTAGCCCAGGGAGGTTTGATCCTGATAACCTCCACCGTCTCTTTAATTTGGAGTCCGACTCGGAACAAACAGAGATGTTTTCTCCATCGGCGACCTCGTTCCATAGGCAATTCGCTCCCTTATCGGAAGAAACTCCCGATCAACGGGCCGCTAGGGAAGAACAGGAACGCAACGAGGAGCAAGATCGTGAGCAGCAAGATAACGAACTTCGCAGAATAGCCCTAGAGGCTCTTCAAAATGCGCAAGCTCGTTACAACGCTTCTCCTAGTACCTCCCATCGTCCGCATGGTCACAGACGGGACCAGACACCTTCTTTACCCCCGGGACATTTACCGGCTGACGAGTAGACGGTGACACCTGGCGCACCCAAGAGGAGCACGCATGGCCGGCTTCAGTCCATCGCAGAGGTCCTGCGTAATTTTCCTCCTACGGTCACAGATGCGCAAAAACCAGCTTTCGCCATGATCCTGACGGAGAGATTGGACGAGGTCGCATCCGAGGCGACCCCTACAGCCTCTTCCTAGTCAGCGATACGTTCTCATGACAGAGATTACTCTAACTCTAGTTCTGGTAGATGGAATCATCCACCACTAGCGCCGTCTCGGGATGACAAAGCCAGGCGGGCGTGAAATTCTCGTGATCGGGAACGAATTCCTGTCCACTCTCGCCTGGGACCACGTGTGGCCTCTCCTTCGTGCTAGGTCACCCGAGATCAGGTCGAGAGTTACAGAGCTATCCATGGTCCTTATGTCGGTTGCAAAGCTTTCTCGCCCGACTTTCGTGCGGTCGTTTGGCCAGATAAGTTCAAACCAGGGCCCATTGAAAGATTTGATGGAACTCAGAATCCATCGGAGTTCCTTCAAATTTACATCACTGTAATTCAGGCAGTAGATGGCGATGATCGGGTCATGGCCAACTATTTACCTACAGTCCTCGAAGGACCGGCAAGAACCTGGCTGTTCAATCAGCCCGAGGGTTCGATATATAACTGGGAAATGTTGTGTGATGCCATCCTCAACAATTTCCAGAATTGTTATCAGAAGCCGGGAAAAGAGGACGACCTCCATCGACTACGACAAACATCGACTGAAACTCTTCGTCAGTTTTTCAAGAGATTCGTCGGGGTGAGAAATACCATCCCGAACATATTTGATAACTTCGTTATCAGGGCGTTTAAACACGCCGTTTGATATCAGAGGTTTACGGAGGATTTGCTCATCCACCCCCCTCGATCAGTAGCCGATCTTTTTGATATGGCTGATCGATATTCCGACGCGGCTGAGTCCGTTGAATGGAATCGGATGGCGGACAAAGGAAACCTACCACCTCAACCAGGTCTTAAGGACATAAATAGAGAAGATTCGAACAAGAAGCCAGAATCTTCATTAGGCAGGAAGCCAAAGAAATAAAAAAGGAGTCGAACTGGACAATACCGAGAGGTCGCGGTCACAGAGAAACCTCCGTCGACCAAAGGTAACAAATCTTCGTTTAAAAATAAAACTGCTTCTGGTGGTCGCAGTGCCAACCAGCCAGAGAAGTCAACTAACCCACAGGAAGGCAAGAGGTGGTGTCCACTCCACAATTCAGCGGGCCACGACCTCAAGAATTGCCGGAGTTGTTTGAAGTAGTTGGATGACTTCTACCAGGGGATCGGACCTATGCCGACCTTGCCACCAAAGGAACAGACTTGCGGGCTAAGAGACGCCAGCGGGGACGAAGAGATGTCCTACCAGGTACCTCGTAATCATGTCAATGTCATTTTTGGAGGTTCCTCCTCTTTTGTTTCTAAACGGCAATTTAAAGCATTTTATCGAGAGGTGAACCAAACGGACACTCCCCTTGGTGAACCTCAATACCCCCGTTGGTTGGATACTTCTTTGACGTTTGATCGCTCTGATTGCCCTATGGGGCTTACTCGACCATTGAGGCTACCTTTGGTCATTATCCCAATAATCAGTAATGCGAGAGTCGAAAGGGTCCTGATCGACGGAGGTAGTTCCTTGGACATTTTATTGGTCAAGGAACAGAATTGGTTAGTTTTGATGTAATTGATTATGATTCGGCTTATAACGCAATCTTTGACAGGCCAACTCTCGCTAAATTCATGATGGCTACGCACTATACTTACCAGTGCGGCAAGTTGCCTGGCTCCAAGGGCGTTATTTTGATCCGAGGCAGTCGCAACGTGGCATTGACATGTGGTCGGTTATCCCTGGAGATGGTAGATCAGCTTCCCCTCCGAGAAGCCCAGATTGCCACAATGTCTATTGATACGATCAAAGCCGCTCCTCGACCAAATGAAACATTAAAATTCGTTCCATTGTACCCAGATGATCCATCCAGGACAATTCGGGTTGGATCAGGCCTGGATGACAAATAGGAACTCGAGCTCGTTACTTTCCTCTGAGCTAATGCAGATGTGTTTGCGTGGAAACCATCCGACATGCCCGGTGTCCCAAGGGAGGTAATTGAGCACAGGCTAGCAATTCGACCTGGACAGCGACCAATAAAGCAGAAGCTCAGGTGTTTTGCTGTTGATCGGCAGGAAGCCATCCAAGAGGAGTTAGATAAGCTCCAAAAGGCCGGATTTATTCACAAAGTCGATCATCCGAAATGGCTTGCAAATTTGGTCATGGTCCACAAGTCAAACGGCAAGTGGCGCATGTGCGTTGACTACACCAGCCTAAATAGTGCCTGTCCGAAGGATGATTTCCCCCTTCCCCGTGTCGACCAGCTAGTCGATTCTACTGCAGGTTGTGAACTGATGAGTTTTCTGGATGCCTACTCAGGATACCATCAAATTATCATGGCAGAAGAAGCGAAGAGAAGACTGCCTTCATCACACCATTCAGCACCTACTGCTACGTCAGATTGCCGTTTGGTCTCAAGAATGCCGGTTCCACGTTCCAGCGCTTGATGCAAAAGATCTTTCTTTCCCAGATGGGGCATAATCTTGAAGCTTATGTAGACGACTTGGTTGTAAAAAGTTAAAAAATTCGTCTCATTTAGACGATCTTGCTGAAACCTTCTGTAACTTGAATCGATTTGGAATAAAGTTAAACCCGGAGAAATGTTCTTTCGGGGTTTCGTCTGGAAAACTTCTAGGTTTTCTTGTTTGTTCCAGAGGAATCGAGGTCAATCTTGAAAAGATCAGGGCTATCGAGCAAACAAGGTCTCCCTCGACCATCAAAGATGTTCAGCGCCTAGCAGGTCGCATGGCGGCATTGAGCCGATTCATATCGCGACAAAGCGAAAAGGGACTACCTTTCTTCCAAGCTCTGCCCAAACACCATAATTTTACTTGGTCCGATGAGGCCGAAAAAGCATTTCAGGAGGTAAAAGCATATTTGTCCAGTCCGCCAGTCTTGGTTTCTCCCAATAAGGAGGAACCATTACTCCTTTACTTGGCGATCACACCTTACGCGGTCAGCGCTGTCTTGATCGCAGAAAGAGAAGGTGGTCACAAACCCGTCTACTACATAAGCGAAGTACTTCATGGTCCTAAGGAGCGATACCCTGAGGTCCAGAAGATACTTTACACACTACTGATGGCTTCCCGTAAGCTACGACATTACTTCCAAGCACATAGGATCACAGTCCCCTCATCTTTTCCTTTGGGGGACATTGTCGAGAATCCAGAAAAGTTTGGTCGGATCACGAAGTGGGCTGTCGAACTCGAAGTGTTTGACATCCATTTCACACCTCGCACCACGGTCAAGTCTCAAGTCCTAGCCGACTTTGTGGTCGAATGGACTAATCCTGAACCACCCTTGCAAGAGCCTAAAGATTTGGAATGCCCCGATCACTTGACAATGTATTTTGATGGCTCTCGCAGTTTTCAACACTCGGGGGCTGGTGTGGTCTTAGTCACGCCTCAGGGTGAACAACTCAAGTACGTCATTCAACTATACTTTGTTGCGACCAACAACGCAGCAGAGTATGAAGGTCTTATTGTAGGGCTCCAGGCAGCAAAATTCCTTGGAGTCCGTCGATTGGTGGAGAGGGGAGACTCACAGCTGGTCGTAAACCTGGTAAACAAGGAGTACAGCACCTCCGATGAGACAATGGCTCATTACCTGGGGGAAGTGAGGAGATTGGAAAAAGACTACATTCATTTCAAAGTCCAATACATCCTGTGAAAGGACAACATTCTCGCAAACCAATTATCCAAAATTGGGTCCTCACGTACATCCGCCCCGGCAGGAGTGTTCGTTGAACACTTGGAACATCCTTCGATCATGACTACGGCCAAGGATGATCCGGTAACAGTCTACGTTACCAACCTCAGACATGAACGAGATTGGACCCATCCATTGAGGGTCTATCTCGAACACGGGATCTTGCCCGAGGATGAAACCGAGAGCGATTGGTTAGTTCAAAAAGTGCGCCTATACAAACTTATAGAATGAGTTTTGTATAGAAAGGGTACTCAAGGAGTATTCATGCGCTGTGTATCCCAAGAGGAAGGTAAATTACTCTTGAAGGAAATTCATGATGGTGTATGTGGTGCGCACACGTCATCCCAAACACTAGTCGGGAAGGTTTTCTGACAAGGATTTTATTGGCCCTCGGCACTTGATGATGCCAAAAATATGGTCAAGCTATGTCCAAAGTGTCAATTTCATGTGAGACAGGTTCATCAGCCTGCCTATGCTCTACAAACTATCCCTCTATCATGGCTTTTTACGGTTTGGGGGATGGATATTGTTGGTCCTATGCCACAAGCGGTCAATGGGTACAAGTTCTTGTTCGTAGCTATTGACACGTTTACAAAGTGGATTGAGACCGAACCAGTACGCAATGTCACTGCTGCTGCTGCACAAAAGTTCTTTCATAATAACATTGTGACTCGATTTGGTGTTCCAAATCGTCTCATCACTGATAATGGTTCCCAATTTGCTAGCGGTCTCTTTCTGGACTATTGCGACAATATTGGAACTAATGTGTGCTTTTCCTCTGTAGCTCATCCACAGAGCAATGATGCCGTTGAACGTGCCAATGGGCAAATATTATAGGGTATCAAAAAGCACATTTTTGATCGCCTTAAGACACGCTCGGGGGCTTGGGTAGATGAGCTCTACACCATTCTGTGGGCACTACGCACTACTTCTAGTCGAGCCACCGGTGAGACACCATTCCATCTGGTATACGGAGCTAAGGTTGTGTTACCTATGGAAATTAGTATTGGTTCTGTCCGAACAGATCAATTCAAACAAGTTGATCAGAACGGACAACGATTACAAGATCTAATCCTCCTAGAAGAAAAACGTGATCGAGCCTTGGTCAAGTCCACGGTGTATTTGCAAGCTCTGCGCAAATACCATAACAAAAGGGTGCGACCACGTAGCCTTCATGTGGGTGATCTAGTTTTACGTAAAATACAAAACCAATCTAATCGCAATAAATTCTCCCCTCAATGGGAAGGTCCCTACACTGTTGTCTTAGTACTGCGACCAGGATCGGCACAATTAGCGATGAAGGATGGTTGAATCCTATCCAATACATGGAACATCGATCAACTGCGCAAGTTTTACGTGTAAGTTCCCCAACCCTTTTCCTTTTCAATTAGCATGATTTAACAAAATCAGTACTTTTGATTGTTTCGTGTGATAATTATTCCTTTTGCCCATATGTTACGAGTCTGGCTTGGAGGCTGGATGTCGATACTTGTATCACTATAATACCTCGACCGGATTCGCTGGCCGATCTCGTGATCACTTCCAGACAAGACACCCCTCAATAAGCCGTTTCTCAATGCACACAGGGCTTGCTGTCATGTCCTTGGTCATTACAGTGGCTGCCGGTTTGCAATAAGGTCGGGTGTTGTATCGAACATGATTATCGTTTTGGTCAGATATTAACACCTAAAGTCATAGTACTCTCTAGGTATTCCTGGTCGTCGTTACACCCATATTTGTTCTGCGCTTATAATACTAAGTCTTCAGTATACATAATCTCAGGAGGGGGCTAGGGGAATATGGTCTCAACATGAAACAAAAAGAAGTGCTCTTCTTTCAAAAATTAAGGCATACATATGCATTGTATAATTACATCTGTACAGGTACAAGATTTACAATAGGCCAAGTTCTGTCAAGAGATTTTCAATCAGAGGTCTGACTTCCTCCATTATAACCTCAAGTTGATCTTCACTCTCGACCTCTGCTTCTCCCACCACCGGATTTAGATCAAGATCCGGGCCATGGTGAAGACGAAGTCTACAGAGGATGGCGGAGGCTGCGGATTGCGCTTTTGTCTTTATCGCCTCTGTTTAACGCCTTGTATCTTCAGGAAGATACTTGAGGAGTGACTCAGCTTGGGTTACGACCAGTGTGGTCCAGTTGCTAAGGCTAAGGTCGTCCTTTTCGGTTTCGATCACATCAGCTTTTAGCAAACCGACCACCATCTTCAGTTTTTCGAAGATGTCGTGTTGAACATTGCTACAGGCTGAGAGAGACGCATTTAAGTCCTCATTTTCCTTGCAGACAGAGTCAACTTTTGAGTTTTGCAACTTGATGGTTGCCTGGAGATCCTTCTTCTCTTGGCAGAGCTAGCTTATTTGGTCATCTCGCGTTGTAATAAAAGACCATCACAAACAGTTCGCATGACAAATTAATTCATCCTGGTCGGAAGTGCACTTACAGGAGAGCTGCAGTCACAGTTGTTGGAGTTCTGTCTCCAGGAAAGAGATCTTGGTGGTAGCCCTGATCTCCTTGCTTTCCTGATCAGCGAGGCTCTCGATCAGAGAGGCATTTTCTCTGCAACAAAGGAGACAATTGTTGAAATGGGATTAAAATTTAGGCAGATGAGGAAACATCTTCCTTACCACTGCAGGCGATTCATTTCCTGTTGGGCGACCTCGATACGCTTTGCGACAGCCATCTACTTGGTCGCCACATGAGTTAGTTCCTATGACATGGAAGGAGATTAGTTTCAGAGCCTGGATATTCCTATGCAAATATGAACTTAAAAATCACAAGAGGTGTTCTGCATACCTCAATATACTCGCTAAGCGAGTTGTTGTCCAATTCAGTCAAAGGCTGAGTCTCTAGACTCACCTTATCCCCAACTGGAGCGGCAGATGAATTTGCCTACTGAGTCTCCTCATGGCTGGGGTTACAGATTCCAATCTCTGTGATTGGACTTCTGTAGCCATCCCCTCTACAATGGCATGAAGAACTTCCTCGGCCCTGGGGATGGGACTTTGCTCGCCCGAGACCTTCGTAGCAGGAGGAGCCTCAACACTTGTAGAGGTCACTAGGGCGCTTGGCGCTACATCTCTGCGCCTAGCATCATCAAACAAGAGAATCATCAGTTAGAATGTCTTCAGTCAATAGCTTCGATATGACCCTGTCCAAATGGGAGAGATTCTTACCTTACTCGAAACCCTGCCCATTTCTGGGATTTCGAGGATGGTTCCCCGAGAAAAAGAGGATAGTCGTCATCTGTCCTGGTCTTCCTTTTCCTGAATAGGACACTGTCCTTTTCTCCCTGTGTGCATGAAAATCTATAAGAAAACACCTAAGGAATGATGGAAACTAAGACTGTAAGGGTCCTTACCGGAGTAACTTCTTCTGTCGGTAAAGATGAAGCTACTGGTCCTGGAGCTCCCTGGACCACAGGCACTGGAACTTCTTCCGTGACCATGAGTTCGGTAGGGGTCGCGGGATCCTGTTCGGTCATCCCGGCCTCTCCTGTCGTCAGGAGTGGAGTACTCACCGCTCCAGGACTGGCAGGAGTCCTTTTGCAGTGGATAAGAGGAATGTCATCCTCCTCTTCCTCGCTCCCTTCATTCTTTACGACGAAGAAGTAATTTCTACTCGTACTTGGGGTTACAGGGGGTACTGAATATCTTACCGCAGACTTTTTCGTGGTAAGGGTTTTCTTCTGCGAAGAAGCCTCCCCTAGAATCTTCTTAGGCTTTTTGGGAGCAGGCTCCTTCGCTACGCGCTTCGAAGGGTCCTCTTCAACCTCCTCGCTTGGATGCATCGCCTCAGCAAACTTCCCCAGAAGCTGTATTATACAACATGCTCTTGGTAATACAAGACAAATGGGTGATTTACAACATAGCTTGTAAGGAAAAGTCATACCTTTCGGCGCTCTTGCTTTAGATCATCACCGGCGTTGATTAAGCTCTGGGGGCGAGGCAATCCCTTGGCTCCCTCCATAGTGGCGTTGTACGCCCGAAGGAGGTAGTTTGTCCGTTTTTCGATTTCGGACAAAGAAAGAGCTGTGTCACAAACAAGCATGTTAACAAATACAACATTTTTTGTTCAGTAAAAATGTATGTTTTGCTGATTAAAGGACATTCCATTATTGTAGTCCAGGGTACTGTCTGCCATGGACTGGATTTCCCAAGCTGGATGAGCCCTTTCACGCAGGGGGCTTATCCGGTTGTTCACAAAGTCGCGTATGATGTTGTGCGCAGTCAGGCCTTGTTGGACTAAGTGAAGAATGGCTTGGGCTTGTTTCTTCTGCTCTGCACTCAGAGCAGGAAGGGAGTCCAACTCACTGGCCTTCTCCGGTCGGCTGTTCACGAACCATAGTGCGCTCTCCAACGGAGGGGTGCAGTAGAACCATTTCTGGTACCACCCATATACAGAATCCCGAAGGGGCGGGAAGGGGTACTCTTTCTTCTCCCTTATTCGGAAGTAGATGCACCCAGCGGCATTGGCACTCTTCGACCATGCCGAGAAATAGAAGCGCCGGAAAAGCTCCACGCTTGGAAGCACACCGACGAAGGCTTCACAAAGGTGCTAGAAGATCGCTAGAATGAGAACCGCATTGGGATGGAGATTCACTAACTCCAACCCATAATGCTCCAAGATTCCCTTTAGGAACTCGCTCTCCGGGAATCGGAACCCGCAACGCAGGTATTCTTCAAAGACTACCAATTCGCCCTCTTGGACGATTGTGGTTTCTTGATCTTTCTCCGCTGGCCGCTAGTTGATCAGCAGCCGCGGAGGGAGAATCTCTTCCTTCTCTAGTGCCACCAGACTCTCTTCTGTATGGTGGACGAATCGGCTCCAAGATGCCATTTCTTGCGAAGGATTGGGAAGAAAGGTGGCGACTTTGGAGGCGACGGAGATGAGGAATGCAAAAGTGGGTTTTGTGTGGCGAGAAACTCTAAGGCAAATGAAGGGTTTTGGCTTGTAAAGTTTCCTCCGGAAGCTACCCTCTCCTTTTATATGCCCGAGACAACCTTTCGTCGAATACTTTATTAATTTCCCATAATGGGTGCCTTCTCTCTGGAAACCTGTTATGCACTCCCTACAGTAAATCTGGAACAAAATATATTTTTATTGTTTGTTCGGAATTCGGGGGCTAGGGTGTACACAAAAACATGAAAATTTTGCAAAGATTATGAAGAAAATGATCCTTCACGTCTTTTGTAGACTAATTTTTATGTGTTGATCACAATGCATTTCTATGATCGTCTCAAGATTTGCACGTTGATCACAATGCAATTCTGTGATCGCTGCAAGTGGGTAATCGCAACATGTGTGGTTACCATCTGATCAAGGTGTTATGTTCGGATCGCGGTTTCAGTTCTGATCGCAATGCCAGTACTGGTCGCGGTGTAGCACATTAACGTGTTTCTGATCGGAAAAGTTGTTACTTCGGATTTACCTGTATATGGTCGCAAAAGCATTCTTGTGATCATGTTTTCTCACATTGATTGTGAAGAGTTTCAATTCAGATTATAACTCTTGCATAATCCTTCTTGAGAAATCAAGGTGTGTAAGGTAAAAGAAATTTTTATTTCTAGCAATCTGTACGTACAAAAGGGATACAGACGACCAGAGCATTGACCTGATCCGAGAGAAGTTTACAAAGTTCTCCTAAGGGCATATTGGCGTTAGTAGGATCTACACTGATCACCCCAAGAGAACTAGAAACTACTCTAAGTCTATCTACACCATCCCGAATCAGAGAAGCACTACTATTCCTGATCGTATCGGAGAGTTCTCGCTGCTGTCGAGCATAGTCCCTGTCCAAGCGGAATTGGTGCGCCTCTTCACGGGAGTTGTCATAACATTCTACCAGGTGCAGAATGGCCGAAGACATTTCTTCGGTCTTCTTCTCCAGAGCCTCTTTTTCCTTCTGGAGAGTTTGTTTGAAGGAGAGAGGTTGGACCTCAGCAGGCTGGTCGCTGGGGCTCCAGAAATTTTGATCTCCTGCACATATATGTGTTAGTTTTAGAAGATAAAACGACCAGTAGAGGAAATGAAAATAATTACCAATCCTCGCTGTAAGATTGGACGGGAGGATGAAGTGTTCCCCCCAGAAAGTAGATCACCCGACAAAAGTCGGGAACCATCAAGTCGTGGAAGTGCAACTTTCCCACGAGAAAATTGATCACCCAACAAAAGCTGAGGATCATCTGGTCGCAGGAATGCAACCTTCCTACCAGAAAATTGATAACCCATCAAAAGATGGGGATTGCTTGATCGCAATGGAGAAAGCTGATCAGAAGAATGAGAAAGCTGATCAGAAGAAGGAGAAAGCCTCGAAGGACTATTATGGATCTCCAAAGGTGGAGATGAAGGTTCGACCTGCCAAGTTGCATGGACAGGGAGAACTACATGGGACAAGGAAGGAGAGCGCAATGATGCATCCCCAACCTTTGTACTGCTGGAGGATCCCTCGTCAACCTTGGGTTTCTTCCCTGGAGGAACTAGCTCTTCGGTCACCTATGAATTCCCAAAAAGCATTTTGGAAATGATCATAATATGAAATGGCGACTTGAACCAAAAGTTCCAGAGAAGACTTACCTTCTGGAAGTCCTGGTCAAGTTCGGGTATACTTCCTCTTCATCACTTTCAATCTCAATGATGTTCTTGAAGTCTTGATCTGCCAGTGAGGAGAAAACAGAAGAGAAGATAAGATAGCTATGGAAAAGACTTAGTCGAGAAAAAGACTTGTGAAGTTTTAGGGCTAATAGGCTTCGGTATTTATAGCATCCAAGGGTGACAGTTCGTTTTTTGAATGCCTCGAGTTCTTAAAACATATTTAAAATTTTATCTCTGGTTAAAAAGCAATTGAGCAGCGCTATCATTACCTGTCAAAAACAACCTGGGGGCCGTCTCAGGAAATAAACCGTCGCACGTACTGCGCCACTAAGTGTGGGAGTTGAAGCGTCGGGTCACTTATCCAATGCAGGATTAAAATTTGAAGTAAATATGTCTCTTCATTTTCTTCAAATTTGGGGGCTAGCTGACGAGGATTGTTACCCGAGCTAGTTCGGAGTAATGCACATCTGGTTCAAGACAGATTCGAACCAGACAAGTGTCCGGAGGTCCGTTGCTATGATCTCAGACAACCCAAGAAGTGCAGACACATGGTCGCAGGCTTTGCGCGATCATGAGATCGCAGACGTTACGCGGTCAGGAGACTGCAGACAGTGCGCGGTCAGAAGGTCGTTGACTACTCTCGACTAGGATGACTCGGGATTGCTTAAGCTCTGCAACAAGCATATCCCGAGAATCACAAAGATCCTTCCACGTATGAAGACAACTGCCAGGGAGTTAACATGTGCAATTATCCCTCAATTGCACGTGTTAAGCCTGCGTGGAAGTTAAGTGCGGTTATCAAAACTGCACCCAAGCAACCGTTCAAATCCGTTGTGCATTGGCACCCTTTTAACCAGTATAAAAGGGTGAGAAAATGTACCAAACAGAGGAGACAGATCCCAAAGATCCGACACAAGAAGACCTCAAGCTTTCATAGGCTAGTCTAGTCGTGTTTTAGACAGTCACACAGAAAATATCTTCGCCTGTGATGATCTTTTCTACAACTTTGTAACCTTTCTTTCCATACATAGTGAAATCACAACAAGACGTAGGGCTATTACTCCCACCATCGAGGGCCCGAACCTGTATAAATCTCTATGTGCCCCAACTGACATTGTTCATCATCCCTTTCCAGAGGGACACCCTGAAAGGTCTCAAAACTCACAAATTCTGCATAAGTTCGAGTAAGGACCTCGAGTCCGAATCGTCGACAATCGCGTTTCTCCTAAAGGAGGGTAATATCTTGGGCACATTGTTCGTGTTGATCACAATGATCAAATTGGTTAACACGAACAGAATCGATTCGAATTTCCGTGGGTAAGACAGCCTCAACACCATATACTTGTTGGAAAGGAGTCTCACATGTAGCTCGACTACAAGTAGTGTGTAGAGCCCATAGAACGGAGTAGAGTTCATCTACCCAAGCCCTCGAGCACATCTTAAGGCGATCGAAAACACACTTCTTGATGCCTTGTAATATCTGCCCGTTGGCACGTTCAACGGCTCCATTGCTCTATGGATGAGCCATATATGCAAAGCACACTTTGGTCCAAATATAGTTGCAATAGTCTAAAAAGAGACCACTAACGAACTGGGAACCATTGTCGGTAATAAGACGATTTAGAACACCAAATCGTGTGCTAATATTCTTCTGAAAGAATTTCTTCGCCACAGCGGCGGTAACATTGCGGACTAGTTCAGTTTCAATCCACTTGGTAATGTGTCAATGGCTACGAATAAGAACTTGTACCCATTAACTGCTTGGGGCATAGGACCCACAATATCTATTTCCTAGACCGCAAAAGGCCATGTTAGAGGAATAGTTTGTAAGGCATATGCACGCTGATGGGCTTTTCTTGCATGAAATTGACATTGAGGGCATGTTTTGACCAAATTCTTGGCATCATCAAGTGCCGAAGGCCAATAAAAACCCTGTCATAATGCTTTTCTGACCAATGTCTGATATGACGCGTGTGCACCACATACACTGTCATGGATTTCTTTCAAGAGGGATTTACCTTCCTCTTGAGATATACAGCGCATGAATACTCCTTAAGTACCTTTCCTACATAAAATTCCATCAATGATTTTATAGAGACGCGGCTTTCAAATTAACCGATCACTTTTGGTGTCATCCTTGGGCAAGGTCCCATGTTCAAGATAGATCCGCAATGGTCGAGTCCAATCTTCTTCATGTCCAAGGTTGGCGATGTGAACTGTCACCAAGTCATCCTCGACCGAAGCCATGATCTAGGGGTGTTTTAAGTGTTCAATGAACACTCCTGCAGAAGCGGATGTGCGTGAGGACCCAATTTTTGATAATTGGTCTGCGAGTATATTATCCTTTCGTGGGATATATTGGACTTCAAAATGACACAAGTGTTTTTCCAATTTCCTCACTTCCCCTGGGTAATGAGCCATCGTCTCATCGGAGGTATTGTACTCCTTGTTTACCTGGTTTACGACTAGCTGTGAGTCTCCCCTCACCACTAGCCGACGGACTCCAAGGAACTTTGTTGCTCGAAACCCTGCAATAAGACCTTCATACTCTGCTGCATTGTTGGTTGCAACAATGTGTAATTGAATGACATACTTGAGTTGGTCGCCCTGAGGCATCATTAAGACTACTCCAGCCCCTGAGTGTTGAAAACTGTGAGAACCATCAAAATACATCGTCCAATGGTCGGAGCATTGTAAATCTTTAGATTCTTGTGAAGGAGAGTCGGGATTAGTCCATTCGACCACAAAGTCTGCAAGAATTGGAGATTTAACTACTATGCGAGGGGTGAAATGGATGTCAAATGCTCCAAGTTCCACTGTCCACTTCGCAATGCGACCAAATTTCTCTGGATTTTAGATAATATCTCCCAATGGGAAGGACGAAGGCACAGTAATTTTTGTGTGCTTTAAAGTAATGTCGTAACTTACGGGAAACCATCAGAAGTGTGTAAAGTAGTTTCTGGACCTCAGGATAACACTCATTTGGTCCATAAAGTACTTCACTTACATAATAGATTGGTTGTTGTACACCTTCTCTCTCCATGACCAGAACTACGCTGACTGCATGAGGGGTGACCGCAAAGTAAAGGAGTAGTGGCTCCCCCAAATTTGGAGAAACTAGTACTGGCAGACTAGACAAATATGCTTTGACCTCTTGAAAGGCTTTTTCGGCTTCATCCGACCAGGTAAAAGCATTGTGCTTGCGAAGAGCCTTGAAGAAAGGCAATCCGCGTTCGCCTAGTCACGATATGAAACGGCTTAAAGCCGCCTGTTAGGCTCTGGATGTCCTTCATGGTCGAAGGAGATCTCATTTGTTCAACGTCCCTGATTTTTTCAGGATTAACCTCAATGCCTCTCAAACAAACAAGGAAACCCAAAAGTTTACCAGAGGAAACTCCGAAGGAACACGTTAAGGGTTTAACTTTATTTCATGCTTGTTCAAATTACAGAAGGTTTCAGCAAGATCTTCTATGTGATTAGAGCTTTTCAATCTTTTTACACCCAAATCATCGACCTAAGCTTCTAGGTTATACCCCAACTGGGAAAGAAAGGTCTTTTGCATCAAGCGCTGGTACGTGGAACCGGCGTTCTTGAGACCAAATGGCATTCTGACACAGAAATAGGTGCCAAATAGTGTGATGAAGGCAATTTTCACTTCATCTTCTTCTGCCATGCTAATTTGATGGTACCCTGAGTAAGCATGCAAGAAGCTCATCAATTCGCAACCCACTGTAGAATCAACCAACTAATCGATGCGAGGAAGGGGAATATCATCCTTCGGGCAGGTACTGTTTAGACTGGTGTAATCGACGCACATGCGCCACTTACCATTTGACTTTAGGACCATGACCGGGTTCGCATGCCATTCATGATGATCGACTTCATGAATAAATCCCGCCTTCTGGAGTTTGTCCAACTCCGAATGGATGGCTTCTTGCTGGTCAACAGCAAAGCGTCTGAGCTTTTGCTTTAATGGTCGTTGTCTAGGCCGAATTGCTAGCTTGTTCTCAATTACTTCCCTTGGGACTCCAGGCATGTCGGATGGTCTCCACGCAAACACATCTGAGTTAGCCCGGAGGAAACTAACGAGCTCGAGTTCCTATTTGTCGTCCAGGCCTGATCCAATCTGAATGGTTCTGGTCGGATCATCTGGGTACAACGGAACTAGCTTTAGCTTCTCCTCTGGTTGTGGGGCAACTTTGATCGTATCTGAGGTCATGGTCACATTTTTAACATCCCAAAGGGGAAGCTGATCCACCAACTCTAGAGATAGCTGATCACAAGTAAGTGCCGTGTTCCGGCTGCCTCGGACCGAAATAATGCCATTGGGGCTGGTAGCTTTTCACATTGATAAGCATAATGTGTTGCCACCATGAACTTAGCAAGTATTGGCCTACTAAAAATAGCGTTATATGCCGAATCACAATAAATGACATCAAATATAATCAATTCTGTTCGAAAGTTATCTGGTTCTCCCAATGTTACCGGTAATACAATCTGCCTCATCGGCATCATTGAGGGACCAGGATTATCCCATAAAACGGGTGAATTATGAATTTAATCTTCGAACGAGGAATTTGCATCTTGTCGTGGTATAACATATACTACCGGCAGGTTTCACAGAAAGACTTGAAACAGGAATGACGGTGCAAGCTAACCGAGCGACCGGTCACTTCCCACTGGGAAACACATCAACTAACACGGTTATTTTTATATAGGTTCGGGTCCCGGTGGGGGCCCTAGTCCTGTCGGCGCCCTCCGGACATGAGTCCACTGGGGAGGTGCTCTCTCGGGGAGAGAGGTCTCCAAGGAAGCTATTGTTTTTGAGTGTGTAAAATGAATTTGAATCGGTCACAAATGAGGTACAAGGGGGGTATATATAGGCCCCAAAACATGCAAAAGGACTAAAGAGCCCTAGCTATGGCTGTCAGATTGAGGGGCATTGACACCAT
Organism: Pharus latifolius; assembly: GCA_019359835.1. Taxonomy (NCBI): domain Eukaryota; kingdom Viridiplantae; phylum Streptophyta; class Magnoliopsida; order Poales; family Poaceae; genus Pharus; species Pharus latifolius. The sequence continues at coordinate 59,050,508 of CM033326.1, read as the reverse complement.
TTCACCGGCCGAAGGGCTTGGATGCTTGACAAGTGTCCTCGCTAGTTCCCAAGGCGCTCTTGACGTCACCCGCACGTGACCTCGCGTGTCCTCGCACGAGAGGCCTTCGTGACCTTTCCTGGAGAACGTCCAGGATTTCTCATGGAGGGCATCCGGGACTTTCCCCGGTAGTTCCCCGGGACGTTTCATGGTAGACGTCCGGGATTTCTCACGGGGATCGTCCATGTCGCGCCCCCAGACTGGGACAACGACTACTCCTGTAGAGACCTAGCTCGCTGCAGCTAGTCCCAAACCACAACCCTTTGACTTCCCAGGATGAGTCAAACACAGGAGTATATTACATTGCAACAGAGTACTCACAAAATATTAAGCAGTGTGGCCTGCTGGCCTTAATATTACATAAAGAGGATTACAATGCCTACAAGGCATTCAAGGTTTAGCAAAATATTTAACTACGCAGCAGAAGATAGGTGACCCTCCCACAAAAGAAGTTGACGGCAGAACAACACACTTCAGGGTTCTGGTGGAACTGATTCTCCTCCTTCTGGATCCACGTAGTACTCCGTGCCATCATCTTGATCAAAGTAGGCTCCATCTATTGAGTTGAATGTTGCAAGGGTGAGCACTTACGTACTCAGCAAGTCATAGGTACGAGTAGATACATATAGTAGTGATGATATGAACCTAGACTAGTCAAGAATTATGGATATTTGTAAAATAATCTTTTCCTTTCTCATCTCATCTTATGGCAGCACTTTTCATAATATAACATCATCATTCATGTTCACTAGATTATAGCACTACCGCGACACGTCGACACACGACAGCCCACGGCAGCACTCCTTATCATGACAACACATGTCATTTGGGTAATCTTGATTAAACATATTTTATTTAGAAAATAGTACTTGTGTCACACCCCGTGGATTTAATCCACCGCAGCAGACTCCTATAAATCCGGGAGCTCGGAGTATTCGAATACGTTTTTAACTCTGCAGAGAGGTGCCAATTTACCCACAAGATATTCCACTTTCAAGCCTTTCCTATCATAACAAAATGATTGGACCCCTGACTCACTTCATACTGTGAGCGGCAAGGTGGAGATAACAAGAACTTTTGTTATGTTTTACTCACAATTCACCCCCGACCCTGTGGCTCTCAGCGAGGCACAGTTGTGGCAGGTTGTATCCAAACCTCCACCCCTTTGCTTATTCCCATTACTGGGTCAGCGTGCTTAATCACTTTCAGTGATATGTGTGGGAGCCACGCTCCGTGTTTATCGTGCATCACTACACATCTCATGCAGGGGTTTCATGTGCGATCCACATAATTACTTGTTCAGGCCTGTCCCATACCAGGCTTGCGGTTAGCACGTTGTTCATGCCACTAGACGCACAACACAAGGTTCTAGTCCTTATATGCCAGTGACCAGACCATCCACAATCCTGCACCTTCAGTGCCTGCATTCCTTTGCAGTCTAGCACCTCCAGTGCTACAGCCATCCACACCATTTTTCTGGTCACGGCTAGGGGTTTTATTTCATGAATATAAGTATATAAATACATATAATAGTTCATGGCTCAAAACTTGTTTATTTCACATTTCACAGATAACCAGTCTAGTACTGCCAATTTCATAAATGAACCATTCTCAATCTTTCACATGCAATATTGCCTATATTCAAGGTTATATTATAGCAACATTTAAAATATAGGTTCAAGATGACCAAGGATATGACTTGCCTTCCGCGTCGTAAAATACAGCAGTCGATGACGGGTCAACAGCAAAATCTTCAAGGTCAGCTTCTGAATCTGCTCGACGACAAACAATCACACAATAATTACTTATAATATTTAAAATGTTTTAAGACTTATATGCAGAAATGCTTAACAAGAATGATTGAACTAAACTGGAGATAATTTGAACTGCAAACTGAACTGAGTCGAGATTCTAGGGTTTCAAGGAATTTGGGCTAAGGATGGTGATTAGATAATCTTAGGGTTTCAGGTTTACGATAGGGATAACAATTTGTGGCTGGTTTAATCAAAACAACGAATGTCAACAGATCGACATTCGGATCGAATCTTGGACATAGCTTAAGAAAAGCTAGGATGCTTATCCCAAGTTGTGGTAGTAGAAGAAAATGTAGATCACAACTCTACAAATTCAGTGGACAAAGTGGATTTCAAATTGCACAACCAGAAGTGGGTAAAAAAGGTCAATGCCACTGGCTGACAAGCTCTGGCATAGAGCTGACAATGCCAAAAACTAGGGCTTAGCATAACTTTTGATCTGGAGCTCCAAATGATGCATCACTTTGTCTGGGAGGTAGGCTTGAGTAACAGGAACAATTAAGTTAACAGGATCTAGGGCAGGAAATGGCTGGAAAGCAAGAAATTTGATGATGAACAGAGATGAACTGGCTGCACTGGAGCAGTTCTGGACACAAACTTGGCAAAGCTATATCTTCCAATCTAGGCCGATCTAGGTGTCGGGCTAGAAGACAAAAATGCTCAGGAAGTTAAGGCACACGCAGTGGACAAAGAGATTTGAGCTGAAACGGCCGGGAACACTTTTCCGGTCATCGGCGCTGGAGAAGAAACACTGGATTTGGGCATTTCCAACACAGGCCGTTTGAACTCGATTCCTTGCTCTAGGAGTGATAGAAGGGTATGAGTAAGCTACTGGCGACGTCAATTTGGCCGGAGGTTCGCCGGTGTGGCTTGGCGACGAGAGCCAGCAACTGATAAATTGCAAAATCGGGGATAGCTTCAAATTGGGCTCAATTGATTGTTCTAAGTTCACAGGCATGCTTGATTTAGCTTACTGATCAATTTTGATTACAGATACGAGAGCTAATTTGGAGTAATTTGAGCTACATTGCCGGAACAGGGCATTCTTCGACTTTCAGCCATTTCCGGCGATCACCGGCGTTAGAGTCCACCGGAGAGTAATTAGATGCTACAGTACAATCAGGAGGATGAGAGGTACTCACTGCTAGCTTCAATTTGGCAGGAGATGCAGTGAAGTGAGCTGGCACCGTGAGCTTCCTCGACGGCTCGCCGGAGAAGACGACTGCAGCGAGGAAATTTGGAAATTGGTTAAGTCCTGGTGATGTGTGGAGGGAGCTGCTGAGCACAGGAGTGCTTATATAGGCCAGGCGAAGATGGCGAAGGGGGAGGCAACGAAGTGATTGACTGCTGTGATGAGGTTGCTTGCGTGCTGGACATCAGCGGCGAAGACACAGCAAGGAGCGGTGATGCGACGGCGCACTGGCGAAGTAAAGCTGTTGCTACCTTGGGACTCAATCGTGTCGGGCAGTGCAAAGCGGTGGCGACAACGGCTGGCAAGGCAAGCGACGTGGCAAGAAGATGCTGACAACAGTCACTGCTGGTCGCGCGGGGAAACAGGCGCTGGTCGTCGACGTTGCAGCGGCGCTGCCACGGTGACGGCTAAGGCGAGGACACGTGCGCAACAGCATGCACGATCAAGTTGCAGGCGAAGCTTGGCCGGCGGCGAACGTGCACGGCGCAAGGAAGCAAAACACGGTGAGGCTTCTGGTCGTGTACAGCAGTATACGGCCTGGTCGAAAATGGACTGAACTGCAGTTTTAATTCTTTGAGTTTTGGACTGAAATGTAAATCTGGAGATTTGGTAGGTTTAAACTGAAATTGATTTCACTAATCTGGTGGATTATATTCAACAATGTATTTGGCAAAGGTAATTGATAAAATTTGACACATTTGAATAGTTTTCGATACGAACTGAAAATAGGGTAATTTAGGGTAAAGTAAGGTTTAAGCTTTGTCGATTTCGAATTCTGGCATTTAGGGTTCGATTTTGATATCTGCACAGAAGAGAAACTTGTGGCAAATAGCATTTTGAGAAGATTTGCCGAAGAGATTTTGAGTCTGAAGTTAATCTGGAGATTCTAGCCTTTTTGGGTTTTCAGATATCAGATAAGGACTAATTGGCGATAACTCTTGGACTGATTTGTGAAAATCGTCTAGATGGTGAAATCTGGCTGTCAACTTTTTATATTAAGGTATTGACATACCCATGATTATATTCCAGGAATAATCTAGTCTGAACTTGGTCAAGATTCAGATTAAATCTGTATTTCTGAAACTTAGGGTATTTGGGTAATATAAGGTATTTCTGTTTTCGAAAACAGAAGAAGTTGATAAATCTGGAATTTAGAGATAGAATTGGATCTAGGTTCTGAAGACTTTTAAGTTCAGAGTAACTGATAGATCACATCTGAACAATTTGATCTTGATTTGAGGTCATAGGATAGATTTTGGAGATTTTAGGGTTTAGGATAGATACTGATCTGGCTATTACTACAGATACATGCATGCATGCTATTTATGAAAAAGGAAGTTTTCACCCCTAACTCAGGGTGTTACAGTCCAGGACTTCCCCGGTAGCCCTCCAGGACTTTTCCCGGTAGACGTTCGGGATTTATCTCGGTGGATGTCTGGGGTTCGTCACGGTCTTCTACGGGAGACCTCTGTGTCTTTTCCTGGGAGGCCTTTGTGATTTCTCGTGAGAGGCATCCACGGCTTGGAGAAATGCCCGTGGTCATCTACAAGGGACCTGCACGGCTCCTCCCGGAAGGCCTCTGGGATTTTCCGTGGAAGGCCTCCGGGACTTTACCTGATAGCCCTCCGGGGCTTTCCACGGAAGGCCTTTCTGACTTTGCCTAGTAACCCTCTGGGGTTTTGCTAAGTAGCCCTTCAGGGTTTTCCACGAAAGGCCTCCGGACTTTGCCCGATAAGGGCTCTGCCCGGTAGCCCTCTGGGGTTTTCAACGGAAGGCCTTCGGGACTTTTCCCAGGAAGCGTCCAGGATTTTCCCCCAACAACAGCCCCCGAGATCCTCGGGGACATGTGTCCCCGGAGGGTATGCGTAGAATTTGGCCGCGGGCGACGCTTCACCTTCCGGGACACTCCTCGAACCACGCTCGACGCTTCAGCTCCCGGGCTATTTACCCACGTGAGCCCTCGATTCGCGCGTGCACGCGTCGTACAGCATCTTGATCCTCACACGGCCCTTTGATATCCGCGTGATGGTTTGAGTCGATGGCCCAGATGAATCTGGGGACACGTGGCACCCATCTGAGGCCCCCTCCATCACTTAAAAATAGGGGGGCCTCGGTCCAAACACTCATTTCTTCTAACTCCAGACACTCGCTTTCCTGGAAGCGCGCCTTTGCTCTCCCGATAGCTTCGTTTCCCGGTAGCACCTTTCCCCAGAAGGTTCCATTACACCACTATGGCACCGAAGGGTTGACCCAAAGCATCCGAGCTGCCTCTGGAGGAGGTGACCCCGGACTTCCTCGGCACGACCGAGTTCTCCGCGCAGGACCTCGAGGGCCTGCTAGGCCAGAAATACTTCGCCATCGGGGACGTCCGAATCACCAGGCCGGAGGAGCAGGCCCCGAGCCCCTGGGAGGGGGACGTGGTGCCCTTTGAGGCCTTCGTGGAGGCGGGCCTCTGGCTCCCGGTGCATCCATTGCTCCGGGAGTTTCTCCAGGAGTACTGACTCTCCATCAACCACCTCACCCCGAACACCCTCGTCCAGATGGGGTTGTTCATATGGCTGTGCGAGACAGTCACCGGGGGGAAGGTAACCCTCTGGCTCCTCCGGTACTTCTACGAGCTATCGGCGAGGGGCCTGTTGGTGATGAAGGGCGGCCCCAAGTCTGCCTTTGGCTTGGTGATGATGCAGCTCCTATCGGGCCGTGCGGATGAGTACTCGGTGCAAGCCTCCCGAGACCACTGGGGGGATTGGCTTCGGAGGTGGTTCTACCTCCGGGTAGATGACCCAGAGGTCACCTACTCCCCGGAGCCGTCGACCTACAGTCGAGCGGGCGGCCCGGTGGCCCACGAGTGGTCCAAGGAGGAGATGGACCTCCTGACCCGGATGGCGGAGGCCCGGGTCCGGAGGTCCATGAGGGACCTTGCAGAGGAGCTAGCGCTCCTACGGGTGGCACCCTTCAGCCTGCGCCGGGCGACGGGATTCAGCAAACCTCTTGTTTTCCTTTTCTAGGCCGGTCCCACGACCGCTCCCGGGAGGTGGCGGTCCTCCTCCTCGGGAGATACTACGAGGATGAGCATGACTGGGTCGTGCGCGTCATCGGGGAGGGTCCTCCCTGGAATCTCGTAGCCGAGGCCTTTGGGCTTCAGCTCCGCATCCGAGTGCCTCGTCCCACCATTAGCTCGCATATGAGGGGGAAGGAGGCAGCCGGGGGGCCTTCAAAGCACACTCGCGCGAAGAGCCCTGCGAAGGCCCGGGCTCCTTGGCGGGGACTCCCACCAGGACGCCGGCGAAGATACCGGCAACGGTGCCAGCGAAGACGCCAGCGAGGGCGCTGGCCACTTCCTCGGCAACGCCTCCGGTTCCTCTGGAGATGACGTCTCCGAAGGTGGGACGTTCTGGGCCAACGGGTGGCCCGGCTCTGTCATCATCCCGTCTCATCTCCCCAAGCACCGACTGTCTAGGGGAACTGGTGGCGGGAGAAGGACATGGGTCAAACTCAGATCTCTGGGGGCCCGCCTGCGAGGGAGGCTCAGTCCGGCTCAAGGCCCCGAGGGGGCCCTCCCGATGGCGTCCTTCACCGCCCCGGAGTCCCCTCCCCCGAAGGCTTTAGCGCCCTTCCTGCCCGGGAAGCGCAAGGGTCTCTTCATCCGCCTTGGAGTCCCGGGCCCCACGATGGACCTGTCGTCCGACTCCTCCAGTAGCAGGGGCTCGGACGACATCATCGTGATGGGTGGGAAGGTCCCCCGGTGGGGGTCTCCCAAGGACACGCCGAGGGGAGGCTACGAGGAGATCCTCTCCTTCGGACTACAGGTGAGTACCGCCCTTGTGGGCTCTTCACTTGGTCTTAGTAGATTGCCTAACCCTTTCATCGTTTTAGGCTGTCATGTCAGTCCGGGAGTTCCAGGCTCGGGTCTCTGAGCGCCTCTGGGCGGCCGAGGAGGCCTTAGCCTCCGAGTGCTCCAAAAAGGACAAGGCGCTCGGGGACTTGGCGGCGGCCAAGGAGCAGTCCAAGAAGGACCGGGCGCTTGGGGAGCTGGAGGCGACTCGGGCGTGGCTCGTCGCCGTCGAAGACACCGCCTCCCTACTCCAGAGGGAGTTGCGCACGGAGAGGCAAGCTCTCCATTAGGCTGAGGCCTCGAGTGCCGCTGCGGTGAAGACCGACAGGAAGATGATCTGCTCAGCCCTCGAGGGGCCCATGGTCGAGCTCGGATTGGGGAGCAGCCTCGACCAGGTGCCATCGTCGGTCCAAGAGGCCGCGTATTTCCATGATACACAAGTCTCTTTAATCTCGGTGGTCGCTGATGTCCGGGCCCAGGGCCTCGCCATCCCGGCGATCAGTCTCGCGGCCGCTCTTGTGGAGCACTGCGGAGCGGGCGGCCAGGTCATTGGGGAGCTGCTTCCCCAGACCATCCCCGGCTAGTTTGAAGCCCGGCGATAGGGGCTCGATGAGTTGGCCAGGGTCCTCTTCGACCGGGTCTCGAGGCAATGGACCCGAATGGAGTGCCCCCAGCGACGGCGTCGGTGGCAGCGGAGGTTCCCCCGGGGGGGGGGGGACAAGAACGGGCAAGTATGAGCTCCCCCGGCCTTTTAATTAGGCTTTTTTTTGCTTTCTAGGGTTTTTGCTCCCGATAGTTTCTTAGAGGAAGCCCCAAAGAAGTTTGTAAATCCTTTCACAATGAAATGAAAAGATATTTTTGCTAAGTCTTCGTCTTATCATAAGCAGGTGTCCCAAGGGCTCACTCCCAAGAGGGGTGATAATTGTCATATCTGTGCATATTTTTCATATATTTTAATCCCCCGATCATGCACATTTAGTCATATAAGGTGGCATTTGCATTAATCATATACATTTTTATCATCAAATCAACCGTATTATTCGTTGTGTGATTTTATTGCAAGTCGACGTGATTTGGGTGGAATTTGACTGATGGAACGTAGTTCTTTGACTTTACCTGACCCTCGGTCAATTTTGGATAGAAGCACGTGATTCTACGGACACGTAGGAACTGACCGTGTTGTAATCGGAGTCTCCGGGAGCTCGGAATTTTAATTCCTTTCAGCCGAGGACCTTCCTGTAATTTCCTAAATCTCAAGCACTCTTTTACAAAACAGCCTACACTCAGAAATCTTAACCCTAACTCGAGATGGACCTTTTTGTGATTTCTAAAATCCCGAGGGCCTTTTTGCAGAATCACCTTTCTTCTCTAAACCCAGCCGCCGGCCACAATTCCTCTTTGAGTCTGATTTTTTCTTTGTTATCTTCTTCTTCTGCCTCCCTCCTCGCGATCCACACCTGCTACCACCACGCCAGCAATGACCAGGCTGTACGCCGCCGACGGAGCCACTTTTATCTTTCTCCTCCCTTCTCACTCATCCCCTAAACTTCAGCCGTTGTCTTCATCGCCATCCTGTCCTGATCCAGCTGTGCGCAATTAGATCTGTGCTACATCCTCTTCTTCCCCGCGTGCGCCACCATCGCCATCATGCCGATCCGCTGCCTCCCTCGCGCCGCACGGCGCCATCGCTGATCCCCCACCTCGCGCCAGTGCCACTGCTGCGCCGTCGCTGATCCCACACCCCCGCGTGCGCTGCTCTGGTGCCCTCTCTCTTTTCATCTACCTTTTCCCTCCTTCCTTCTCCTCACCGGCTGCGCCTCCGTCCCGTGCCGCCATCACACCACCGCCAGCGTCCTCTTCTTCCCCCAAAGTGCCAGATCCGCCGGATCTGGCCAATCCGCCGCACGTGCCGCCGCACCCGAGACGCACCACCTTCGACCCCGCGTCTTGCCGCAGAGCCACCGCCACTGGATCCACGCCGCCTCCGCCCGGCAAGCGCCGCCCTCACCGACCCGCCGCCGGTGGGCCATCTCCGCACCTCGCCGCCTCTGCGCCTCTCCAGCACCGTGCCACCTCCGACCGTGCCTCTGCACCGCCGCCGATCTCCCTCCATCACCCAGTGCGTCGCCGCCTCAGCGACGCGCTGCCGCCTTCTTCTTCCTCCTCCTTCCTCTACTGTCTTAATTTCTCACACTGCCACCTCTCGACTTCTCCCTCGCCTCTGCCCCCAAATCCGATGGTCTGTTTTCCTCTTCTCAAGCACCGATGACCATGACTTCTTCCTCCAGTGTAAGCCCTGCTTCCTCAGCGACTTCAACAACCTCACCGACCACGACCTCTGCTCCAACCACCCCGGCTCGACGACCACAGCTGCATTGACCACGACCAACTCCACGGCTACTTCCACCACAACAGTATTCAACTCCGGCGACCTCGAGTAGCTCAAGCTCTCCACAGCTGTCTTCTTCGATCGCAAGCTTCAACAAGACTCCATTACTTCTCCAGCTACTCCAGCAGTCATCACAACTAGTTCAACTCCTTTCACCCCTCTCTTGTTCTTGAATCCTATGAAGTGTTGAACTGGCAAACAATGCTTGTATGAGATGAACCAATATTGTAACTGAGATCCTCTGAAATGTCAGTTCTGAATCAAATGCTTAACTCCTTTTGAACCATATCAAATTCATCAGTTACAAGTAATTTTTGGTATTGTTAGAGCCATCTTGCCTATTCAGTGATGAGATGAAATCATCCTTTTGCTGTGTGTAGTATGATGACTGAGATGCTGAATGTTTAAATTTCAGTAATCTTTGAAGATTTCAAGCAATAGCTGATCAATTGCAAAATCAACTATTTTAATACCGCATTGCTCTTTTAATCTTGGCTTTCACTGCAAATCATTTACTGGAATGTGCTTGTTGTCTGGGATGCTCTTTGAGACTGAATTGAATGTCTCTTTAAATGAATGTTCTGAATTTAACTGATTTTGTTTGGTGATTTGTGATGATCATGCAAATATTCAATTCTAGTGCTACACTATTGACTTTGTGCTGAGTTATATAGAGAAGTTGTCTTATGCTTCATTTCTTTGATTTCCAGACATTAAACTTATTTTATGTTTAGACTGGTTTGCTTTCTTTGGATAGTTTGGGCGTGTTGTGCTGGTTGTTTAGTGTGAATTGAGATCCTAGTGTTTATTCTGTGCTTTTATGGTTTCGTAGATATATGCAGTAATTGGTGTACGATAGTCGTCTATGCAATCTCTCTCTTCGCTAGACCTCTATTCAATTATATTATATACTGCACATATTTACGATCATTACACATATTTAACACTAACAACGGGCTGTGATCTCACCTCTCTCTTCCTCTTCACTTTCTTCTGACATCCTCTTTCTCATTTCCGTTTTGGTTTTATTATCCACCGATCTAGTCTAGTTTTATATGTGTTTCACTTCTCTAGTCCCTGTGGAAAGAAGATAGAATACTTGCCTCATTGCATCGTCCTCGTTCTCTTGCGAGATGGTCTAGGCCGGTATCAAGGGGGTTCTCAAGCCCCAGGTGGTGCGGCCCCGGGGGGCTCCCTGGTGGCCTGGGAGCTCACTCTTGAGATGTTTCTGAGCCCAAGGTGGCATAGCCCAGGGGAGGTCCAAGTGGCTCTAACCCTGTTGGGCCTCACCGTCGGGGGGTGCACCAACTGCCCATCCCCCGAGCCCTCCTTTGGGAGAGTGTCGGAGAGTGCTCTCCGGGAGCTGATTCGGTTGCGGTGGCTTTCGGAGTGGCACTTAGACAATTTTGACAATTGTTGCGCCGAGCTATCTCCTCCAAAGCGGAGATCCCTGAGGGTTCCACCGCTTCAAATACGCCCTCCGGCCGGCTATGAGTACTGGCCGGAAGAACTTCTCTAGAGCACCCAATGGAGGGTCAGGTGTTTCCGGGGGGGTTGTCCTCCGGCCGGGATTACTAGGCGTAGTTGCCCACTGGGGGGGTTGTCCTCCGGAGTAGTTTCTCGCGGGAGCTTAACTCCTCGGGTCGTATCTTGTATGTGTCCGGGCATGGCTGCCTTGGGAGCACTTTAACCCACCGGGGGGGGGGGGGGGGGGGGGGTTGTCGCCCAGTTCGATGTATCAATAAAGTTTGAAATTTTCTTTGCGATGTCTTCGAAATTCTTTTGTTATTGTCTCCTGTTCGGGCCCGGGTCATCCCCCCCCCCCCACAGCGGGGTGCAGCTTGCCTCCGCGCGCTGTGGGTAAGGAACGAACAAGCCCGGACGTCAATAACTACTGGGGTCACATAGCCCTTGGTCAAAAGTTCCGAAGCACGACCATGAATTCTCCCGACCAAAAAATTTTCGGTAAGAATTTCCCCCAGTCGCCTTGAGAACAAGGAGCGGGTCAATGAATTCTCGGTAGAGAAAACACGAAGACCGGTATGAATTTCCCCCGGTCATCGTGAGAATGGGGAGCCGGCCGAGAAATTGCCGGTCGAAAATTTCTGAAGACAGGTGAGAATTCCCCCGGTCGCCGTGAGAACAGGGAGCCGGCCGAGAAATTCCCGGTCAAAAATTTCTGAAGACCGGTGAGAATTTCCTCCGGTCGCCGTGAGAATAGGGAGTGATCCGGGAGGATCTCCAAGTCCTGATCGCATGCGGCTTCGCGACCAAGTCCTGAACGCATGTGGCTTCGCGACCAAGTCCTGATTGCATAAGGATTCGCGACCTGGATGAGTCCGCGACCATGGATTGGTCCGCGACCAGGAAAAGGAATTCGTTCCCTGTTCGGAATTGTAATCCGATCCGAATGTGTATAACTAAGCTTATCTGTTTAGGATTAGTTATATGAGTCTAATACGTTTAGATCTCTAAGTCTGATACGTACTCATACGATTGGACTATAAATACCTTGTAATAGGTCTAGTTTAGATCATCGAATTCAATCGAAGAATCATAGAACTTATTTGAGTTTTAGACACTTATAGTTCTTTCGACATAGGTAAGTGTGCCTAACGTTCGACGTGTAAAGCCCTCTTTGAAATAAAGAGTTGTGCAATTACTTTGGGTTTCGGTATTTCCGAGTAAGATCCCGTTATTCCGCATATTAGAATCTGGGCGAGCCTAGTGCGAAAACCAAGGCTAGGTCTCAAACGGATCAGGGAGCCGACCGAGAAATTACCGGTCGAAAATTGTCGAAGGTCGGTAAGAATTTCCCCCGGTCGCCGTGAGAATGAGGAGCCGGTCGATAAACTCCCAATCGAAAATTTCCAGAGATAATCGAGAACTCTAAGATCCATAGAGGGGGAACACTCCCGGAGGAGGATGAGCCGATGGCCCGTAGGGGGATAAAGCCGCTCCCGCAGGAGGGTTCCGTGAACCGGCAGCAGGTTTAGAGTATTTGAGGGGGGACTAATCTCTCAAAGTGACTCCTACCGCAATTCATGAGAACTGGGTTTCCTCTTACACCCTTAGTCCACGAGGGGTTACTGTAAGCCACCCTACAAGAGCGGGGCTCCCGTCGTAGGGACTTTTAGGCTGTGGTAGCCTACGTCCTCACGGAGAGGGCATCCTTGTGAAGAGGGCATCCTCATAGAGGGGGCGTCGCCTTGACGGCAGAAAGATAAGAATCTGCAAAAATTCCAGAACTGAACAAAAAAGGCCATTTGTATTGATGGAAATTGAAAATACAACACCTCCCCCTACGGAACCGCGACGAGGGAGGGAATAGTGAATACAATGACTCCCCCCTCTTAATCGCGGAGGGGGAGGGAATGGTGAATACAGCATCTCCCCCTGTGAAGTCGCGGCGGGGGAGAGAGTAAGCCCGGAGGCTAGATGTAGAACTTGTGGAGCAAGGCCACGTTCCAAGTATGCTTCAACTCCTGGTCTTCGAGGTTGGAGAGCTTATAAGCCCCCGAGCCCAGGACCGTGGAGATCCCGAATGGGCCTTCCCACTTGGGGGAAACTTTTCCCTGGGCCTGGGGGTCAGTCACACCCTTGAGGACTAGGTCCCCAAGGCGGAAAGCTCTCTCGCGGATGCACTGGTTGTATGCACGCGCCATTTCGTGCTGGTTGATGGCGTGGTGGAGGAGCGCTCGGTCGCGCTCTTCCTCAATGAGGTCGACTTCTGTTGGGGGAAATCTCCACGCGGTCAAGTCCAGGTAAGTTCATGATTGCCCGGGGACAGTGGCCTCCGGTGCTTGCCCCGGGCGCCGCCATTTGGTCCCCGGGACTGCGCCCCCCGGGCATGCCCCGGGCGCCGCCATTTGGCCCCCGCGACCGTGCCCCCTGGGCATGTCCCGAGCGCCGCCATTTGCCCGGGGACAGTGGCCTTCGGTGCCTGCCCCGGGCGCCGCCATTTGGCCCCCGGGACCGTGCCCCCCGGGCATGCCCCGGGCGCCGCCATTTGGCCCCCGGGACAGTCCCCCCGGGCATGTCCCGGGCGCCGCCTTTTGGGTCCCCGGGACCCTGCTCTCCGGAAGGGGTCCCGGATGTCATCGCCCTCCTAAAAGGTAAAATCCCTGTTTGTTTATCACGTGCAGGTCACGCGAGGGACGCCTCGGAAATCAGCGACACCCGTCAAGCATCCAAGACGTTTGACCGGGAGAAGGACGGTCCTACCCTTCAATCCGACGGTGGCTTCCGGGGTAGTTTAGGCTTTTTGCTTCTTTTTGGGGCTATAAATAGCCCTTGTACCCCTCTGTTGTAAAGGATCAACTCATTATCATTTGGAATAGCTAATCTCACAGACGTGCTTCGGAAGCCTCTCCCCCGGAGAGAGCCTCCCCAGCCGACTCCGGTCGGGAGCGCGTCGACAGGACTAGGGCCCCCACTGGGACCCGAACCTGTATAAATCCTCGTGTCTTTTCTTGTGTTTGTCCGGCGGGGGAGGACCGGTCACCCGGTCAACTCGCGCTGCGTAATCTCCGCTAGGATCGTCTTCAAAACCTGCCGGGGTATTCTTAATACCACGACAGTTGGCGCCGTCCGTGGGGATCCGTGACGAATCGCCATGGCTCCTCCGAGAACAAGGGCCCGCGCCCTTCCCGGTGACGCTGGTCCCGGTGACCTGGCGCCACCCGTCCGGGACGCTGCTGTTCCGGCGCTTCCGTCCGGAGGCGACCATTCCCAGGTACCGCCTCCCACCTTTCCTCTCAATCTAGGTGCCTCCACCTCCGGGTCGCTCCCGGCGGCCGCGGGGACCTCGGCCGGGACGAGTTTCCCCCCGACGGCTCCCCCGGCTCCCCGGGATGCCCTGCTGGAGGCTCTCGTGGAGGGCCAGCTCCGCGCCCAGCGCTCTATGGACGAGCTCCTTAGTGTGTTGGCACGGCCCTCGGCCCCCACATTTTCGTCGCACCCGTATCCGGGGATCATGCCCCCGTTTATGGGATACCCAGCGGCCCCTCCGGCGCCAGGGGGGCTGTCTACCCCGTATGATCCCGCTGGGGGGTTCCCTCCCCCCGCGGGATATACTCCCGGACACTTCTCGGCACCCGGGCCTGTCCCAGTGCCGGGAGGCTATTTCATGCCCGGGCCCTTCGTGGCACCAGGGGGGTACCCCGTCCCCGGCCCGCTTCCGGGGCTGGGGGGCCATTTCATGCCGGGGGTTATTCCTACGCCGGGAGCCAGTCCCGCCCCCCGCGTTGCGTTTACCGCACAGGGGCCGGTCGACAGAGCAGCTCCCGTGCCTCAGCGAATTTCCCCCCGCATTGGCTTCCCAACCCCGGACGTCGCCGAGGGGGCTCACCCCCCACTGGTTCCGGATGTCACAGGGGCTTCCCCCTTTCCGGTCCCGGTCGTTGCCGCGGGGGCCCCCTCTTCGGATCCAAACGCCGCCCCGGGCGCCCCCTCCCCGGTTCCGGATGGTGCAGGGGCTCCCCCCTTTCCAGTCCCGGGGGCCGTCGCAGGGGGCTCCCCCCAGCAGGCCCCGGTAGCTTCCGGGCCGGCTGCTACAGTGCAGGAGCTCCCTCCCTCGGCGAAGCAGGTCCGCTTCTCCCGGGGGGAGGTCGAGCGAATGCATTCTCCCAGTCGCGGGGAAGAACTTCCCCCCGGTCGTTGTCGCAGGGAGCCTCGCTCTTGCACCGGTCGGGGGAAGAGACCAGCCGAAGAACCATCCTCCCCGGAGGGAAGCCCGGACGTCCGGGAATTCAGTCCCGGCCCGGAAGAGAAGCGTCGTCACCACCACTCTGGCGGCCCTCTTGGGCCGCTACCTGACTCGGATAACGAGGGGGCGTCCCCCGTTAAAGAAGACAGTGACTGGGGCTCCCCCCGGGAGGTGCAGGGGGCGAACCAGCCCCTGTGTCGAAGACTCCGCAGCATCCGATGGCCGCGGCCCTACCGTCCCCCGCACATCGAGCATTATAATGGCGAGGCGGACCCTTACGAGTTCGTGCAGATCTACTCCACAGCCATCTCCGCGGCGGGGGGGACGAGAGCGTCCAATGCAACGTCTTCCCCCTCTGCCTCACCGGCATCGCCCGCTCCTGGTTTTACAATCTGAAGGCGGGCTCCATCAAGTCTTTCTCGCAGCAGAAGTGGGAGTTCTGGGCCAACTTTCAGGGAAATTACGTACGCCCCCTGGATTCTTCACAGCTATACACAGTGTGCCAGAGAACCGGGGAGACCATCAGAAGCTTCTTCAGGCGCTTTGCCCAAATAAAAAGCAAAGTGGCCCACGTCCCGGACTCCACAGTGATCGAAGCCTGCAAAAGCGGGATCCTCCCGGGGGAACTCCACCGAAGACTCTCTCGAAGCTGCCCCTCTTCCGCCGACGAGCTCTTTAACGTACTCGAAAAGTACGCTCGTGCGGAGGAAGACGACATCTGGAAGAAGACCCAGGGGGTTCCTGCCCCCGCCGAGCGGGGGGCCCGGGATCCCCCCAGGTGCCCCAGGCAGGGGGGCCGTAGCGAACCACGGCCTCGGGACACTTTTGTCCTCGAGGGCGGAGGCGGCTCGCGCGACCCCCCGAAGGGCAACCGCCCTTTTCCCAAGCCGAGAGGCCATGGGGGGGGACAGTCTTCGCGCGGCCGCGAAGGCCCCGCGGGGAGAAGCCGGGAAGGACCGTGGTGCAGCTTCCATGGGTCCAGTACCCACGCCACCCGAGATTGCCACCAGCTGCTGCAGCACTTCGCGGCGTTCCTCGACCAGCGCGGGCAGGGGGGGGGACCCCGGCCTCCTTGCCCCCTCGGCCAGCTGTTCCGGCCCTTCCCGCTCCCGCGGGGGGCAGCAGGTGCAGGAGGGGGAGCCTTCAGATGCTCTCCCCTTTCAAACTTCTCAGCGCCGCATCAACGTCATCGTAGGGGGGTCCGCTTCCGGGGGGGATTCCAAGCGCCAGCGCAAGGAGTACGCGCGAGAAGTTAAGGTAGTGGGGGTGCTACACGCGTCCGTGCCGCCCAAGTGGTCGGACGTCCCCCTCACCTTTACGGCAGAAGACGCGCGAGGGGTTCGCTTCCCCCACGACGACGCGCTCATTGTCTCCGCGACAATCTACAACTGCCACTTGGCCCGCATCCTCGTGGACGGCGGAAGCTCCGCCGACGTCCTGTTCCTCAAAACCTTCAAGGAAATGCAGGTGGATGAAAAGCTCCTCCAACCAGCGGCAGGGCCTCTGCAAGGGTTTGTCCCGGGGAAGGTGATCCACCCCGTGGGCAAGGTAGATCTCCCGATCACCTTCGGCACCCCGGAGAACTACCGGACCGAGTTAGTCCGCTTCGACGTAGTGGACCTGCCCTCCTCCTACAATGTGATTATGGGGAGGACTACGATCAATCGGCTGGGGGCTGCCACCCACCAAAACTACCTATGCATGAAGATGCCCGGGCCGCATGGCGTGATCAACGTCCGGGGGGATCAAGACATGGCCCGTGCTCTATACGAGCGAGCTGCTGCCACAATAGGAAGCGTCAACCTGATCAAGGCCCCCGGGGGGGAGGCTCCTCCCCCGGATGTAGATGTCGCTGCGCCATCCCCTGGGAGGCCCCTCCTCAAGCCGCGTCCGGAAGGGGGCCTCCGGAAGGTCCCGCTGTCCCCGGGCTGCAGGGACAAAACTGTCCAAATCGGGACAGAGCTCCCCCAAGACCATGCAGCGCAACTCGCAGCTTTTCTGCGCGAAAACTCCGATGTTTTTGCGTGGAAGCCTTCGGACATGCGGGGCGTCGCCCGGGAGGTTATTGAACACAAGCTCGCGGTAACCCCCGGTCACCCCCCTATCAAGCAGAAGTTGAGGAAGCTCTCCCTCGAACGTCAAGAAGCCATCAAGACGGAGATAGCCCGGCTCCAAGAGGCGGGGTTCATCCGGGAAGTCTTGCACCCTGAGTGGCTCGCAAACCCCGTCCTCATCAAGAAATCAAGCGGCAAGTGGCGCATGTGCGTGGACTTCACCGACCTTAACCGCGCCTGCCCCAAAGACAACTTCCCGCTCCCGCGGATCGACCAGCTCGTTGACTCCACAGCGGGGTGCGAGCTGATGAGCTTCCTAGACGCCTACTCGGGATACCATCAAGTCCAGATGGCGGAGGGGGACGAGGAAAAGACGAGTTTTATAACTCCCCTCGGGACCTTCTGCTACCGCCATATGCCCTTCGGGCTCAAGAACGCGGGAGCCACCTTCCAGCGCCTGATGACGCTGGTCTTCAAAGATCAAGTCGGCCGCAACGTCGAAGTCTACGTAGACGACGCGGTCGTCAAGAGCCCCCGTGCAGCCTCCCACATCGACGACCTCGCAGAGACCTTCCGCAACCTCCGCGCGTTCGGGCTCAAGCTCAACCCGGAGAAGTGCGCCTTCGGGGTGCGCGGGGGGAAGCTCCTGGGTTTCCTCGTGTCCCAGCGGGGCATTGAGGCAAACCCCGAGAAGATCCGGGCCTTCCTAGACATGCCCCCGCCGCGCTCCGTCAAAGATGTCCAGCGGCTCTCCGGCCGCCTGGCCGCGCTCAGCCGCTTTGTCTCCCGTTCGGGGGAGCGGGGCCTCCAGTTCTTCAAGATCCTCAGAGGGCTCGAGGGGTTCCGCTGGACCCCCGAGGCCCAGGAAGCCTTCAACGACCTCAAGAAGTACCTCTCGAGCCCTCCAATGCTCGTGAGTCCGTCTCTGGAAGAGCCCTTACTCCTCTACCTCGCCGCGACCCCCGTCGCCGTCAGCGCGGTTTTGGTGAAGGAGCAAGGGGGGCAGCAACGTCCCGTGTACTACGTCAGTGAAGCCCTCCAAGGGGCCAAGACTCGGTACACGGAGATGGAGAAGATTTGCTACGCTCTCCTCATGGCGTCCCGGAAGCTCCGGCACTACTTTCTGGGGCACCCCATCACCGTTCCGTCGTCCCTCCCCCTAGGGGAGGTACTGCGGAATAAAGAAGCCACCGGCCGGATTGGGAAGTGGGGGGCCGAGCTTGCCCCCTTCTCCCTGTCCCTTACCGGCCGCTCCGCGATCAAGTCGCAGGTCCTCGCCGACTTCGTCGCAAAATGGACTCCCGCCTCTGGGTCCGGGGACGAAGATCTCCCTGTGCCGCCCCGACGCAGTGACCATTGGACCCTGCTGTTTGATGGGTCGCTGTGTCTCGCTGGGGCTGGCGCGGGGGTAGTCCTCCGGAGCCCCGAGGGGAAGGAGCTCGAGTACGCCGCGCGGCTCGAGTTCCCCGCAACCAACAACGTCGCCGAATACGAGGCTCTGCTCCTCGGGATGCGCCTCGCGCGCTCCCTGGGGATCCGGCGCCTACTAGTGAAGGGAGACTCTCAGCTCGTTGTCTGCCAAATGGACAAATCTTACCTGTGCCATGACGCAAATTTAAGTCTTTACTTGCAGGAAGTACGGAAGATGGAGAAACACTTCGACGGCCTTGAGGCCCGGCATATCCCGCGAAGGGAGAATGACCGGGCTGATGCCTTGGCCCGGGCGGCAAGCGCCCGGGAAACGCTCCCCAAGGGGGCCTTCTTGGAAACAATCACGAAGCCCTCGGTGGCCTCCTCGGACATAGGCCCCGAGCCCCCGATCCCGGAGGTCGCCGAGATCGTCCGGCCGTCATCATGGATGGATCCCCTCATCTCCTTCATCAAGGGGGAGGGGGACCCTCCCAACGAGACCGAGGTTAAGCGCCTTCGGGCCAAAGCCCGGGCATATCTCCTGCTGGAGGGAAGGCTCTACAAGCGGGGGGCTTCAGCCCTCCTGCGCTGCCTCCCCCGGTCGGAGGGACTTCAACTCCTGGAAGACATTCACGCGGGGAGCTGTGGTTCTCACCTAGGCCCGCGTGCCATCGCCGCCAAGGCCCTTCGGCAGGGCTTCTACTGGCCTACAGTCATGCGCGACGCGCGAGACCTTGTCTCCGCGTGCGAAGCATGCCAGAAGATGGCCAAGGGCTCGAATCTCCCCCCTGTAGTGCTGCGGACTATCCCCATCACTTGGCCCTTTGTGCGCTGGGGGATGGACCTCTTACGGCCCTTCCCCCCAGCGCCCGGAGGATACAAGTATGCGGTAGTCGCGGTCGACTACTTTACAAAGTGGGTTGAGGCGGAGCCCTTGGCTAGCATAACCTCCCGGGCCGTTCAGCGGTTTTTCTGGAAAAACGTCGTTTGTCATTTTGGTGTCCCCCGGGAAATCACCGTGGACAACGGGACCCAATTCGACTCGGCTTATTTCCGGGAATTCTGCGAAGGCCTGGGGGTCGTCATCCACTTCGCCTCAGTGGCCCATCCCCAAAGCAACGGGGCCGTTGAGAGGGTCAATGGCGTAATCCTACAGGGGTTACGCTGGAGACTCGAACAAACCGCTTCCAAGCGGGGCGCGTGGGCAGAGGAGCTCCCTAGCATCCTCTGCTCGATGCGCACGACCCCGTCCTGGACCACAGGGCGTGCTCCCTTCTCCCTAGTCTACGGGGCGGAGGCAGTCCTCCCCCCGGAGATCGGCTTCCGGTCGCTGCGGGTCGAGCTCCTGAACGGAGCCACGACCGCAGCCTACCGGGCCAACGAAGACAACCGGCGGCTGGAAATCGACCTCGTGGAGGAGGAACGCGATTGAGCGCTCCTCCGCCACGCCATCTACGAGCGCGAGATGTCGCGCGCATACAACCAGCGCGTGCGCGAAAGAGCTTTCCGCCTTGGGGACATTGTCCTCAAGCGCGTCACAGACCCCCAAGCCCAGGGTAAGCTCTCCCCCAAGTGGGAGGGCCCCTACAGGATCTCCGCTGTCCTAGGCTCGGGGGCCTACAAGCTCTCCAACCTCGAAGAGCAGGAGCTGAAGCACACCTGGAACTTGCGTTTACTTCGCAAGTTCTACGTCTAGCCTTACGGGCCTGTCCCCTCCCCCGGAGCGGTCACGCCAGAGGGGGAGGAGGGACACTGTAGCTTCCCTTTTTTCCCCCTTCGTGGCTTCGCAGGGGGGCGCTTTGTACATTTCGTTAATAAATGCATAGCCTTTGTTCTTCAACTGTCTCATTGCAGGTTGTTCTTGTTTACCGCCCCTAGTGGTGATGCCCTCTCCGCGAGGACGCCCTCCCCGCGAGGATGCCTTCCCCGTGAAGATGCCCTCCCCGTGAGGAAGCCCTCCCCGCGAGGATGCCCTCTCCGTGAGGAAGTGGGCCCTGCCCCAGCAAGTCCCTCCTGAAGGGCGGCTTACGAACAGCCCTCGTGGACTGAGGGTGTAAGCGGCAACCCGGTCCTCAGCGGCCGCGGTAACGAGTCACTTTGGGAGATTAGTCCCCTACCCAAACACTCAAGACCGGTCTCCGGGCACTTCCTCCTCCGGGAGTCGACGCTATTCCCGGCTCCCCGTTCTCACGGCGACCGGAAGATCATCCCCTTGTGGCTTGATTGGATCTATCTTCCTCCTCCGGGAGTCGACGCTATTCCCGGCTCCCCGTTCTCACGGCGACTGGAAGATCATCCCCTTGTGGCTTGATTGGATCTATCTTCCTCCTCCGGGAGTCGACGCTATTCCCGGCTCCCCGTTCTCACGGCGACCGGAAGATCATCCCCTTGTGGCTTGATTGGATCTATCTTCCTCCTCCGGGAGTCGACGCTATTCCCGGCTCCCCGTTCTCACGGCGACCGGAAGATCATCCCCTT
This sequence comes from Pharus latifolius, assembly GCA_019359835.1. Taxonomy (NCBI): domain Eukaryota; kingdom Viridiplantae; phylum Streptophyta; class Magnoliopsida; order Poales; family Poaceae; genus Pharus; species Pharus latifolius. The sequence continues at coordinate 59,029,590 of CM033326.1, read as the reverse complement.
GTGGCTTGATTGGATCTATCTTCCTCCTCCGGGAGTCGACGCTATTCCCGGCTCCCCGTTCTCACGGCGACCGGAAGATCATCCCCTTGTGGCTTGATTGGATCTATCTTCCTCCTCCGGGAGTCGACGCTATTCCCGGCTCCCCGTTCTCACGGCGACCGGAAGATCATCCCCTTGCGGCTTGATTGGATCTATCTTCCTCCTCCGGGAGTCGACGTTATTCCCGGCTCCCCGTTCTCACGGCGACCGGATGATTATCTCTCGAAGACCTTATTCCCGGCTCCCCGTTCTCACGGCGACCGGACAGTTGCTTTACGAAGATATGGATTTCTTAGATATATTTTCCCCCGGAAACATTATTCCCGGTTCCCCGTTTTCACGGCAACCGGACGAAATCTCCCGGGAAGCTCCCCTCCGGAGGTCTTATTGGCTTTTTCATGAGCCCCTTCCGCGCCTTGTTCCCGGTTCCCCGCTCTCCGGGCGGCCAGATGAACCTCTCCCGGTGCCCCCGGGCACCCCGGAAGGTCCCTCCCTCGGAAATACTGTTTCTACAATTTTCTAACTTAGAAAATATTTGTCCTATAGGGTATGCTCCCCCCGGGGACCCTGTTACCCCCACAGCGCGCGGAGGCCTCCTCCCGCCCGCTGTGGGCCGGGGGGGACAGGGGGCCCCCGGGTCACCCACGAAGAAACTTAGCTCATCCTTGTTAAGATGAGTCGTCCAGACCATCCAAGAAGAAGAAAAGACAAAGCAAGCAACAAAAGAAAGGCAGCTTTATTTATTGAGAGATCCGGAGGACATCTTCCCCCTCTGGTGGGTTTCGGAAATGATACAACCCGGGTCCTAACCCGGGGGATTTTCTATGAGCCTAAGGCCCCTACGCCTAAAGCTCCCGGAGGCGCTCCCTCAGCTCCCGGGCCAAGTCCCGGTACAGCGCCCGGACGCGACGCTGAGAGTCCCGAAGTACGTCTTCGGGCCAAAACTCGTACCCAGCCGGCGGAAGTATCCGGAGGGGAGGTATCATTCGGGCCTCCGGGCGCGGGGGAGTTAATTCAGCACGGCTGTTGTCAAAATTATTCAAGTGCCACTCCGGGCGCCACCTCAACCGGACAGGCTCCCGGGCAGTACCCCCGTCGCGCCTCCCGGAGACAAGGCTCAGCAAAATCAAAGCCGCTTGGGCGTCCCCCGGAGAGCCTCTCCCGGACCGTTGCCCGGGAGTAACCCCCCGGGAACCCTGGTAACATTTCATTGCAAAGACTTAGAAAAATTTTAAATATATTTCATTGCAAGATGTTTTTGTACAAGTGCCCGGGGCTTCTCCTAAGAAGCTACCGGAATCAAAATGTCTAACAAAATAAAAAGAAGTCCTAGCTAAAGACCCGGGGGAGGCTCATACTTTAGCATTGGGGTCCTCCCCCCGGGGAGCTTCCTCCGTGGCCGGGGCAGGGGCATCCGCGGCCGGAGGCGCCGGTGTCGGGAACCTCGTCCGGATGATCCGGTCGTAGAACCCCTTCGCCAGCAGCTCCACCTCCCGGCGCGTTGGCTCGAAGGCCTCCGGGAAGCTCCGGGGGATGCGCCCCCCGATCGCCCGGGCGCCGACCCCACGGTAGTCAACGAGCCCCGCGGCGGCCGCGATGACCGGGATCGCCCGGCCCCGTGCCCGGATGTCCGCAGCCTCCGGGATCGCGGAGACTTGTGCGTTAAGAAAACGCACAGCCTCCGCGAGGGTCGCCGGGGGCACCTCGGGGCCGCTTCCGGAGCCCAGGCTAACGCCAAGGCTTTCCAAGGTCGAGCGGACGGAGCGGCCCGCGTCCGACAGCGCCCGGACGCTGGAGCTCTCGAGCTCCCGGAGCGTCTTCTCCCGCACCTTGGCCTCCTCTCGGAGGCGGATGTAGGCGCCCTCCGAAAGGTGCACCTGCGCCCGGGCCCGGGACAGCTCATCAAGAGCTTCGTCCCGCTCCCGGAGGGCCGCCTCCCGCTGCTCCACGCAGGCCGTGGCCCGGCTCTCCGCCTCCTTGAGCCGCCGGGTGACCCGCTGCTCAAGGCCCCAGGTAACAGTCGCTACCTACGAAATACATAAAGAGTTAGAAAATTCTCAAGTGCAGAAAAAAAAGGAGCCGAGGTGTTGAGAGCTCGAGTTACCTGGGCCCCGAGGGACTCGAGCCCCACAAAACGCTCGTGGAGCGTTCCTCCTGCTACGAAGGCCTGCACCTTCCGGTTGTGCAGGCCCTCCGCGTAGCGGGCCACCTCCCCCGCGGGAAGTAGGGAGGTATCTTGCCCGCCCCTCCTGTCGCGGCCGGGAGAGGGCCCCCGGACCTCGGCATCCGGGAGCACGGCCGGCGTCGCCGGCGTCTTTGTCGACGAAGTTTCCTCCGAAGACGAAGACGAAGATCGGGCGGGGTTCTCCGCCCGGGGGGGGATCATCGGGCCTTTCCCCGCCCCAGGCCGGAGGGCCCTCGGAGCCTCCTGCTCCGGGGGGACCTCGAAGACTGAGGGGCTTCCCCCCTCCTCATCGACCGGCCAGAGGCACGGAGGCGCCGCCTCCGAAAACCTCACCTCTAGCCTCTCCGGCGCCAATGCCGCCGGGAGAGGCGAGAGAAGCGTCACTCGAACTGGCGACGGGGCGTAGTCCGCGGAATCGGACCCCGCCCCGCCGGTAACAACCTCCTTCCCCCGGGCCTCGACGGGGGCCTCCGGGGGCGGAGGCGTCGCCTCTGCCCGGGGCGCCGCCCGGGCATGTTCGGCTCCGGGAGCCGCATCCCGGGCCCTCACCGGCATCGTCGCCGGCGTCGTCGTCGCGGCGGGGGTCTTTTGGACCCGGGGCCTTTTGGGCTCCGAGCCCCCGGCCGCATCCTTCCCCCGCTTATGAGACCCGGGGGTGGGAAGGGGCTTCCTCTCCGGAAGCCTGAGCCCGTAGGCCTCGGCCACCAGGTTCCGGGGAGGCCCCTCCCCCACGAGGCGCACGATGCACTCGTGTTCGTCGGCGAAGTACCTCCCCAGGAGGTGCTCCGCCTTGTCCCTCGCCGCCGGGTACGGGCGCACTGCAAGAGGTAAAAAGTTAGTTGATTTCTCATAAAAAACTGCAAGTACAAAAATGCAGGGGACTTACGCCGCGTCACCGGCTTGACCGGAGGCCGCTGCTCCGGGCCCATGCCGATCCCCCTTCCCCCGCGTGAGAAGGGGGAAAGCCGCAGGAGCGCCAGCTCCTCCGCGGCGTCCCGCATCGAGCGGGCCTTCTTCACCAGCACCACCTTCCCGAGGAGCTCGAACTCCTCGTCCGTCCACACCGGCGGCTTCGGTGCGGATGACCGGCTGTAGGTGGGAGGCTCCGGGGCGTAGACCACCGCCTCGTCCCGGACCCGGAGGTAGAACCACCTCCGGAGCCAGTCCCCCCAGTGGTCCCGGGAGGCCGCCGCCGGGTAGTCCGCCACCCGGGAGGGCAGCATCTGGACCATCACCGAGCCGAAGGGGGACTTCGGTCCTCCCTTCACCAGGTGGGAGCTCCGCGCTGCCGGCTCGTAGAAGTACCGGAAGGCGCGGAGGGTGGGCTCCCGCCCGGTCGCTGTCTCGTAGAGCCATATAAAAAGGCCCATACGGACGAGCGCGTTTGGGGTGAGGTGGTTGAGAGCCACCCCGTACTCTTTGAGAAACTCCCGGAGCATCGGATGCACCGGGAACCGGAGCCCCGCCTCGAGGAAGGCCTCGAAGGCCACGACCTCTCCGGGCCTGGGGCGGGGGGCTCCGTCCTTCTTTAGGGGGACCCAGATGTCCCCCTCTTCAACGACGCCCTTCTTGACCAGGGACTCTGCGTCCGAGGCCGAGAACTCGGAGGCCCAGAGGAAATCCACGGGGATTTCCTCCGGGGGCACCTCCGTGGTCTTCGCTCGACCTTTGGGCGCCATTAGGTCAGTTCTTTCTTTTTTGGGTGGCTAAGTTTTCAGGTGGCTAAGTCAACAACTCCCGGACGCTCGCTTCCGGAAAAGGCTACCGGAGAAGCTACCGGAAGAGCGCTACCGGGAGAGCTGAAGCTGGAGTTGAAGATTTGGAATGAGCTTCCGGGGCCCCCTAAGGCCCTATTTATAGAGGCTGGCCGTGATCTAGATGCGCGCCACGTGGCCCCCTCGGGGCAATCTGGACCACTGAAATTCAAACCGTGCGCGGGAAACGAAGGGACAGGCGCGTAAATCGAGACGCCGTTTCGAACCCCGCGTGCATTTATTGCGAGAACGGCGCGGCCATAAAGCGCCCGGCACAGAAACCGAAGCGTCGCCGGGGCTCCAGTGATTTTTCGTCCGGAGATTTTCCCGGTACCGTGACCATTCCCTCCGGGGGCTCAAGCTTCGTCCCCGGAGGGCATGGGGGGCTGCTGTTGGGGGAAATCTCCACGCGGTCAAGTCCAGGTAAGTTCATGATTGCTCGGGGACAGTGGCCTCCGGTGCCTGCCCCGGGCGCCGCCATTTGGTCCCCGGGACCGCGCCCCCCGGGCATGCCCCGGGCGCCGCCATTTGGCCCCCGCGACCGTGCCCCCCGGGCATGTCCCGGGCGCCGCCATTTGCCCGGGGACAGTGGCCTTCGGTGCCTGCCCCGGGCGCCGCCATTTGGCCCCCGGGACCGTGCCCCCCGGGCATGCCCCGGGCGCCGCCATTTGGCCCCCGGGCATGTCCCGGGCGCCGCCATTTGGCCCCCGGGACCGTCCCCCCGGGCATGTCCCGGGCGCCGCCTTTTGGGTCCCCGGGACCCTGCTCTCCGGAAGGGGTCCCGGACGTCATCGCCCTCCTAAAAGGTAAAACCCCTGTTTGTTTATCACGTGCAGGTCACGCGAGGGACGCCTCGGGAATCAGCGACCACCCGTCAAGCATCCAAGACGTTTGACCGGGAGAAGGACGGTCCTACCCTTCAATCCGACGGTGGCCTCCGGGGTAGTTTAGGCTTTTTGCTTCTTTTTGGGGCTATAAATAGCCCTTGTACCCCTCTGTTGTAAAGGATCAACTCATTATCATTTGGAATAGCTAATCTCACAGACGTGCTCCGGAAGCCTCTCCCCCGGAGAGAGCCTCCCCCCCGGAGAGAGCCTCCCCAGCCGACTCCGGTCGGGAGCGCGTCGACAGGACTAGGGCCCCCACTGGGACCCGAACCTGTATAAATCCTCGTGTCTTTTCTTGTGTTTGTCCGGCGGGGGAGGACCGGTCGCCCGGTCAACCCGCGCTGCGTAATCTCCGCTAGGATCGTCTTCAAAACCTGCCGGGGTATTCTTAATACCACGACAACTTCCATATGTTGGTTTGCTTCATTGGTTTGGTACGCTGCGGTCGTGGCTCCGTCAAAGAGCTCGACTCGTAGCGACCGAAAACCGATTTCCGAGGGGAGGACCACTTCAGTCCCGTACATGAGTGAGAAAGGCGTGCGCCCTGTTGCCCGGCACGGGGTCATGAACATGAAACAGAGGATGCTCAGAAGCTCTTCTACCCATGCGCCCCACCTAGAGGCGGCTTGCTTGAGTCATCGGCGTAACCCTGCAGGATGTGGACCCTCATTTGAGGAATCCGGTGGCAACCGCCCAGGTAGGTTGCACTCAGGGAGGTACAACATAAGCTCAAAACCACACAAAATATATTAAACTGCAGTAGAGGTAATTAAACAGGTACAAGGTCACAAGGACCAATAGTACAATAACATAACGCCAAGAATGACGCTAATTAGTGTTGTTACAAAAATAGTGAGTTTCTCAAAAGAAGAGTCGGTATCAAAATACCGAACACAAAGGAAAACACAAAAAGCAACAACAAGGATCTTCACTTCAGTTGACAGCGGTGCAGGAGGGGCTTTCACCACATCTGACTCAACTCGGCGCATGACCCTTCTAGAAGATCGAATCATCAGGAGCACTTCCTTCTTCAGCCTTGTACTTGAAACCAAGGGAATCAGGATTTACAAATCCCTCTTCTGAATTTGTATGCAAAGGCAAGGGTGAGCACATTTTCACACGATGCTGTAGAATCTTCTAGACTCAATGCCTTATGATCATTTGACCTTTTCATCTCTGATGTTGACACATCAGGATCTTCAACTCCTGCATCAGTCAAGGTGATGGGTTGTTGCAGATATTCACCTTCGGTTGTGGGAATACTCACTAAGGATGAATGAATTGCTTGCTCTGATTCTTGGTCGATAACCAAGTCTTGGGAAAGATTCTCCTTAGTGCAAGGTTCTAAGGGTATTTCATCTTCCTCCATAAGAAGAGTATCATCATCCAAGTCAATGTCAATGCAATCCTTGTCGACGATTGGGACTCGGGGTCCTTCTGTCGAACTTATGCAGAATTTAGATGGGTTATGAAGTCAGGCAATCCAGACAAGTACCAAGGAATTCAAGGTATCTATGAATCTAATGACACGGGAATTTATCCAGGTCCGAGTCCTCGTGGTTGAGTACTAACCCTACTATTGTACATTTATCATTGTGAAAAAGAGGATTACAAAGAGTGTTGGGGGAAATCTCCACGCGGTCAAGTCCAGGTAAGTTCATGATTGCCCGGGGACAGTGGCCTCCGGAGCCTGCTCCGGGCGCCGCCTTTTAGGCTCCCGGGACCGTGCCTCCGGGGCATGTCCCGGGCGCCGCCATTTGGCCCCCGGTACCGTGCCCCCCGGGCATGTCCCGGGCGCCGCCATGTGCCCGGGGACAGTGGCCCCCGGTGCCTGCCCCGGGCGCCGCCATTCGGCCCCCGGGACCGTGCCCCCCGGGCATGTCTCGGGCGCCGCCATGTGCCCGGGGACAGTGGCCTCCGGTGCTTGCACCGGGCGCCGCCTTTTAGGCTCCCGGGACCGTGCCTCCGGGGCATGTCTCGGGCGCCGCCTTTTAGGCCCCCGGGACCGTGCCTCCGGGGCATGTCCCGGGCGCCGCCATTTGGCCCCCGGGACCGTGCCCCCCGGGCATGTCCCGGGCGCCGCCATGTGCCCGGGGACAGTGGCCCCCGGTGCCTGCCCCGGGCGCCGCCATTGGGCCCCCGGGACCGTGCCCCCCGGGCATGTCCCGGGCGCCGCCATGCCCGGGGACAGTGGCCTCCGGTGCCTGCCCCGGGCGCCGCCTTTTAGGCTCCCGGGACCGTGCCTTCGGGGCATGTCCCGGGCGCCGCCATTCGGCCCCCGGGACCGTGCCCCCCGGGCATGTCCCGGGCGCCGCCATGTGTCCGGGGACAGTGGCCTCCGGAGCCTGCCCCGGGCGCCGCCTTTTGGGCTCCCGGGACCCTGCTCTCTGGAAGGGGTCCCGGACGTCACCGCCCTCCTAAAAGGTAAAATCCCTGTTTGTTTATCACGTGCAGGTCACGCGAGGGACGCCTCGGGAATCAGCGACCACCTGTCAAGCATCCAAGACGTTTGACCGGGAGAAGGACGGTCCTACCCTTCAATCCGACGGTGGCTCCCGGGGTAGTTTAGGTTTTTTGCTTCTTTTTGGGGCTATAAATAGCCCTTGTACCCCTCTGTTGTAAAGGATCAGTTCATTATTATTTGGAATAGCTAATCTCACAGGCGTGCTCCGGAAGCCTCTCCCCCGGAGAGAGCCTCCCCAGCCGACTCCGGTCGGGAGCGCGTCGACAGGACTAGGGCCCCCACCGGGACCCGAACCTGTATAAATCCACGTGTCAATTCTTGTGTTTGTCCGGCGGGGGAGGACCGGTCACTCGGTCAACCCGCGCTGCGTGATCTCCGCTAGGATCGTCTTCAAAACCTGCCGGGGTATTCTTAATACCACGACAGTTGGAGCCGTCCGTGGGGACTCGTGACGAATCGCCATGGCTCCTCCGAGAACAAGGGCCCGCGCCCTTCCCGGTGACGCCGGTCCCGGTGACCTGGCGCCACCCGTCCGGGACGCTGCTGTTCCGGCACTTCCGTCCGGAGGCGACCATTCCCAGGTACCGCCTCCCACCGTTCCTCTCAATCTAAGCGCCTCCACCTCCGGGTCGCTCCCGGCGGCCGCGGGGACCTCGGCCGGGACGAGCCTCCCCCCGACGGCTCCCCCGGCTCCCCGAGACGCTCTGCTGGAGGCTCTCGTGGAGGGCCAGCTCCGCGCCCAGCGCTCTATGGACGAGCTCCTTAGTGCGTTGGCGCGGCCCTCAGCCCCCACATTTGCGTCGCACCCATATCCGGGGAACATGCCCCCGTTTATGGATTACCCGGCGGCCCCTCCGGCCTCGGGGGTGTTGTCTGCCCCGTATGATCCTGCCGGGGGGTTCCCTCCCCCGCGGGATACACGCCCGGACCCTTCTCGGCACCCGGGCCCGTCTCGGTGCCGGGAGGTTATTTCATACCAGGGCCCTTCGTGGCACCAGGGGGGTACCCTGTCCCCGGCCTGATCCCGGGGCCGGGAGCCCACTTCTTGCCGGGGGTTTACCCTGCGCCGGGAGCCAGTCCCGCCCCCCGCGTTGCGTTTACCACACCGGGGGCGGTCGACAGAGCAGGCCCCGTGCCGCAGCAGACTTCCCCTCGCACAGGCTCCCCGGTTCCGGACGCCGCCACTGGGGCTCCCCCCTCGCCGGTTCCGGGTGTTACAGGGCCTGCCCCCTTCCCGGTTCCGGTCGTGGCCACTGGGGCCCCCTCCACTTCGATTCCAGGCGTCGCCGCGGGCGCCCCCTCCCCGGTTTCGGACGATACAGGGGCTTCCCCCTTTCCGGTCCCGGGGGTCGTCGCAGGGGGCTCGCCCCAACCGGCTCCGGAAGCTACAGCGCACGAGCTCCCTCCCTCGGCGGGACAGGTCCGTTTCGCCTCGGGGGAGGTCGAGCGAATGCGTTCACCAGAGCGCGGGGAAGAACTTCCCCCCGGCCGTGGGCGCGGGGAGCCTCGCTCTCGCACGGGCCGGGGGAAGAGACCCGCTGAAGAGCCAACCTCTCCGGCGGAGAGCCCAGACGTCCGGGAACTCAGTCCCGGTCCGGAGGAAAAGCGTCGCCACCGCCATTCTGGCGGACCTCTCGGACCGCTTCCAGACTCAGACAACGAAGGTCCCGTGAAAGAAGACAGCGACCGGGGCTCTCCCCGGGAAGTGCGGGGGGCTAACCAGCCTCTGTGCCGAAGACTTCGCAGCATCCGGTGGCCGCGGCCCTACCGCCCGCCACACATCGAACATTATAACGGCGAGGCAGACCCTTACGAGTTTGTGCAGGTCTACTCCACTGCTATCTCTGCGGCCGAGGGGGACGAGTCAGTACAGTGCAACGTCTTTCCCCTTTACCTCTCCGGCATCGCCCGCTCCTGGTTCTATAACCTGAAGGCCGGCTCCATCAAGTCTTTCTCACAGCTCAAGCGAGAGTTCTGTGCCAACTTCCAGGGGAACTACGTGCGTCCCCTGGACTCCTCGCAGCTGTATACTGTCCGGCAGAGAACTGGGGAGACCATCAGAAGCTTCTTCAAGCGCTTTGCCCAGGTGAAGAGCAAAGTGGCCCACGTCCCCGACTCTACGGTCATCGAAGCCTGCAAAAGCGGCATCCTCCCGGGGGAGCTCCACCGAAGGCTCTCCCGGAGCTGCCCCTCTTCCGCCGACGAGCACTTCAACGTGCTCGAAAAGTACGCTCGGGCGGAGGAAGACGACATCTGGAAGAAGACCCAGGGGGCTCCTGCCCCCATTGACCGGGGGGCCAGGGATCCACCCAAACGCCCCAGACAAGGGGGGCATAACGAGCCACGGCCTCGGGACACTTTTGTCCTCGAGGGTGGAGGCGGCTCGCGCGACCCCCCGAGGGGCAACCGTCCCTTCCCCAAGCCGAAAGGTCATGGGGGAGGAGAGTCTTCGCGCGGCCGGGAGGGCCCCGCGGGGAGAAGGCGGGAAGGACCGTGGTGCAGCTTCCACGGGTCCAGTACCCACGCTACCCGAGACTGCGACCAACTACTGCAGCACTTCGCGGCATTCCTCGACCAGCGCGGGCAAGGGGGGGAGACTCCGGCCCTCCCCGCTCCTGCGGGGGGTGAGCAGGCACAGGAGGGGGAGCCTTCAGAAGCTCTCCCCTTCCAGACCTCTCAGCGCCGCATCAACGTCATCGTGGGAGGGTCTGCCTCCGGGCGGGACTCCAAGCGCCAGCGTAAGGAGTACGTGCGTGAAGTTAAGGTTGTGGGGGTGCTACACACGTCCCCGCCACCAAAGTGGTCGGACGTCCCCCTCACCTTCACGGCAGAAGACGCGCGGGGGGTTCGCTTCCCCCACGACGACGCGCTCGTTGTCTCCGCGACAATCTACAACTGTCACCTGGCCCGCATCCTTGTGGATAGTGGGAGCTCCGCCGACGTCCTATTCCTGAAGGCTTTCAAAGAGATGCAGGTGGATGAGAAGCTCCTGCAGCCCGCAGCCGGGCCCCTACAAGGTTTTGTCCCGGGGAAGGCGATCCACCCCGTGGGCAAGGTAGATCTTCCTGTGACCTTCGGCGCCCCGGAGAACTACCGGACCGAGTTGGTCCGTTTCGACGTAGTGGACCTCCCCTCCTCCTACAACGTGATTATGGGGAGGACCACCATCAACCGGCTGGGGGCTGCCACCCATCAAAACTACCTCTGCATGAAGATCCCCGGGCCGCATGGCGTGATTAACGTCCGGGGAGACCAAGACATGGCCCGTGCTCTGTATGAGCGCGCAGCCGCCACGATCGGAAGCGTCAACATTATCGATGGCACCAAGGGGGGTACCCCGTCCCCGGCCTGATCCCGGGGCCGGGAGCCCACTTCTTGCCGGGGGTTTACCCTGCGCCGGGAGCCAGTCCCGCCCCCCGCGTTGCGTTTACCGCACCGGGGGCGGTCGACAGAGCAGCCCCCGTGCCGCAGCGGACTTCCCCTCGCATGGGCTCCCCGGTTCCGGACGCCGCCACCGGGGCTCCCCCCTCGCCGGTTCCGGGTGTTACAGGGCCTGCCCCCTTCCCGGTTCCGGTCGTGGTCATCAGGGCTCCCTCCTTTCAGGGACCCCTTACAAGCTCTCCGACCTTCAAGAGCAGGAGCTGAAGCACACGTGGAACTTGCGTTTACTTCGCAAGTTCTATGTTTAGCCTCACGGGCATGTCCCCTCCCCCGGGGCGTTCACGCCGGAGGGGGAGGAGGGACGCTGTATTTTCCTCCCCTTTCGCGGCTTCGCAGGGGGAGACCCTGTACTTCATTTCATTAGCAGTACATAGGTCTTGCTTTGCTAACTGTCTCATTGCAGGTCTTTCTCATTACCGCCCCTAGTGGCGATGCCCTCCCCGCGAGGATGCCCTCCTTGTGAGGATGCCCTCCCCGCGAGGAAGTGGGCTAGCCCCAACAAGTCCCTACAACGGAGCCTGCACTCCCGCAGGGCGCCCTCCCCGCGAGGAAGTGGGCCAGCCCCAACAAGTCCCTACAACGGAGCCTGCACTCCCGTAGGGCGGCTTACGATCAGCCCTCGTGGACTGAGGGTGTAAGCGGCAACCCGGTCACAGTGGCCGTGGTAACGAGTCACTTTGGGAGACTAGTCCCCTGCCCAAAAACTCAAGTCCCGTCTTCGGGCACTTCCTCCTCCGGGAGTAGACGCTCTCCTCAGCGGGACGTCTAATGGCTTTCTGGATTATCTTCCTCCTCCGGGAGTCGACGTTATTCCCGGCTCCCCGTTCTCACGGCGACCGGAAGATCAGCCCCTTGCGGCTTATTTGGATCCATCTTCCTCCTCCGGGAGTCGACGTTATTCCCGGCTCCCCGTCTTCACGGCGACCGGATGATTGGTCCCCAGCGACCTTATTCCCGGCTCCCCGTTCTCACGGCGACCGGATGAATGCCTCCCGGAGACCTTATTCCCGGCTCCCCGTTCTCATGGCGACCGGACGATTGTCTCTCGGAGAAGCCGGATTTCTCGGGCATTCCCTTCCTGGAAGACCCTATTCCCAGCTCTCCGTTCTTACGGCGACCGGACGAGTGTCTCTCAGGAAGCTCGCCTCTAGAATTCCCATCGGGTTCTCTTGGATATTCCTTCTGCTTAAGGCCTTATTCCCGGCTTCCCGTTCACGGTGACCGGATGATTATCTCCCGGAAGGTCCCCTCCTTGAAAACCTCCCTTTAAAATTTTCTAACTTAGAAAATATTTCTCCTACAGGTTATGCTCCCTCCGGGGACCTTGTTACCCCCACAGCGCGCGGAGGCCTCCTCCGGCCCGCTGTGGGCGGGGGGGGACAGGGGGCCCCCGGGTCACCCACGAAGAAACTTAGCTCATCCTTGTTAAGATGAGTCGTCCAGACCATCCAAGAAGAAAATAAAGACGTGCAATAAAAGGAAACAACAACAACATGCTTTATTGATCGGGAAACCCGGAGGACATCTTCCCCCTCTGGTGGGTTTCGGAAATGATACAACCCGGGTCCTAACCCGGGGGATTTTCTACCAGCCTAAGGCCCCTACGCCTAAAGCTCCCGGAGGCGCTCCCTCAGCTCCCGGGCCAAGTCCCGGTACAGCGCCCGGATGCGACGCTGAGAGTCCCGAAGTACGTCTTCGGGCCAAAACTCGTACCCAGCCGGCGGAAGTATCCGGAGAGGAGGTATCATTTGGGCCTTCGGGCGCGGGGGAGTTAATTCAGCGCGGCTATTGTCAAAATTATCCAAGTGCCATTCCGGGCGCCACCTCAACCGGACAGGCTCCCGGGCAGTACCGCCGTCGCGCCTCCCGGAGACAAGGCTCAGCAAAATCAAAGCCGCTTGGGCGTCCCCCGGAGAGCCTCTCCCGGACCGTTGCTCGGGAGCAACCCCCCGGGAACCCTGGTAACATTTCATTGCAAAGACTTAGAAAAATTTCTAATATATTTCATTGCAAAATGTTTTTGTACAAGTGCCCGGGGCTTCTCCTAAGAAGCTACCAGAATCAAAATGTCTAACAAAATAAAAAGGGGTCCTAGCTAAAGACCCGGGGGAGGCTCATACTTTGGCATTGGGGTCCTCCCCCCGGGGAGCTTCCTCCGTGGCCGGGGCAGGGACATCCGCGGTCGGAGGCGCCGGTGTCGGGAACCACGTCCGGATGATCCGGTCGTAGAACCCCTCCGCCAGCAGCTCCACCTCCCGGCGCGTTGGCTCGAAGGCCTCCGGGAAGCCCCGGGGGATGCGCCCCCCGATCGCTCGGGCGCCGACCCCCCGGAAGGGGTCCCAGACGTCACCGCCCTCCTGAAAGGTAAAATCCCTGTTTGTTTATCACGTGCAGGTCACGCGAGGGACGCCTCGGGAATCAGCGACCACCTGTCAAGCATCCAAGACGTTTGACCGGGAGAAGGACGGTCCTACCCTTCAATCCGACGGTGGCTCCCGGGGTAGTTTAGGTTTTTTGCTTCTTTTTGGGGCTATAAATAGCCCTTGTACCCCTCTGTTGTAAAGGATCAGTTCATTATTATTTGGAATAGCTAATCTCACAGGCGTGCTCCGGAAGCCTCTCCCCCGGAGAGAGCCTCCCCAGCCGACTCCGGTCGGGAGCGCGTCGACAGGACTAGGGCCCCCACCGGGACCCGAACCTGTATAAATCCACGTGTCAATTCTTGTGTTTGTCCGGCGGGGGAGGACCGGTCACTCGGTCAACCCGCGCTGCGTGATCTCCGCTAGGATCGTCTTCAAAACCTGCCGGGGTATTCTTAATACCACGACAAAGAGCATGTATTATCTATTCCTATTGCTATCCCTAGTCTGTCGTTCTCTCTATGGATCGGTCATCCCGTTCTCCCCTTGATCCTTCCCTTGAAGGTCTTTTTATACTTGCTAAAGAGATCGTCAGTTGTTCTCCTAGAGACGTGCCTCACGATCACCTATAACTGCTTCAGGATGGTTGCTGCGAGTCGTGGTTACGTGGTGGTTGCCGAAGGTCGTGTATGTGGCAGTTAAGTAGCTTTAACCTGGCGTCATGGAAACTGCTTCACCATCCTCATCTTCTTCGACGTTACCTTCTCAGGAACTTATGATTATTTTGGGAATAATCATAAGGATCATGGAATAGTTATTGTGAATGGTGACTTATGAAACATAATCTTTGTAGTGTAGTACATGTCTTCAATACTATGACCGAGCACCTCTTGCGACCACACATTGATATTAGGTTCTGTCTCTGTGATAGTGTATGGCTGTAGGCTGATGTCTCTATGACCATAGCATCGTGGGTATAAAATGAGACCTTTGAACTTGTAATGCTAAGTGTTGAGACTTATAGAGTTCCATAGCTAAGAATATGGGAATTAAAATATCATTGATGGGCTACATCCAGAAGATCCTTGGACCATCCCCATTATCTCTTTCCCTGGCCTTCTGCAACCATAGAAAGGTATGTTCGATCATGGAGCGTTGTGCGCAACTATGGAAATGGTATGAACATTTTGACTCGGGTAATATCCCTCGTCAATCCTCGAGATCAAAATCATTCTAGGAATCATGCAGACATTCCATGTTGATTTATAGATACAATTACCTCAGGTGATGGAGGAGAATGCTTGGCTGGAGCCCCATGGTGGGTACCAGTTGTCGACGATTGGAACAAGGTTCCAAGCCGAACTTACACAAGATCAAAAGTTCACACGAGGAAGCACTTCTCACAAACACCAGAGGAAGAATTGCAAACATAGATGCAACGGAGACACAGGAATTATACAGGATTGGACCCTCAAGGTTGAGTAATAGCTCTATTCTTGTTGTGGTTTCACTAAGAGTGCAAAGGATTACAAAGAAGAACAAGAGATGTTCTCGAATCAGCTAAAAACTAATCTCCTATTCCCTGAGCAATATGAGGCTCCATCGTCCAATGCCCTAATCAGATCAGGCCGTATTGGCTCTATCTAATCGATCTCTCGATCTCCCTTCTCTGTCCTTGGCCTCCTATTTTTATAGCTCGTTGAAGGTCATCGGTTACAAAATTGAAGGGTCGCCGGGCGTAAGTTGTGTGCCGGTCATTGATGTGCAATTATGTGTGGTTACGCTTATATTATCTGCACAATTATCCTCTTGATGGTTACCTTACCTGGGAGTTATGATATTTATGCATAAATAAATGCTTACAATGTCCAAAGATCGTGGTCGAACGAGCATGATCATTATGTATTGTCGAATGGTCATAACCAATCAATATGGTCGAATACACATAACCATCTGGTCTGGTCGAATGTCTATAACCATCTAACTGTTGGACCTTTAGTTTGTGGTTGGTAGATACATTCTAGACTAGTCCTTTATCTAGATACATTCTCGACTAGTCCTTTATCTAGAGGATGACTCTAGTTTTTGGTTCACCGACAAGGTAAATAGTACTCGTTTGGTCGTGTACTAGCTACGACCTCATCTCTATGAGCAAAGTGCTCATAGGTAACAGAGTCCTTTTGACCAGAAGGTTAGTGTTATGATCATAAGAATTAGTGATCGTACTTACAGAGTAGACATCTGTAAGGGTCGAGTGAAGTCTAGAATGTCTTAGACTTCCTTATTATCTCTTCCTGAAATGTCTTACGACCCTAGGAAGAAAGCCCATTTGTTTCTCTCTTAATGGTCGTGTTCGACCACTGAAAGGTATACACAAATCACCGTCATTGAGTCCTTAGCGCTTTGATGCGGGATCCTGAATAGGAGAGAGGCTCTCGCCAAACGTAACAGTGGAAGAAATCCTTTGACCGTTATACCAACGACCATACTGGCAACTTAATCTATCTTGAAAAATGATTGAACTTAACTTGCAATCCTCGGATCTTGGATAGAATTACACTGGATGGTTATGGAACTCCTGAAACCCTAGGTTTTCATTCCAGCCTTACAAACCCTAGATTTCATACTTGCTCTTTATTGCTTTAAAACCCTAGATTGCTAGCTTTAGTACTAGATTTAGTTGTAGAAAAAACAAACCCCCAATTCGTTTAGAATTAATCAATGATCCATTAAGTTAGAAATACGAATACACTTGTTCCTCGGGGAATTCAACTCTCAAGTGATCAATGCTCAACCATCCACTTGCGGTTATTACATAATCACACCGTTTTAGGTGCGATCACACTGCATGGTCTTCCTGATGTTGCGTTGAGGCTTCATCATTGCCGTAGAAACTTCAGATCTAGAGGTGTTGTGCAGAATCTGCGGTCGGATCAAAGTTTTAATGGTTGGATGGAAAAATCTAGGGCTGATTTTGTGGAAGTTTGGAGCTCAAAAAATGGTGTTTGTGTTGTTGGGAGGGTTGGAGAAGATGGTGACGAGGATTGTTACTTGAGCTAGTTCGAACCAAATACACATCTGGTTCAAGACATCTTCGAACCAGACAAGTGTTCGGAGGTTCGTTGCTGTAATCTCGGACGACCTTAGAAGCACAGACACATGGTCGCAGGCTTTGCGTGATCATGAGGCCGCAGACAGTACGCGGTCAGGAGCCCATAGGCGATGCACGGATAGGAGGTCGCAGACAGTGCGCGGTCAGAAAGACAATGCGTGGTCAGAAAGAAAGTGTGCGGTCAGAAGGACATTGACTACTCTTGACCAGGACGACTTGGGGTTGCTTAAGCTCTACAAAAAGCATATCCCAAGGATCCCGAAGATTCTTCCACATTTGGAGACAACTGCCAAGAGGTTAACTAGTGCGGTTATCCCTTAATTGCATGTGTTAAGCCTGTGTGGGAGTTAAGTGCGGTTATCAAAACTGCACCCAAGCAACCGTTCAGAGCCGTTGTGCATTGGGGCCCTTTCGACCAGTATAAAAGAGTAAGAAAATGTATCAGACGGGGACAACTGGAATATCGTCAACGAATCCCTGAGATCGAACACATCAAGACAACAAGCTTCCATAGGCTAGTTTAGTCATTTTCTAGACAATCACACGGAAAAGATCTTCGCCTGTGATGATCTTTTCCACAACTTTGTAAACTTTTTCTCATACATAGAGAAATCCCAACAGGACGTAGGGCTATTACTCCCACCATCGAGGGCCCGAACGTGTATAAAATCTCTCTGTGCTCCATCGAACATTGCTCATCATCCCTTCCCGGAGGGACTCCCTGAAAGGCTTCATAACTCACAAATTCTGTATAAGTTTGACTAAGGACCCCGAGTCCGAATCGTTGACAGCTGGCGCCCACTGTGGGGCCTTTCTCAAGGTGTTCTTATTTCTATCCGGAGGTTCGGTGAGCCATGTTTGGAGCATATGATTCCGAGAACGACTTCGATCTCGAGGATTATGCCCACATCCAGATGCCTTCACTGAGTGATCCTGTTCCAATGGAGGAAACCAGAGGCGAAGACCTCTCGGAGGTCAATTCGACCACTCAGGTCATGTCTATCGACCAGGAGACGACCGATGCAGAACTAGAGCCCAATGCGGTTTCTACTGTGTTAGAGGTTGAATCCGGTCCTTCGTACGACCCTACTGAGGGTAAGGGCGATGCCAACCAGGAATTTAGCCCGGGGAGGTTTAATCCTGATAACCTCCACCGTCTCTTTGATTTTGAGTCCGACTCGAAACAAACAGAGATGTTTTCTCTATTGGCGACCTCGCTCCCTAGGCAATTCGCTGCCTTATCAGAAGAAACTCTCGATCAGTGGTGTCGACGATTCGGACTCGGAGTCCTCAGCCGAACTTGTAACAGCCCAAAATTCCATTCTTAAACCCTCCCTTTCTCAGATTTTCCCTTCCGGTCTAAATCTTCTGAAATTCTGTTTAATTATCTTCTTATTCCGATCAGCGAAATTCTTTCACCTGTTCAACCCTAAATCATCCCCCCAATATTTTTCTCATGCATGCATATTTTTAAGTTCAAGGCATCATGATTTTACGCATCAAACAAATCATTTTTCCACATGAAATAATGATTTTCTATTTGGAAATTGCATAAAGGAATATATTTAATTTGAAGTAATGCATTAAAAATTCTGTGAAAAGTTTTAAAGTATTTTATTTGCACAAGTAACCAGGTTCCACAACTTCCCATGCACTGGAATTTTGCATTTCAGCCCTCCTATTTTCAGAAATTTCCACACAAGCCCCTAGAATTGACAAAAACACTATTTTATGTAAAATACCACCTCTACCCTCAACCATCCTGCAGCAAGTACAGTGTAGAGACCTTTTTACCCCAGCTGGATGCATTACATGTCAGCATGTCACTGTTACACCTCGTTTTCTCCCCAATGCCACTCTTTAAAGGTCTTGGCATGGCTGAAAACCCACTCAAACCAGCATATTTTCACAAGTCCTTCTGTAGAGTGGTAGAGAAAACACTTAGACATGCAGACCATTCAAGAGTTTTGCATTTGATTGAAAAATTTCACATAAAATATCAAAGGGGGTGATTTCTACTCTTCTGCCGCTGGTTTGGCCGCGCTCTAGCGCCGGCCGCCGTCGCCTCGTCATCGTTTCCCTCGCTGCAGCCGTCGTTTGCTTGTCTGAGCTTTGTCCATCAGGTGTGCCTCCTCACTCTCTTCCTTTTTCTCTTCTGGAGCTCGGCGAAATGGTCGCCGGAGCTCCCTCCACCGGCGCTTCTTGTTTTTCCTGCCGCCGGCCATCTTGGGTTTCTCGTCGTTCCGGCCATTTTCTCTCCAATCAGGCCATGCCATCGTTCTCCCCTCGTTTCCAGCAGCTCACCCACCAAATCCTAGCTCAAATCGTGCACCGCCGCCCGAGAACCGCCGCCGGTGAGCTCGTCTTCCTCGCGGCCGGCCGTGCGCCACCTTCTCCATTTCCGGCCACCAAACTCCGCCATTGTTGTGTTTTCTTCCTCCCCTAGTGTTCCTCCTCCGATCTCCACACTTCTCTGGCCTCCCCGCCCTCTCCGGCGAGCTCCCGCCGTGCATGCACCCGTGGCTGTGTCCGTGCGCGCCACCTCGCCTTGAAGCTCGTCGTAGAAGCCTCCTCCGGCCGTACCACCTTGCCCTTTTTCACTCCCCTTGCCGTGACTCCTCCACCCCTCAAGTCTCAGCTCCGGCCGACGTCTGGATCATCGCCGGCGAACTCTTGGCCGTGGCCATGTCCTGTGTCGGCCGACTGACACTGCTACAGTGTTGTACACTTTTCCGAATGTCAGCCGCAGCGACATGCCTTGTCGTTCTCTGTCTTCTGGACCTCCGATTGAAAATCCGTTCGCGTCGTTTTGTTCATCTCGCCGTTTTCCTTTCAAATGTGTTCTCTAATCCTTGATCCGCTGTCCAGATTTCCGTTTCGCTGTTTTGACTCCGTCGTTCCTTCCCTCGATTTTGTCGATTTTGTCGCAGAAGTCTCCGATCGAAGATCTGTCTTCGCCATCAGATTCGCCTCGACTCAATCTTCCAGATCTGAAATTTTTCTTCAGATCCGAGTCCCGGATCTTGTTTTCACCTTTTTTTTTTCAGATCCGATTTTACCCGGTTTACCCTAAAATTCCGCCAAAGGTGGTTTTTCTCCGTCCGACCTCCAACTCCAGATTCGTCTGAACCACCCTACCACAAATTGCTCCTGCCACATATTCTCCTTCAGGAACCACCTCAGATTCTAATCCTAAAACCTTGATCCGCCGTTTTCAAAAACTCCAGTTTTTCAGTCTTTTTCAGATCCAACTCCAAGGCTGTTTTGCCTAGACTTATTAGGTTTTAGATTTTGCATTTGTTAGTCTCATACTTGTGCATTTTGTTTGATCGGTGCTCTTTTCGTGTTTAGAAACCGTCCGTCCGGAAGCCGAGGAGCAGCCGATCGAGGACGTCGCTGAAGATCTTATCGCGGGAATTCAAGGCAAGTCACCACCACCTTGATCATGTTGATCCCATGTTTTCAAGTTAGCTAAGTATTTTGTTTTGCAAATATTGTGCATATTATTTAAGCAAACTGAGTATGTTGGAATATACCTGTTTAGCTATTACCCCAAATTGAAAAGCCATTCTTGATTCTGAAACCGTGTATAATATTCTTGATGCCCTAGGTTAATGTTAAAGTATAATAGCAGTAATATGAGTTATCTACATGAGCAAACAAAATGATTTTCCAGAACTAAAAATGCCTTTTTAAAATGTCTATCCTAGAGAGGAGAGGTGTGTCAGTCGGAACATGGAAAATGCTGTGATGCTTATGATGATGATGTGATAACATGATAATGTTGGAAACATGAAATGTTGTGAATTGTGAAAAACGTGATTAGGGAAACTCCTCTCTAGAATAGCTTAAGGACCAACCAATTTGTGCTAAACATCTAGTAGCATGTTATCGTACCTCCACAAGCCTGGTATGGGACAGGCACGACCAAGTATCCTTGCCGAACTATTGCCCTAGCTCTGCATAGAGTCTATAACCTAAATGATAAAGTTGCACTAATACTGTTCACTGGTCAGGGAGGGAAGATCCCTCTTGGCCCACTTACACTGACGGTTGGGACGAGCCCAACCGATTCGTCTGAGTGAAAGATCGTGCAACTGATGTGGTTCCAGGGCACGAGTGCTGGATGTGGTTTCCCAGCACAAACCCCTCGTGTGTCCACTCACTATTGGTGGAGAGGGTCTCCCACCGTGGCCCAATACTGAGTGAGGGGTAGGGTGAAGGTATGAGAGGGAAGATCCCTACAATGCTTCACAACTGTATTAGGAACCCCACCAGGAGGTGGAATTCCTGGGCCACTGACCGGTGGTGAACCTTTTACGGGGCAGAGCTAGCATAATGGTAAGGTAGGGTGAAAAGCGTGTTATTCTCAACTCAGTGGCGCGCTTAAAGCAGCGTGATCGAACCTGGCATAGGAGACTCATATGCTTAAAGTAGTGTGATTGGGCAAAAGGCCTATGCTCGTGGTCAATAGTGGTAGTTGAGAAGTCTTGTGGGTAAAGCGGTACCCCTCTGCAGAGTTTAAAATGTATTTAAATACTCCGTGCTCCCGGATTTTGGAGTGTGTTATGGTCAATGGGTTTTATCCATGTTGTGAGGCACAAGTAGTTTTTATGAACTGTTTTATCAACTGCTTTAAATTCTGCACTCTTGAACTGTTATATATATATATAAGGTAAGTTTTCAAAGAATGTTTTGAATGCTTTTCATGGCTATCAACTGTTAGGTGATGAAAAAGGTTTGGAAAAGAACCTCAATCATTTCCTTGAATTCCCTATCATGCTATATATACTTGCATTTGTTAAGTGGTGATTTGCTGAGTACCCTGTACTCACCCGTGACTGAATTGTTCCATCAGAAGTTGAAGAGCCAAGCGACTTGGGTTCACATGAGTGTGAGCCTGAGCCTTATGAAGACTTCTTCGAGTATGATCCGAGCTTCTAGGCGTCGCGTACCCCGGTCGAGCGACTGTGGGCAAAGATTAGCGTTCCGCTCCTTCCGCGTTTTGTTGAAAAACTGAACCGTTATTTTGTACTTCGTTGTGTTACTATTGTAAGGCCCTAGTGCCGTCATCTGTGAACCTTGCAATATTTTGTGGATTATTTATGTATTGTGCTGGTTGTTGTGATATTCATTTCTGGTTTGCAACTGACTCCTGGGAAGTTGCGACAGGGGAGTGCTGTTCCGTACCGTGGTGTTCGGTACCGGGCGGGGTTCCCCACAGGCATGGTATCAGAGCCCGGCTTGACTGTAGGACGTGACCCTAGATAGAAATGGCTGCGATAGTTGCGTGTTTTGGGAAAAACCTAATTTCTTACAAGTACTTGCGAAAACCTATGTTAATAAAAAGCAAAACTACTATTCTTATAATCTTCTTTCCTTACCTTCCTTTCTTGATTAGCTCTAGGTGATTTTCATACTATAGAGTATATTGCTATGTTTTTGGAAGGGGTTTTTTCGGTTTCATTTTGAAAACTGCGTGTTGGACGTGCGGTTCTACAGCAAAGATCCGAGGATGGACTCAATTTTGTGGTCGGCGCTTCAACTTCACGGATTCTACAACCAACCCTGCGTCAGTTGGAGCAAGAGCAAAAGATGATCGATCAAGATTAGGTTGAGAGTAAGATGGAGATCAGCTTGCCCTCTTAGTCAGTTAGTGCTGCTTTCTCTCTCTTCTCGCTGTTAGCGTGTTGTTTCCATTGGTTGCCTTGGGCAGGTCTCTGCCGATTGCTTCCTTGGGAACTATTAAGCTAAGTTATATGTGTATATCTACTAGTGTGTGCTTAGTGTCTGCATATAAGTTATTAGGTGTCTCTTCTCTCCCCTTCTCTCTTCCTTCCTATTCCCTTGCTGCAACCTCAGTCTTGGTTACCTTTAGCAGTGAAGTGAAGACAAGATGACGAACACAAGGAGTCACTCGAGGAACAGTGGGCATGAGGCAGGTGCTTCGTCTCAAGGTAGAGCATTAGGTGAAGAGGAGCAACAGCCCCAACCCCAAGAGCATGTGGAGCCACAAGGAGCTCAGCCCAGTTTGGCAGAAGTAATGATGTGGATGGAGAGAAGCAGACAAGAAGCCCAAGCAGCTCAGAATCAGATGATGCAGTCTATGCAAGCCCAGATGATGAAGGACAACCAAGCAGCACAGGCTCAGATGCTGGAACAGATATTGCAGAGGATGCCCGCAGCCCAATCTGAAGGGTCGGTGATGAGCGCAAGGCTCACGGATTTTCAAAAGACGCGCCCACCTACCTTTTCAAGTACTCCTGACCCCATGATCGCTGACGACTGGTTGCGTGATACAGAGAGGAAGTTGGAAACAGTTCGATGCTCCGACAATGAGATGGTCCTGTATGCGTCTCATCAGCTCGCTGGACTGGCAGCATCTTGGTGGATTAACTACAAGAACATGCACCCCAACCCTGCAGGAATAACCTGGGCCGAGTTTTCTGAACAGTTCCGGAAAGCCCATGTGCCTGCTGGAGTGATGGCCTCCAAGCGCAGAGAGTTCCGCAACTTGCGTCATGGAGGAAAGACCGTAACAGAGTATCTCCATCGATATAATCAATTAGCCCGATATGCCCCTGAGGACATTGCCACTGAGGCCAGGAAGGTAGAGCTTTTCAAGGAAGGGTTACAGCCAGTGTTGCAGGTGCTTATCGCCTCGCACGAGTTCACAGACTTCCAGACCCTGGTAAACCGCCTGCTTGAGATTGAAGAGAAGCGTCAGTTGGTGGACGACTACAGGAAGAGGAAAGCGAAGTTCCAACCAGCCAACCAAGGGAGTTCATCCTGAGGTCGCACCATAGCCGCACCCCAGTACCGGCCAAGTTTGCAGTATTCTAGTCCAAGACCCATGGCAGCCAAGTGCCCGGCTTGTCATGGAAACCATTATCAGCGCGATTGTCCCCACAACAAGGTCAACTGTTTTCATTGTGGACGATTCGGTCACCGCCGCGAGAATTGCCCTTGGAAGAATCTCCCAGGTCCAGTGGCCAGAACAAGAAGTGAAGGTCAGCCGCCACAACCTGCGAGTCAGACGCCAATCCCAATGCCCACCCCAATACAGCAGTATGGGCGAGGAACTCCAGCTGCAAGAGGAAGATTCCCAGCCAACCGTGGAAGAGGTCGAGGAAACCCACCACCAACCCGAGGCAGACTCAACTATGTCACCTCAGAAGAAGCGGGAGATGCAACCGACGTGGTACTAGGTAGGTTCCTGATCAACTCTCAAGCTTGTTTAATACTGTTTGATCCTGGTGCCACACATTCTTTTGTTGCTAGAACTTTTGCTGCTAAGAGTGGATTGAATATGACTTGTCTAGAGTATCCTATAGCTATTCAGTCTCCTGGCTCTAGGATGCCAGTAAAGTTCGTCTGTAGAGACGTAAAACTTAATATATGCGGAGAGGAGTTCTCTGCTAAGCTATTAGTTCTGGAACTCCAAGGTTTGGATGTTATACTTGGAATGAATTGGTTGTCAGAACATAAAGGGCAAATGGATTGTGAGCGTAAAACCATTACCCTTACTAGTCCTAGTGGGAAAGAAGTTTTGTTCCATGCTGAAAGAACGCCAGTAGAACACTCAACCCAAGGTCTATACAGTTTGAAAGGAGAAGTGAACCAGATCCCTGTAGTTGAAGAGTACCTGAGTGTGTTTCCAGAAGAGTTGCCAGGAATGCCCCCAGACCAAGGATTTGAGCTCAGTATAGAATTGAAGCCTGGGACGGCGCCCATATCGAAAAGGCCATATCGGATGTCAGTCAAGGAATTAGAAGAGCTTAAAAAGCAACTTGAGGAAATGGAAGAAAAAGGTTTCATACGGCCTAGCGTATCACCCTGGGGAGCACCAGTGTTGTTTGCCAAGAAGAAGGATGGAGGACTCCGCATGTGTGTGGACTATCGAGCTTTGAATGAGGTCACAATCAAGAACAAGTACCCTCTGCCAAGGATAGATGACCTGTTCGATCAGCTTAGAGGAGCAGGAGTCTTTTCAAAGATAGATTTGAGATCTGGATATCATCAGTTGAAGATCAAGGAAGATACATGTCTGGTTCGAACCTGTCTTGAACCAAAAGTTTATTAGAAGTGACCCGGGTGACAATCCTCGTCAAGCGGGCTGCTAGGGAAGACAGGAACGCAAACAAAAGGAGGATCAAGATCGTGAGCAACAAGATAACGAACTTCGCAGAACAGCCCTAGAGGCCCTTTAAAATGTGCAAGCTCGTTATGATGCTACTCTGAGTTCCTCCCGTCGATCGCGTGGTTGCAGATGCGACCAGACACCGTCTTTACCCCTAGAACATTTACCAGCGAACGAAGAGATGGTGACACCTGGCGCGCCCAGGAGGAGCACGCATGGCCGACTTCAATCAATCGTAGAGGTCCTGCGTAATTCTCCCCCTACGGTCACCGATGCGCAGAAAACGGCTTTCACTAGAATCCTGGCGGAGAGGTTGGACGAGGTCGCGTCCGAGGCGACCCCAACAGCCTCTTCTTGGTTAGCGACACGTTCCCCACTAGTGCCGTCTCGGCAAGACAAAGCCAGACAGGCGGGAAATTCTCGTGATCAGGAATGAGTACCTGTCCACTCTCGCCTGGGACCACGCGTGGCCTCTCCTTCGCGTGAGGTCACCCGAGATCAGGTCGAGAGTCACAGGTCCATCCATGGTCCTTATGTTGGTTGTAAAGTTTTCTCGCCCGGCCTACGTGCAGTTGTTTGGCCAGACAAGTTTAAACCAGGGGCCATAGAAAGATTTGATGGAACTCAGAATCCATCCAAGTTTCTTCAAATTTACATCACTGCTATTCAGGCAGTAGGTGGCGATGACCAAGTCATGGCCAACTATGTGCCTATAGTCCTCGAGGCACCGGCAAGAACCTGGTTGTTCAATCAACCTGAGGGTTCAATCTATAACTGGGAAATGTTGTGCGATGCCATCTTCAACAATTTCCAAAATTATTATCAAAAGCCGGGTAAAGAGGACGACCTCATCGACTACGACAAACATCGACCGAAACTCTCCGTCAGTTTGTCAAGAGATTTGTCGGGGTGAGAAATATCATTCCGAACATATCTGATAACTTCGTTATCAGGGTGTTTAAACACGTCGTTCGATATCGTAGGTTCACCGAGGATCTGCTCATCCATCCTCCTCGATCAGTGGCCGATCTTTCTGATATGGCTAATCGATATTCTGATGCGGCCGAGGCCGTTGAATGGAATCGGATGGTGGACAAAGGTAACTTACCACCTCAACCAGGTCTCAAGGACGTAAAGAGAGAGGATTCAAATAAGAAGCTGAAATCTTCATCAGGCAGGAAGTCGAAAAAATCAAAGAGGAGTCGATCCGGACAGTACCGAAAGGTCGCAGTCGCAGAGAAGCCTCCATCGACCAAAGGTAACAAACCTTTGCTTAAGAATAAAACTGCTTCTGGTGGTCGCAGTGCCGACCAGCCAGAGAAGTCGACTAACCCGCAGGAAGGCAAGAGATGGTGTCCACTCCACAACTCTGCAGGCCACGACCTCAAGAATTGCCGGAGCTGGTTGAAGCAGTTGGATGACTTCTACTAGGGGATCGGACCTATGACAACCTTGCCACCAAAAGAACAGACTTGCAGGCTAAGAGACGCCAGCGGGGACGAATAAATGCCTTACCAGGTACCTCGTAATCATGTCAATGTTATTTTCAGAGGCTCCTCCTATTTTGTTTCTAAAAGGCAATTTAAAGCCTTTTATCGAGAGTTGAACCAAACGGAGACTCCCCTTGGTGATCCTCAGTACCCCCGTTGGTCGGATACTCCTTTGACGTTTGATCGCTCTGATTGCCCTGTGGGGCTTACTCGACCATTGAGGCTACCTTTGGTCATAACCCCAATTATCAGCAATGCGAGAGTCAAAAGAGTCCTGATCGACGGGGGTAGTTCCTTGGACATCTTATTGGTCAAGGCACTCGATGAGATGCAGATTTGTCGTTCAAAAATCAAACCCGTAATTCACCCGTTTTATGGGATAATTCCTGGTCCCTCTATGATGCCATTGGGACGGGTGGTGCTCCCGGTCACGCTGGGTGAACCAGATAACTTCTGAACAGAATTGGTTACTTTTGATGTAATTTTTGTGATTCGGCTTATAACGCGATTTTTGGCAGGCCAACTCTTGCTAAGTTCATGATGGTTACGCACTATGCTTACCAGTGCGGCAAGTTGCCCGGCCCCAAGGGCATTATTTCTGTCGGAGGCAATCGCAACGTGGCATTGACATGTGATCGGTTATCCCTGGAGATGGTAGATCAGCTTCCCCTCCGAGAAGCCCAGATCACCACAATGTTTACTGATACGATCAAAGCCGCTCCTCGACTAGATGAAACATTAAACTTGGTTCCATTGTACCCAGATGATCCGTCCAAGACAATTCGGGTTGGATCAGGCCTGGACGACAAATAGGAACTCGAGCTCATTGCTTTCCTCCGAACTAATGCAGATGTGTTTGCGTGAAAACCATCCGACATGCCCGGTGTCCCAAGGGAGGTAATTGAGAACAGATTAGCAATTCGACCTGGACAGCGACCAATAAAACAGAAGCTCAGTTGTTTTGCTGTTGATCAGTAGGAAGCCATCCGAGTGGAGTTAGATAAAATCCAAAAGCCCGGATTTATTCGAGAAGTTGATCATCCGGAATGGCTTGCAAATCCTGTCATGGTCCGCAAGTAGAATGGCAATTGGCGCATGTGTGTCGACTACACCAGTCTAAATAGTGCCTGTCCGAAGGATGACTTCCCCTTCCCCGCATCGATCAGCTAGTCGATTCTACTGTGGGTTGTGAACTGATGAGTTTCCTGGACGCTTAGTTAGGATATCACCAAATTAGCATGGCAGAAGAAGATGAAGAGAAGACTGCCTTCATCACACCATTCGGCACCTACTGCTACGTCAGAATGCCGTTTGGTCTCAAGAACGCCGGTTCCATGTACTAGCGCTTGATGCAAAAGACATTTCTTTCCCAGATGGGGTGTAATCTTGAAGCTTTTGTAGACGACCTGGTTGTAAAAATTTTAAAAAGTTCGTCTCATTTAGACGATCTTGCTGAAACCTTCTGTAATTTGGATCGGTATGGAATAAAGTTACACCCGGAGAAATGTTCTTTCGGGGTTTCATCTGGAAAACTTCTTGGTTTTCTTGTTTGTTCCAGAGGAATCGAAGTTAATCCTGAAAAAATCAGGGCTATTGAACAGATGTGGTCTCCCTCGACCATCAAAGATGTTCAGCGCCTAGCAGGTCGCATGGCGGTATTGAGCCGGTTCATCTCGCGACTAGGTGAAAAGGGACTACCTTTCTTCAAAGCCCTGCGCAAACACCATAATTTTACTTGGTCCGATGAGGCCGAGAAAGCATTCCAGGAGGTTAAAGCATATTTATCTAGCCCGCTGGTCTTGGTTTCTCCCAACAAAGAGGAACCATTACTCCTTTACTTGGCGGCCACACCTTGCGCGGTCAGCGCTATCCTGATCGCAGAAAGAGAAGGTGTGCACAAACCCGTCTACTACGTAAGCGAGGTACTTGATGGTCCTAAGGAGCGATACCCTGAGGTCCAGAAGATACTTTATGCACTACTGATGGCTTCCCGTAAGCTACAACATTACTTCCAAGCACATAAGATCACAGTGCCCTCATCTTTTCCATTGGGGGACATTGTCCGCAATCCGGAGAAATCTGGGCGGATGGGCAAGTGGGCTGTCGAACTCGTAGCGTTCGACATCCATTTCACGCCTCGCACCGCGGTCAAGTCTCAGGTCCTTGCCGACTTCGTGGTTGAATGGACTAATCCTGAACCGCCCGTGCAGGCGTCCAACGATTTGGAATGCCCTGACCACTGGACAATGTACTTTGTGGCACTCGCAGTTTTCAACACTCAGGGGATGAAGTGGTCTTAGTTACGCATCAGGGCGAACAGCTGAAGTATGTCACCCAACTTCACTTTGTTGCGACCAACAACATAGCAGAGTATGAAGGTCGTATTGTAGGGCTCCGGGTAGCTAAATTCCTCGGAGTCCGTCGATTAGTGGTGAGGGGAGACTCACAGCTGGTCATAAACCAAGTAAACAAGAAGTACAGCTCCTCCGATGAGACAATGGCCCATTACCTGGGGGATGAGGAGATTGGAAAAACACTTCAGTCATTTCGAAGTCCAATACATCCCGCGAAAGGACAACATTCTCGCAGACCAATTATCCAAAATTGGATCCTCACGCACATCCACTCTGGCAGGAGTGTTCGTCGAACACTTGGAACATCCCTCGATCATGACTATGGTCGAGGATGATCTAGTAATAGTCTGCGTTACCAACCTCGGACAGGAACGAGATTGGACCCATCCATTGAGGGTCTATCTCGAACACGGGACCTTCCCCGAGGACGAAACTGAGAGTGATCGGTTAGTTCGAAAAGCGCACCTATACAAACTTATAGAAGGAGTTTTGTATAGAAATGGTACTCAAGGAGTATTCATGCACTATGTATCCCAAGAGGAAGGTAAATCCCTCTTGAAAGAAATTCATGAAGGTGTATGCGGTGCATACGCGTCATTTCGTACACTAGTCGGAATGGCTTTCCGACAAGGATTTTACTGGCCTTCGGCACTTGATGATGCCAAGAATATGGTCAAGACATGTCCTCAGTGTCAATTTCATGGAGACAGGTTCATCAACCAGCCTACGCTCTATAAACTATCCCTCTGTCATGGCCCTTCGTGGTCTGGGGGATGGATATTGTTGGTCCTATGCCACAAGCGGTCAGTGGATACAAGTTCTTGTTCGTAGCTATTGACACGTTTACAAAGTGGATTGAGGCCGAACCAGTACGCAACATTACTGCTGCTGCCGCACAAAAGTTCTTTCATAAGAACATTGCGACTCGATTCGGTGTTCCAAATTGTCTCATCACTGATAATGGTTCCCCGTTTGCTAGCGGTCTTTTTCTGGACTATTGCGACACCATTGGAACCAAGGTGTGCTTTGCCTCTGTAGCTCATCCGTAGAGCAATGGTGCCGTCGAACGTGGCAACGGGCAAATATTGCAGGGTATGAAAAAGCGAGTTTTTGATCGCCTTAAGACACGCCCGGGGGCTTGGGTAGACGAGCTCTATACCGTTCTATGGGCACTACGCACTACTTCTAGTCGAGCCACCGGTGAGACACCTTTTCATCTGGTATACGGAGCTGAGGCTGTGTTACATATGGAAATTAGTATTGGTTCTATCCGAACAGATCAATTCGAACAAGTTGATCAGAACGGACAATGATTACAAGATCTAATTCTCCTAGAAGAAAAGTGTGATCAGGCTCTGGTCAAGTCCGCGGTGTATTTGCAAGCTTTGCGCAAATACCATAACAAAAGGGTGCGACCACGTAGTCTTCACGTAGGCAATCTGGTTTTACGTAAAATACAAAACCAATCTAATCGCAACAAGTTCTCCCCACAATGGGAAGGTCCCTACACTGTTGTCTCGGTGCCGCGACCAGGATCAGCTCGGTTAGCAATGGAGGATGGTCGGATCTTATCCAATACATGGAACATCGATCAACTACGCAAGTTCTACGTGTAAGTTTCCCAACCCTTTTCCTTTTCAATTAGCATGATTTAACAAAATCGGCACTTTTGGTTGTTTCATGTGAAAATTATTCCTTGTGCCCGTATGTTACGAGTCTGACTCGGGGGCTGGTCACCGATGATTATAACACTATAATACCCAGATCGGATTCGCTGGCCGATCTCTTGATCACTTCCAGATAAGACACCCTTCAATAAGCCATTTCTCAACGCACATGGGGCTTGCTGGCATGTCCTTGGTCATCAGAGTGGCTGCTAGTTTGCAATAAGGTCAGGTGTTGTATCGAACATGATTGTCGGTCTGGTCGGATATTCCTGGTCGTCGTTACACCCATATTTTTCCTATGCTTATAATACTAAGTCTTCAGTATACATAATCATAGGAGGGGGGCTAGGGGAACATGGACGTGGCATGAAACAAAAGGAAGCGCTTTCATTTAGAAAATAGTGCATACATTTGCATTGTATAAATTACATCTGTACAAGTACAGGATTTACAATAGGCCAAGCTCTTTCAAGAGATCTTCTACTAGAGGTTTGACTTCCTCCATTGTGACCTCAAGCTGGTCTTCACTCTCGACCTCTGCCTCTCCCACCACTGGATTCAGATCAAGATCTGGGCCATGGTGAAGACGAAGTCGGCAGAGGATGGCGGAGGCTGCTGATCACACTCTTGTCTTGATCGCCTCTTTTTGTCGCCTTGTATCTTTAGGAAGATACTCGAGAAGTGACTCTGCTTAGGTCGCGACCAGTGTGGTCCATTCGCTAATACTGAGGTCCTCCTTTTCAGTTTCGACCACATCAGCCCTTAGCAAACCGGCCACCATCTTCAGTTTTTCGAAGATATCTTGTTGAGCACTGCTGTAGGATGAGAGTGACGCATTCAAGTCCTTATTCGCCCTACAGAAAGAATCAATTTTCGAGTTTTGCAACTCGATGGTCGCCTGGAGATCTTTCTTCTCTTGGCCGAGCTGGCTTATTTGGTCATCTCGAGCTACGATAGGAGACCATCACAAACAGGTCGCATGACAAAATTAATTCACTTAGGTCGGAAGTATACATACAGGAGAGTTGTGACCGCAGCTATTGGAGTTCAGTCTCCAGGAAGGAGATCTTGGCAGCTGCCCTGAACTCCTGGCTTTCCCGATCAACGAGGCTCTTGATCAGAAAGGCGCTCTCTCTGTGACAAAAGAGACAATGGTCAAAATAGGGCTAACATTCAGGCAAATGAAGAAACGTCTTCCTTACCGCTGCAGGAGACTCGTTTCCTCTTGCGTGACCTCGATGCGATTTGCTATAGCCATCAATTTGGTCGCCATACGAGTCAGTTCCTATGACACAGAAGGGGATCAGTTTCAAAGCTTGGATATTCCTATGCAAATGCGAACTTGAAAGTCACAAGAGGTATTCTGCTTACCTCGACGTACTCGCTGAACAAGCCACTTTCCGGTTTAGCCAAAGACTGAGTCTCTAAACTCTCCTTGTCCCCAATAGGAGCAGCAGATGAGTTTTCCTGCTGAGCCTCCTCCATAACTGGGGTCACAAATTCCAATCTCTGCGATTGGACTTCTGCAGCCATCCCATCTATGATGGCACGAAGAACTTCCTCGGCCCCTGGGATGGAACTTTGTTCGCCCGTGACCTTTGTTGCGGGAGAACCTTCAACATTTGTAGAGGCCACTGGGCGGCTTGGCACTACTTCTTTGTGCCTGGCATAAGCAAATAGGAGGACCATCGGTTAGAGTCTCTTCAGTTGACCACTGTAATACGACCCTGTCCGAACGGGAGAGATTCTTACCTTACTCGAAATCCTACCAACTTATGGGATTTCGAAGATGGTTCACCGAGGAAAAGAGGACAGTCGTCATCTGTCCTAGTCTTCCTCTTCCTAAATAGGACCTTGTCCTTTTCTCCCTGTGTGCATGCAAATCTATAAGAATACACATGAGGAATGATGAAAACCAAGACTGTAATGATCCTTACCGGGGTGACTTCTCCTGTCGGTACAGATGAAGTCCTTGGTCCTGAAGCTTCTTGGACCACTAGCACCAGAACTTCCTCTGCGACCACAAGATCTGTTGTGGTCGTAGGATCCTGTTCAGCTATTCCTACTCCTGTCAGCAGGAGTGGAGTACTCACTGCCCCAGGACTGGTAGGAGTCATTTGGTGGTGGACGAGGGGAATATCGTCTTCCTCTTCCTGTGTGAGCACAACATAACTTAATGCATGTGTACGGATGAACGAAAACATTGAGGATTGTGAGAAATCTTACCACAATCGCCCCTTTTGTCAGAAGGGGAGGTGTTACAAGACCTGAGGCTTCATAAGCTTCAGGCACTGGGTTTCACCCGTAACCATAGGATTACCAGTGTTCACGGGGCCGTTGTAGTCATCTCTGTCCCTGCGGTCAGAGACAAGACCTCGCTGGTTTGGGGAGCGATCGCCTTCCTCTTGCGGCGAACCAGAGGAATGTCATCCTCCTCGTCCTCGCTCCCTTCACCCTGTATGACGAAGAAGTAATTTCTACTCGTACCTGGGATTATAGGAGGCACTGAATATCTTACCGCAGTCCTCTTCGCGGTAAGGGGTTTCTTCTGCGAATAAGCCTCTCCCAGAATCTTCTTGGACTTCTTGGGAGCAGGTTCCTTCGCCGTGCGCTTCGAAGAGGTCCTCTTTACCCTCTTCACAGCTGGTCTCCCCGAGGGACCAACGTCCTCGCTTGGACGCGTCGCCTTGGCAAACTTTCCCAGAAGCTATGTCGTTCCAAATGTCCTTGTTAATGCAAGACAAGAGAATGGTCTACAACAGAGCTTGTTAAGAAAGGCCATACCTTTCGGCGCTCCTATTTGAGATCATCGCCAGCATTGATTAGGCTTTGGGGGCGAGGCGATCCCTTGGCTCCCTCCACAGCGGCGTTGTACCCCTTGAGGAGATAATTTGTCCATTTTCAATCTCGGACAAAGGCAGAGCTGCGTCGCAAACAAGAATGTTGACAAATATGACATTTTTTTGTAAAAATGTATGTTTTGTTGACTAGGAGACATACCGTTATTGTAGTCCAGGGTACTATCTGCCATGGATTGTATTTCCCAAGCCGGATGAGCCCTTTCACGCAGGGGGCTTATCCGGTTCTTCACAAAGTTGCGAATGATGTCGTGCGCAGTCAGTCCTTGCTGGACTAAGTGAAGAATGACTTGGGCCTGCTTCTTCTGCTCTGCGCTCAGAGCAGGAAGGGAGTCCATCTCGCTGGCCTTCTCCGGTCGAGAGTTCTCAAACCACAGTCCACTCTGTGACGGAGGGGTGCAGGAGAACCACTTCTGGTACCACCCATGTACAGAATCCCCGAGGGGCGGGAAGGGGTACTCTTTCTTCTCCCTTATTCGGAGGTAGATGCCCCCAGAAGCATTGGGGCTCTTCGTCCATGCTGAGTAGTAGAAACGTTGGAAGAGCTCCACGCTTGGGAGCACTCTGACGAAGGCTTTGCATAGATGCTGAAAGATCGCCAAGATAAGAACAGCATTTGGGTGGAGATTCACCAACTCCAAACCATAATGCTCCAAGATTCCCTTCAAGAACTGGCTCTTAGGGAATCAAAACCCGCACCGCAGGTACTCCTCAAAGACCACCAACTCGCTCTCTTGGACGATTGGGGTTTCTTGATCTTTCTCCGCGGGCCGCCAGTTGATCAGCAGCCGTGGAGGGAGAATCTCTTCCTTCTTAAGGGCCACCAGGCTTTCTTCGGTATGGTGGACGGATCTGCTCCAGGATGTTATTGCTTTCGAAAGATTGGGAAGAAAGGTGGTGGCTTTGGAGGCGATGGAGATGGGGAATGCAAAAGTGGGTTTTGTGCGGCGAGAAACTCTAAGGCAAATGAAGGGTTTCTGGTTGTGTGGCTCCCTCAGGAAGCTACCTTCTCCTTTTATATGCCCGAGGCAACCCTTCGTTGAATACTTTATTAATTTCCCATAATGGGTGCCTTCTCTCTGGAAACCTGTTATGCACTCCTCACAGCGAACCCGGAACGAAATATATTTATTATTTTCGTTTCGGATCCGGGGGCTAGGGTGCACACAAAAACATGAAAATTTTGCAAAGATTACGGAGGGAATGATCCCTCCCGTTTTTTGTAGATTAATTTTTGTGTATTGATCACAATGCAGTTCTATGATCGTCCTGATATTTGCGTGATGATCGCAATGCCATTCTGTGATCGCTGCAAGTAGGTAATTGCAACATGCACGGTTATCATCTGATCAAGGCATTATGTGATCGTGGCTTCAGTTCTGATCGCGGCTTCGATTCTGATCACGGTTTCAGTTCTGATCGTAGTACCAGTGTTGGTCGCGGTATGACGCATTAATGTGTTTCTGATCGAAAGACTTGTTACTTCGGATTTACCTGTGTGTGTGTGGTCGTGAAGACATTCTTTGTGACCATGTTTTCGCACAGAGATTGTGAAGAGTTTCAATTCAAATTAACTCTTGCATAATTCATTCTTGAGAAGGCAAGTTATGTAAGGTAAAAGAAAATTTTATTTCTGACAATCCTTGCATACAAAGGGAATACAGGTGACCAGAGTGTCGACCTGATCCGTGAGAAGTTTACAAAGTTCTCCTAGGGACATATTAGCATCAGTGGGATCAACACTGGCTGCCCCTATAGAATTAGCAACTACTCTAAGCCTAACTACATCATCCCCAATCAGAGAAGCACTACTATTCTTGGTCGTATCGGAGAGTTCTCGCTGCTGCCGAGAATAGTCCCTCTCCAATCGGAATTGGTGTGCCTCTTCGCGGGATCTGTCAAAACATTCTACCAGGTGCAGAATGGCCGAAGACATCTCTTCAGTCTTCTTCTCCAGAACCTCTTTCTCCTTCTGGAGAGTTTGTTCGAGGGAAAGAGGTTGGGTCTCAACAGGCTGGTTGCTGGGGGCTCCAGAAATTTTCGTCTCCTGCATTCGCATGTGTTAGTTTTACAAGATAAAACGACCAACAGAGGAGATGAAAATAATTAGCAATCCCCGCAAGTGACAGGATGAAGTATTTCCCCCAGAAAGTAGATCACCTGACAAAAGTCGGGAACCATCAGGTCGTGGAAGTGCAACTTTCCCACGATAAGATTGCTCACCCAACAAAAGCTGAGGATTATCTGGTCGCGGGAATGCAACCTTCCTACCAGAAAATTGATAACCCATCAAAAGATGGGGATCACTTGATCGCAATGGAGAAAGCTGAGAAGACGGCTTTGAAGGATTATTATGGACTTTTAAAGGTTGAGATGAAGGTTCGACCTGCCGAGTTGCATGGACAGGAAGGACTATAGGGGCCAAAGGAAGAGAGAGCAATGATGCCTCCCTAATCTTGGAACCACTAGAAGATCCCTCGTCAACCTTGGGTTTCTTCCCTAGAGGAACCAGATCTTCGGTCATCTGTGGATTTCCAAAAAGCATTTTGGAAATGATCAGAACATAAGATGGCAACTTGAACCAGGGGTTCCAAAGAAGACTTACCTTCTGGAAGTCCTGGTCGAATTCAAGTGTCACTTCCTCTTCATCGCTCTCAATCTCAATGATGTTCTTGGAGCCATGATCTGCCATTGAGGTGGAAATAGAAGAGAAGGAAAGATAGCTGTGGAAAAGACTTAGCCGAGAAAAAGACTTGTGAAGTTTTAGGGCTAAGAGGCTTCGGTATTTATAGCCTCCGGAGGTGACGGTTCATTTCCTGAATGCCTCGAGTTCTTCAAACACATTTACAGTTTTATCTCTGGTTAAAAGACAATTCTGCGGCGCTATCATTACCTGTCAAAGACAACCCAGAGTCCGTCTCGGGAAATAAACCATGACACGTTGTGCGCCACTAAGTGTGGGAGTTGAAGCGTCGGGTCACTTATCCGATGAAAGATTTAAATTTGAAGTAAATATGTCCCTTTGTTTTCTTCAAATTTGGGGGCTAGCTGACGAGGATTGTTACCCGAGCTAGTTTGGAGCAAATGCACATATGGTTCAAGACAGATTCGAACCAGACAAGTGTTCGGAGGTTCGTTGCTATAAGCTCAGATGACCTGAGAAGGGCGGACACATGGTCGCAGGCCTTTCGCGATCATGAGGCCGCAGACAGTACGCGGTCAGGAGCCCGTAGGCGATGCGTGGACAGGAGGTCGCATATAGTGCGTGGTCAGAAAGACAATGTGTGGTCAAAAAGAAAGTGTGCGGTCAGAAGGACATTGACTACTCTCGACCAGGACGACTTGGGGTTGCTTAAGCTCTACAAAAAGCATACTCGAGGATCCCGAAGATTCTTCCACGTATGAAGACAACTGCCAGGAGGTTAACTAGTGCGGTTATTCCTTAATTGCACGTGTTAAGCCTGTGTGGGAGTTAAGTGCGGTTATCAAAACTACACTCGAGCAACCGTTCAGAGCCGTTGTGCATTGGTGCCCTTTTGACCAGTATAAAAGGGTAAGCAAATGTATCAGACGGGGACAACTGGAATATCGTCAACGAATCCCAGAGATCGAACACATCAAGACAACAAGCTTCCATAGGCTAGTTTAGTCATTTTCTAGGCAATCACACGGAAAAGATCTTCGCCTGTGATGATCTTTTCCACAACTTTCTAACATTTTTCCCATACATAGAAAAATCTCAACAGGACGTAGGGCTATTACTCCCACCATCAAGGGCCCCAACCTATATAAAATCTCTCTGTGCTCCATCGGACATTGCTCATCATCCCTTCCCGGAGGGACCCCCTGAAAGGTCTCATAACTCACAAATTCTGCATAAGTTCGACTAAGGACCCCGAGTCTGAATCGTCGACAGATGGGTTTATTTAAATAAGGTGGTAGGTATGAGTTATAGCTGTATGGGAGTGTATAGGAGTAGGAAATAGGAAAGAAAATAAAAAATCAGCACAAAACAGCCAAAACAGAGGAGCTACCCGAGCTTAGCACGACCACGGGCACAGGTCGTGCTTGGCTTTGGCAGGGTTTTTTATTTTTTTCGACCAGAGTTTTTTCTAAAAAACCGAACAAACAAAGCAAACCGAACACATGACGACCACGAGCACTGGTCGTTCTCAGTTCTAGTGGAAAAAACATTTATGAACACCTGGTTGAATCGAGTGAGGCATGACCACGAGCACTGGTCGTGCTCGTTTATGTTCAAAAAAAATTTTATTTATTATTTTTTAAAATAAATCGAACACACCGATCAAATCAAGGCAAGCACAACCATGAGCATGGCTTGTGCTCAATTCAGGTGAAAAAGAAAAATTTTATTTTTTTGAAAAAAATCGAACTGAGCCGAACACTGGTTGTGCCACTGGTCGTGGTCGCTTCGGGTGGTTTTAAAAAACTTTATTTTTATGAAATTGACCAAACCTAGCCCAATAGTGGTCATGCCACTGGTTGTGGTCTATTCGGGTAGTTTTGGAAATTTTTTTTTCAAAAGTTTCAGCCCTAGTTTGAAAATATTTTTGAAAAATAGGTTTTGAAAGGTCAACCGATGTTGGAATTGAGTGATTCTTGCACCGTTGTGTTATGAAAAGAGAGAACTACATGTTAGTATCCCGGGTTGCCTCCCAACTAGTTCTAGTTGAATGTCTCGCTAGACGGAACACTCTCGATCATTTAGAAATAGGTAGAATTGAAAGAATCGACCGAGTTCAGCACACTTACCTAGTCTCCCGCATTGTATAACTTAATATGATGCATGTGTACCATGAAAGTGGTGTCGTCATGCGCTTGAAGCTCTACGGCACCATACGGGAAGACTTTTTCTATCGCATAAGGCCCAGTCCATCACGATTTCAATTTTTTTTGAGGAAGATGATGTGATGTTGAGCTGAATGTTGTAGGCTAAAGTTGGTTGGTCTTGAAAAACAAAAAGAAAAAAGAGAAAAAGAAAAGAAAGAGAAAGAAAAGGCATCGGGTTGCCTCCTGACGAGCGTAGTTTAACATCCCGCTTGACGTAGACCCTAGTATGATCTTGTCGGGGGAATCTCTACCCGAACAGTCCCGGTGATAACGCTCCCGGAACAACGTCCCGGGCACCGCCTTTCGCCCGGGGACAGGGGCCCCCGGTGACACATCCCGGGCGCCGCTGTTAGCCTGGGGACAAGGGCCCCCGGTGACCTGTCCTGGGCCCCACCATTTGCCCGGGGATAAGGGTCCCCGGTGACCCGTCCCAGGCGCCGCCTTTTGCCCAGTGACAAGTACCCCCCGGTGACCCGCCCCGGGCGCCGCCATTTGCTCGGGGAGAAGGGCCCTCGGTGACCCCCGGGCGCCGCCATTTGCACCGGGAAAAGGGCCCCCGGTGACCCTGTCTCGTCCCGAGCGCCGCCGTTTGCCCAGTGGCAGGGGCCCTCGGCAGGCGTGGGGCCTCCTGTGCAGGGTCACATGGGGATCATGTGAGGAGCACCTCAGGAATCGATGAAGACACTTGTCAAGCATCCGAGCCCCCTGGTCAGCAGAAGGATGTCGGTGCCCCTTTATCCAACGGTTGCAGCTGGGGTTGGCTTCGTAATTTGCATCTTTTGGGCCTATATATGCCCTTGTACCCTTCTCTTGTAACTAAGGACAATTCATTATCATCAATACACAAAATCAAATAGGCGTGCTTAGGAGCACTCTTCCCGCGAGAGAGCTCGCCTAGCCAACCCTTGTTGGGAGCATGTCGACAGGACTAGGGTGTCCACTGAGGCCCGAACCTGTATAAACCCTTGTGTCACTCTCTGTGTTGGCCCGACGGGAGAGGATCGGTCACGCGGTCAACTCGTGTCACTTTTCATTCGCTAGGAACATCTGTAG
This sequence comes from Pharus latifolius, assembly GCA_019359835.1. Classification (NCBI taxonomy): domain Eukaryota; kingdom Viridiplantae; phylum Streptophyta; class Magnoliopsida; order Poales; family Poaceae; genus Pharus; species Pharus latifolius. The sequence continues at coordinate 58,990,935 of CM033326.1, read as the reverse complement.
AACCTGCCGGGGTATTCACAATACCACGACAGATTTTTATGGAGGTTCCCAATAGTGGTTTTGAATGTTTGGTGTAGTGGGAGGATTTTTCAACTTTCATCGTAGCTAGGTATCATCAGTAGAATATTCTAATGCCTTGTGATGCAGTGTTAATGTATTGATCAATGTGCATGATGGTTTATCAGTTATATTGGCATTTACAAGCATAGGATTATGTTTATCTCTATCAAGAAGCATATATTTCACTGAGGAAGGAAGGGAAGTGAGATTTGGTACCTTGTTCATGCAAGAATTGTCATGATTTCTTACCGTTAAGAGTCGATTGGGCAATGATAATGTGTTTGTAGTAGCATGATCGTCCTTTTTATTGCTCGTCTCGGTGTTGTCATCAAGAGCATCATGTCCAATTTGTTTACCCTACAATACAGTCTCAAGAAGGTCTATCCTGCATGTGGTGTCCACATACATAGGACAGTTAGCAATTTCAAGAGTTTAAAAAATATTTTCTCATTTCCCATATGAAAAGTAATTGTACCCTCACATATATCGATTTGAGCTGTTTCTAAATCATCCAAATATCTTTTATTTGTAAGAATTTCTTTTAAGAATTTTCCATATGAAGGAATTTTAGTGATAAGATCAGCAAAAGGCACAGTCACATTTAGTTTTTCAGGATATCAAAGGATTTGTCATTAGAATTAGATTGGAGGTAACAACTTGGAAAATATGGAATTGTTTTAGAAACATGTGTTACCTCATTATTACCTGATTATGTTTCTTTTGATTGTTCATCCTTACCGAGGTTGTTTGACGGTAGAGGTGGATCATCGTGCTTAGGTTCGGTCGTCGACGTCAAATCCTTGGTAGGCGTCTTCGTTGGTTCTGGTTGCACCTTCTCTTTTTGGAAAGTTCATGTACCATTCAAATCAACAGTACCAATGCAAGATATAACATTAATATGTTTAGAATCACGATGGCTGATAGGTTGAGAAGGAAGAGAGTTCGAAATCATTGGTGTGGGATTGGCCATTCGCACGAATTGAGTCTCGAGCATGCGAACGTGCGTAGAGATGGAGTCGATCTTTTGGTTTAGTGCAACCTTTTCCTTCTCTTGATTTGCTTGAAACTCTTCTAGTGTCGGGGGAAATCTCCGCGGGACTAAGTCCAGGTAAGTTGTGTCACGGTTGCCCGAGGATCCGGCCCCCGGGGCCTCCCCGGGCGCCGCCTTTTGGCTCCCGGGACGCGGCCTCCGGTGCCCTCCCGGGCACCGCCGTTTGCCCGGGGACGTGGCCTCCGGAGCCTCCCCGGGCGCCGCCTTTTGGCTCCCGGGACGCGGCCTCCGGTGCCCTCCCGAGCGCCGCCATTTGCCCTGGAACGTCGCCTCCGGGGCCTCCCCGGGCGCCGCCTTTTGGCTCCCGGGACGCGGCCTCCGGTGCCCTCCCGGGCGCCGCCGTTGGCCCGGGGACATAGCCTCCGGGGCCTCCCCGGGCGCCGCCTTTTGGCTCCCGGGACGCGGCCTCCGGTGCCCTCCCGGGCGCCGCCATTGGCCCGGGGACGTAGCCTCCGGGGCCTCCCCGGGCGCCGCCTTTTGGCTCCCGGGACGCGGCCTCCGGTGCCTTCCCGGCCGCCGCCATTCGCCCGGGGACGTAGCCTCCGGGGCCTCGCCGGGCGCCGCCTTTTGGCTCCCGGGACGCGGCCTCCGGTGCCCTCCCGGGTGCCGCCATTTGCCCGGGGTCGTGCCCTCTGGGACCTCCCCGAGCGCCGCCTTTTGGCTCCCGGGACGCGGCCTCCGGTGCCCTCCTGGGCGCCGCCATTTGCCCGGGGACGTGCCCTCCGGGACCTCCCCGGCCGCCGCCTTTTGGCTCCCGGGACATGGCCTCCGGTGCCGTCCCGAGTGCCGCTTTTGACCCCGGGACGTGGCCTCCGGCGCTGTCCCGGGCCTCGTTGCCCTCCTAAAGGTAAAGTCTTGAACTGCTTATCACGTGCAGGTCACGCGAGGGGCGCCTCGGGAACTAGCGACCACCTGTCAAGCATCCAAGGCATTTGACCGGGAGAAGGACGGTCCTGCCCTTCAATCCGACGGTGGCTTCCGGGGTAGTTTAGGTTTTTTGCTGCTTTTTGGGGCTATAAATAGCCCTTGTACCCCTCTATTGTAAGGGATCGGTTCTTTGATTGGAATAGCTAAACTCACAGACGTGCTCCGGAAGCCTCTCCCCCGGAGAGAGCCTCCCCAGCCGACTCCGGTCGGGAGCGCGTCGACAGGACTAGGGCCCCCACCGGGACCCGAACCTGTATAAACCCGTGTGTCATTTTTGGTGCTTGTCCGGCGGGGGAGGACCGGTCATCCGGTCAACCCGCGCCGCGTAATCTTCGCTAGGAACATTCTCAAAACCTGCCGGGGTATTCGCAATACCACGACATCTAGCATGCGCACAATGTTGGATTCTTCGGGTTGATTTAGATGTGGTGGCCGGTACAATTGTTGTTGTTGTGTTGAAACGATGGCCTTGGTGCTCGTTATGACTGTTGTTGCTAAGGGAGTTGGTGATGCGGTTGGAACGGTCCTGATGCAGCATGTTCATTCCCACATTGCATGTAGTTTTGCGTCATACCTTCAATTAGATCATACACTTCATCAACAGTTTTGTTCATGAGTTCACCGCCAGTTGTGGCGTCAACAGTCATCCGTGCTATGTATTTCAAAGCGCTATAAAACATTTGAACTACAAGCGACTTTTCCAGGCCGTGGTGTGGGAACGACCTCAAAAGTTCCTTGTACCGCTCCCATGCTTCGTAGAGTGATTCTCCTCCCTACTGAGTAAACCAAACAATCTGGCTTCGAATATATACAGTTTTAGATGGAGGAAAAAATTTCTTGAGAAAAATGCATGAGAGTTCATCCCACGTTGCTATTGAAGCAGGCGGTAGAGTGTACAACCATGCTCTTGCCTTATCTCGAAGAGAGAAAGGACAGAGACGTAGTAGTAGCGCATCTTGCGAAACTCTGTTAATTTTAAAAGTATCATAATGCTCAAGAAAAATAAGGAGATGCAGCGAAGGATCTTCTATCACGCCCCTGCCTTGGGGCGACGACTACTCCCATGGGGACTCAGCTCACTGCAGCTGATCCCATACATGCATACCATTGACTTCCCAGGATAAGTCAAGCACAGGAGTATATTTATATTACAGTAGAGTAACTTACAAAATATTTAAGTAGTGTAGCCTGCTGGCTTAATACAACATAAAGAGATTACAATGCGTTCGCGGCATACATGGTCTAGCAAAATAACAACTACACAACAGAAATTAGGTGAACCCCCACAACAAGAAGTTGACGGCAGAACAACATACATCAGGGCTCTAGCGGAATTGGCTCTCCTCCTTCTGGATCCACGAAGTTCTCCACACCTTCATCTTGATCATGGAACGCTCCATCTATTGGATTGTAGGTTGCAAGAGTGAGTACTTACGTACTATGCAAGTCATAGGTAAGAGTAGATACATATAGTAGTGATGATATGAACCTATGCTAATAAAGAAGTGTGGATGGTTGTAAAATAGTCTTTTCCTTTATATCTCATCTCATGGCAGTATTTTTCGTAGCACAGCATCGCTATTCATGTTCACTATTTATAGTATCACCGCGACACATCGACACACAATAGCCCACGGCAGCACCCCTTATCATGACAACACATGTCATTTGGGTAATCTTGACTTATCAAATTTTATTTAGAAAACATACCTGTGCCACACCCCGTGGATTTAATCCACGGTAGTAGACTCCTATAAACCATGGAGCTCGGAGTATTCGAATACGTTTTTAACTCTGCAGAGAGGTACAATTTACCCGCAAGATATTCCACTTTCATGCCCATCCTATCAAGATGATTAGACCCTTCCTCACTGTAGAGTGTGAGTGGCAAGGTGGAGATAACAAGAAATTTTGTTATGTTTCACTCAAAATTCACCCCTGACCCTGTGGTCGGACAAACCACAGTTGTGACGGGCTATACCCCCACCCCGACTGCATCTCCCCATTACTGGGTCAGCGTGCATCATCACATCCAGTGATATGTGTAGGAGCCGCACTCCGTGCCAATCGTGCACCACTTCCATCTCATGCAGGGGTTTCATGTGCGATCCGCATACTTACTTGTTCAGGCCTGTCCCATACTATGCTTGCGGTTAGTACGTTTTTCATGCCACTAGACACACAACACAAGGTTCTAGTCCTTATGTGCCAGTGACCAGACCATCCACAGCCACGCACATCCAGTGCTACCACCATTCCATACCAAACTCTAGTCACGACTAGGGGTTTTATTTCATGAATATACATAAATATGCATATATTAGTTCATGGCTTATTACTTGATCATTTCACATTTCACATGCATCCAGCCTAATACTGCCATTTCATATCTCAATCATTCTTTCACATGCAATACAACTTATATTCAAGGTTATATTTTAGCAAGTCTTAAAATATAGGTTCAAGATGTTCAAGAATATGACTTGCCTTCCGCATCGTAAAAATCAGCAGTTGGTGTCCAGTCGATAGTGAAGTCCTCGAACTCAACTTCTGGATCAGCTCGGCGACAAACAAACACACACAGATTACTAACTATATTAAAATGTTTTATAATCTATATGCAAATATGCTTTAAAAAGATAGAATTGCTGAACAATGCTGAGGATGACTGAGAGTGCAAGTTGAACTGACTCGAGATTCTAGGGTTTCAAGGAATCTGGGCTAAGATTGAGTACTGGAGGTTACTAGAGTTTCAAGACATAAGATTTGACATAGGGTTCATGGCTGGTTTGCTCAAAAATGATGAATGTCAATAGATCGACATTCAGGTCATAGCCTGACATGACTTTAGAGTGCTTTTCTCAAGATGGGGCATGTCGCGCCCCGAGACTGGGACAACGACTACTCCTGTAGAGACCTAGCTCGCTGCAGCTAGTCTCAACCACAACCCTTTGACTTCCCAGGATGAGTCAAACACAGGAGTATATTACATTGCAACAGAGTACTTACGAAATATTAAGCAGTGTGGCCTGCTGGCCTTAATATTACATAAAGAGGATTACAATGCCTGCAAGGCATTCAGGGTTTAACAAAATATTTAACTACACAGCAGAAGATAGGTGACCCTCCCACAAAAGAAGTTGACGGCAGAACAACACACTTCAGGGTTCTGGCGGAACTGATTCTCCTCCTTCTGGATCCACGTAGTACTCCGTGCCATCATCTTGATCAAGGTAGGCTCCATCTATTGAGTTGAATGTTGCAAGGGTGAGCACTTACGTACTCAGCAAGTCATAGGTAAGAGTAGATACATATAGTAGTGATGATATGAACCTAGACTAGTCAAGAATTATGGATATTTGTAAAATAATCCTTTTTCTTTCATACCTCATCTCATGGCAGCACTTTTTATAATATAACATCATCACTCATGTTCACTAGATTATAGCACTACTGCGACACGTCGACACACGACAGCCCACGGTAGCACTCCTTATCATGACAACACATGTCATTTGGGTAATCTTGATTTAAACATATTTTATTTAGAAAATAGTACTTGTGTCACACCCCGTGGATTTAATCCACCGCAGCAGACTCCTATAAAACCCGGGAGCTCGGAGTATTCGAATACATTTTTAACTCTGCAGAGAGGTACCAATTTACCCGCAAGATATTCCACTTTCAAACCTTTCCTATCATAACAAAATGATTGGACCCCTGACTCACTTCATACTGTGAGCGGCAAGGTGGAAATAACAAGAACTTTTGTTATGTTTTACTCACAATTCACCCCCGACCCTGTGGCTCTCAGCGAGGCACAGTTGTGGCAGGTTGTATCCAAACCTCCACCCCATTGCTTATTCCCATTACTGGGTCAGCGTGCTTGATCACCTTCAGTGATATGTGTGGGAGCCGCGCTCCGTGTTTATCGTGCATCACTACACATCTCATGCAGGGGTTTCATGTGCGATCCACATAATTACTTGTTCAGGCCTGTCCCATACCAGGCTTGCGGTTAGCACGTTGTTCATGCCACTAGACGCACAACACAAGGTTCTAGTCCTTATATGCCAGTGACCAGACCATCCACAACCCTGCACCTTCAGTGCCTGCATATCCTTTGCAGTCTAGCACCTCCAGTGCTACAGCCATCCATACCATTTTTCTGGTCACGGCTAGGGGTTTTATTTCATGAATATAAGTATATAAATACATATAATAGTTCATGGCTCAAAACTTGTTTATTTCACATTTCATAGATAACCAGTCTAGTACTGCCAATTGATAAATCAACCATTCTCAATCATTCACATGCAATATTGCCTATATTCAAGGTTATATTATAGCAACATTTAAAATATAGGTTCAAGATGACCAAGGATATGACTTGCCTTCCGCGTCGTAAAATACAGCAGTTGACGACGGGTCCGCAGTGAAGTCCTCGAACTCGGGCTCTTGATCTGCTCTCAAATCAAACAAACAACCAATAATCATAATCTTTTCAATACATTATTATACTATATGCAATGATGCAAAGATGAAGTCTTGATGATTCTGAAATGATTTGGTTTAGAGGCTGATTAGGGTTAAGTTAAGGAAACCAATATTAAGATTAGCTGTCAAAGGTTTACAAGGTTCCAAATGTCTCAAAATATCAGAATGATATCAAGATTGCGACTGGTTCGCTTAAAAACAGCGAACGTCTTTAGGTCGACATTCGGTTCAAAGCATCGACATAGCTTTAAGAAAAGCTAGAGTGCTTAGCTCAAGTTGTGGTAGAAGAAGAAATTGTGGATCACAACTTCAGGAATCTAAGGGACAAAGTTATGCTCAAGATGCACATCTGGAAGACAGTGAAAAGGGCTAATGCCACTGACTGACATAGCCTGGCATTAATCTTGACATGGCTAGAAACTAGGGCTTAGCATAACTTTTGATCTAGGGCCCCAAATGATGCACCACTTTGTCTGGGAGGTAGGCATTGATAACAGGAATAAATCATTCAATAGGATCTAGGGCTGAAAATGGCTGGAAAGCAAGAAATTTGATGATGAACAGAGATGAACTGGCTGCACTGGAGCAGTTCTGGACACAAACTTGGCATGGCTATAACTTCCAATCTAGGCCGATCTAGGTGTCGAGCTAGAAGACAAAAATACTCAGGAGGCTAAGGCACATCTAAATGACAAAGTTTCGAGGGCTGAAATGGCCGGGAACACTTTTCCGGTGAACTGTGCCGGAGAAGAACACTGCTATTTGGGGGTTGTTGCTACAGGCCGAGAGAACTTAATTCTTTGCTTGGAGAGCATCTAGGCGGTATAGGGAAGCTTCTGGTAACATCAAATTGACTGGAGGATCACCAGAGAAGCCTGGCGACGATCGCCGGTTTTCTGGTAGAGCTTGAATTTGGGAAAAGCTTCGAATGATGTTTAATTAGGGATTCTAAGCTTACAGGCTTGCTTGAAATAACCCACTGATCAATTTGCTTCACAGGTTCGAGGGCTAATTCGAATTGATTTGGCCTGCATTGCCGGAACAGGGCAATCTTCGATTTTCAGCCATTTCCGGTGATCGCCGGCGTTAGGGGTCATCGGGGAGCAATTAAATAGTACAGCACGATGAGGGAGGCGAGGGGAACTTACTAGTGCTGTCAATTTGGTGGTTGAGGCTGCGGTTGAGGCTGTCACCGTGAGGCCTCGAACTGGTCTCGCCGGAGAAGAAGACTAAGACAGAAAATCTGAGACGTGGATGATTTCCAGTGAGGTTTGAGGGAGCTGCTGAGCACAGGGATGCTTAAATAGGCAGGCGAAGCATGCGAAGAGAAAGCAATGAAGAGATTGGCTGCTGGTGACTTGACTGGTTGCGTGCTGGAGCAACAGCGGCGAAGACACAGCGAAGAACGGTGATGCGACGGCGACAAGCCTTCAGCTGATCACAATGTCGCTTCATCGGGACCTGGCGAAGCTTGTAGCAAGCGGTGGCGACAAGTACTGGCGCGGCGAGGCTACGTGGCGATGGATTGCTGACAAAGTTGCTGCTGATCGCGCGCGGGAGCAAACGCTGGTCGTCGACGTAGCAACGGCGCTGCCACGGTGACGGCTGAGGCGAGGACACGTGCGTACTGGCATGCACGGTCACAAGTGCGGCGAAGCTTGGCCGGCGGCGAGCGTGCACGGCGCAAGAAAACACGGCGAGCTTCTGGTCGTGCACTGGCTGCTTCCCTGGTCGAAAATGGGCTGATTTGCAATATTTGATTTTCACAATTGGACCAATCTGTAATTCTGGAGATTTGGAAGGTTAGAGTTGAATTTGATTTCACTAATCTGGTAGATTATATTCAACAGGTTAATTGGCAATGATAATTGATAAAATATGATACGTTTGAATAGTTTTTGATACAAACTGAAAATATGGTAATTTAGGGTAATTGAAATCTGAATTTCATTTGGTTTTGAATTCTGGTACTTAGGATGAGATTTTGGAATTTGAACAGAAGAGAAACTTGTGACAAATAGCATTTTGAGAAGATTTGCCGAAGAAATTTTGAATTTGGAGTTAATCTGGAGATTTTAGCCTTTTTGGATTTTCAAATAACAGATAAGGACTATTTTGCGATAATTCTTGGACTGATTTGTGAAAAGAGTCTAGATGGTGAAATATGGCTGTCAACTTTTTATATTAAGGTATTGACATACCCATGATCATATTCCAGGAATAATCTGGTCTGAACTTGGTCAAGATTCGGATTAAATCTGTATTTCTGAAACTTAGGGTATTTAAGTAATAGAAGGTATTTCTGTTTTCGAAAACAGAAGGAGCTGATAAATCTGAGAGTTAGGGATAGAATTGGGTCTAGGTTCTGAAAGCTTTTAAGTTCAAAGTAACTGATAGATCATATCTGAACAATCTGATCTTCATTTGAGGTCACAGGATAGATTTTGGAGATTTCAGGGCTTGAGATAGAAACTGATCTGGCTATTACTACAGATACATGCATGCATGCTATTTATGAAAAAGGAAATTTTCACCCCTAACTCAGGGCGTTACAGATCTACCCTCCTTAAAGAAATCTCGCCCCGAGATTTACCTAAGACAGGAAAAGATAAGGATAGGTTTGCTTAAGATCTTCTTCCTTCTCCCAAGTAGCCTCTTGCTCTGAATGATTCTTCCATTGAACTTTACACAATTTGATTTTCTTCCTTCGGAGCTGACGTTCATCAGTGGCTAGGATTCTGATTGGGTGCTCAAGATAAGTGAGATTCTTCTGTAATGGCACATCTTGTACATCTATCTGGTCAGTTGGTTCCTTCAAACATTTCCGGAGCTGAGACACATGAAACACATCATGCACTCCTGCTAATCCCTCAGGTAATTCCAATTTATATGATACTTCTCCCTTTCTCTTGATTATCTTAAATGGTCCAATGTATCTTGGAGATAACTTTCCTTTCACTTGGAATCTTTGTAATTTCTTGAATGGTGTGACCTTGAGATACACAAAATCTCCTGGTTCAAATGATAATTCTCTTCGTCGTTTATCTGCATAACTCTTTTGTCGTGATTGTGCTGTTTTCAACCTTTCTCTGATGAGTCTGACATGAGCTTCTGCTTCTTCTACTATCTCTGGTCCTATAACTTTTCGTTCTCCTGGCTCATTCCAATGCAATGGAGTTCTGCACTTACGTCCATATAAAGCTTCAAATGGTGCCATCTGTATACTAGCTTGATAACTGTTATTATATGTAAATTCTGCAAATGGTAAACATTTGTCCCATGATGTTCCATAATCTAGTATACAAGCTCTTAGAAGATCCTCTAGGATTTGGTTAACTCTTTCTGTCTGTCCTCCCGTCTGTGGATGATATGCAGTACTGAAGTCCAACTGGGTTCCTAGAGTTTCATGCAGTCTATTCCAAAATTTGGAGGTAAACTGTGTTCCACGATCTGAGACTATCTTCTTAGGAATACCATGCAATGCCACTATTCTTTGCATGTATAACTCTGCTAATTTACTGCCATCATAAATCTTTTTAACTGGTATGAAATGAGCTACTTTAGTAAGTCTGTCCACAATAACCCATATGGAATCATATCCTCCTTGAGTTTTAGGTAATCCTGTAATAAAATCCATACCAATTTCTTCCCATTTCCATAATGGTATTGGTAGAGGTTGTAGCTTTCCTGCTATTTTCTGGTGTTCTGCTTTAACTCGTTGGCATGTATCACAGTTTGCAATGTACTCTGCAATCTCCCTCTTCATATTATCCCACCAGAATCTGGTCTTCAAATCTTGATACATCTTTGTGTTACCAGGGTGTATTGAGTATGGAGTTTTATGTGCTTCATGGAGAATTATTTCCTTAAGATCTGCGTTTTGAGGTACACAGATTCTTTCTCGATACCATACAATCCCTTGGTTATCTTCAATAAAGCCTTGAGCCTTTCCTAACTTGATTCGACTCTTGATCTTACAAATTTCTTCATCTTCCTTCTGGGCATTTCCTATCTGTTCTTCAAGTTGAGATTTTATTGTTAAAGTAGCTACCGTTCCCTGCGGTACTATTTCCACTTGATGATTCTGCAACTCTTGTTGTAGGTAAGAGTTCTTCAACATAACCATTCCTTGTAGGTTGTAAACTTTTCTGCTTAGGGCATCAGCTACTACATTAGCTTTCCCTGGATGATACCGAATACTAAGATCATAATCTTTGATCAATTCGAGCCATCGTCGTTGACGCATGTTGAGCTCTGTCTGTGTGAAAATATACTTGAGGCTTTTATGATCTGTAAAGATCTCACACTTACGCCCAATGAGATAATGCCGCCATATCTTTAAAGCATGCACTACTGCTGCTAACTCCAAATCATGGGTCGGATAATTTTCCTCATGTGGTCTCCATTGGCGTGAAGCATAAGCCACTACTTGACCTTGTTGCATTAACACACAGCCTATTCCTTGCTTTGAAGCATCACAGTAAACTACAAAATCTTCTTTGCTGTCTGGTAGGGTGAGGACTGGTGTTGTTGTCAATTTTTGTTTCAGCTTCTGAAAACTCTCTTCGCACTTGGTGGTCCATTCAAATGCAACATCCTTCTTTAGCAGGTTCGTAAGTGGTTTGGCAATCTGAGAAAATCCTTCAATGAATCTCCTATAATACCCTGCTAATCCCAAGAAACTTCTAATCTCTGAAACTGAGGTAGGTTGCTTCCAATCCTTGATTGCAGAGATTTTAGATGAATCCACTGAAATTCCTTCTGCTGTCAACACATGTCCAAGAAACGAAATTCTTGACATCCAAAATTCACATTTGTCAAACTTGGCATAAAATTGCCTCTCTCGTAGCCTTTCCAAGACTAGGTGTAAATGTTGCTCATGTTCTTCCGTACTCTTGGAATATATCAGAATGTCATCTATGAATACTATGACAAACTTGTCAAGAAAATCCATAAATGTACTGTTCATGACATTCATGAATGCTGCCGGAGCATTGGTCAAGCCAAAAGGTACTACTGTAAACTCATATAAACCATATCTGGTAGTGAAAGCAGTCTTCGGTATATCTTCTTTCTTGATCTTCAGCTGATGATATCCAGATTTCAAGTCTATCTTGGAAAATACTTTGGCTCCTCGAAGTTGATCGAACAAGTCATCAATTCTTGGTAATGGATACTTGTTTTTAATAGTGACTTCATTCAAAGCTCGGTAGTCTACACACATTCGTAGAGTTCCGTCTTTCTTCCTCACAAACAGAACTGGGGCTCCCCATGGCGAAGCACTGGGTTTGATAAATCCCTTGTTTTCCAAGTCTTCGAGTTGATTCTTGAGCTCCTCCAAATCTGTAACTGGCATCCTATAGGGACGTTTTGCTATAGGTGCTGCTCCTGGTTTAAGTTCAATACTAAATTCTATTTCTCTGTCAGGTGGCATTCCCGGAAGTTCTTCTGGAAACACATCAGAATATTGTTGCACTACAGGCACTTGTTCCAGGCATAATTTTTGCAATGCTTGAACAGATCTTAGCGGTCTCTTGACTGCTGATCTTTCTGCATGGAATAGAACTCTCTCCCCTTGGCTACTGACAAGACTAAGGGTTTTCTCTTCACAATCTACTAGACCTTTATGTTGGGACAACCAATCCATTCCCAAAATAATGTCTAGACCTTGCAGTTCTAGAACTAGTAGATTTGCCTCAAATTCTACTCCTTCTATATTGAAAGTTACATTTGGGCAGATTGAGTAAACAGATAATCTAGCCCCTGGAGTTTGTATAACCATAGAGTACTCTAGTGGTACTTGGTCTATATGCATTTCAACTTCAGATGCAAATGCTTTTGACATGAATGAATTTGTAGCACCAGGATCAAACAATATTAAGGCAGATGCAGATTTAATCAGAAATCTACCTAGAAGAATGTCGGTGGCGTTGCCTGCTTCTTGAATTGAAGTATAGTTTAATCTTCCTCCTTGGGTTGCAGCTGGTGCTCTACCTCTTCCTCTTCCTCGATTAGCCATATTTCCTCCTCTTCCTACTGAATTTCCTCTAAAATTCTGCGATGGTGATGCTCTGGTTACTACTGGCTGTGTTCCTGCCTGAGATCTGGCAATGGACATTGGAAGCTGTATCCAAGGACAGAATTCTTTACGGTGCCCACGCTGTCCACAATGATAACACTCAACACGAGGATGAGGGCAATCCTTCTGAGAATGATTTCCTCGGCAGTTGGGGCACAATGTCGTTGCTGGTCTGGGATTCTGATAAAATGGTCGGAAATTGGGAGTGATAGGAACTCTTCCTCTGATTGGATTTGGCTGTGGTCTTGTTTGCTGGAACATCCTCCTCTTTCGGCTTTCTTCTCCCATATTCTTCTTTTCTTCTACCTTTAAAGCTCTGTTCACTAGGGTTTGAAATTCTGTAAGTTCATGAGAAGCAATTTGATACTGTAAATAGTGTTGAAGTCCTTCTGTGAAGCGCTCTATCTTCTTCTCTTCAGTATCCACATCTCCAGGTGCGTATCGAGCCAAATGAGTAAATTGGTGTAGATACTCAGTAACTGACTTACTTCCTTGAGTTAAATTCCGAAATTCCCGACGCTTAGCTGCCATAACACCAGTAGGTATATGAAATTTCCGAAATTGATCCTTAAATTCCCTCCAAGAGATATTATCTTTATCAGGGTGAGCTTCCTGGTAATTCATCCACCAGGCAGCTGCAGCTCCTGATAACTGATGAGATCCAAACAAAACTTTCTCTCGTTCGCTGCATCGGACCGTGTCCAGTTTCCTCTCGATATCCCGTAACCAATCATCGGCAACCATAGGATCGGTCGCACTAGAGAATGTTGGTGGACGGGTCTTTTGGAAATCTGTTAATCTTGCTCCTACAGCAGAAGTAGTTCCTTCTGTTGTTCCAGTAGGCAGTTTCTGAACTATCTGGGCTAACAACTGGGTATGAGCTATCTGAGCTTCTTGTCGACTTTTCTCCATTGACAACAAAATTTCCTGAAGACTGGGTTGTTCATTCTGAGGTGGATTGGAACTCTGAGATCCTTGCTGAAACAAAGGGTCTCTTGTCATAGTTTCTTCTTCCTGCGGAGTCTGATCTATATCTTCTCTTCCACTTCGAGATCTCCTTCTGGTGTCAACCATGGTGGCTCTGAAAAAGTTTAGACGGATCTAACTAACTAAGGCCAACTAAGACAGCAATGCAGAAATTAATGCAACTACTTTTATGCATAAAATACTTAGGCTACTAGCCATAATACACAAATTAACCATTGCAAAAGCAACAGCGAATCACAAAGCTATCAAGAGCATCCACTAGCTCTGTCTACACCAACCTCTAAGACACTCTGAAACAACAGAACGCACTCTCACAATCTTACCGAATTTTAGAAATCCAAATAAAATTTTGAAATGAAGGTTTTTCAAGAGCTACAAAGCTCATTATTTTTACCAAAATAAAATTTCCACAAATAGTTTCTAAATAAATTACGTCTTCCTGGCACGGCCAATTTCCTAAAGGTGTCGTCCTACAGTCAAGTTCTCATGTTGCTCTGATACCAACTTTTCTTGTCGCGCCCCGAGACTGGGACAACGACTACTCCTGTAGAGACCTAGCTCGCTGCAGCTAGTCTCAACCACAACCCTTTGACTTCCCAGGATGAGTCAAACACAGGAGTATATTACATTGCAACAGAGTACTTACAAAATATTAAGCAGTGTGGCCTGCTGGCCTTAATATTACATAAAGAGGATTACAATGCCTGCAAGGCATTCAGGGTTTAACAAAATATTTAACTACACAGCAGAAGATAGGTGACCCTCCCACAAAAGAAGTTGACGGCAGAACAACACACTTCAGGGTTCTGGCGGAACTGATTCTCCTCCTTCTGGATCCACGTAGTACTCCGTGCCATCATCTTGATCAAGGTAGGCTCCATCTATTGAGTTGAATGTTGCAAGGGTGAGCACTTACGTACTCAGCAAGTCATAGGTAAGAGTAGATACATATAGTAGTGATGATATGAACCTAGACTAGTCAAGAATTATGGATATTTGTAAAATAATCCTTTTTCTTTCATACCTCATCTCATGGCAGCACTTTTTATAATATAACATCATCACTCATGTTCACTAGATTATAGCACTACTGCGACACGTCGACACACGACAGCCCACGGTAGCACTCCTTATCATGACAACACATGTCATTTGGGTAATCTTGATTTAAACATATTTTATTTAGAAAATAGTACTTGTGTCACACCCCGTGGATTTAATCCACCGCAGCAGACTCCTATAAAACCCGGGAGCTCGGAGTATTCGAATACATTTTTAACTCTGCAGAGAGGTACCAATTTACCCGCAAGATATTCCACTTTCAAACCTTTCCTATCATAACAAAATGATTGGACCCCTGACTCACTTCATACTGTGAGCGGCAAGGTGGAAATAACAAGAACTTTTGTTATGTTTTACTCACAATTCACCCCCGACCCTGTGGCTCTCAGCGAGGCACAGTTGTGGCAGGTTGTATCCAAACCTCCACCCCATTGCTTATTCCCATTACTGGGTCAGCGTGCTTGATCACCTTCAGTGATATGTGTGGGAGCCGCGCTCCGTGTTTATCGTGCATCACTACACATCTCATGCAGGGGTTTCATGTGCGATCCACATAATTACTTGTTCAGGCCTGTCCCATACCAGGCTTGCGGTTAGCACGTTGTTCATGCCACTAGACGCACAACACAAGGTTCTAGTCCTTATATGCCAGTGACCAGACCATCCACAACCCTGCACCTTCAGTGCCTGCATATCCTTTGCAGTCTAGCACCTCCAGTGCTACAGCCATCCATACCATTTTTCTGGTCACGGCTAGGGGTTTTATTTCATGAATATAAGTATATAAATACATATAATAGTTCATGGCTCAAAACTTGTTTATTTCACATTTCATAGATAACCAGTCTAGTACTGCCAATTGATAAATCAACCATTCTCAATCATTCACATGCAATATTGCCTATATTCAAGGTTATATTATAGCAACATTTAAAATATAGGTTCAAGATGACCAAGGATATGACTTGCCTTCCGCGTCGTAAAATACAGCAGTTGACGACGGGTCCGCAGTGAAGTCCTCGAACTCGGGCTCTTGATCTGCTCTCAAATCAAACAAACAACCAATAATCATAATCTTTTCAATACATTATTATACTATATGCAATGATGCAAAGATGAAGTCTTGATGATTCTGAAATGATTTGGTTTAGAGGCTGATTAGGGTTAAGTTAAGGAAACCAATATTAAGATTAGCTGTCAAAGGTTTACAAGGTTCCAAATGTCTCAAAATATCAGAATGATATCAAGATTGCGACTGGTTCGCTTAAAAACAGCGAACGTCTTTAGGTCGACATTCGGTTCAAAGCATCGACATAGCTTTAAGAAAAGCTAGAGTGCTTAGCTCAAGTTGTGGTAGAAGAAGAAATTGTGGATCACAACTTCAGGAATCTAAGGGACAAAGTTATGCTCAAGATGCACATCTGGAAGACAGTGAAAAGGGCTAATGCCACTGACTGACATAGCCTGGCATTAATCTTGACATGGCTAGAAACTAGGGCTTAGCATAACTTTTGATCTAGGGCCCCAAATGATGCACCACTTTGTCTGGGAGGTAGGCATTGATAACAGGAATAAATCATTCAATAGGATCTAGGGCTGAAAATGGCTGGAAAGCAAGAAATTTGATGATGAACAGAGATGAACTGGCTGCACTGGAGCAGTTCTGGACACAAACTTGGCATGGCTATAACTTCCAATCTAGGCCGATCTAGGTGTCGAGCTAGAAGACAAAAATACTCAGGAGGCTAAGGCACATCTAAATGACAAAGTTTCGAGGGCTGAAATGGCCGGGAACACTTTTCCGGTGAACTGTGCCGGAGAAGAACACTGCTATTTGGGGGTTGTTGCTACAGGCCGAGAGAACTTAATTCTTTGCTTGGAGAGCATCTAGGCGGTATAGGGAAGCTTCTGGTAACATCAAATTGACTGGAGGATCACCAGAGAAGCCTGGCGACGATCGCCGGTTTTCTGGTAGAGCTTGAATTTGGGAAAAGCTTCGAATGATGTTTAATTAGGGATTCTAAGCTTACAGGCTTGCTTGAAATAACCCACTGATCAATTTGCTTCACAGGTTCGAGGGCTAATTCGAATTGATTTGGCCTGCATTGCCGGAACAGGGCAATCTTCGATTTTCAGCCATTTCCGGTGATCGCCGGCGTTAGGGGTCATCGGGGAGCAATTAAATAGTACAGCACGATGAGGGAGGCGAGGGGAACTTACTAGTGCTGTCAATTTGGTGGTTGAGGCTGCGGTTGAGGCTGTCACCGTGAGGCCTCGAACTGGTCTCGCCGGAGAAGAAGACTAAGACAGAAAATCTGAGACGTGGATGATTTCCAGTGAGGTTTGAGGGAGCTGCTGAGCACAGGGATGCTTAAATAGGCAGGCGAAGCATGCGAAGAGAAAGCAATGAAGAGATTGGCTGCTGGTGACTTGACTGGTTGCGTGCTGGAGCAACAGCGGCGAAGACACAGCGAAGAACGGTGATGCGACGGCGACAAGCCTTCAGCTGATCACAATGTCGCTTCATCGGGACCTGGCGAAGCTTGTAGCAAGCGGTGGCGACAAGTACTGGCGCGGCGAGGCTACGTGGCGATGGATTGCTGACAAAGTTGCTGCTGATCGCGCGCGGGAGCAAACGCTGGTCGTCGACGTAGCAACGGCGCTGCCACGGTGACGGCTGAGGCGAGGACACGTGCGTACTGGCATGCACGGTCACAAGTGCGGCGAAGCTTGGCCGGCGGCGAGCGTGCACGGCGCAAGAAAACACGGCGAGCTTCTGGTCGTGCACTGGCTGCTTCCCTGGTCGAAAATGGGCTGATTTGCAATATTTGATTTTCACAATTGGACCAATCTGTAATTCTGGAGATTTGGAAGGTTAGAGTTGAATTTGATTTCACTAATCTGGTAGATTATATTCAACAGGTTAATTGGCAATGATAATTGATAAAATATGATACGTTTGAATAGTTTTTGATACAAACTGAAAATATGGTAATTTAGGGTAATTGAAATCTGAATTTCATTTGGTTTTGAATTCTGGTACTTAGGATGAGATTTTGGAATTTGAACAGAAGAGAAACTTGTGACAAATAGCATTTTGAGAAGATTTGCCGAAGAAATTTTGAATTTGGAGTTAATCTGGAGATTTTAGCCTTTTTGGATTTTCAAATAACAGATAAGGACTATTTTGCGATAATTCTTGGACTGATTTGTGAAAAGAGTCTAGATGGTGAAATATGGCTGTCAACTTTTTATATTAAGGTATTGACATACCCATGATCATATTCCAGGAATAATCTGGTCTGAACTTGGTCAAGATTCGGATTAAATCTGTATTTCTGAAACTTAGGGTATTTGAGTAATAGAAGGTATTTCTGTTTTCGAAAACAGAAGGAGCTGATAAATCTGAGAGTTAGGGATAGAATTGGATCTAGGTTCTGAAGGCTTTTAAGTTCAAAGTAACTGATAGATCATATCTGAACAATCTGATCTTCATTTGAGGTCACAGGATAGATTTTGGAGATTTCAGGGCTTGAGATAGAAACTGATCTGGCTATTACTACAGATACATGCATGCATGCTATTTATGAAAAAGGAAATTTTCACCCCTAACTCAGGGCGTTACAGGGCAGTGGAAGAAAATGTAGAACATGATTCTACAAACTTGGTAGACAAAGTGGTTTTCAATTTGCACAACCAGAAGTGGTCAAACTGAGCTAATGCCATTGGCTGACATAGATTGACAAAGGCTGATAATGTCCAAGAATGGCATTGACATGATTTAGAAGATTTCTAGTGGACAAAAGAGATTTGGATCAAGGCATTAGGTGCATAATTGAACAAGGTATCTGTTTGACAATAAGGTTTTCAAAGGAAAGTCTAGAAATTCAAAGAATTTTGCAAAAGACCCCTATGCACTGTGAACTGAGTGTCTGTGCACTGTCAAAAACTAGGGCTTAAGCATTTGATTGATTTTACTCAAGCATTGCTTCGCCAACTATGTCTAAGAGATAGGCAAAAGCTACAGGAATCCAATAGTGGTAGTTTCGATCATTGGAGTGGCTGGACAGCGACGAACGGCGGCGAAGAAACACGGTGGCGGCACGACACACCATAGCTACCGGACACAATCTTGGCACAGCGATAACTTGAGATTTTGTGCAGAACCAAAGGTCGATGCAGTGGAGAGATTTACTCAGGAGGCTGAGGCGAATCTACTGGACAAGGCGGTGATGATGGCGATGGCCTGCAGTGATCGGACCGCACGCGGGCGATGATATCAAAAATGGCTCACGGTGATAGAGAACTACATGTGCTAAATCTTGAAATTGATTTAGGAGTGTAGTCACACTGATGGTTTTGGAGCGGTTAATTTGATTATAACTGTGGTTTTAGGGCTCACCGGCGCTATGGCCGAGTTTGAAGAAGACGGAGAAAAGGGGCGCTATTGTTCTGGAGTATTGCTGGTCAATCGGCTTCGGCTAAACAATCTACAAGACACAGGAAACGAGTAGAGGTGGCCCAATTGGTCGGAGGAACGGCGGTGCGGCTTGGTGAAGTGAGCCGGTCGCCGGTGGCGCGCGAGAATTGGGGAAGCTTCAGTCTGAGCTCGAATTTGAAATCCAAATGCACAGCTTTGTTAAGAAGGTTCTACTGATCATTTAACTCTACTAACAGAAGGGCTAATTCGGGCTAAATCGGGCTGCATTGCCGGAACAGGGCAAATACAATCTACGGCGATTACTAGCGTTATGGTCCGTTGGAGCTCAATCAAAAGCTGTAGCACAGAGCGGTGAACAAGAGGTACTCATTGGTCGAAGCAATTTGAAGAATGGTGCAGCAGATTGAGCTGGCACCGTGCTCCTCCTCGGCAGCTCGCCGGAGAAGAAGAAGAAACGGAGAAGTTTGGGGACTTAACCAATTTTCTGGTGAAGTGAAGGTTGTACAGGGTGAAGGAGTGCTTAAATAGGCCAAGGGTGGAGTTGGCAAGGAGGGAACAACCACGATCTTTGTGCCAGGGATGAGATTGGCCGGGCGCAGAAGCAACAGCGGTGATGACAACGTGACAGCGACAATGGCTCTGCAACTACTCAATTTGTCGGTTCATCAGGACTTGATGCTGGGTGGTACAAGGCGGTGGAAACAAGGCTGGCACGGTGAGGCGACGTGGCACGGAGTTACTGACAAAGCTGCTGCTGGTCGCGCGCGTGAGCAGTTGCTGGTCGTTGGTGCTAACAAGACGATGGTTTAGGCGCGGACACGTGCGCACATGCAGGTACAAACGAACACACGCACAGGGAAGGCCGGCGGTGAAGATCACGGCGAAGCTGCCGTTGGTCGCTGGTCGAAGGCGTCCCTGGTGGCTGCTGATCGAAACAATGTGGGGGACCTGATTGCAATTTCTGAACTTTGACTTTGGACTGATCTGTAAAATTTGGGATTTAGGTGATTAGAGCTGATTTTGACTTCAAAATTCTAGTAAAATTTGTTCAACAAATAATTTGGCAAAGGTATTTGGCAAAATCTGGAACATTTGAGTAGTTTTCAGATGAAACGAAAACAGAGTGATTTAGGGTATTTAAAATCTGGACTCTATCAAAATTGAAATTCTGGGATTTAAGATGAGATTTTGATATCCTCACAAAAGAAGATTTTGTATTGAATAGCGTTTATGAGGTATTCCCTAAATCAAATTTGAATTTGGAGCTGATTTGTGGCTTTTAGCCTTTTTAGGCTTCTGGAGAATCAAAAAAAGGACTGAATTTTGATACTTCTTGGACTGATTTGTGAATATGGTCTTAATGGTGGAATCTGACTGCCAACTTTTTGGATTAAGGTATTGACATACCCTTGATCATAATCCAAGAATAATCTGGTCTGGATTAGGTCAAGATATGATTAAATCAGAGTTCAGAGTATTAGGGTAATTAGGATATTATATAAATTTTCTGTTTTCGAAAACAAAATGGGATTGACAAATCTGGGACTTAGAGATGGAATTGAATCTGTCTTCTGAAGACTTTTATTATCAGGATAAATAGGTCATATTTGGAAAGTCAGATCTTGATTTGGGTTCACAGGGAAGATTTTGAGATTTTAGGGCTTAGGATAAAATAAGTCTAGCCTGATTTTGCTGATCTTGAAGAGACATATGCATGTATGACTTTTTATGAAAATGAATTTTCACCCCAGACCCATGGTGTTACATCTTTAGTGGCAAAACCATTGAATTGATTTTTTGTATCAGATTCAATAGTGCAGGGTGAATTTCAAAATTATTTATTTCGATTGCTGGTCTAAGATTACCTGACTAAAACCCCATACTTAATGGGATTCCATAATCATTCAATTTCTTTTGTTCACCCATCTTTAATGATTCAGCTTCCTCCGGTGTTTGATTGTCCAATGTGGCTTATTCTTGATCATATCAAATGCACTTCCAACCTGCAGGGATTAATCGTGCACGAAAAGAAGAAAAAGAAAAATAGAAGTAAGATTGAGAACTGAGATTGACTAAAATCAGCAAAAATTAATATAAAAGATGAATTACCATTGTTCCCTGGCAACGACGCCAAAAACCTGATCGCACCTAAAACAGTGTGATTGTGTTGACAAGGATTAATTATTATCCAAGTCCTTTGTCTCTGCCTTTCCATGATCACAGGAGACTATGGAGAGAGATCCGAGTTATTTTCCTATGCCTTTCTAAGGTCACAGGAGACCACGAAAATAGAACCAAGTTATTCATTTATGCCTTTCCGTGGTCTCCTGCTATCATGGAAAGGCATAAACGAATAACTTGATTCACTTTCTATGTTCTCCTGCGACCTCGGAAAGGCATAGGCAAATAACTTAGATCTCTCTCCATGGTCTCCTACGATCACGAAAAGGCATAGACAAATGACTTGGGTAATAATCCTCGTCAGCTAGCCCCCAAATTTGAAACGTTAAGGTTCTTTAAAAACAATGTTTCATATTCCAAAGAGACGCCCTGTGGTTGCGCAAGAGGAGTGCGACAAGTTAAAGCAGTAAGTGTGTCGTGGTATTGCGAATACCCCGGCAGGTTTTGAGAATGATCCTAGCGAAGATTACGCAGCGCAGGTTGACCGGATGACCGGTCCTCCCCCGCCGGACAAGCGCAAAAAATGACACACGGGTTTATACAGGTTCGGGTCCCGGTGGGGCCCCTAGTCCTGTCGACGCGCTCCCGACCGGAGTCGGCTGGGGAGGCTCTCTCCGGGGGAGAGGCTTCCGGAGCACGTCTGTGAGTTTAGCTATTCCAATCAAAGAACCGATCCTTACAACAGAGGGGTACAAGGGCTATTTATAGGCCCGACAAGAAGCAAAAAGCCTAAACTACCCCGGAAGCCACCGTCGGATTGAAGGGTAGGAACGTCCTTCTCCCGGTCAAACGCCTTGGATGCTTGACAGGTGGTCGCTGATTCCCGAGGCGCTCCTCGCGTGACCTGCACGTGATAAACAGTTCAAGACTTTACCTTTAGGAGGGCGATGAGGCCCGGGACGGCGCCGGAGGCCAGGTCCCGGGGGCCAAAAGGCGGCGCCCGGGGAGGTCCCGGAGACCCCGTCCCCGGGCAAATGGCGGCGCCCGGGAGGGCACTGGAGGCCCCGTCCCCGGGCAAATGGCGGCGCCTAGGACGGCACAGGAGGCCGCGTCCCGGGAGCCAAAAGGCGGCGCCCGGGGAGGCCCCAGAGGCCCCGTCCCCGGGCAAATGGCGGCGCCCGGGAGGGCACCGGAGGCCACGTCCCGGGGGCCAAAAGGCGGCGCCCGGGGAGGGGCCGGAGGCCACGTCCCCGGGCAAATGGCGGCGCCCGGGACGGCGCCGGAGGCCGCGTCCCGGGAGCCAAAAGGCGGCGCCCGGGAAGGCCCCGGAGGCCCCGTCCCCGGGCAAATGGCGGCGCCCGGGACGGCGCCGGAGGCCGCGTCCCGGGAGCCAAAAGGCGACGCCCGGGGAGGCCCCGTCCCTGGGCAAATGGCGGCGCCCGGGAGGGCACCGGAGGCCACGTCCCGGGGGCCAAAAGGCGGCGCCAGGGGAGGGCCGGAGGCCACGTCCCCGGGCAAATGGCGGCGCCCGGGACAGCACCGGAGGCCACGTCCCGGGAGCCAAATGGCGGCGCCCGGGGAGAGGCCGGAGGCCAGGTCCCCGGGCAATCGTGACAAATCTTACCTGGACTTAGTCCCGCGGAGATTTCCCTCGACAGTAGCCCCCCATGCCCGCCGGGGACGATGCTCGAGTCCCCGGTGGGTATGGTTCAGGTCACCGGGAAGATCTCCGGGCCAAGTCACCGGAGCCGCGGCGCTTCGGTTTCCGCGCCCCACGCTTAAAGCCGCGCCGTTTAGCCATAAATGTGCGTGCGGTTCGAACCGGTGCCTCGATTCACGCGCCTGTCCCTTCGTTTCCCACGCACGGTTTGAACTTCTACGGTCCAGATTGATCCGTGGGTGCCACGTGGCGTGCATCTAGACCACGGCCTGCCCCTATAAATAGGACCTTGGGGGCCCCGGAAGCTCATTCCAAATTTTCAGCCTCAACGATTTTTTCTCTCCCGGTAGCCCTCTCCCGGTAGCTCTTTCCGGTAGCCCTTTCCGGTAGCAGACGTCTGGGAGTTTTCAGTAGTAGCCTCCTGCAAAGTTAGCCACCGAAAAAGAAGACTAACCTCATGGCACCCAAGGGTCGAGCGAAGACCACGGAAGTGCCCCCGGAGGAAATCCCCTCGGATTTCCTCTGGGCGTCGGAGTACACGGCCGAGGACGCCGAGTCCTTGGTCGAAAGAGGCATCGTCGCGGACGGGGACATCCAAGTCCCCGTGAAGAAGGACGGAGCCCCCCGCCCCAGGCCCGGAGAGGTCGTGGCCTTCGAGGCCTTCCTGGAGGCGGGGCTCCAGCTCCAGGTGCATCCCATGCTCCGGGAGTTTCTCAAGGAGTACGGGGTGGCTCTCAACCACCTCACCCCGAACGCGCTCATCCGGATGGGCCTCTTCATTTGGCTCTACGAGACAGCGACTGGGCGAGAGCCCGACCTTCGCGCCTTCTGGTACTTCTACGAACCGGCGGCGCGGACCTCCCACCTGGTGAAGGGGGGCCCCAAGTCCCCCTTCGGTTCGGTGATGGTCCAGATGTTGCCGGCCCGGGTAATCGACTACCCGGCGGCGGCCTCCCGGGACCACTGGGGGGATTGGGTCCCGAGGTGGTTCTACCTCCGGGTCCGGGACGACACGGTGGTGTACGCCCCGGAGGCCCCCACCTACAGCCGGTCGTCCGCACCAAAGCCGCCGGTGTGGACGGACGAGGAGTACGAGCTCCTCGGCAAGGTGATCCTTTCCAAGAAGACCCGCTCGATGCGGGACGCAGCTGAGGAGATGGCTCTCCTCCGGATCTCCCCCTTCACCGGTGGGAAGAGGGGGATCGGCATGGGCCCCGAGCAACGACCCCCGGTGAAGCCGGTGACGCGATGTAAGCTCCGGGAACCCGCTGCATTGTACTTACAAATTTTTAAGAAATTGACTAACTCTTTACCTCAGTCCGGGCGTATCCGGCGGCGCGGGAGAAGGCGGAGAACCTCCTAGGGAGGTATTTCGCCGACGAGCACGAGCGCGTCATGCGCGCCGTGGGGGAGGGCCCTCCCAAGAACTTGGTGGCGGCGGCCTACGGGCTGAAGCTGCCGGAGAGGAAACCTCTCCCCACCCCCGGGTCGCACAAACGGGGGAAGGAGGCAGCCGGGGGCTCAGAGCCCAAAAAGGCCCGGGTTCAAAAGACCCCCGGCCCTTCGACAACGCCGGTGGCGACACCGGCGAAGCCCCGGGGCGAGACCCCCAGGAGCGAACGTGCCCGGGCACCGTCCCGGAAGGAAGCAACACCTCCTCCCCCGAAGGGCCCCGTCGAGGCGCCGGGGAAGGAGACGACCGCGGGCGGGGCGGCGTCCGACTCGGCAAACTACGACCCGTCGCCGATCACGGTGGAGCCCCTCCCGGCTTCTTTGGAGCCGGAGAGGCTGGAGGTGAGATTCGCGGGGGCCTCGCCCCCGCGGGTTTGGCCGGTGGATGAGGGGGGGAGCCCCTCGGTCTACGAGGTTCCTCCGGAGGAGGAGGCCCCGAGGACCTTCCGGCCCGGGGCAGGGAAAGGCCTGATGGTTCCCCCCCGGGCAGAGGCTCCCGCCAAGAGCTCCTCGGCCACGTCTTCGGGGGGCACTACCTCGTCGACAAAGGTGCCGGCCGCATTACTGGACCTCGAGGTCCGGGGACCCCCCGCCGGCCGCGCTGGCGGCGCCGGGCGGGAGACCCCTTTGCTTCCCGCGAGGGAGGTCGCCCGCTACTCGGAGGGCCTGCACACCCGGAAGGTGCAGGCCTTCGTCGCAGGAGGGACGCTCCATGAGCGTTTCGAGGGGCTTCAGTCCCTCGTGGCCCAGGTAACCCGAGTCGATAACGCCTTCGTTCATCCCCTGCACTTTGAAATTTTTCTAACTCTTATGTATTTTGCAGGTAGCAGCTGTTACCTGGGGCCTTGAGTAGCGGGTTGCCCGGCTGCTTAAGGAGGCGGAGGGCCGGGCCGCGGCCTCCGTAGGGCAGCGCGAGGAGGCCCTCCGGGAACGCGACGAAGCCCTCGCGGAATTGACCCGGGCCCGGGCCCAGGTCCATATTTTCGAGGCCATCAACGCCCGCCTCCGGGAGGAGGCCAAGGCGAGGGAGGAGGCGCTCCGGGAGCTCGAGAGCTCGAGCGTCCGGGCGGTGGCGGACATGGGCCGCTCCGTCCGGTCGGCCCTCGAGGGCCTTGGCGTAAGCCTCGGCTCTGGGAGCAGGGAGGTGCCGCCGGCGACCCTCGCGGAGGCTGTGCGTTTTCTCAACGCACAGGTCTCCCCCATCTCGGAGACTGCCGACGTTCGGGCACGGGGTCGGGCGATCCCCGTCGTCACGGCCGCTGCGGGGCTCGTCGAGTTCCGGGGGGTCGGTGCCCGGGCGATCGGGGGTCAAATCCCCCGAAGCTTCCCGGACTCCTTCGAGCCTTCGCACTGGGAGGTCGAGCAGCTCGCCGGAGGGTTCTACGACCGGATCATCCGGGCGTGGTTCCCGGCTCCGGCGCCTCCGGCGGGAGACATCCCAGCCCCGGCCTTGGAGGAAGCCCCCCGGGGGGAGGACGCCAACGAACATGTATGAGCCTCCCCCCGGGTCTTAGCTAGGGCCCTTTTTTGTTTTAGGACTTTTTGATTCCGGTAGCTTCTTAGAAGAAGCCCCGGGCACTTGTACATAAACATTTTGAATGCAATGAAGTTAGAATTTTTTCTAAGTCTTTAAATTGAATTTACTGTTACCAGGGTTCCCGGGAGGTTGCTCCTGGGTGAAGGTCCGGGAGGGGCTCCCCGGGGGACGCCCAAGCGGCTTTAATTTTGCTAAGCCTTATCTCTAGGAATCGCGGCGAGGATAGTGTCCGGGAGCCGATCCGGTTGAGGTGGCGTCCGGAGTGGCACTTGGACAACTTCGATAACCATCGTGCCGAATTGTCCCCTCCGCGACCGGGGCTCCGGATGATCCCTCCTCTCCGGATACTTCCACCGGCGGGATACGAGTTCTCGGCGCCGCGTACGGGCGTTGTACCGGGACTTGACCCGAGAGCTAGCGGAGAGCCTCCGGGAGTATTAGGCGTAGGAGCCTTTGGGCGTAGAGAATCCCCCGGGTTAGAACCCGGGTTGTATCGTTTCCGAAGCCCACCGGAGGGGGAAGATGTCCTCCGGGTTTGAGAATCAATAAAGCTGTTGTCGTTTCCTTTCATTGCCTCTTTATTTTCTTCTTCTTGGATGGTCTGGACGACTCATCTTAACAAGGATGAGTTAAGTTTCCTCGTGGGTGGTGCGGTCGACACCCGGGGGTTCCTTATCCCCCCCGCCCACAGCGGGCCGGAGAATAGCTCTGCGCGCTGTGGGGGTAACAAGGCTCCCGGGATAAAAGTCACCTGTAGCATAGGAAATTTTCTAAGTTAGAAAATTTTAAAACGAGGTTTTCAAGGAGGAGACCTTCCGGGAGATAATCGTCCGGTAGCCGTGAGAACGGGGATCCGGGAATAAGGCCTCATGTGGAAGGAACATCCAAGAAAACCCGGTGAGATTTTCGGGGGCGAGCTTCCTAGGAAACATTCGTCCGATCGCCGTGAGGACGGGGAGCCGGGGATAGGGTCTTTGGGGAAGAAAATGCTCGAGAAATCCGTGACTTCTCCGAGAGACAATCGTCCGGTCACCGTGGGAACGGGGAGCCGGGAATAGGGTCTCCGGGAGGCATTCATCCGGTTGCCGTGAGAACGGGGAGCCGGGAATAAGGTCGCTGGGGACCAATCGTCCAGTCGCCGTGAAAACGGGGAGCCGGGAATAACGTCGACTCCCGGAGGAGGAAGATAGATCCAATCGAGCCGCAAGGGGCCGATCATCCGGTCACCGTGAAAACGGGGAGCCGGGAATAACGTCGACTCCCGGAGGAGGAAGATAGATCCAATCGAGCCGCAAGGGGCCGATCATCCAGTCGCCATGAAAACGGGGAGCCGGGAATAACGTCGACTCTCGGAGGAGGAAGATAGATCCAATCGAGCCGCAAGGGGCCGATCATCCGGTCGCCGTGAAAACGGGGAGCCGGGAAGAACGTCGACTCCCGGAGGAGGAAGTGCCCGAAGACAGGGCTTGAGTGTTTGGGCAGGGGACTAGTCTCCCAAAGTGACTCGTTACCACGGCCACTGTGACCGGGTTGCCTCTTACACCCTTAGTCCACGAGGGTTGATCGTAAGCCGCCCTACGGGAGTGGGGACTCCCGTTGTAGGGACTTGTTGGGGCTGGCCCACTTCCTCGCGGGGAGGGCTTCCTCGCGGGGAGGGCATCCTCGCGGGGAGGGCATCCTCGTAGGGAGGGCATCCTCGTAGGGAGGGCATCGCCGCTAGGGGCGGCAATGAGAGAGACACCTGCAATGAGAGTTTAAAAAGCAAGTCCTATGTATTGCTAGTAAAATGAAGTACAAGGCCTCCACCTGCGAAGCCGCGAAAGGGGAGGAAAATACAGTGTCCCTCCTCTCCCTCCGGCGTGAACGCTCCGGGGGAGGGGACAGGCCCGTAAGGCTAAACATAGAACTTGCGAAGTAAACGCAAGTTCCACGTGTGCTTCAGCTCCTGCTCCTGAAGGTTGGAGAGCTTGTAGGCCCCCGAGCCCAGGACCGCGGAGATCCTGTAGGGGCCCTCCCACTTGGGGGAGAGCTTACCCAGGGCCTGGGGGTCCGTCACGCGCTTGAGGACAAGGTCCCCAAGGCGGAAAGCTTTCTCGCGCACGCGCTGATTGTACGCGCGCGCCATTTCTTGCTCGTAGATGGCGTGGCGGAGGAGCGCTCGGTCGCGTTCCTCCTCCACGAGGTCGGTCTCCAGACGCTGGTTGGCCTCGTTGGCCTGGTATGCTGAGGGTGTAGCTCCCTCCAGGAGCTCAACCCTCAGTGACCGGAAGCCAATCTCCGGGGGGAGGACTGCCTCCGCCCCGTAGACCAGGAAGAAGGGAGTACGCCCCGTCGCTCGGGACGGGGTAGTGCGCATGGAGCAGAGGATGCTAGGGAGCTCCTCCGCCCATGCACCCCGCTTAGAAGCGGTTTGCCCGAGTCTCTGGCGCAACCCCTGTAGGATCACATCGTTGACCCTCTCGACAGCCCCATTGCTCTGGGGATGGGCCACCGAGGCGAAGTGGATGACGAGCCCCAGGCCTTCGCAGAATTCCCGGAAATAAGCCGAGTCGAATTGGGTCCCGTTGTCCACGGTGACCTCCCGGGGGACACCAAAACGACATACGACGTTTTTCCAGAAAAACCGCTGAACGGCCCGGGACGTGATGCTGGCCAAAGGCTCCGCCTCAACCCACTTTGTAAAATAGTCGACTGCGACTACCGCATACTTGTATCCCCCGGGCGCTGGGGGGAAGGGCCCTAAGAGGTCCATCCCCCAGCGCACGAAGGGCCAAGTGATGGGGATCGTCTGCAGCGCTATAGGGGGGAGGTTCGAGCCCTTGGCCATCTTCTGGCATGCCTCGCACCCGGCGACAAGGTCTCGCGCGTCGCGCATGACCGTGGGCCAGTAGAAACCCTGCCGGAGGGCCTTGGCCGCGATGGCACGCGGGGCTAGGTGAGAACCACAGCTCCCCTCGTGGATGTCTTCGAGAAGTTGAAGTCCCTCCGGCCGGGGGAGGCAGCGCAGGAGGGCGGAAGCCCCCCGCTTGTAGAGCCTCCCCTCCAGCAGGAGATATGCCCGGGCTTTAGCCCGGAGGCGCTTAGCCTCGGTCTCACTAGGAGGGTCCCCCTCCCCCTTGATGAAGGAGATGAGGGGGTCCATCCAAGACGGAGTCTGGGTGATCTCGGCGACCTCCGGGACATGAGGCTCGTTGCCCGTGTCCGGGGAGGCCACCGAGGGCTTCGCGATTATCTCCAGGAAAGCCCCCTTGGGGAGCGATTCCCGGGCGCTTGCCGCCCGGGCCAAGGCGTCGGCCCGGTCATTGTCCCTCCGTGGGATATGCCGGGCCTCGAGGCCGTCGAAATGCCTCTCCATCTTTCGCACTTCCTGCAAATAAAGACTTAAGTTTGCGTCATGGCACAGGTAAGACTTGTCCATTTGGCAAACTACGAGCTGAGAATCTCCCTTGACTAGGAGGCGTCGGATCCCCAGGGAGCGAGCGAGGCGCATCCCGAGGAGCAAAGCCTCGTATTCGGCGACGTTGTTGGTTGCGGGGAACTCGAGCCGTGCGGCGTACTTGAGTTCCTTCCCCTCGGGGCTCCGGAGGACTACTCCCGCACCAGCCCCGGCGAGACACAGCGACCCATCGAACATAAGGGTCCAATGATCACTGCGTCGGGGCGGCACAGGGAGATCTTCGTCCCCGGACCCAGAGGCGGGAGTCCACTCTGTGACGAAGTCGGCGAGGACCTGCGACTTGATGGCGGAGCGGCCGGTAAAGGACAGGGAGAAGGGGGCGAGCTCAGCCCCCCACTTCCCGATCGGCCGGTGGCTTCTTTGTTCCGCAGTACCTCCCCGAGGGGGAGGGACGACGGGACGGTGATGGGGTGCCCTAGGAAGTAATGCCGAAGCTTCCGGGACACCATGAGGAGGGCGTAGCAGATTTTCTCCATCTCCGTGTACCGAGTTTTGGCCCCTTGGAGGGCTTCACTCACGTAGTACACGGGACGCTGCTGCCCCCCTTGCTCCTTCACCAAGACCGCGCTGACGGCGACAGGGGTCGCGGCGAGGTAGAGGAGCAAGGGCTCTTCCGGGGACGGACTCACGAGCATTGGAGGGCTCATGAGGTACTCCTTGAGATCGTCGAACGCCTCCTGGGCCTCGGGGGTCTAGCGGAACCCCTCGAGCCCTCGGAGGATCTTGAAGAATTGGAGGCCCCGCTCCCCCGACCGGGAGACAAAGCGGCTGAGTGCGGCTAGGCGGCCGGAGAGCTGCTGGACATCCTTGACGGAGCGCGGCGGGGGCATGTCTAGGAATGCCCGGATCTTCTCGGGGTTTGCCTCAATGCCCCGCTGGGACACGAGGAAACCTAGGAGCTTCCCCCCGCGCACCCCGAAGGCGCACTTCTCCGGGTTGAGTTTGAGCCCGAACGCGCGGAGGTTGCGGAAGGTTTCAGCCAGGTCGTCGATGTGGGAGGCTACGCGGGGACTCTTGACAACCGCATCGTCTACGTAGACTTCAACATTGCGGCCGACTTGCTCTTTGAAAACCAGTGTCATGAGGCGCTGGAAGGTCGCTCCCGCGTTCTTGAGCCCGAAGGGCATATGGACGTAGCAGAAGGTTCCTAGGGGAGTAATAAAACTCGTCTTTTCCTCGTCCCCTTCCACCATCAGGACTTGATGGTAGCCCGAGTAGGCGTCTAGGAAGCTCATGAGCTCGCACCCCGCAGTGGAGTCGACGAGCTGATCAATCCGCGGGAGTGGGAAGTTGTCTTTGGGGCAGGCGCGGTTAAGGTCGGTGAAGTCCACGCACATCCGCCACCTGCCTGTTGATTTCTTGACGAGGACGGGGTTCGCGAGCCACTCGGGGTGCAGGACCTCCCGAATGAATCCCGCCTCTCGGAGCCGGGAGATCTCTGCTTTGATTGCCTCTTGGCGCTCAAGGGAGAGTTTCCGCAGCTTCTGTTTGACCGGGGGGTGACCGGGGGCCACTGCAAGCTTGTGCTCAATGACCTTCCGGGCGACGCCCCGCATGTCTGAAGGCTTCCACGCAAAAACATCGGAGTTTTCACGCAGAAAAGCCGCAAGTTGCGCTGCGTGTTCCTTGGGGTGCTCCGCCCCGATCCGGACGGTTTTGTCTTCGTTTCCTGGGGACAGCAGGACCTTCCAGAGGCCCCCTTCCGGACGCGGCTTGAGGAGGGGCCTCCCGGGCGGTGGCGCAGCAGCATCTAGTTCCGGGGGAGAAGCCTCCCCCCCGGGCGTCTTTATGAAGTTGACGCTTCTGATAGTGGCCGCAGCACGCTCATATAGAGCACGGGCCATGTCTTGGTCTCCCCGGACGTTGATCACACCATGCGGCCCGGGGATCTTCATGCAGAGATAGTTTTGTTGGGTGGCTGCCCCCAGCCGGTTGATTGTCGTCCTCCCCATAATCGCGTTGTAGGAGGAGGCGAGGTCCACTACGTTGAAGCGGACCAGCTCGGTCCGGTAGTTCTCTGGGGTGCCGAAGGTCATTGGAAGATCTACCTTGCCCACGGGGTGGATCGCCTTCCCCAGGACAAAACCTTGCAGGGGCCTGGCAGCGGGCTGCAGGAGCTTCTCATCCACCTGCATTTTTTTTGAAGGCCTTCAGGAATAGGACATCGGCGGAGCTCCCGCCGTCCACCAGGATACTGGCCAGATGGCAGTTGTAGATGGTCGCGGAGACAATGAGCGCGTCGTCGTGGGGGAAGCGAACCCCCCGCGCGTCTTCTGCCGTGAAGGTGAGGGGGACGTCCGACCACTTCGGTGGCGGGGACGCGTGTAGCACCCCCACAACCTTGACCTCGCGCGCGTACTCCTTACGCTGGTGCTTAGAGTCCCGCCCAGAGGAAGATCCTCCCATGATGACGTTGATGTGCCGCTGCGAAGTTTGAAAGGGGAGAGCTTCTGAAGGCTCCCCCTCCTGCGTCTGCTGACCCCCCGTAGGAGCGGGAAGGGCCGGAACAGCTGGCCGAGGGAGAAAGGAGGCCGGAGTCCCCCCCCTGCCCGCGCTGGTCGAGGAAGTCCGCAAAGTGCTGCAGCAGCTGGCTACAATCTCGGGTAGCGTGGGTATTGGACCTGTGGAGGCTGCACCACGGTCCTTCCCGCCTTCTCCCTGCGGGGCCTTCCCGGCCGCGCGAAGACTGTCCTCCCCCATGGCCCTTCGGTTTGGGGAAGGGGCGGTTGGCCCTCGGGGGGTCGCGCGAGCCAAATGGCATGGCTCGCTACGCCCCCCTTGTCTGGGGCGTTTGGGGGGATCCCTGGCCCCCCGGTCGACGGGGGCGGGAGCCCCCTGGGTCTTCTTCCAGATATCGTCTTCCTCCGCCCGAGCGTACTTTTCGAGTACGTTGAAGAGCTCGTCGGCGGAAGAGGGGCAGCTCCGGGAGAGCCTTCGGTGGAGCTCCCCCGGGAGAATGCCGCTTTTGCAGGCTTCGATGACCGTAGAGTCGGGGACGTGGGCCACTTTGCTCTTCACCTGAGCAAAGCGCTTGAAGAAGCTTTTGATGGTTTCCCCAGTCCTCTGCCGGACAGTGTATAGCTGCGAGGAGTCCAGGGGACGCACGTAGTTCCCTTGGAAGTTGGCACAGAACTCCCGCTTGAGCTGCGAGAAAGACTTGATGGAGCCGGCCTTCAGGTTGTAGAACCAGGAGCGGGCAATGCCGGAGAGGTAGAGGGGGAAGACGTTGCACTGTACTGTCTCGTCCCCCCCGGCCGCGGAGATAGCAGTGAAGTAGACCTGCACAAACTCGTAAGGGTCTGCCTCACCGTTATAGTGCTCGATGTGCGGAGGGCGGTAGAGCCGCGGCCACCGGATGCTGCGAAGTCTTCGGCACAGGGGCTGGTTAGCCCCTGCACTTCCCAGGGAGAGCACCGGTCGCTATCTTCTTTCACAGGACCTTCGTTGTCTGAGTCTGGAAGCGGTCCGAGAGGTCTGCCAGAATGGCGGTGGCGATGCTTTTCCTCCTGACCGGGACTGAGTTCCCGGACGTTCGGGCTCTCCGCTGGAGAGGTTGGCTCTTCAGCGGGTCTCTTCCCCCGGCCGGTGCGAGAGCGAGGCTCCCCGCGCCCACGGCCGGGGGGAAGTTCTTCCCCGCGCTCTGGCGAACGCATTCGCTCGACCTCCCCCGGGGCGAAACGGACCTGTCCCGCCGAGGGAGGGAGCTCGTGCGCTGTAGCTTCCGGAGCCGGTTGGGGGGAGCCCCCTGCGACGACCCCCGGGACCAGAAAGGGGGGAGCCCCTATATCATCCGGAACCGGGGAGGGGACGCCCGCGACGACGCCTGGAATCGAAGTGGAGTGGGCCCTGGTGGCCACGACCGGAACCGGGAAGGGGGCAGGCCCTGTAACACCCGGGACCGGCAAGGGGGGAGCCCCCGCGGCGATGCCCGGAACCGGGGAGCCCATGCGTGGGGAAGTCCGCTGCGGCACGGGGGCTGCTCTGTCAACCGCCCCCGGTGCGGTAAACGCGACGCGGGGGGCGGGACTGTCTCCCGGCGCAGGGTAAACCCCCGGCAAGAAGTGGGCTCCCGGCCCCGGGAAAAGGCCGGGGACGGGGTACCCCCCTGGTGCCACGAAGGGCCCTGGCATGAAATAACCTCCCGGCACCGGGACGGGCCCGGGTGCCGGGAAGGGTCCGGACGTATATCCCGCAGGGGGAGGGAACCCCTCGGCAGGATCATACGGGGCGGACAATCCCCCGGAGGCCGGAGGGGCCGCCGGGTAACCCATAAACGGGGGCATGTTCCCCGGATACGGGTGTGACGCAAATGTGGGGGCCGGAGGCCGCGCCAGCACGCTAAGGAGCTCGTCCATAGAGCGCTTAGCGCGGAGCTGGCCTTCCACGAGAGCTTCGAGCAGGGCGTCCCGGGGAGCCGGGGGAGCCGTTGGGGGAGACTGCTCCCGGCCGAGGTCCCCGCGGGCGCCGGGGACGACCTGGAGGTGGAAGCACCTAAGTTAAGAGGAAAGGAGGGCAGCGGTACCTGGGCCAGGTCGCCTCCGGAAGGGACCGCCGGGACAGCAGTGTCCCGGGCGGACGGCGCCGGGTCTCCGAGACCCGGATCACTGGGAAGGGTGCGAGCCCTTGTTCTTGGGGGAGCCATGGCGTCTTGTCACGAGTCCCCACGGACGGCGCCAACTGTCGTGGTATTGCGAATACCCCGGCAGGTTTTGAGAATGATCCTAGCGAAGATTACGCGGCGCGGGTTGACCGGATGACCGGTCCTCCCCCGCCGGACAAGCACAAAAAATGACACACGGGTTTATACAGGTTCGGGTCCCTGTGGGGGCCCTAGTCCTGTCGACGTGCTCCCGACCGGAGTCGGCTGGGGAGGCTCTCTCCGGGGGAGAGGCTTCCGGAGCACGTCTGTGAGTTTAGCTATTCCAATCAAAGAACCGATCCTTACAACAGAGGGGTACAAGGGCTATTTATAGCCCCGAAAAGAAGCAAAAAGCCTAAACTACCCCGGAAGCCACCGTCGGATTGAAGGGTAGGAACGTCCTTCTCCCGGTCAAACGCCTTGGATGCTTGACAGGTGGTCGCTGATTCCCGAGGCGCTCCTCGCGTGACCTGCACGTGATAAACAGTTCAAGACTTTACCTTTAGGAGGGCGATGAGGCCCTGGACGGCGCCGGAGGCCAGGTCCCGGGGGCCAAAAGGCGGCGCCCGGGGAGGCCCCGTCCCCGAGCAAATGGCGGCGCCCGGGAGGGCACCGGAGGCCCCGTCCCCGGGCAAATGGCGGCGCCCAGGACGGCACTGGAGGCCGCGTCCCGGGAGCCAAAAGGCGGCGCCCGGGGAGGCCCCGGAGGCCCCGTCCCCGGGCAAATGGCGGCGCCCGGGAGGGCAGCGGAGGCCGCGTCCCGGGAGCAAAATGGCGGCGACCGGGAGGGCACCGGAGGCCACGTCCCGGGGGCCAAAAGGCGGCGCCCAGGGAGGGGCCGGAGGCCACGTCCCCGGGCAAATGGCGGCGCCCGGGACAGCGCCGGAGGCCGCGTCCCGGGAGCCAAAAGGAGGCGCCCGGGGAGGCCCCGGAGGCCCCGTCCCCGGGCAAATGGCGGCGCCCGGGACGGCGTCGGAGGCCGCATCCCGGGAGGCAAAAGGCGACGCCCGGGGAGGCCCCGGAGGCCCCGTCCCTGGGCAAATGGTGGCGCCCGGGAGGGCACCGGAGGCCGCGTCCCAGGGGCCAAATGGCGGCGCCCGGGACGGCACCGGAGGCCACGTCCCCGGGCAAATGGCGGCGCCCGGGACGGCACCGGAGGCCACGTCC
Source organism: Pharus latifolius (assembly GCA_019359835.1). NCBI lineage: Eukaryota > Viridiplantae > Streptophyta > Magnoliopsida > Poales > Poaceae > Pharus > Pharus latifolius. Next base: position 58,955,798 of record CM033326.1, on the reverse strand, counting down.
CAGGAGCCAAATGGCGGCGCCCGAGAGGGCACCGGAGGCCACGTCCCGGGAGCCAAATGGCGGCGCCCGGGGAGAGGCCGGAGGCCAGGTCCCCGGGTGACGAGGATTGACACCCGGGTCACTTCTAATAAACTTTTGGTTCAAGACAAGTTCGAACCAGACAAGTATCTGGTGATGCGGACCCAAGCTATTCTGAGGAGCATCACCATGAGGTCGCAAGCTTTACGCGATTAGGTCGCGGGTTTCGTGCGATCAGACCGTAAGCCTTGTGCGGTCAGAAGTTCGTAGGCTATACGCGAACTACACATTCGGGATATTGCGCGGTCAGCCAAATCCCGCGGTCAGAACATCTGCCGATCAGGATACCTGGGATCTATCTATTCGGTTGCCCATACAACAGGATATTCTAAGTATCCCGAAGATTCCTACACGTGGAGAATCAACCGTCAGGAGGTTAACACGTACAGTTATCCATGAATAACACGTGTTTAACCTACGTGGAGGTTAAGAGCAGTTCCAAAAACCGTATCCAACCGTCCGTGCAACCGATTGATGCAGTTTCCTTCACATGGCATCCTTTCAAACAGTATAAAAGGATGGCATGAAGCATCAATCAAAAAGAAAAAAGATCCAAGTTAGCCAAGTCTACGGCACACCTTATATAGCATTTTAATAAGTTTTCTTTGGCTTATCTCTGTACACTTTTACAGGAAAAATCCTCACCTGTGAGGACTTTTCCTTCCATTTGTAAACATTTTACCACACTTAGTGAAATATCAACAGGACGTAGGGCTTTTACTCCCACCATCGAGGGCCCAAACCTGTCTAAATTCTCTGTGCTCCTGTTCACCATTGTTCAGCATACCTTCCCGAAGGGTCATCTTGAAAGGTCTCACTATTACAAATTCTGCATAAGTTCGGCTGAGGACTCCGAGTCCGAATCGTCGACAGCTGGCGCCCACCGTGGGGCCTTTCTCAAGGCGTCTTAATTAAAATTCGGAGGTTCACCGAAAAATGGCTGGAGCATATGATTCCGAGAATGATTTCGATCTCGAGGATTATGCCCATATACCAATGCCTTCTCCAAGCGATCCTGTTCCGATGGAAGAGGTCGAAGGCCAGAATCTTCCACAGGGTGAACCATCTCCCCAAGTCATGTTAATCGACCAGGAGGGAACTGGCACAAGGTCAGAACCCACAGAGGTTCTTAATGTGCTAGGTGATGAGTCCGGCCCGTCATACAATCCCGCAGAGGGAAAATATGATGGTGACCCTGGAATTAGCCCAGGAAGGTTCGACCCTGATAACCTCCACCGTCTCTTTGATTTTGAGTCCGACTCGGAACAAACCGAGATGTTCTCCCCATCGGCGACCTCTCTCCCTAGGCAGTTTGCTGCGTTGTCGGAAGAAACTCCCGATCAACAGGTTGCCAGGGAAGAACAAGATCGCAAACAGAAGGAGGAGCAAGATCTCGAGCAAGAAAACAACGAACTACGCAGAACTGCCCTAGAGGCTCTTCAAGATGCACAGGCTCGTTACGATGCTGCCCCGAGTTCTTCTCAACGGTCGCGTGGTCGTAGACGTGACCAGACTCCTTCCTTACCACCGGAGCATTTCCCAGTGGACGAGGAAACAATAACACCTGGTGCCCCTAGGAGAAGTACCCATGGTCGACTGCGATCTATTGCGGAAGTCATGCGCAATTTTCCTCCTACGGTCACGGATGCGCAGAGACCGGCCATTTACAGGATCCTAGCGGAAAGATTGGACGAGGTCGCATCCGAGGCGACCCCAACAGCCTCTTCCCGCTCAGTGACACATTCCCGTGATCGAGATGGTCCTCATTTTGGCTCTGGCCGACGGAGTTACCCGCCGCCTATACCGTCCCGACAGGACAAATATCGGCGAATGCAGGACTCTCGCAGTAGGGATCGAGTTCCCGTTCACTCTCGTTTGGGACCCCGAGTAACCTCGCCATTAAGTGAGTTTGCTCGAAACCCGACCGAAAGTCGCAGAACGGTTCACGGTCCTTACGTTGGTTGCAAAGCTTTCTCGCCTGGCCTACGAGCAGTCGTTTGGCCCGATAAGTTTCGACCAGGGGCCATTGAGAGGTTTGATGGAACTCAAAACCCATCTGAGTTCCTTCAGATCTATATCATTGCCATCCAAGCAGCAGGAGGCGATGACAAGGTCATGGCTAACTACCTGCCAACAGTCCTCGTAGGACCGGCTAGAACCTGGTTGTTCAATCAGCCTGAGGGTTCTATCTACAATTGGGAAATGCTATGCGATGCCATCCTCAGCAATTTCCAAAACTGTTACCAAAAGCCGGGTAAGGAGGACGACTTGCATAGACTGCGGCAAACTTCGACCGAAACGCTTCGGCAGTTTGTCAAGAGGTTTGTCGGGGTAAGAAATACCATCCCGAACATATCTGATGGCTCCGTAATCAGGGCATTTAAGCATGCCGTTCGATACCGGAGATTCACTGAAGACTTGCTTATCCACCCTCCTCGATCAGTGGCCGATCTGTTCGATATGGCTGATCGATACTCCGATGCAGCCGAGGCAGTCGAGTGGAACCGAATGGTTGACAAGGGGGACCTACCGCCCCAACCAGGCTTCAAGGACGCCAAGAAAGAAGATTCAAGCAAAAAGCCGGAGTCTTCACCGGGCGGGAAGTCAAAAAAGTCGAAGAGGAACCGCTCTGGACAGTACCGTGAGGTCGCGGTCGCGGAGAAACCGCCTTCGACCAAAGGTAATAAGTCTTCTTTTAAAAGTAAAACTGCTTCTGGTGGTCGGGATTCCGACCAGCCAGAAAAATCAACTAATCCGCAGGAGGGCAAAAGGTGGTGTCCACTCCACAATTCCGCAGGCCACGATCTCAAAAACTGCAGGAGTTGGTTGAAACAGCTGGATGATTTCTACCAAGGAGCTGGGCCAATGCCAACCTTACCGCCCAAAGAGCAGGCGTGCGGGGTTAGAGACGTCGATGGAGACGAAGAAATGGCTTACCAGGTACCTCAAAATCATGTTAATGTCATTTTCGGAGGTTCCTCCTCTTTCGTTTCCAAAAGGCAGTTTAAAACTTTTTGCCGAGAGGTTAACCAAACGGAGACATCCCTTGGTGAACCTCAATATCCCCGTTGGTCGGATATGCCTTTGACGTTCGATCGCGCTGACTGTCCTGCGGGGCTAACTCGACCATTGAGGTTACCTCTGGTTATTACCCCAATCATCAGTAACGCGAGAGTCGAAAGGGTCCTGATCGATGGGGGAAGTTCCCTTGATCTTTTATTGGTTAAGACACTCGACGAGATGCAAATTCCTCGTTCGAAGATCAAGCCCATAATCCATCCGTTTTATGGGATAATCCCAGGCCCCTCCATGATGCCATTGGGACAAGTGGTCCTCCCGGTCACTCTGGGAGAACCAGATAACTTTCGAACAGAATTGGTTACTTTCGATGTAATCGATTGTGATTCAGCTTATAATGCAATCTTTGGCAGGCCGACTCTTGCTAAGTTCATGATGGCAACGCACTATGCTTATCAGTGCGGGAAATTGCCTGGCCCCAAAGGTGTCATTTCGGTCCGAGGTAGTCGCAACGTGGCGCTCACGTGCGACCGGCTATCTTTGAAGATGGTCGATCAACTTCCCCTCCGGGACGCTCAGGTCGCCACTGTCGCCACCGATGCGATCAGGGCTGCTCCTCGACCAGATGAGAAACTCAAACAAGTTCCTTTGTACCCAGATGACCCATCCAAGACAATTCGGGTTGGGTCAGCCCTGGATGACAAATAGGAACTCGACCTCGTTGCTTTCCTCCGGGCTAACGCAGATGTGTTTGCGTGGAAACCGTCCGACATGCCCGGTGTCCCAAGGGAAGTAATTGAGCACAGGTTAGCAATTCGACCTGGACAACGACCAATAAAGCAAAAGCTCAGGCGTTTTGCCACCGACCGACAGGAAGCCATCCGAGAAGAGTTAGACAAACTCTTACAAGCCGGGTTTATCCGCGAGGTGAATCACCCGGACTGGCTCGCCAATCCGGTCATGGTCCGCAAGTCAAATGGCAAGTGGCGCATGTGCGTCGACTATACTAGCCTCAACAGTGCCTGTCCGAAGGATGACTTTCCCCTTCCTCGCATCGACCAGCTGGTTGACTCCACTGCGGGTTGCGAACTGATGAGTTTTCTGGATGCCTACACGGGATATCATCAAATTAGCATGGCAGAAGACGATGAAGAGAAAACTGCCTTCATCACCCCGTTCGGCACATACTGCTACGTCAGAATGCCGTTCGGTCTCAAGAACGCTGGTTCCACGTACCAGCGCTTGATGCAAAAGACCTTTCTTTCCCAGATAGGGCGTAATCTCGAAGCATATGTAGACCACTTGGTTGTAAAGAGCACCAAAAGATTGTCTCATTTGGACGATCTTGCTGAAACCTTCTGTAACTTGAATCGCTTTGGAATAAAATTGAACCCGGAGAAATGTTCTTTCGGGGTTTCTTCAGGAAAGCTTCTTGGTTTCCTTGTGTGTTCCAGGGGCATTGAGGTTAATCCTGAGAAAATCAGAGCTATTGAACAAATGAGGTCGCCCTCGACCATGAAGGATGTTCAACGCCTGGCTGGTCGCATGGCGGCTTTAAGTCGCTTTATATCGCGATTAGGCGAAAGGGGACTACCTTTCTTTAAAGCCTTGCGGAAACATCATAACTTCACGTGGTCCGACGAGGCCGAAAAAGCGTTTCAGGAGGTAAAAACATATCTTTCCAGTCCACCAGTATTGGTGTCTCCTGAAAAGGAAGAACCATTACTTTTGTATTTGGCGGCCACCCCACACGCGGTCAGCGCAGTTCTGATCGCGGAAAGGGAAGGAGTGCACAGACCCGTCTACTATGTGAGCGAAGTACTTCATGGTCCTAAGGAGCGCTACCCTGAGGTCCAGAAGATACTTTACGCACTACTGATGGCTTCCCGTAAGCTACGACATTACTTTCAAGCACACAAGATCACAGTACCCTCCTCTTTTCCTTTAGGGGATATTGTTCGGAATCCAGAAAAATCTGGTCGAATCGCTAAATGGGCGGTCGAATTCGGTGCCTTCGAAATCCTTTTCACCCCTCGCACGGCGGTTAAATCTCAGGTTCTGGCCGACTTTGTGGTCGAATGGACCAACCCTGAGCCACCCGTGCAGTTGGCGAAGGAACTGGAGTGCCCCGATTATTGGACAATGTACTTTGACGGCTCCCGTAGTTTTCAACACTCGGGGGCTGGAGTGGTCTTAGTTACGCCTCAGGGCGAACAGCTTAAGTATGTTATCCAACTACACTTTGTTGCTACCAACAATGCAGCAGAGTATGAAGGTCTTCTTGCAGGACTCCGGGCAGCAAAATTCCTCGGAGTCCGTCGATTAGTGGTGAGGGGGGACTCACAGCTAGTCGTAAACCAGGTAAACAAGGAGTACAGCACCTCCGATGAGACAATGGCTCATTACCTGGGGGAAGTGAGGAAATTGGAAAAACACTTCAGTCACTTCGAAGTCCAATACATCCCGCGAAAGGACAACATTCTCGCAGACCAATTATCCAAAATTGGGTCCTCACGCTCATCCGCTCCGGCAGGAGTGTTCATTGAACACTTGGACCATCCTTCGATCATGACTTCGGTCGAGGATGATCCGGCAATAGCCTTCGTTGCCAACCTCGGTCAGGAACAAGATTGGACTCATCCATTGAGGGTCTATCTTGAACATGGGACCCTACCCGAGGACGAAACCAAAAGCGATCGGTTAATTCGAAAGGCGCGTCTGTACAAACTCATAGGTGGGGTTATGTACAGAAAGGGTACTCAAGGAGTATTCATGCGCTGCATATCTCAGGAGGAAGGAAAATCCCTCTTGAAAGAAATACATGACGGTGTATGCAGTGCACACGCGTCATACCGAACACTGGTCGGAAAAGTTTTTCGACAGGGATTCTACTGGCCTTCGGCACTCGATGATGCCAAGCTTATGGTCAAGATGTGTCCACAGTGTCAGTTTCATGCAAGACAGGTTCATCAACCTGCTTATGCATTGCAAACTATTCCTCTCGCATGGCCTTTCGCGATCTGGGGAATGGACATCGTCGGTCCTATGCCACAAGCGGTCAATGGATACAAGTTTTTGTTCGTAGCCATTGACACGTTCACAAAGTGGATTGAGGCCGAACCAGTATGAAATATTACTGCATCAGCCGCACAAAAGTTCTTTCACAAGAACATTGTGGCACGATTTGGTGTTCCAAACCGTCTCATCACAGACAACGGTTCTCAATTCGCTAGCGGTCTTTTCCTAGACTACTGCGATCAGATTGGGACTAAGGTGTGCTTTGCTTCCGTGGCACATCCACAAAGCAATGGTGCCGTAGAACGGGCCAATGGGCAAGTATTGCAAGGCATCAAAAAACGTGTTTTTGATCGCCTCAAGACCCGCTCGGGGGCTTGGGCAGACGAGCTCTATACTATTCTATGGGCACTACGGACTACCTCTAGTCGAGCCACCGGTGAGACACCCTTCCATTTGGTCTATGGGGCCGAGGCTGTGTTGCCTATGGAAGTAAGTATTGGATCTGTTCGCACGAATCAATTCGAACAGGTCAACCAATCCGAACAGCGATCGCAAGATCTCATCCTCCTGGAAGAACGGCGTGATCGCGCCCTGATTAAGTCCGCGGTATACTTGCAGGCTCTACGCAAGTATCACAGTAAAAAGGTGCAACCACGTGATCTCAACGTTGGCGACTTGGTTTTACGAAAAATTCAAGACCAGTCTAACCGCACTAAATTCTCCCCAAAATGGAAAGGACCATACACTGTCGTCTCAGTGCCGCGGCCAGGATCTGCGTGGTTAGCCATGGAGGATGGTCGGATTTTGTCCAATACTTGGAACATCGATCAACTTCGCAAGTTTTACGTGTAAGTATTCCAATCACTTTTTTCCTGTTCAATTAGCATTTTTTCATAAAAAGCATGTCTTGTTTTCATACAATGAGTGTTTTTCTTTAAGCCCAAATTATACAAATTCGACCTGGGGGCTGATCGCCGGCGGTTAGGTTACTACAGCATTTTTCAACCGGATTTGCTGGTCGATCCCATGATCACTTCCAGATAAGTCACTCCTAAATAAGCCGTTTCTCAACGCACACGGGACTATCTGGCTAGTCTTCGGTCATCTGGGTGGCTACCAGTTTGCAATAAGGTTAAAATGTTACTTTAATCTTGACCATCGGCTTGAAGCACATATCCCTGGTCATCATACTTATGTTTTCCCCTCTGCTTAAAATACTAAGGCTTCAGTATTCGTAAAACAGAGGCGGGGGCTAGAGGAATATACTTATAGTATGAAACTTATGATGTGAATATGCACTTTCTTTTGAAAAAAATAGTTTTACATACATAGCATTGTAATTACAATTGTTTGGTTACAAAATATAAGGATCATTCGATCCTCAGCTCAGCCAAGAGTTTGTCAACGAAGGGCTTGACTTCTTCCATAATGGCGTCAAGCAGTTCTTCACTCTCGACCTCAACCGGTCCCACCAGCGCGCTCAGATTCGCATCTGGGCCATGGTGAAGTCGAACCCGGCTGAGTACGGCAGAAGCGGCTGATCGGACTCTCGTCCTGATTATCTCTTCACGTCGCCGTAAATCTCCAGGGAGATATTCGAGCAGTGATTCTGCTTGAGCTGTGAGCAGTGATGACCAATCGCTGACACTTGGGTCGTCCTTCCTCAACTCCACCACGTTGGTATTCAAAAGGTTGGCCACGGCCTTCAGTTTTTCGAAGTCCAGTAAGCTCAACTCTTTGACCGCTCGGTCGGTATGGTTGAGCGAGGACTCGAGAAGCATCTTGTCCTGGCCGAGCTGTGTAATGCGACCTGCTTGCGCTGTACAGAGAAAAGAGGTTATTAACAAGAAACGGTTTTAAGTTTTATCAAGTTGAGAATCGACTTACCAGCCTTCTCAGACTGAAGTTTATTGATTTCAGTCCGTAGTTTCTGGAACTCTGTAACTGAGTTCAGCCTTATCTTGGCTAACTCTTTCTTCAAGAATGTAACCTCTCTGCAGCAAAATCAGGTCAGTCACAATTAAAGCCTACTTATATTAACAGAAGAATGACGATCCTCACTTGCGCAAGCCGTCACGATCTTTTTGAACAGCCGCCATGCTAGCCATTGCAGCATGCGACTGGCTCGTCACCCATGACAAGCCCTGTGACACAAAGCAAGAGAGTTAAATATACTCTAAAGGCGGTTCAAACGCCGAAACAGGGGTCATCATACCTTCATAAACTTATTTAAAGCGGCATCATCCATGCTAGCAGGGATCCTTGCTAACGCGCCGGAGGTGCCTGCGATAGGGACAGTTGATGGGAGTGCCGGCTGGACGCCACCCCCAGAGGCCGCTGGTTGCGACCCGGTCCCTGTACTTGTTTCACCTCCCACGGTCCGGACGACTTCCTGAACCACGGGAGTAGAGCGCTCTTCATTAGAGGCTCCCTCATCAGCCCTAGCTTCAACCTCCCCAGTGGCGGTTGAAGGTGTAGGCGCTGTCTTCTTTTGCCTAACAGGAAGAATGGGTCAGGCAGCTTTTATCTAAGATTACTGTCAAGTAAGAGTTCTTACCTTATTTGAAATCCCATTCGTTCCTGGGACTTCTGGGAAAATTCCCCTTGTGAAGGAGAGCCGTCTCCGGTTCTTGCCTTCCTTATGGTAAATAAGACAGCACCCCCCTGGAAATGTCGCGTTACAAGCATATTCTTAGGGAACAGGTAAAAACACATAGGTCTTTACCTGGGCCACCGGACTAACTGATGGGGCTGCATCCGAAGGCCTTGGCGATTCCTGAGTTGCTGGAACCGTCACAGCCGGCCTTTGTTCGTCTACCTCCTCCTCTGTCCGCGGAGGAGGAGGATTTTCCTCCCTGGAACCCCCAGTGGTCCCAGGGGGAAGCTCTCCTTCCTGTATGTACATTAACTTGTCAAATGTGCAGAAAGAGCCATGGAGGGAATGATCGAAAAGATCCTTTACCTTAGTCGTCCCTTCGACCAGGGAAGCAGAGATGATTGACCCTGAAACCTCGGGGGCTTCAGGATTTGGAAGGTCACCCGCGACCACAAGATCTTCAGGGGTCGCAGGGTCAGCCACGGCCACTTCTTCGGCAGCTGTGGATTCTGCGGGGCAGCTTGGGGCATCGCTGGATGGAAGATCCGCGATCTTCCTCCTTCGAAGGATCAGAGGAACGTCATCCTCTTCCTCCTCGCTCCCCTCTCCCTGTACGACGAAGAAGTGATTCCATGTCGCGCCTGAAAAAGTAGCAGGAATGCGATATCTTACCGCAGTCTTTCTTGCGAGACGAGGAACGCTTCGTGAAGACCCCTCCCCAGGGTTCAGCTTGGTCTTCTTAGAGGCAGGACTCTTTGTCTTGGGTCTCTGAGAGACCTTCTTCACGTTCCTCGCCGTCGGCTTCTTCAGAGAGCCGACATTTTCACTTGGGAATGTTGTATCCGCAAACCTCCCTAGGAGCTATTCTCATTCCAATGGGATTGATTAGTGCTGGACATACATGAGACCTGCAAAACAGAGGCCAAGTGGAAAGTTTACCTTTCGGCGCTCCTGTTTAAGGTCGTCGCCGGCATGAATCAAGCTTTGGGGGCGAGGCGATCCCTTGGGGCCCTCTACCTCGGCGTTGTACGCCCTAAGGAGATAGTTAGTCCGCCTCTCAATCTCAGCTGAGGGCAGGACTGTTCCCAGATACGAGTTAAATTGATACATTTCAAAAATGACATAAAAGGATTTCAATGTCAGAAATGAATACCTTCATTATAGTCCAGGGTAGTATCCGCCATGGACTTGATCTCCCAAGCCGGATGAGCCCTTTCACGCAGGGGGCTCACCCGGTTCTTCACAAAGTCTCGGATGACGTCACGTGCCGTCAACCCTTGTTCGACTAAGTGAAGGATCACCTCGGTGTGTTTTGTGAACTCCGCATTCATCGCCGGGAGAGTATCCAACTCGCTCGGCTTCTCCGGCCGCGAGTTCTCAAACCACAACCCGCTCTCGGTCGGTGAGGTGCAGTAAAACCATTTCTGGTGCCACCCGTGCACTGAGTCTCGCAGGGGTGGGGAGGGATACTCCTTTTTATCCCTCAGCCGGAAGTAGATGCATCCGGCGGCGTTGGTGCTCTTCGACCACGCCGAAAAGTAGAATCGTCGGAAAAGATCCACGCTGGGATATATTCCGACGAAGGCTTCACAGAGATGCTGAAATACTGCCAGGATCAACATCGCGTTGGGGTGGAGGTTGATCAGTTCCCACCCGTAATGTTCGAGGACGTCCTTAATGAACCGACTCTCAGGGAATCGGAACCCGCAACGCAGATACTCCTCGAAAACCACCAACTCGCCTTCTTGGACAGTTGGGGTTTCTTGGTCCTTCTCCGCAGGTCGCTAGTTAATGAGCAGCCGCGGAGAAAGGATCTCCTCCTTCTCTAGCGCCATCAGGCTCTCCTCAGAATGGTGAATGGATCTGCTCCAGGACGCCATCTTTGGTGTAGAATCAAAGGGGAAGCTGGCGATTTGGGGAAGATGAAGGCTGAAGAAAATGAGGGTTTTGAGCGGCGGGAACTCTAAGGGTTTTTCGCGGCTGAGTGGCTTCCTCAAGAAGCTACCTACTGCTTTTTATAGACCCAAAGCGACGCATTAATAAGTAAACGGCTCGTTTCAAACGTTCCATTGAATGCTTTATTCATTTCCCATAATGGATACTGTCCCTGATGGACCCGATAAAGTACTCAGGCGTCGGATCTGAAACAAAAAGACTTCTTTGTTTTGGAAACTGAAAGTGTAAAAGGACTGAAAAATTCCCAGTACTTTTCAGAGGACGTTTTTCCTTTTTATACTTTGAATATTTTATTCGAAAAAATCACGTAACCCAATTTTTAACGTACTGAAGTGTTTCTAATTGGGTTATGGTTTTATCGAAATCGTGTTTTAGGCTAAAAATTCGTCTCTAATCGAAGTAATAGAAAAACCGGATGTTCAACTCTGGTCGCAATTCAGTTCTAACCGCGGCCTTAAGTCTGATCGCGGCATCAGGGCAGGTCATGGTGATCTTTTAAAGCGCGATTCTAATCGCAGAACTGAAATTTCCTGTGTATGAATGGTCGCGGACTAAGCTTTTAGCCATAATTTCACACAGAAGGTATGAAGAATGTTCATATGAATAAAAGAAACTTTATTTATTACATTCTTTACATACAAAAGGGATACGGTCGATAAAAGCATCGACTTGCTCCGAAAGAAGTTTACAAAGTTCTCCAAGGGACATGTTGTTGTCAGTAGGATCTACATTGACAACCCCCAGGGAACTAGCGACTACCCTAAGTCTATCTATATCGTCCCTAACAACAGACGCACTATTGTCCCTAATCAAGTCAGAGAGTTCTCGCTGTTGCTGAGCGAAGTCCCTCTCTCGACGGAAATGGTGCGCCTCTTCTCGGGATCGATCAAGACATTCTGCTAAACGCAGAATCTTCGAGGCCATCTCCTCGGTCTTCTTCTCCAGGGCATTCTTCTCTTCCAGAAGAGTCTGTCCGGAAGGAAGAGATGGAGCAGTAGAAGGCTGATCGCTGGGGCCTCCTACCTCCTGCATTTTGCAAAAGTTAGTCATACTAACTAAAATTATCAGCAAAAAGGGAGGAGAATTGTTACCTGTCCCGGTGCATAACCCGTTGATACACCCATCTTGGGAGGGAGATCATCATATGGTGGAAGAGCAACCTCCCCAGAAGAAGATTGCTTCGCCAACCCAATATGGCAATCATCTGATCGAGGGATAGTCACCGCTTGCCGACCAGGATGTTGATCACCCAAAAGGATGGGTGAATTGGATGTGAAAGGATCTTTTCCTAAAGATAAAGGTCTAACTTGCCAAGAGGCATGAACGGGGAGAGTCAAAGGAACTGAAGGAAGAAAGAAACTCGCTATGTTCTTCACCTTTGTTCCACTGGAAGATCCTTCGTCAACCTTGGGTTTCTTCCTTAAGGGAGACAGGACTTCATTCGTTTGAGACCCTTGTTCGACAATTTCCCCTTCATCGCTCTCAATCTCGATGATTTCGTGATCTGCCATTGGGAGGAGTATGTGAAAAGGAAGGAGGCAGGATAACAAGAAAAAGACTTAGGCGTGAGAGGGAAATTGTAAATCTTTACATGTCCAGGGGTCTGGTATTTATAGCCGCCAGGTCAACGGTTCGCCTCCCAGACACCTCGGGTTTCGTTAAAGACATTTACAATTTTACCTCGAGATAAAAATCTCTACGGCGCCATCATTGCCCGTCACGTAATGTCAGAACCCGTCTTGAAAAACCAACCGTTTTCACTTAGTGCGCCACTAAGTGGAGAAGTTAAAGGGCCGGGTTAAAAATCCAATGCACGGTTTTTAAATTCGAAATAAACACGTCTCTTCGTTTTCTTCGAATTTGGGGGCTAGCTGACGAGGATTGACACCCGGGTCACTTCTAATAAACTTTTGGTTCAAGACAAGTTCGAACCAGACATGTATCTGGTGATGCAGACCCAAGCTATTCTGAGGAGCATCACCATGAGGTCGCAAGCTTTACGCGATCAGGTCGCGGGTTTCGTGCGATCAGACCGTAAGCCTTGTGCGGTCAGAAGTTCGTAGGCTATACGCGAACTACACATTCGGGATATTGCGCGGTCAGCCAAATCCCGCGGTCAGAACATCTGCCGATCAGGATACCTGGGATCTATCTATTCGGTTGCCCATACAACAGGATATTCTAAGTATCCCGAAGATTCCTACACATGGAGAATCAACAGTCAGGAGGTTAACACGTACAGTTATCCATGAATAACACGTGTTTAACCTACGTGGAGGTTAAGAGCAGTTCCAAAAACCGTATCCAACCGTCCGTGCAACCGATTGATGCAGTTTCCTTCACATGGCATCCTTTCAAACAGTATAAAAGGATGGCATGAAGCATCAATCAAAAAGAAAAAAGATCCAAGTTAGCCAAGTCTACGGCACACCTTATATAGCATTTTAATAAGTTTTCTTTGGCTTATCTCTGTACACTTTTACAGGAAAAATCCTCGCCTGTGAGGACTTTTCCTTCCATTTGTAAACATTTTACCACACTTAGTGAAATATCAACAGGACGTAGGGCTTTTACTCCCACCATCGAGGGCCCAAACCTGTCTAAATTCTCTGTGCTCCTGTTCACCATTGTTCAGCATACCTTCCCGAAGGGTCATCTTGAAAGGTCTCACTATTACAAATTCTGCATAAGTTCGGCTGAGGACTCCGAGTCCGAATCGTCGACATCGGGCAATCGTGACACATCTTACCTGGACTTAGTCCCGCGGAGATTTTCCCCGACAAAGTGACTTGCTTCAATCTCAGTCCTTTTTGAACTGGAATGGTAATTTCTATTGTCGTAGGGAAAAATCTGCTTTATTAGAAGAGGCCGCCAATGAGTGCAACAGCAAAGAGGTTGCGTCAATTGAGTGGTCTCTTTTGGAGAATAAGATGGCTGAAACCCTGAGGATAAACAGCAAGAAGCTTATGAGACCCTGGTGCTTCAAGCCAAATTGAAGGATGATGTGGAAAAGGCAGCGACCTTGGAGCAAAAAGCATCGTTATATGATTCTGTCCAAGGGAAAGCCGAGCCCCTTCAAACGGTTTGCAATCAATTGGAAACCAGAGTTGATGGTAAGTTCATTTTGGCAGAAATTTGCATTGCTTCTATGAAATTGTATAAATTTTATGAACTCAATTGAATTCATTTCTTCCTCTGCTCAGAGTAAAGAGAGGAGAATAGCAAGCTGACTAAGGAAAAAGGTCATTACGAATAGAAGTATATTGAGCGAGGAAACGACCTCGATAAACTTGACAACATTTTCAGCTGCTATCAGGTGGCCGCAGAGAAGGCCAAAGAGACCGCCAAGCTCGCCCTTAATGAAATGGGAGCCTTGGAAGAGACCATCAAGAGCTGCGGTCTCGTAGAGAAGGATACCCTCGCAAAACTACGAGAGGTCGCGGACTCACTAAAGGCGGACTTTATCGACCCTAAGAAGGATGATTCTACCCTTGGTGAGTCCTGCAAGTTCGTCGCGGCTCAAGCTGATATTCTGGTCGCAAGCATTCCTGACATTGAGAGAAGGCACAAGGAGGCACTAAAGAGCGATGTCGCAACTATAGCCTCTACCATGCTCTGTAAACTTAGGCTTCGCGGTGGTCCAAATATGGATCTGAATCCAATGATGGAAGATGCACAGCCAAGACCAACTAAATGCCATCATTGCCAAGGTCAGGCCTTTGATAGTGAAATTATCATGCGACCTCGGCCTTTCTTAATCTAATTTTTTTTGTAATAATGCAATGAAATGAAAAACATTTACTTTGTTATCAGAATTTTCATTTTATACCTTGCAAATATACATGATTAACAAAGAAACGAATGAAAAAAGGGAAAAGTACTTAATTTACTGACCGAATGTTATGATTATATTCCCCTAGCCCCCTCCTGCGACCGGTGATACTGGAGACATAGTACAATGGTCACAGGATAATTTTCTTGGCCTAAGGAGACCACGGCTTGAATGATTCGAACATGCTAGCTAGTAAGTCACTTACGTGGTAAGAACCGGCTTAAAAAGATATGTCTTAACTAGATGTGATCATAAGATCACAGAAATAACTGGCTTAGTATAAATGCATAAGTTTTTGCTAACTGACAGCCACTCGAATGATCAGAACATGCTAGTAAGTCCCTTATGTGGTAAGGATTGACTTAGAAAGAGATGTCTTAACTAGATGCGACCATGAGCTCAGCCAGCAAATCCACTTTTACATCATAGTAAGGCGCCTATTGCGACCATCCCCCAGGTGTAACCCGATAGAAAGCAAGGCTGAAGATGATAATGCAACAATAACATAGGGTGATAGAGTACTTATAAAAAATTTAGAATGGGAAAGGAAATAACTTGCACATAAAATTTACGCAACTAGTCTACGTTCCAGGCGTTCGATAATATTCTTCCGTCCTCCTAGCCAATCAAGCTGATCCTGGTCGCGGCATAGGGACCACAGTAAATGGACCTTCCCACTGAGGGGAAAATTTATTGCGACCAGACTGGTTTCTAAGTTATGCCCGAATTTTTATTGAAAGGTCTAGTCATATAGATGAATTGATTGTAAAGAGTGTAACAAGCTTATGTAGATGACTTGGTTGTAAAGAGTGTAAAAAGTGCTAGTCATATAGATGGCCTGATTGAAACTTTCTATAATTTGAATAAACATGGGATAAAGTTGAATCTTGGAAAGTGCTCTTTTGGAGTTTCTTCTGACGAGGATTAATGGAATAACCCGAGTTGGTCACCTTTGCCGTTCTATAGTCGCAAGGGCTACAGAGCGAGATTTGAATTGTTTACATGCCCCTCGTGGTCTCAGGGATCTAAGAGGGAGACAATAAGACAATCCAAAATATTTTGGACATAGCCTATTCTACGGTCTCGGCTTGTATTGTCGTGGGGTCTGTAGTCTCAAGACATCCACAATACTAAGGTCGCAAAGTCCATGGTCTCACATACCCACGAATATTCTGGTCATGGAGATATCTTCCCGTGGTCGCCCAGTTCATGGTCTTTTTTACAATGTTTGTTGGGATATTATTAAACATGATTTTTATAGACTTTTTCAGAATTTTTATGATGGCTCAGTGGACTTAAACAGGATTAATTCTTCTTGGATTATTCTCTTGCCTAAAAAGGAAGAGGCTCAGTTAGTGAAGGACTTTCGGCCTATCTCTTTGGTTCACAGTGTCATTAAGTTGATTACTAAGATTTTGGCCTCAAGACTACAAAAAATTATTAAGGAAACAATTCACAAGAATCAATATGGTTTTATCCGAGGAAGGTCTATTCAAGATTGTCTAGCGTGGACTTTGGAATATTTACATATTTGCAAAGTCAAAAAATATCCTTCTATTCTTCTCAAACTTGATTTTGAGAAAGCTTTCGATTCAATTGAGCATAATTCAATTTTGGCTGTTATGAAGGCTAGAGGATTTGGTAATAGATGGTTAAATTGGATTTCTTCCATCTTGCACTCGGGATCCTCTAACATTCTTCTCAATTATGTTTCTGGTAAAGTGTTCAAATGTGCTAGAGGGGTTAGGCAAGGTGATCCTCTTTCACCTCTGCTCTTTGTGCTAGTTGCTGATCTTCTTCAAAGTATTTTGAATTTGGCTAAACATAAAGGTATTCTTGGGATGCCTATACCTAACCTCAATTCACAAGAATTTCCCATAGCCCAATATGTGGATGATACTCTTATTATTTTGAAAGCATTTGGGAGAGAAATTTTCTTGTTAAAAGCTCTCACTATAAGATAGCACTTCAATGCTAGCAGTAGAGCAGCTGGCAAAAGCTAGTATTCCTAGCACTTTAGCTACTGGGGATAAGATTTGCTACAGCTGGGCGAAAAGGTGCTGGGAAAAGTTTTTCCCACCTGTAATTTTTTTCCAGCTGTAGGTCCAATGGCAAAGAGTATTCCCAGCTGTAGGTCGCTTGGAAAGTTTGAATTTTTCCCACCTGTATGTCTACTTGTAATATATTATTAATATATTATTCCAAGTAGTATAGCTATTTGAAATATTTTTTCCCAGCTGTAGGTCTGGTGGCAAAGAGTATTCCCAGCTGTAGGTCGCTTGGAAAGTTTGAACTTTTCCCACTTGTATGTCCACTTGTAATATATTATTCCAAGCAGTATAACTATTTGGAATATTTTTTCCCAGCTGTAGGTCCGGTGGCAAAGAGTATTCCCAGCTGTAGGTCACTTAGAAAGTTTGAACTTTTCTCACCTGTATGTCCACTTGTAATATATTATTCCAAGCAGTATAACTATTTGGAATATTTTTCCCAGCTGTAGGTCCAGTGGCAAAGAGTATCCCAAGCTGTAGGTCGCTTGGAAAGTTTGAACTTTTCCCACCTATATGTCCACTTGTAATACATTATTCTAAGTTGTACAACTATTTGAAATAAATTATTACCAGCTGATCTGTCATTGAGAATTTAGACTTTCAAATTTAAATATGTGAATTATTTGTAGTAAATTTACCGCTGGGAATTGTATCAATAATTAATTTTAAATATATATTTCTTTTAGTAATTAGGCAACAACATTACAACTAAAACTATAATGTGCAATATCCTAATAGAAATCACACCACATTTTGCAATAAAATTATCAAAAATGGACAAATAGCACAATTATATATGATATTGAATTCTTTGCTTTATATAGCCATTGACAAGATTCGTAATAGTCACATTCAATTGACAAAACCAACCAAACTAGATATAAAATCTCTGAAATAATTGTGAGAAAAATATCATTTAAGAATTCTTTACACCAAATGTATGCCCATATATAATATTCCTAACTCTATATATTTTGTTCCAACTATAACTATCAAAAGTAAAATATTCCACTTTCAAACTCCTCTTATGACGTAAAATATCTTCATCACTTCATATGCTTTTAACACCTTACTGCTAACCACCTGCATAAGAAAAGATATCGATTACAATAGCCTTGAGATAAATATATACAAATCAATAACTTTTGCTTTAAGTAACATATAGAACATATGACAATTATAATAAAAGATGGTTGGTCGATTGTTGTTTAACAAGTACAAGTTGTAGCTTATGCGAATGAGAAAATTGTGTTAGTTGACATGACTTGCATACACTTGATAAAACAAATTAATCATATGAACGTGAGTTGCAAGTTCAAGGCACAATTAACATACACTTAATATTTAGAAAATGAATAACATTGTAGATTGTGTTGATAACACCTCACCTGTATAAAAGTACTAAGTATTTCCACTTAGTTTCGACTAATTCTCTTGTCCCTTTCACCTGTAAGTATTGTTTTATTAATAACAAAACAAGACAAATGAAAAAATAGTAACTAACCAGGTAAATAACAGGTTAGAATTATATATACCTAGAACACGAGATGAACCACCACCTATTGACATGATATGCTAAAAAAATATACTATTGGTCCCTTTGAATCGTTGATTTCCAAGTTAAATGATAGTTCCAAAAAAAATTCAATGGTAGTTTTAAACAATTCATGTTTAAGACTTAGTTTGGTCAAAGCTTTGGCTTCGACTTCTATCACAGAGAAATTGAAGTCATATATGATATAACTCTAGTTCGACATATACTAAAAACCAGAGTTCTGAAAGTGTTTGACAAAAGACTATTATTTTGTTGTTTTAAATAAAATTTACATCTTATAATAGAAGATAATTGTAGTTGTAATCAATGACATAGCCATATAAATAATTCTAACTTTATGAGTATTTGTAAACTTGAAGTTAGAGCTGTTAAAGCACCTCAAACTCTTTAGTGTAAAAGTGGTTTCAACTTCATGCAGAAGCACCAACACCACAATGGATCCAACCTGCGGATTCTGTAGGAGAATATATATGCACAAACACAATCACATAACTAGGATTGTTTCCATACATTTCACATCTATGCACCAAAATTATACACAATTTACTAATGTCTATCTAAAAAGATAGATACAAAATTGTTAAATAGTTTTGACTATATTACAGAGGACTACTATTTTTTGTGTTTAGGAGATACACTGTGTAACACCTATCAATCAAAGGGCATGCATGCCTTTAGAGTACAATGATTAGCTCTGTCCATAGCCTTCCTGATATATAATACTTTTTAAGGGTGATTAGTGATGGAAAAAATTCAAAATATAGACATTATTAGTTTGCACATTATCTGTTGGGGGAAATCTCCGCGGGATCAAGTCCATGTAAGAGGCCGTCCATTTCATTTTCCCGAAGGCGGTCCCAGGTCCCAGGTCACGTGAGGATCATGCGACAGGCTCCTCGGGAACTGGCGGGCACCTGTCAAGCATCCAAGGCTCCTGACCTGAAGAAGGACGCTGGTGCCCCTCGATCCAACGGTGGCAAGCGGGCTAGTTTAGTCTTTTTGCATCTTTTGGGCCTATATAAGCCCTTGTAACCCCTCATGTAAGGAGGACAATTCACTTTTACTCTAATAGACAATCAAATAGGTGTGCTTTGGAGCCATCTCTCCCCCTAGAGAGAGCTCCCCTAGCCAACTCCGGTTGGGAGCATGCCGACAAGACTAGGGCCTCCACAAAGGCCCGAACCAGTATAAATCCTTGTGTCATTTGCTGTGTTTGCCCGACGGGAGAGGACCGGTCACTCAGTCAGCTCGCGTCGTCTTTTCTTTGCTAGGGACCTCAACAAAACCTGCCGGGGTATTCGCAATACCACGACATTATCCATGCTCAAATTCCTTGTTCTTTAGGACCATGTGCACCAACTAATATAGAATCCACTTTGTTGCTGATCACTGATCACTTGAGTCCTTGCACTTTATTAGTTTGGTCAAAATAGTCCTAAACATTCATCCACCTATGCAACATAGGAATAGAAGAGCCTATTAACAAGACTTTGATCAATATAAGACTAGAAAGTATAGAAATTTGGTGTTACAATTTGAATTTGTAAATATCGTATCCAAATCACTAGCTCTTGTTGATACTATATTACTCCAAATAAACTAAAATCTTTATACAATAGTCAGTTTCAAAAATTTGGAGTTACAATTTGAATCTCTAAATATCATATCTAAAGCACTAGCTCATGCCAATGCTATATTACTCCAAATGAACTAAATCTTTGCACAATAGCCACTAGTTAGCTCCTATCTTTGACATACTTTTCAAAGAATCTACAACAGACAAACTCCTTATTCATATACAAATAGCACAAACAAGAATCATACAACAGCAAAAATAAGAATAATATTACCTGATTGCAACTTATTTTTCCAAAGATGAAACCTGAGAGGAACAATCTCCAAGTTGGAAGTCCAATCTATGAAATCTGAAATTATGCAAACAGAAAATAGATTGAAGAAACAATTTTCAAGACAAAAAAATATAAATACAATTTAAGAACAAAAAACATAAGGTAGGGGAGGTGTGGTTAGAGGCATTGTGGTGGGTAATCGTAGTGCGGAGGCTGGAGATGACTCGCTTGGCTGATGTTGTGGTGTGGTTTCGTTGAGGAGGCTGAGGATTGTGTGGTGGGATGGGAGGCTTGGGGAGTGCTGTAAAGGCAAGGGGAAGGCCACAACATGCACGCTGGGCAGGGTAGAGGGGCTGCTAGCACTGTGTTGTGTAGGGAAGAGATGGTAAATTTTATGTTATTTTGTGCATGTCTAGGTAAATTTTAGTGCTTAGTCTTTTGTGTTGTTGTTTCAAAGCATATATTACCCATATTTAGTATTAATCTTATATAATTATATACCACAAATATCTAATTTTGTAATAGTTAAACGGCACATAAGGCCGCATATCACATAAGCACTTAAAGGTGGGGTGATCGCTTGTTTAACACTTACGCTATTTAGAACACTGGTTTTTAATCAAAAGGACTATTTTGACCCAGTGTACAAAGTGGAGGGACCAATTTGGAACTTTTGAGAGTAGAGAGACTAAAATGAGTTTTCGAGCAAAGTAGAGGGATCAAAGTGCTATTTATCCTTTGAATTACTCAAAAGAGAATAAATTAATATAATGTAAACCTTGGTTGTAAGGCTGCCTTTCACCCTACTCCCTAACCCACTTGGCCACACCTGCATGTGGTATTGTCTCCATTCCACCCACTTAAGCGTCCTCCTCTTGGAAAAACCATTCACAGTATATCTCATACTCAATCAAGAGTCAAGGCAAATAACCAAACAGTTCTAATGTCATGAAGGGATGATAAATCTTCAAAGAGCTAAATTTAATGATTTGATACAAAGAAAACCATGCATTTGGTTGCAGATCTATAGCTTACTTAGAACACAAACATATGCAGTCGATATAACCAATCTCATAAGATGATAAAATTGGAATAAAAAACTGTGTTGGATGACACCATGAGTTTAATATGAAAAATGGCCTAAGCATGCCTTTGAATGGCTTATACTGTTGAAGTGCTGATAGCTGTGTAGTAAAGTTTGTGTTGTATTTTCGATTTTCTCATAGATATCTATTACACATTTCGGGCATCGGGCCATGGCGTTATAGTCCTATGAGTGTGTATTTAATTTGAGGCATCCCTGTCATTTTGGATGGTAGGTAAGTTTTTCAATTCACTGGTAAATTTTTCAGTTCAGTAACTAAATTCAGAATCCAAGTCCCTTAAGTTATGTGTTCAGTTTCCTGAAGCTAGATTGTTTGTTCCATTGAATGGTGAGTTCTTTCACTTCAATGACTACTTTAGTTTATTTTACAATTACTAGAGAAATCCATGTATTATATAGGTTAGTGATCTTGAATGTATCCTGGTATTATATGTTCCGTTAGTTGAGTAGAGCAAGTCCCTATGTTGCACCAATACTGATACAGGAGCCCGGTATGATACGATACAATACAAACATGATAATATGAAATTTTCTTTAAAAAATACTGATACAGCGATATTATTAAAAACTTTTAATATCAATATAAAACTTAGACATAAATGCATATTATGTATAACTGAAAGTTTGAAGCATAGTTTACTTAGTTTCACATATTAATAGTTAATAACATGGGTCCAAAAAATATATATTATTTATTCCTAGCAATAGATCTGCTAAAAATGATTACTTTTCCTAACTGATACATTGGTGAAAAATCAAAATTTTATTTTCACCTGTACGACTGCTGGAAAAAAACTGATTATAGTGAACTTTTAGTGGTCAATTCATTAGATTTGCTTGACATTAGTAGTAGGGAGTAGGGACAGTAAGCACTTTCTAGTTACGGTCAATCGACTCCATGGATTCTTGAAACTTTGAGCTATCTCTCATGCATTAGGACTAAGGGTGTGTTTGGTTGCTTTGGTTTTGGGCTCAGCCTGACTTACAGATGCAATTTTTGAGTGTTTGATTGTCTGTATTGATCCCTCCAGCCTGGCCCGTGTGGTCCAAAACTCCCCTCGCAGCCTGGCCCGCGGATTACAATCCAGGCGTTTCCTGCAGCCTGGCCCATGGATGCGCGCGCCCCTCGCATCCCCTCGCACATTAGGGTTACCTCTCCCTCACGTCCTCTCGTTCCATCCGCCTCCACCACTTCCCCGAAATGGCGCCCTCGTCGCCGCCACCACCTCTTCCCCGAAACGGCGCCCTCTTCGCCGCGTCCGCCTCTGCCTCCGTCGCCACCTCCGCCTCTATCTCCACCCGCCGCCTCCGCCTCCTACTACTCCTCATCGTCCTCTGGTTCCCACACTCCAGCGTGCCGCTCCAGATCAACTCCGGCCTCTCCCTCTTCACCCTCGCGCTGCTTCTTGTGCCCGTCATGGACTCCGTTTAAGTCAAGGGCCAGCCGGGGCATTACGTGGCTTTTGATGTCATGGTCTTCACGACGGTGATGTGCGGCACTGTGGATGTGTTGATGTAGGGTGTAACACCCTGTTTTGCCAAACCCTAAAATAGCCAAAATCCACATCTTGACCCCAAACCCTAATCTGCTTCAGCCATTCCCTTCTAAGTGTTGTTTAGAACATTTTTCCCTTCGGGATCACCTCCAAAATCTCATCCTAAAACTGAGTTTCGACCCTTGCCGTCTCAGAACCCTAATTACCCTAATTTTACCCTAAACTGCTTTTCCCCAATTTTGTCAAAACTCTTCAGATCATGCCCGATCTTACCAAACTCTGGCCAGATGAGTTCTAATAATTTTATGCAACTTATCTGCGAAATCAGATTTCAGATCAGCCCTCCAGATCTCCAGATTTGCAGATCAGTCCCTGGAAGCAAAGTTCTGAAAATTGCAAATCAGCCCTTCTATTCTTTTCGGCTGTTTTGGACCAGCCCCTGGTCGTTGCCCACGACCAGCGCACGAGTCGCCGTTGCCGCGCCGTGTTCTCGCCGTGTTTGCTCGCCGCCGGTCACCGCTTCTTGTCGCTTGTGCCCGTGAGCTGCTGTGCCACCCCGTGCGCACGTGCCAGTGCCGTTGCTTCGCCTCGCCCAGCGGATAAACGGCCGCGCTCCAGAGCTTTGTTTTCGCGCGCGCTCCCGTTGCCGTGGCATTTGCATGGCACTACGTGTCGTTGCCGGAGCTGTGCCGCTGCCTCCGCATCTGCGCCGTCCCGGACGAAGTCCCAAGGCACCCTGGCGTCGCTGGCAAAGCTGCAGCACCGCTTGAAGCAAATCACATCACCGTCGCCGTCGTTGCGCCTGCGCCCGACAAGCTTCTCCCCGGCGCAAGCAACCGCTGTCGCTTTATCCCTCGCAAGCTCCGCCCCTGGACCTATTTAAACCCTCCCTGTGCCTTGAGAGCCTCAAGCCTCCAGAAAATCGGCTAAGTCCCAAACTCCACCGTTTTCGCTTTCTTCTCCGGCGAGCCAGTGAGTGAGCTCACGGTGCCAGCCCATCTCGCTGCACCATTCTCCAATCCAAGTTCACCAGTGAGTTCCTCCCTTCTCCCTCTCTGTGTAATAGCAGCTAATTGCACCAGATCGATCCCCATCGCCGGTGATCGCCGGATTCCCGATTTGCCCTGTTCCCCCAATGCCGTTCGATTCCCTCCAAATTAGCTCTCGATTCTGTAGAAGAAGTTGATCAGTAAGCTTAGTAGAGCAAGCCTGTAGAATCAAAATCCCCAATTGAGCTCAAATCAAAGAAATCCCATTTTGGAACCTCGGCCGTTCGCCGGACCTCGGCGCCAAGCTTCTCCGGTCATTCTCCGACCAAATTGACTGCACCAATAGCTTCTACACTCCACCCTTTCACTCCCTGAGCAAAGAATCGAGTTCAAACGCCTTGTGGCAAAAATCCCCAATCCCCAGTGTCGTCTTCTCCAGCGCCGGTCGCCGGAATTCTTTCCCAGCCGATTCAGCCGACACCACTTTGTCCCTTAGCTTAGCCTCACCTCCCTGAGCATTTTCTTCCACTAGCTCGACACCTGGATCTGCCTAGATTGTGAGTTATGCCTTTGCCAAATCTTTGTCCAGAGCTGTGCCTGTGCCGTGTCACCACCGCAGTTCATCGCCCGATTTGGCCACCCTCCAGTCACTTTCAGCCCTTATTCCTGTTGAGTATTTTGTTCCTGTTAGTAATGCCTACCTCCCAGACAAAGTGTTGCATCAATTGGAGCCCTGGATCAAAAGTTAAGCCATGCCCTAGTTTCTGGCCATGTCCAGCACTATGTCAGTGCATGTCAGCCACTGGCATTAGCCTTGTTTGACCCCTCTGGTTGAGCAATGGAAATGTCACTTTGTCCCCTAGATTCCTGGAGTTGTGTTCTACATCTTTCCCTTCTATCACTTCTCCAGAAAACCATCCTAAGATCAGTTTGAAGCTATGCCAAAGCCATGAACCGAATGTCCACCTTTCGACGTTCAATCCTTTTTAGCCGTTTCTTTGACCAGAGCCCTTGTGACCTTGCCCTAACCTTTTCCCCTGCATGCATGACTTATTTACTTAATAATTTCTATGGAAACTATTTTCTGTATGCTTATGGTATGTGTTTGTGTGTTGGTTGATTGCCGCAGAGTCAGAAGCTGAAGGAGCAGAGGAAGTCTTTGAAGATCCGTCTGAGTACTTAGACCCAGCATTGCAAGGCAAGCCTCATTCCTTTGATCATGTCTCGCCCAATATTTTCATATGAAGTATATTCACTGTTTCTTACTATGCATGCTTATTTGAGATACAAGTTATGTTTGAATGACATGAGTAGATATTACCTAATGAATCATGAAACCCCTTTTGTTATTGAACCTTCATATATATGATTTTGTCACCCTAGGACTCATATACTGAATATCCACATTAAACTTGAATTGGTCAAATACATGAGAAATTGTAATGAAAACCGTTTTGTCAAGAAAACTGATAAAAGGGATCAGTAGTGAGGATTGGATTGTATGGAGAGGGTGCGGTGCGTACCAGGGAATGTGGATGGCTCCTCACTATTGATTCATAAGGACGAGAACCTTGTGCTGTGTCTCTATGCGAATTGTAAACGTACCAACCACTTGCCTGGTATGGGACAGGCACAACTTAGTAGCTTTTTGGTATTAGCAGTTCCCTGCATGGTTTGTCGATCTGGTTTCTCGCGTGGAAACTGGTAGGCCAAGGTTCGGCCATGAGTGATGTGAGTTCAGAAAAATAATGAGAGGAAAAGGTGTAAAAGAAGGAAGGCGCCCTAGACCTGATTAAGCCGTGAGCGGTTGTAATCTTAAACGGCCGTATGTCTTGCGTGGACATAGACCAAGGCTATGTGTCCTGCGGGAACATAGACCAGAGGCTAGGAAGTAAGGCAGTGGGGAAGACCCACAACGGTACTTGAGACTTAACTGTCTATTTACCGGGCGGGGATACTGTTAATACTGAACTGTAAAAGCGTTGTGTGATCTCGGCCTTGTCACATGTGTATAAGTCACATGGAG
The DNA here is from genome assembly GCA_019359835.1 of Pharus latifolius. Classification (NCBI taxonomy): domain Eukaryota; kingdom Viridiplantae; phylum Streptophyta; class Magnoliopsida; order Poales; family Poaceae; genus Pharus; species Pharus latifolius. The sequence continues at coordinate 58,930,228 of CM033326.1, read as the reverse complement.
CTGATCCGACTTGAAAGCCGAGTGAACCAGTGGATTTAAAAAGAGGTACACCTTTGCAAAGTGTAAAAGAAGTATCAGATACTCTATACTCCCAGGTTCAGGAGTCTTTTCGTAGTGGATGTTATCCATGGGTTATAGCACAAGTAATGTTTTGGAATGTTTTCATAATGCGGTTAACAAAGTAGTAACTCATGGGAGACTACTACATCTAATGTTTTATTGAAAACCTGTTTAATGTTTAAAGTATCATTTTCATGACAAAGTACTGTTTTATCGAACAAATGACTTGGAAATCTATATATCTCTATCCATATGAAACTAAAACCCCGGAATCATATGTTTCACCCTCATGTAAGTATAATTGCATTAATCCCCGGAATGAGTGTTGCTGAGCACCAAGTGCTCACCCTTGCATTTATATCCCACTGTAGAAGAGGGATTCGAGGATCCCGATTCCTTCAGTTATGAGTACTCAGCTGAAGATGGAAGCACCCCGGACGAGCCCACTTTCTAGAAGGATCATGCACCAAGTCAAGTCAGATGTGGGAGAAGTCCCTCCAACCCCGCTGCTGATTGAAGTCAAGCTGTTTGTCGTTGCTTTGTGCTTTATGTTGTGTGTTCAGTACTTGGATACCGATTCTGGTTCTGATAAACTGGTTATTTTCTTAGCAACTCTACTTAGCGCCATTTTCGGTGCTTTGGCTATGTAATATTGGCCATGTTGGCCTGATACTTGTTTAATGATATTACTATGCTTGTGTGGTTTGAGCTCATGTGGCATCATGCTGTGTGTAACCTACCTGGGCGGTTACCAAGGTGATCCTCAAATGGGGGTCTCACATAGGGTGGGGTTATCGGCTTTGCATATGTTTGTAGTTACTTTAGATGAATGTTAGGTTCTCACTTTATCGATAGTTTGTTCCATATCTTTGATCTTTACCTTACTAGAAGATGTTTTCTTGTGGGCTCAACTGGAGCATTGTCATTTGGTTATGTTGACTATTGTCATGACTCTGCAGCAAAATAGGCCCTTGAATTTTCAGAATGTAGATGATGCACTACAGAAGTTTAATCTTAAGAAAACTGCAGTGCAGAAAGCACTAGATGCATTAGCTGACAGTGGACAGATTTCCTTCAAGGAGTATGGCAAGTAGAAAATTTACCTTGCTTGGAAAGATCAATTCAAGATACCAAATGGGTCAGAACTTGAGGAGATGAAGAATGAAAATAGCAAGCTACAGGAAGAACTCGCAGCTCAAAAGAAGGAAATTAGTAAGGTCGAAGCTGGTAAGTTTTCTATACTCTATACTCTATAGTATATGGTCCTGTTATCTTTGAGTGTTGTACGCAATTTGATTGGAGCTTAGAAATATCTAAGTACAAATCCAATTTTGCAGAGGTACGAGCTCTGCAGTGATACTTGACTCTGGAAGACATTAATTCTAAGGAGGCTAATTTGCAAAGCGAAGTATGTTCCAAGGCCAGTCGTTTATTTATAAATGTGTTCTTTTTAACCAATGTTGATGGTGGATCTCATATTCATGAAGGTCCAAGAAATGCAAGAAAAGCTGAAGAAATTGCGGGGTGGAGTCATCTCGGTAAAACGTGAGGACAAGAAGGTTATCGAAGAGACATTTACTGAGAAATTTAACCAGTGGAGAAAGCGGAAGAGGATGTTCAAAGAGCTATGGGATAGTATTACTAAGAATAGTCCCAAGGATGTGAAGGAATTTAAAGTTCTTACTGCATTTTTTAAAACCTTTTCCATGCATTTGCTAGCTTTTACTGCTTCCTGAAAGTTACACTTTCGATTGGGGTGATCCAACTTGCCAGCTTATTGATGGTACATCTCTGCGCAGGAACAAATTGGTATTGAGTATGATGAAGATGTTGGTGTGAACTTGCAATCTTACAGTGACATGCTGAATGTCAGTAAAAGGCAAAGAGTTTCCAACTAATGCTATAGCATGGGAGTATTTCAATGCCAATGTAGGTTACAGCAGTTTTACTAGCTACGCAGTTTTTGTCCCCAAATGAAATGTTTTCTTATAAGTTGTTGGTCATGTGAGTTTGAACTTTTGTAATTTCTGAGATTATGATCTGGTTCATACAATTTATGAAAAATACTAATTATATTTCTAAAAAACACAAAAATCCCCTTGACCATATGACACCCTCAAGAATTCGAAATTGTTTCTAATCTCAAACATCAATAGTTCAATAAAAATCTCAAATTCACAACATAATTCACAACATGCATCAAATTCATAGCAAACTGTCGGGTGTGATTGTTTCTAATCTCAATTCACAACATGCATCAAGGCAGAGTGGATCACACACCTTTGCTTGCGCTGATGAGGAAGTAGTCGTCGGGCGTGACGCAGCTGTAGAACAGGTCCACCACCATCCGCGAGTGGCCGTCGCACCAGCCCTCGCCCCCTCTGCCCCTCTACCGCATTGGACATCGCTGGCCCCTTTGCCGCGTTTGGCCGTCGGCCTCGACCCCTCACCAAGACAGACAATCTGTCACGTCGTGTCCGGCCTGTAAATCTACCGCACCGCCTCCTCCCTCTACCGCAGGCCACTGCCGCTGTCGCTCCACCTCCTCCCTCCACCGCAGGCCGCTGCCGCTCCGCCTCCTCCCTTTGCCACAGGTTGCTGCCACTTGGACTTTGAGGTGGAGGTGCGATGGGGAATCGGTAGGGGATCGGTGGGAGATCGAGCAAAGGTGGGGTGCGGAATTGGTGGAGGATTGGTGGTGGAGAGGTGGGGGTGTTGGCGGTTGTGGGGGAGAGGGGCAGGGAGGGTAATTAGGAGGAGATTTCGGTGGGTGTCGGCCGGCCGTGAGGGAGAGGCGAAGTTAGCGCGAGGAGGGTTTATATTTGGCTGAAAAAAAAATCTTCCAAAATATTTTCTGTTATTTTTTTCTCTGAAAATATTCCCTCTCAAAATAATATATCTGTTATTTTTGTGCTGAAAATTTTCAATTTTGCCAAAAAAAAATATATTATTTATTCCTAGCGGTAGATCTGGTAGAAATGATAACTTTTCTCAGCTGATATATTGGTGAAAAATCAAAATTGTATTTTCACCTGTACGACTGCTGGTAAAAAATATTGCTAGCTGTTCCACAGATTCTATATATCTTTTTCCAAACTGATCTACAACTTGCTATATATTATTTATTCCTAGCAGTAGATCTACTAAAAATAATAACTTTTCCCAGTTGACACATCGGTGAAAAATCAAAATTATATTTTCATTTGTAGGACCGCTGGGAAAAAAGTTTTACAGCTTGCATTGGCCTTCCGTGTTGTAGTGTCTTTTGCAGTCTTTTTCCAACGTTACTGGGTTGAAAGTTAACTTTGATAAGTCCTTCCTGGTGCCAGTTTACTGTGAGCAAGACATGTTAATGCATCTTGCTGGGATTCTTGGTTGTAAAATTGGTTCTTTTCCATTTACATACTTAGGCCTGCCTTTGGGGTTGGTTAGACCTAAAGCATCTGAGTTTGAAGGATTGATAAATAGAATTGAGAAAAGGTTAACTGGTTGGCATCTTTCTCTGCTTTCAATGGGTGGAAGATTAACTTTACTTAACTCGGTGCTTTCTTCGTTGCCTATGTTCTATATGAGCACTCTTAGGATCCCTGGAAAATCAATTGACGGAATAGACAGAATCAGAAGAGCTTTCCTTTGGAAAGGAAGTGATTCTTGTGTTGGAGGTAATTGCTTGGTTGCTTGGTCGAAGGTTTGCTGTCCAAAAAGAAATGGGGGGCTAGGAGTTTTAAATCTTAAAATTCAGAATTCCTGTTTAAATTCTTTAACAAAATAGATGCTCCTTGGTCCAATTTGATTTGGGAGTATTATTATTCCAACAAGTTATCTCAATGGTATTCTGGAATTGGTTCTTTTTGGTGGAGGGATGTGCTTCTTAATCTCACTTTGTTTCAAGTCATTGTGCACTTGGCAATGGTTCCACATGTAGTTTATGGACAGATTTGTGGTCTTCTAAGATTCTTTCTCAAGAATGGGCAGAATTATACTCATTTGCGATCAAGGATATTTCAGTTTTCAATTTTCTGAACTTGGAAATGTTAGAGGAATGTTTTTCACTCCCTCTGTCTCCTTTAGCATATCAACAATTCTTGCTTTTGGGTAATCTTCAGCAGGAGGTTCAGAATATGAGTCACGACAGAGATAATTGGCTTTTCTTTGGTTCAAAAATTGATAGTTTTGTCACAACTAAAGTTTACTGGGCTTTATCAGTTCAAAGATGGGAGCATAAAAATTTCTCAAGGTGTTGGACTAATAGTTGTCTTACTAAGCAAAAAGTATTCTTCTGGATTTTTCTTCTTTGCAGATTACATACTAAAGACCTTCTTGCTAGGAAGCAATGTGTCTTGGACAATTATGATTGTGTTTACTGTATGAATGGGGTTTTGGAATATCAACTCCATCTCTTTTTCCTTTGTCCATTTGCTAATTCATGCTGGAGGCGCATTGGTATTATTTGGAATTTCAATGATAACATTTGGGACATGCTATCTGAAGGTCAAAAATTCTATAAGGCGATCCAGGATTTTTATTGGCAAGTGGTGATTACAGGTCTGTGGACTTTTTGGAAATTAAGGAATAAAGTTATTTTTCTAAACGAAGTAGGAAGCTTGGAAGAATGGTTCAAGATATTCATCTCTGATATTGAGCTTATTGTCATTAGAATTACACCAGTTGTTAAAGTGGGTTTTTCTAGGTGGATTGACCTTTTGTAATTTTCTTTTTGTTTTTCTTGACTTTGTATTATCTTCTTGGTAATATATATTTGCAGTAGGTTCTCCTACTGTTTCCCTCAAAAAAAAATACTTCTTCCTTTAAATGGAATCTCCTCAAGTTGCAGATGATTAATAGAGCATTAAAATCATCCATTTCCAAAACATTAACTTGTCCTCTATTTCTATTAAGGTTGGACCTCATGAGGTTGAAATCACCCAGAACCAACGATTTAAAATTGTCTGGCAACAAAATGCTTTGAAACCATTGTAGAAATTCTTGTTTACCTTGAGAAGTACACGGAGCATATATATTTGTTATTACCCAAGTTAGACCATTATGCTTGAACTCTACTGTCAAAGAAAATATATTCTTATGACTCTTGCACCTTGAAATAATTTAGAATTCCAAGTTGTTAAAATGCCACTTGAATTACCCACCGATGGAAGAAAATCATAATCCAAAAAATTCTTAGGACAACATGTTTTCACCAAAAAAAGATCCACAACCTCCATCTTAGTTTCTTGGAGGTAAATGATACCACATCTAGCTTCCAAGGCCTTATTAAACACTTGTCTCTTTTTATCAGGGGCATTTAGACCACGAATATTCCAACTTAGAATACTATAAATATGATTTTTCATCATATATAAAAGCAAAATGCAAACTTAAACTATTACAAACATTGCAATAGTTGTGTCCAAGAGCCAACCACCATAACTGAGACATAATATAGCAAGACAGAAGTACTGATGACCACCAAAAACATAAGGCTTTAAACAAAACCCTCATCAATGAAACCACAACAAAACCCAAAAGAACAAATCGATCATTCATCAAGTTCTTCTATGATCGGACCCTAAAGATGCTGAGTGATAGCAAATCAGACGACATAACACAAGAAAATCCCAAAGCTTGAACCATCGACATAGAAATATGTGGCACCATATTTGGATTAAAGTATTTAAATTTTGCAGCCAGCCTTGGACTCCTCCAGAGATTAGAAGATGAAAGTGGAGCATTAATCTTCTTTTGTGACAGACGCTTCACACTCAAATGATTAAAAAAAGCCTTTTTGTTCTTCTTGACCAACTTCGATCCTTGATCAGAGGAGGCAACACTTGAAGCTTTAACATTGAATAATGTCCAAGAAACTTTAAAACATAAATTCAAACTGAGGAGTCTCTGATGAAATGTCCAAGAGCACATGGGACATAGCAAAGCAAACATCTTCCATCCATTGGCACGAGAGAGTAAGGTAAAAGAACCCAACAAAGAATTACTAACCGAATCCCCTGAAGAATTGGAAATATCAAAGAAAAATAAATCCAACTCCTCGTGAACTACAAGAACCCAAGCAGGCCAATCCTGCAAAAACTGATTTTGATTAACTAAAGCATCCCAATGAGGATCCCCTTCCATTACAACTTCATGAGGTTCCTCTTCATGAACACCATCATCATCATTGTCATCATCATCATCTTCTTCATTGTCACCATCTTGATCAACACACTCATGCTGCCTAGCATCATTATCAATGTCATCTGGCTAATGAAAATCATCAGGGTCATCTTCATCACACAACTGCGCGCCAGTGTACTTAACCATACAAATGATCACCTGAACTGTCCAGCTTGAACCCAAATTTTCATCAAGCTCAGTAATGACAAGAAATCTAGGAATATCAAACAAGTCAGTAACTAGACACTTAATCATAACATGTGATCTATCCCCATTAATTTGAAACTCCTTGTCCCATTCTTTGATAACACCAAAGGAGGAAACCGCTTTAACCAGGTTATGAAAAGACCAAAAATCCAAAGGAAAATTTCACAACATGAGCCAAACAAGCTGATTAAAACTTTTCCTCCTAAGATTAGGACCTTCATTGTGCCTTGTGAGAAACATGAGAAAATCCTTTGTAACATGCATGCCTTCATCTAACATACAATCACGAATAAGAGGGGAGGCAACACTCACCATAGTCGCTCCATGACCCAAAGCAGAAGGACATAAATGAACCTACATTCCCCATTCAATTTCCCAGTAATAAGCAACCACCTGTCTGGGATGATTGGCCATCGGTGCAAGCGTTGGCACAGAAATAGCCTCATTAGCTTCTAAACATAAGGCAACACACCTAGTACGCATAGGCCTATCTGGGACAACGATTTCTTCTAAACCATGATGTAAAAATGGCGTAGGATCCACCCAATAGTTCACCATTTCTTTTGAAAATGAACTAGAAACAATGGAAGAAGAAAGACCCTTTAAACTCTGAGGGCAAGTGCAAAGAAGTGAAGTGGAAAGCGAACCGACATTACTGTTCAATGATTTCTTGAAAAATATAGAGAAATCCTCATAAAAGCTCACTGGATTAACACCCACAACATGAAAATCCACGGGAGTTTTTGAAATTCCAAATGAAAAATCATTACCACTTCCACTAATTGGCATATTACCATGCATACCAACTGGATGCCTAGAAAACTGAGCCTATGAGAAGGCACTCTTTGGAATGAAAATTTTACATTTGAATTTAGCCTTAAAACAGACCTTGCTAGTATGGCCATAATTGAAACAAATAAAACATCTGACAGAAGATAAAAAAATCCCTGTTAAAATGACCAGGAGCAAGACAGTAAAAGCAAATCAACGAAGAAAAGGAAGCTGAACTTTCACCTTGCTTATGAAAATCTGAACGACCAACGAAACCTTTGAGAAACTTCTATTTTTGAAAACTATAAGACTGATTACTCAAAAGCACATTACAACTAGCTTGTCGAATTGGAATACCAAAAATCATGTTACGATCAGCTGGTCAAACTGGAATACCAGACAAGCTCGAAAGAATCCGATGACCAACATGCTGAACCAGCACCAAACCAAAGTCAGCTTTCCTCATTTGAGTTTGACCAGAAACTTTTACAGAAGATCTTTTTTGAACAAGAATCCACTCTTTAGATTGCTCTAAAACCCACTTATCGAAATCAACTTGCCAATTAGGACCTCCATCTCTCCAAAGGAAAAACGATAAGGTGAATTGATCATGAAGGATTTCACAAGACTTAAGAATTTTAAAACTAACTTTCTTATTGGCCACAGAGAAATGAAAACCAAAGTCAGCAAATTGAGACACATTAAAAAGTTTAGCTTCACTACCAAAGAAGGCAGCTAAAATATCACCAATCACTTTCTCAGAAGGTCTAAATGCAAATCGCCTGATGAAAAGAATAAGGAAGAATTCCTTTGAGTCTTCATCACAATCAAAAGTAACTCTAGAGTGCAAGGAATACCAAACTTCTTTCTCAAATGATAATCCAATATTCCAATCTAAGCTCTTAGGATCAAACATGATAAGGCTAAGAGAATCTCAAAGCCAATAAGAGTGAAACTTCCTTAGATAATCAAACAAAGACCAGCAATCTAAGATCACAGATCAAGAACTAGCAGAGGAATGAAGATTCAAATCAAATTCTCCAGACTCCAATAAGAACTCAAAACCAAAACCCTCCAACGGAACTCACAAGAACCTCCAACCAACAAACCAGAATTCAACCTCCCTACATCTTCAATTGAGTTACCGGAGACTGGGAGAAGAATAAGCACCGGCCAAAGTCGGCACCAGCCAGGACTTGCGAAGCCTCCAAACGGCTAGACTTTCCCGAGCATACAAAGATGTTGTTATGACAAGCCTGGCAAGGAAGATGATCTTCATCGTCTATGCCAGACTTCTATAGAGACTCTTCAGCAATTTGTCAAATGATTTGTGGGGGTGAGAAATACCATCCCCAACATCTCTGACAACTCTGTTATTAGGGCGTTCAAGCATGCTATTCGATATTGGAGATTTACCGAGGACCTGAGTATCCACCCACCGTGATCAGTTTCAGATCTTTTCGACATGGCTGATCGAGATTCCAATGCAACCCAAGTCATTGAATGGAATAAGATGGTGGACAAGGGTAACTTACCAGGTCTCAAGATTGAAAAGAGGGATGATTTGAACAAGAAGTCTGAATCATCCACGGGCGGGAAGTCAAACAAGTCTAAGAAGACAAGAATCGACTGATTCTGAGAGGTCGTCATCGTCGACAAGCAATCCCAAGGGAAAGGTAAGAAGGTTCCTTTTAAAAAATTTAAAACTCCTTCTGTTGGTCGTAGCTACCAGGCAGAAAAACAAACTAAACCAAGGGAGTGAAAAAATGGTGTCCGCTGCACAATGTTTCATCACACGACCTCCAGAATTGTGGCACCTAGTTAAAAAAGTTGGATGATTTTTACCAAGGTAAGACCCCTATGCCCACAATACCACGTCAAGGACAATGACAAGGATTATAACTCGAGTTAGTCACATTTGCCGTTCTATAGTCGCAAGGGCTATAGAACAAGATTTTTTACCTCTCTATGGTCTCAGGAACCCAAGAGAGAGACAATAGAATAGTCCAAGATATTCTGGACATAGTCCATTCCATGGTCTCATTCTGTTATGTCGCAAGGTTTAGTAGTCTCCAGATATCCACAATACCAAAGTCACAGAAACCATGGTCTCACATACCCACAAATACTATGCATGTGGAGATATTTTCCAGTGATCGCCCAGATCATGGAGGACACAAAGATAGTCATGTATTTTTGTAGTTAATACGTGACCTTGGCTTACTAAAGAGTTAAAACATCAAACAGTTATATGATTAGCCTCATGTAATCATATATAGTAGTTGAGCCTATTTTACCACTACCGCCGCCTGGATGTTTTAGCTCCTTAAGTTCCCTGTAACTGACAAGAAGATAAAAGTGCAATCATAACTAAGCATAATTACACATTATGGCCGGTGCACATCTACCTCTCAGCGACCCTTCAATCCCGTAACCGACGATTGGCAACGAGCTATAAAAGGAGCATCGTCGAGAGAGATTGAGGAGCAAGTAAGAGATTCAAGACACAATACTTTAGAACTAGTCACAGTAGATCAATATTGACTATAAGCTAAAGAGTACAAGATTGTTCTTAGTCCATCTAAGAACATTCGTGGTTCTCTTCTTGTAATCCTCAATTTACATAGTGAAATTCCAACAGGAAGTGGGGCTATTACTCACCATCAGAGGGCCCGAACCTGTATAAATTCCTTTCTTCCTTTGACATAGATACCGTAATTTACCTGAGCTTCACCATAGATTGGCTTCACATTTCCCTTTAATATTTTATGTAAGTTTGACTAAGGACCAGAATCCCAATCGTCGACAGCTGGTGCCCACCGTGGTGCCTATTTCAAGGTGTCTTTCTTCATCAGGAATTTCGGTAAGCCATGTTAGGATTTTACGATTTTGAAAATGATTTTGATCTTGTAGATTATGCTGATCTTAACATGGAGGATGAGACTCTCTACATGGAAGAAAATGAAGTTTCCTCAGAGCCTACTGCTAAGGAGTATCCTCAAGACTTGATCCATGATCAAGAACCTGAACAGGTAGTACGTTCACCTTCTGAGAGTCCTACCACATCAAATGGTGAATATGTGCCAAAACCCATTGTACCAGATGGTGCGGGAGATGGGGACTTTGAGTTCAGTCTGGAAGGTTTTGTTCCAGAGAACTTAAACTCTATCTTTGATTTTGAGTCTGAATCCGATGAGGACATGCTCTCCCCATCTGCGAATTCAGTTCTCGGGGAGGTCACTGTACTTTCTGAGGGGACCCCTAAGCAACGTGCTACCAGGGAGGAAGAACAATGTAAGCGGGAAGAAGATGCAGCTTGTAAGCAGCAAGAGGCAGAGGTTCGTAAGGTCACAGAGAAAGCTCTGCAGCTTGCACAATATCGCCATGATACCGCAGCTCTTGACCTGGCCAATAGAACCTCTCATCCACGACATCATCATGGTCGCAGGCGGGACCAAACTCCTTCATCAGCTCCAGCTTGTTCTCCGATGGATGAAGTTACGATAACTCCCATGGCACCCCGAAGGACCACACAAGAGCTTATTCATGTGATTGCAGATACTCTTCACAATCCTCCTTCTGATTTGGTGAATTATGACAGAATTCTGTTTGCCAGGATTTTAGCGGATAACCTCGATGAGGTAGTAATTGTTGTGACTCCAACGTCATCCTCACGATCAGCAACTCGTTCTTGTGAACGAGGCTGTTATCACTTGAGCCAAGAACATTCCCGTGGACACACACCATCGGCCTGGTATTGTAAAACCAAGTGTACAGGTAATTCTAGTGACCTTCGTCGTGAGCCAGTACATTCACAATTAGGGCCGCGAATAGATTCTTCTCACAATCGTAATCGTGAACCGGTGCGTTCGCGCTTGGAGCCATAGATTAATTCATTCCGTGACCCTGACGGAGGTCATAAGGAATAGCAGCCATGTCCTTCATACATAGGTTGCAAGGCTTTTTCTCCAGGATAAGTTTAAACCAGAACAATCGAGCGATTCGATGGGACGAAAAATCCTTCTGAATTTCTACAGATTTACATTACTGCCATCCAAGTGGCTAGAGGTGATGAACGGGTTGCGGTGAATTATTTGCCGACTGTTATGGAAGGTCTGGCATGGAGCTGGCTGTTTAATCAACCTGAAAGATCCATTTACAATTGGGAAATGTTGTGTGATGCAATCCTCAACAATTTCCAAAATTGTTATCAAAAGCCTGGCAAAGAAGATGATCTCCATCGCTTGTGCCAGACTTCTACGGAAACTCTTCACCAATTTGTCAAACAATTTGTGGGGGGTAAGAAATACTATTCCCAACATTTCTGACAGCTCTATCATCAGGGCATTTAAACATGCCGTTCAATATCGGAGATTTATCGAAGATTTGCTCATTCACCAACCACGATCAGTCGCGGATCTTTTTGACATGGCTGATCGTTATTCCGACGCGGCCTAGGCCATTGAATGGAATAAGATGGTGGATAAGGGAAATTTGCCGCCTCAACAAGGTCTCGAGGCCGACATGAAGGATGATTCACGTAAGATACCTGAGTCATCTGTGGGCGGGAAATCAAAAAAGGTGAAGAAAGCCAGAACTAGCAAATTCTGAGGGGCCACCGTCATCGACAAACAGCCTCAAGGGAAAGGTAAGAAGGTTCCATTTAAAACTAACAAGGTTTCTCCTACTGGTCACAGCGACCAAGCAGAAAAACAACATAAACCACATGGATCGAAGAAATGGTGTCCGTTCCACAATGTTTCATCACATGATCTTCATAATTGTCAGACTTGGTTAAAGAAGCTAGATGATTTTTATCAAGGTAAATCTCCTATGCCTACAGTACCAGGTCGACAAACCAGTGGAGACAAAGGCGCTAATGCGGATGAGGACATGCCATATCAGGTACCTAACAATCACGTTAATGTTATTTTTGTGGTTCTTCATCTTATTTTTCTAAGAGTAAATATAAAAACGTTTGCTGTGAGGTAAATAGTATTGAGGTTCCTTTGGGAGAGCCTCAGTTTTCCCGATGGTCAAAGGTTTCCCTGACCTTTAGTTGGGAAGATTGCCCTAAGGGATTGACGCGACCTCGGTGCCTTCCTTTGGTGATATCCCCTACCATTAGCAATGCTAAGGTAGGGAGAGTATCGGTTGATGGAGAGAGTTCGCTCGATCTCCTATTTGCCAAGGCTCTCGATGAGATGCAAATTCCTCATTCGAAGATAAAGCCAATGGCTCAACCATTTTTTGGGATAATTCCATGTTCCTCTATGTTACCAATCGGACTGATTATGCTGCCAGTAACACTTGGGGAACTAGTGAATTTTCGAACAGAATTAATTACTTTTGATGTAATTGATTTTGATTCAGCTTATAACGCCATTTTTGGCAAGCCTTCTCTCGCTAAATTTATGGCAGCTACACATTATGCTTACCAACGCATCAAGGTCCCAGGTCATCATGGCGTGATCATAGTAAGGGGCAGTCAGCATACGGCCTTAACTTGTGATCGAATTTCCCTGGAACTGGTTGATCAACTTCCTTTACGGGATGTCAAGGTTGCGACCTCAGCACCAAATGCAGTCAAGGGATCCCCGCAACAAGAAGAAAAACTCAAACAGGTTCCTTTTGTCGATGATTTGGACTCGGGGTCCTTAGTCGATCTTATGCAAATTTGTGAGTTACGGGACCTTTCAGGGCGCTCCTCCGGGAAGGTAGGATGAGTAATGTCTATATGGGAACAAGAGAATTTATACAGGTTCGGGCCCTCGATGATGGGAGTAATAGCCCTACGTCTTGTTGTGATTTCACTATATGAGATAAAATGTTTACAAGAGGGAAGAAGAGATTATCACAGGCGAAGATCTCTTCAATGTTAGTGTCTATCTAACTATGTCTAAATCTTCAGGTTTGTTAGATGCCTGGTAGTGCTTGTATGCTTAACCGCCTTTAGAACGTGCATTGACCACCCTTTTATACTGACCAAAAGGGCGCCAACACGAAACGAGCTCGAATGGTTACTAGGATGCAGTTTTATTAACCGCACTTAACTTCCACGCAGGCTTCACATGTGCAATCAAGGGATAACCACACATGATAACCTCCTGGCAGTTGTCTTCATACGTGGAAAGATCCCCGTGATTCTTGGGATATGCCTATTCAAAGAGTTAGGCCTTCCCGAATTATTATGGTCGCACATAGTCAACGACCCTCTGACCGTGCACTATCTACAGTCTTCTGACCGCACACTGCCTGCGTTCTCATGATCGCGCAAGGGCTGCGATCATGAATTATCTTTGTGTCTGTGCCCTTTAGGCCATCTGAGACCAGAATGAGGGACTTATAGACACACATCTAATCTGATTCTGTCTTAAACCAGACGTGTATTATGTTGAACTATCTCGGGTGATAATCCTCGTCAGCTAGCCCCCAAATTTGAAGAAAATGAAAGGACATATTTACTTCAAATTTTTATCCTGCATCGAATTATGAACCCGACGTTTCAACTTCAACCAAAACTGTTCCACCGTGTGACGGTTCATGTCCCAAGAAAAACTAGGTTTTTCTTGACAGGTAATAATGACTTAAGTGACCCATCGTGATGGCAACTGTAAGTGCATTTTAAGAACCCAAGACGTGTGTGGAAATGAACCGATGCCTTCAGGCTCTATAAATTGAAGAGCCATTCGGTTCTTTGAACTCACATGTTTTTCACCACGACTAAGTTTTTTCCAGAGCTACTTCTCCTCTCCAGTTACTCCCTCTAAACCTTAGTTTTTGTTTCGATGGCAGATCAAGACCCCAAGAACATAATTGAGATTGAGAGTGATGAGGAAGAAGTGACACCCGAACTTGACTAGGACTTCCAGAAGGTAAGTCTTTTCTAGAACTTTGGTTCAAGTCATCGTTTTACATCCTGATTGTTTCCAATGCATTTTGGGAACTTGCAGGTGACTGAGGAGCTACTCCCTCCAAGGAAGAAATCGAAGGTTGACGAGGGATCCTCTAGTGGAGCTTCATTCACGGGTGCAAAGGTTGGGGACGCATCATTGCATTTTCTTTCCTTGTCCCATGTAGTTCTCCCTGTCCATGCAACTCGGCAGGTTGAACCCTCATCTCCACCTTTGGAGATCCATAATAATCATTCAAAGCTCCCATCTGCTTCTGGGAAAAGTCCCACACCTCTGCGATCAGACGATCCTCAGCTTTTGATGGGTGATCAATTTTCTTATGGGAAGGTTGCACTCCTGTGACCAGATGGTCCCCGACTTTTGTCGGGTGATCTACTTCCCGGGGGAAGTACCTCATCCTCCCATCTATTATGAGGGTTAGTAATTATCTTCATTCTCCCTACTGGTCGTTTTATCTTTTAAAACTAATGCATTTATGTGCAGGAGATGAAAATCTCTGGAGCCCCCAGTGATCAGCTTGCTGAAGTCCAGCCTCTTTTTGGTGAGAGTGTATCCTTCAAGAAAACTCTCGAAAAAGAAAAGGAGGCCCTGGAGAAGAAGACCGATGAGATGTCTTCGGCCATTCTGCACCTGACAGAATGTTATGATAACTCCCGCGAAGAGGCGCGCCAATTCCGCTTGGAGAGGGACTATGCTCGGCAGCAGCGAGAACTCTCTGATACGATAAGGAATAACAGAGCTTCTTTGTTTTGGATGATGTAGATAGGCAGTGTTGATCCCACTGATGTTAACATGTCCCTGGGAGAGCTTTGTAAAAGGCTATCGGACCAGGTTGACACTTTGGTCGCATGTGTCCCTTTTGTATGTAAAGACTGTCAGAAATAAAGCATTTCTTTTCCTTACATACTTGATCTCTTAAAAGGATTATGCACAACTTATAATCTGAATTAAAGTTCTCTATATTCTATGAGAAATGGTTTACACAAGAATGTTTCTGCGACCAAAAATACTCAAGTTGGTTTCTGTCCGAAACTGGCTCAAGACAATTCTTTGGTCTCAGAATAGTATTAAGACCGTAGACTACGATCAGAACTAGAGTAACGATCACAAAATAGTTCTTTGGTCTCAGAATAGCATTGAGACCGTAGACTGTGATCAGAACTTGAATAATGATCACAGAACAGTATCTTGACCATACGGCTACCACAGCTGTTATATCACACATATCCGCAGCGATCACAGGATTACGTTGCGATCAGTATAGAGGTTATAAATTTATTCCAAAGCCATAAGGGATTACTTCCTTAATAAACTTTTAGGAATTTCCAATATTTTTATCTGAATGCGAAATAAAATGGTAAAAACACGTTTCATTTTGGATTTATTACTGGGTATGGATAACGGGTTCCATAAGGAAAAGACACCCATTATGGGAAATTAATAAAATATTCAGCGAAGGGTTGTCTTGGGCATATAAAAGGAAGAGATAGCTTACTGGAGAAGCCAAAAACCCTTTGGAGTCTTTGAGGTGGTCTGAAGGCTGGTCGGAAAGTAGGCATTGGTCTCCCTCGACTAGCACTTCCTTGGTAAGAGTTGGGCAAAGCCTTCCTCTTACGGTCTTGAGCCCAAAGAGGAAGGCTTTGCCCAACTCTTACCAAGGAAGTGCTAGTCGAGGGAGACCAATGCCTACTTTTCGACCAGCTTTCAGACCACCTCAAAGACTGCAATAGCTCAATGTACCGGATGTAGAGGAAACCACTTCTTGAAGGATTGTCCCCTGAAGAATGAAGAGTGTTTTCACTGTGGAATAAAGGGACATCGCAGGAACACTTGTTCGCTACAACACTTGCCATCCAATGTTGCCCGAGCACAAGCTGCAAGACCCCCTGTTCCAGCCCAAGGCTTCGCTAGAAATGCTCCACCCTCCAGAGGAGGAAGGTTCCAGAATGGCCGAGGAAGAGGAATGCCTGCTGCAGGTCGCGGAAGACTCAACTACGCATCTGCTGTTGAAGCAGGAGAAGCATCAGACGTCGTGATCGGTAGGATCTTTGTCCACTCTGAACTTTCAGTTGCATTATTTGACCCTGGTGCTACTCATTCATTTGTGTCAAGACCTTTCGTGCTCAGAAATAAGTTGCCAGTATCTGCATTAGAGTTCCCTATCTTAATTCAATCCCCTGGAGCTCGAATGCCTGTCAACTCTATCTGTAGAAATATCGCCTTTAGTATTGGCAATCTAGGATTCCTAGCAAACCTGCTAGTTTTGGACCTTCAAGGATTAGATGTCATCCTTGGAATGGATTGGTTAGCCAAGCATAAAGGTCAGATGGACTGTGAAAAGAAAGCAATAACCCTGACGAATGCTGAAGGAAAACAAGTCACAGTCCACGCAGAGAGATCAATGGTGAACAACCGAGTGTGTGGTTTGAACAGCTTGGAAGGAGTTGAGTTTGAAGGAGTTCCAATAGTAAATGAGTATCCAGAAGTTTTTCCTAAAGAGCTTCCTGGAATGCCACCAGATTGGGACATTGAATTCTCAATCGAATTAAAACCCGGATCTGCCCCTTATGCAAGAAAGCTTGCAAGTATGACAAGTGAAGAACAAGAAGAATTAAGAAAGCAAGTGGAAGAATTGGAAAGAAAGGGATTTGTTAGAACAAGTTCCTCACCGTGGGGAGCCCCTGTACTTTTTGCTAAGAAGAAAGACGGCAGTCTACGACTTTGTGTCGACTACCGGAAACTGAACGATATGACGATCAAGAACATGTACCCTTTGCCAAGGATCGATGATCTCTTTGATCAACTAAGAGGAGCGAGGATATTCTCAAGGATCGACCTGAGGTCCGGATACCACCAATTGAAGATTCGAGAACAAGACATTCCAAAAACTGCATTCATAACGAGATATGGATTGCATGAGTTTACCGTGGTGCCATTTGGTTTAACGAATGCACCAGCAGTGTTCATGAATTTAATGAACAAGGTTCTCATGGAATTTCTAGACAAGTTTGTCATTGTGTTTGTCGATGACATTCTCATCTTTTTGGAGTCAGAGGAAAAACACGCACAACATCTTAGGATGGTGTTGGAAAAGTTAGTAGAACATCGACTGTATGACAAATTCGATAAGTGTGCCTTTTGGTTAAAAGAAATCTCATTCTTGGGCCACATTATCTCTGGCAAAGGAATCTCAATGGATCCATCAAAAATTCAGGCTATCTTGGAATGGAAACAACCGGAGACAGTAACTGAAGTGAGAAGTTTCCTAGGATTAGCCGGATATTACCGGAGATTTGTCAAAGGATTCTCCAAGATTACAAAGCCACTCACCAGACTACTAAAGAAAGATGTTCCATTCGACTGGACAGAAGGATGTGAAAAGAGCTTTGAGGAGTTGAAGAAGATATTAACAACCGCACCTGTCCTTACGTTACCAGATAACAAAAAGGATTTTGAAGTCTACTGCGATGCATCAAAGCAAGGACTAGGCTGTGTCCTTATGCAAGAAGGGAGAGTCGTGGCTTACGCATCGAGACAATTGCGACCACATGAGGAGAATTATCCAACTCATGATTTGGAATTAGCCGCCGTTGTTCATGCGCTAAAGATTTGGCGACACTATCTACTTGGAAATAGATGTGAAATCTACACGGACCACAAGAGTTTGAAATACATCTTCACCCAACAAGACTTGAACATGAGACAGCGAAGATGGCTAGAGCTGATTAAAGATTCTGACCATGGAATACACTACCACCCTGGAAAAGCAAATGTAGTAGCAGACGCCTTGAGCAGAAAATCCTACTGCAATCAAGAGAAGACATTAGGAATACCACCCCAATTGCTTAGAGATTTCGAGAGGTTGAATTTAGAGTTTGTTGAACAAGGAATCGTCGCCGCATTAACAATGAATTGCGAGCTGAAGGACCAAATCCGAAGGGCTCAGGAAGTAGATCAGAGTATTCAAAAGATGAGAGAGGACATGAAACACGAAGATGCAATTGACTTTCGTGAAGACGAGGAAGGAATTTTGTGGTATCATAACCGAATTTGTATCCCAGAGGACAAGGAAATCAAGAACATGATACTGCAAGAAGCCCATTGTACCCCGTACTCTATTCACCCAGGTAGTACAAAGATGTACCAAGATCTAAAGGATCGGTTTTGGTGGAAAGGAATGAAAAAGAAAATTGCCGAGTTTATAGCTTCTTGTGATACCTGTCAAAGAGTGAAAGCAGAACACCAGAAACCTGCAGGACCGTTACAACCCCTACCAACCCCGGAGTGGAAATGGGATGAGATTGGAATGGATTTCATAGTTGGTTTACCAAGAACCCAGCAAGGATATGATTCTATATGGGTCATAGTCGATAGATTGACGAAAGTGGCTCATTTTCTACCAGTAAGGACACAGTACACGACGAAAAAGCTTGCAGAACTATATCTTACCAGAATTGTCACGCTACATGGAGTACCAAAAACAATCGTCTCAGACATAGGAGCACAATTTGTATCAAAATTTTGGGGAGAGTTACAGAAATCCCTAGGAACGAAGTTGAAGTTCAGTACAGCTTACCACCCGCAAACTGGAGGTCAAACGGAAAGAGTGAACCAGATTTTAGAAGACATGTTGAGAGCGTGTGCTTTGGATTATGGAAATTCTTGGGAACAATTTCTACCGTACGCGGAATTTACCTACAACAACAGTTATCAAGTGAGTCTACAGATGGCTCCTTATGAAGCACTTTATGGAAGAAAGTACCGCACGCCACTATATTGGACCGAAGTGGGACAGAAACAATTTTTAGGGCCGCAATTAGTGGAGGATGCCACAGCCCACGTTCGGGCCCTCGATGGTGGGAGTAATAGCCCTACGTCCTGTTGGGATTTCACTATGTGTGGTAAAGATTTACAAAAGAGGAGAAAAAGACCTTCACAGGCGAAGGTTTTTTTCTATGCAAGTGTACAGAAAAAGCCCAAGAGGCTTGTAAACACTATCTAATCTAGGCCGTAGGCTTGGCTGTTTGAGTGGTTGAGATGTACTGAATCTCGCTTGTGTCAGAGACGTTGATCTCTTCCGATCTTTTGATCCTCCGATCCCCCTGTTCGATGCATCTTGCCACTCCTTTATACTAGTCGAAAGGGTGCCATGCCATAACTGCATCAAACAGTTGTTCGGACGGTTGGATGCGGTTTTTAGAGAACCACTCATAACCTCCACGTAGGTTAAACACGTGTTATTCATAGATAACTGCACGTATTAACTTCCCGATGGTTGATTCTTCCACGTGGAAGAATCTCCGAGATACTTGAGATATTCCCACTCTAAAGATAGCCGGATAGATAAACTCCAAGTACTTTGGTCGAAAGTACTCTGACCGCGGGATGTTGGCTGACCGCGCGGATATTGACTGACCGCACGACATCTTTGACATTCTGTTCGCGTATAGCATACGAACTCCTGACCGCGGGAAACCTGCGGTCTGATCGCGCAAAACTTGCGATCTGATCGCGCAAAGCCTGCGACCTGATCGCGCAAAAGCCTGCGACCTTGAGCTGATGCTTCTCAAAATAACTTGAGTTCGCACCGCTAGGCACGTGTCTGGCTCGAATTTGCCTTGAACCAATAGTGCATTTATTTGAACTGACTCGGGTGTCAATCCTCGTCAGCTAGCCCCCAAATTTAAAGAAAACGAAGGGACGTGTTCACTTTAAATTTAAAGAAATGCATCGGATTATTAACCCGACTCTACAAATCCCCCACTTTAGTGGCGCACTAAGTAGGTCGGTTGGTTCCCCGAGACGGGCTCTGGGTATTATGTGACAGGTAATGATGGCGCTGTTGAAATGTTTTTTAACCCGAGGTAAAATTGTAAATACTTTTAAGAACCCGAGGCACTTAGAATGTGAACCGTCACCCTGATGGTTACAAATACCGGGTCTTCAGTTTCACAAAACCTCACCACTTTCTTCTCACGGTTAAGTCCTTTCTGATGTCACCTTCATTCTTCTCTTCATACACCTCCTGATGGCAGATCACAGCATCATCGAGATTGAAAGTGATGAAGAGGAAGTTTGCAAGCAAGAGCCTCAAATGCCTGAAGATCCATCTCCTTCAAGGAAGAAACCCAAGGTTGACGAAGGATCTTCCATCAGAGCAAAGGTAGAAGATGAGCAATCATCTTTTCTTCCTTCAGCTTTCTTCCCTAGCACTCCTTGCTTTTGTTTGGGTGATCAATTTTCTGGTCAACAAGCGGTGACTATTCGACCAGAAAATCCTCAACTTGTGTTGGGGAGGTCATCTTTTGGTGGGAAGGTTGTACTTCCTTCATCTGGTGATCATCTGGTTTTATCGGATGATCAACTTCCCAGGATGGCTACATCAACATGTCATGAGCAGGGATAGGTAATCATCCTCTTCCCCTTTTGCTGATAGTTATAGTTAGCACCACTAACTTTCGCAAATGTAGGAGATTGGAGGCCCCATTGATCAGCCTTCTGCTGCTCCGTCTCTTCCTTCCGGACATAATCTTCTGGAGGAGAAGAATGCCCTGGAGAAGAAGACCGAAGAGATTTCTTCGGCGATTCTGCATCTGGCAGAATGTTTTGAACGATCCCGTGAAGAGGCGCACCAATTCCGTCGAGAGAGGGACCACTCTCAGCAACAGCGAGAACTCTCCGATTTGATTAGGAACAGTAGTGTACCTCTTGCTAGGGATGACGTAGATAGGCTTAGGTTAGTTGCTAGTTCTCTTGGGGTTGTTAGTGTAGATCCTACCGACAATAACATGTCCCTAGGAGAACTCTGCAAACTTCTTTCGAATCAGGTTGACGCTCTGGTCGCCGGTATCCCTTTTGTATGTAAAGAATGCAAAAAATAAAATTTTTTTCTTCATATAAATATTCTTTACATCTTCTGTGTGAATATATGGCCATGAGTAATGCCTTCGCGATAATTCATACACAGGGAAATTTCAGTTCTGCGATCAGAATCACACTTTTATAAAAGTACCGCGACCAGCTCTGATACCGCGATCAGACTTAAAGCCTGCGGTTAGAACATACTGCGACCAGAATTGAGGTTCGATCAGACCGTTACTTCGATTAGAATCGGAACTTAATCAAAAGCATGGTCTTGATCATACCACAACCCAGTCAAAATACATCCATACGTCCAAAAATTGAGTCGTATGATTTTTTCATAAAAATGTCCAAAGCATATAAAGGAAAAACGTCCTCTGAAAAGCACTGAAAACTTTTCAGGCCTTTTGCACTTTCAGTTTCTGAAACAAAGAAGTCTTTTTGTTTCAGATCCGATGCCTGAATACTTTAATGGGTCCGCCAGAGACAGTATCCATTATGGGAAATGAATGAATAAAATACTCGGTGGAACGTTTGAATGGAACGTTACTCACATTAATGTGTCTCCTCGGGTCTATAAAAGGAGCAGGTGTCTTCTTGAAGAAGCCACTCAGCCAAAAACCCTTAACATTCCCGCCGCACAAAACCCTCATTCTTCCTCAGCCTTCACCTTTCCCAAAAATCGCCAATCTTTCCTTCAACTCTCCACCAAAAAATGGCGTCTTGGAGCCGATCCATCCACCATTCCGAGGAGAGTTTACTGGCTTTGGAGAAGGAGGAGATCCTTCCTCCGCGGCTGCTAATCAACTGGCGGCCCGCGGAGAAGGATCAAGAAACCCCGACCGTCTGAGAGGGCGAGTTGGTGGTTTTCGAAGAGTACTTGCGCTGCGGGTTCCGATTCCTTGAGAGTCGGTTCTTGAAGGACGTCCTCGAGCATTATGGGTTGGAGCTAATCAACCTCCACCCCAACGCAGTGCTGATTCTGGCGGTATTTCAACACCTGTGCGAGGCATTCGTCGGAGTGTATCCCAGCGTGGATCTCTTCCGGCGATTTTACTTTTCGGCGTGGTCGAAGAGCGCCAACGCCGCCGGATGCATTTACTTCCGGCTAAGGGATAAGAAGGAGTATCCTTTCCCACCCCTGCGAGACTCGGTGCACAGGTGGCACCAGAAATGGTTTTACTGCACCCCGCCAACCGAGAGCGGGCTATGGTTTGAAAATTCGCGGCCGGAGAAGCCGACCGAGTTGGACACTTTCCCGGCGATGAACTCGGAGTTCATGAAGCACGCCGAGGTGATTCTTCACTTAGTCGGAGAAGGATTGACAGCACGGGACGTCATCCTTGACTTTGTGAAGAACTGGGTGAGCCCCCTGCGTGAAAGGGCTCATCCAGCTTGGGAAATCAAGTCCATGGCGGACAACACCCTGGACTATAATGAAGGTATTCATTTCTGGCACTGAAATCCTTTTGCCACTTCTGAAATGCATCGATTTAACTTGTGTCTGGGAATAGTCCTGCCCTCAGCTGAGATTGAGAGGCGGACTAACTACCTTCTCAGGGCGTACAACGCCGAGGTAGAGGGCCCCAAAGGATCGCCTCGCCCCCAAAGCTTGATCCATGCCGGCGACGACCTCAAACAGGAGCGCCGAAAGGTACATTTCCCACTTGGCCTCTGTTTTGTAGGTCTCATGTATGTCTAGCACTAATTCCATTGGAATGAGAACAGCTTCTAGGGAGGTTTGCCGAGGCGACGTTTCCCAATGAGAACGTTGGTTCCCTGGGGAAGCCAACGACGAAATACGTGAAGAAAGTCTCCTTGAGACCTAGGACAAGGAATCCTGCCCCCAAGAAAGCAAGGCTAAATCTAGGGGAAGGGTCTTCACGAAGGGTTCCTCCTACCGCCAGAAAAACTGCAGTAAGATATCATGTCCCTCCAATCTTTCCAGGTGCGAACTGGAATTACTTCTTCATCGTACAGGGAGAGGGGAGCGAGGAGGAGGAAGACGATGAAGTCCCTCTAGTTCACCGGAGGAGGAAAATTGCGGGCTCTCCATCCGGTGATGCTCCAACTCATTCCGCCGAAACAACTGCCGCTGCAGAGGCGGCTGTAGCAGACCCCGCGGCCACCGAAAGCCCTGTGGTCGCGGATGATCCCCTAGCTCCTGAAGCCCCCGAAGCTTCAGGGCTAGTTGCCTCTACTTCCCTGGTCGAAGGGACGACCGTGGTAAGATTCTCTCACAGTCTTGTTTTTTCCAATTCCCCCTGTGCGTTTGATGAGTTAACGCTTATGCAGGGAGAAGAGCTTCCCCCTGCGACTTCTGTGAGTCCCAGGGAGGAAAATCCTCCACATCCGCAGACAGGAGTGGAGGTGGTTGCTGAAAATCCTGTGGCGGTTGCACACGAGGTGCCGGCCCCAGAAGTCCTAGAGCCATCGAGGCCTTCAGATGCTACCCCGCCAACGGGACCGATTGCCTAGGTAAGGATTCTTCTCATTCATCTTCATCTTCCCCTAGAAATATGCTCACAGAGGAACATACCCAGGGGGGAGATACCTTGTTCTCCAAGAGGAAGATCAGGACAGATGACAATCGTCCCCTTTCTCAAGGGGAACCTTCCCTGAAATCTCAAAGGCTAATGGGATTTCAAATAAGGTAAGAACTTTTACCCTGGTTGTATTAGAAATGATGATCACGAATTGTGATCATTTGATTCTTCTTTCCCTTTGTCAGGCGAAAGGAAACAGCACCCAGCCCTTCAACTACTTCGGGAAGGGTTGAAGTCGTTGCTGGTGCAGGAGCCTCCAGTAAGGAGTGCTCCACCCCCTTGGTCCAGGAAGTCGTCCGGGCCGTGAGGGGAGAAACAGGCGCCAGGACCCAGTCGCAACCAATGTCGACTGGGGGCAGTGCCCAGCAGGCACTCCCTCCAACTGCCCTTGCTATAGGCGCCTCCGGGCCTTCAACGAGTTTTCCCATTGGTCCGGAAGATGCCTCCTTACAGGAGTTTATGAAGGTACGATGAACCTCTCTCTGGGTGCCTGAATTGTACATAGGACACCCTTAACTCCCTTTTTTGCATCACAGGAACTATCCCAGATGATGGCCCAATCGCGTGCCACGGCGGCAAGCATGGAAGCCATACAAAAAGAACGAGACAACTTGCGCAGGTAAAGATCATTACTTCTCAACTTGTAAAGATACAAATTGGTTATGACCACTTCTTCTGTTTTACTACAGAAAAGTGGCATTGGTAGAAAAAGAAGTGGCTACAGTCAAGCTTCATTCGCTCTCAGTGGTTAGGAACCAAGAGATCGAAAACAACAAACTGCGGTCACAACTTGCTGGTAAGTCGATTCTTGATTAGGAAGACTTGTTTTCATAACATGTGAGTAATCTTCTTTCTTGTTGCAGCTCAAGCAGGTCAAATAAAACAACTCAGTCAGGACAATAAACTCCTCCAGGACTCTATTCATACCTCCGAAAAGGCAATCGGAAAGCTGAGCCGTTCAGTCTTCAAAAAACTGAAGACAGTGGCTCATCTTCTAAAGGCTGATGTGGTGGAAACCACAAGAGACAATCTCAGCCAAGATGACTGGTTTGCATTAGTCATGGCCCAAGCGGAGTCACTTCTCGAGTATCTCCCTGAGGATACACAGCGACGAGAAGAGGCGATCAGAACCAGAGTTCGGTCAGCCGCTTCCGCCATCCTCAGCCGGGTTCGTCTTCACCATGGCCCAGATGCAGATCTGAATCCATTGGTGGGACCGGTTGAGGTCGAGAGTGAAGAACAGCTAGAGGCCGTCATGGAGGAGATTAGGCCCCTTGTAGATAAGCTCCTGACTGAGCTTGGGATCGAATGATCCTTATACCTGTACAGAAACAGTTGTATACAATGCAATGTATGTGGAAATTCATTTTTGAAAATGAATATATTTTTTATGTCGTTTCATATTATAAACATATCCCCCTAGCCCCCGCCTGTGATTGTAGATACTGAAGACTTAGTATTACAAACGCAGGAGAAACGTGAATATAACGACCAAGGGTGTGTGATCGAATCATCAATTATGATCATTATAACGCCTAGTCTTGTTTGCAAATCAGCAGCCACTCAGATAACCAAGGACTTGCCAGGAAGCCCCGTGTGCGTTGAGAAACGGCTTATTTAGGAGTGACTTGTCTGGAAGTGGTCATGAGATCGGCCAGTGAATCCGACTAGGACATTGTAATGACCTAACCGCGGGCGACCAGCCCCCGAGCCGAATTCGCAACGGATGGGCATAAAGGGAAATATTCATCATATGAAAGCAAAACATTTTTTTTCTTTTTTTTATATGAAAGAAAAAATACTAATTGAACAGGAAAAGGGATTGAGTACTTACACGTAGAACTTGCGAAGTTGATCGATGTTCCAAGTATTGGACAAAATTCGACCATCCTCCATAGCTAACCGCGCGGATCCTGGTCGTGGCACCGAGACAACAGTGTAAGGGCCTTCCCACTTCGGGGAGAATTTGTTGCGATTAGACTGATCTTGGATTTTTCGTAAGACCAGGTCGCCCACGTGAAGACTACGTGGTCGCACCCTTTTGTTGTGATACTTGCGCAAGGCTTGCAAGTATGCCGCAGACTTGATCAAAGCGCGATCACGCCTTTCTTCCAGGAGGATGAGATCTTGTGATCGCTGTTCGGACTGATTAACCTGTTCGAATTGTTCTGTCCGAACAGACCCAATACTGACTTCCTTAGGCAACACAGCCTCGGCCCCATAGACCAGATGGAAGGGCGTCTCACCAGTGGCTTGACTAGAGGTAGTTCGTAGTGCCCATAGAACGGTATAGAGCTCGTCTGCCCAAGCCCCCGAGCGACTCTTAAGGCGATCAAAAACACGTTTCTTGATGCCTTGTAGTATCTGCCCATTGGCCCGTTCTACAGCACCAATGCTTTGTGGATGCGCCACAGAAGCAAAGCACACTTTAGTTCCGATCTGGTCGCAATAGTCTAAGAAAAGACCACTAGCGAACTGGGAACCATTGTCGGTGATAAGACGGTTTGGAACACCAAATCGAGCCACAATGTTCTTGTGAAAGAACTTTTGTGCTGCTGATGCGGTAATATTTCGTACCAGTTCGGCCTCGATCCACTTTGTAAACGTGTCAATGGCTACGAACAGAAACTTGTACCCGTTGACCGCTTGTGGCATAGGACCGACAATATCCATTCCCCAAACCGCGAAAGGCCATGTGAGGAGAATGGTTTGTAACACATAGGCAGGTTGATGAACCTGTCTCGCATGGAACTAACACTGAGGACACATCTTGACCATATGCTTGGCATCGTCGAGTGCCGAAGGCCAGTAGAATCTTTGTCGAAAAGATTTTCTGACCAGTGTCCGATATGACGCGTGCGCACCGCATACACCGTCATGTATTTCTTTCAAGAGGGATTTTCCTTCCTCCTGAGATATGCAACGCATGAATACTCCTTGAGTACCCTTTTTGTACAGAACCCCATCTATGAGCTTGTACAAACGCGCTTTTCGAATTAACCGATAGCTTTCGGTTTCGTCCTCGGGTAGGGTCCCATGTTCAAGATAAACTCTCAATGGATGAGTCCAATCCTGTTCCTGACCGAGGTTGGTAACGGAGGCTATTACCGGATCATCCTCGACCGAAGTCATGATCGAAGGACGGTCCAAGTGTTCAATGAACACTCCTGCCAGAGCGGATGTACGTGAGGACCCAATTTTGGATAATTGGTCTGCGAAAATGTTGTCCTTTCGCGGGATGTATTGGACTTCGAAATGACTGAAGTGTTTTTCTAATTTCCTCACTTCCCCCAGGTAATGAGCCATTGTCTCATCGGAGGTGCTGTACTCCTTGTTTACCTGGTTTACGACCAGCTGTGAGTCTCCCCTCACCACTAATCGACGGACTCCGAGGAATTTTGCAGCCCGGAGCCCTGCAAGAAGACCTTCATACTCTGCCGCGTTGTTGGTCGCGACAAAGTGTAGTTGGATGACATACTTAAGTTGTTCGCCCTGGGGCATAACTAAGACCACTCCAGCCCCCGAGTGTTGAAAACTACGGGAGCCATCAAAGTACATTGTCCAGTGATCGGGGCACTCCAATTCCTCTGGCACCTGCACGAGTGGCTCAGGGTTGGTCCATTCGACCACAAAGTCGGCCAAAACCTGAGACTTAACCGCCGTGCGGGGCATGAAACGGATCTCGAAGGCACTGAGTTCGACCGCCCATTTGGCGATTCGACCAGATTTCTTTGGTTTTCGGACAATATCCCCCAAAGGAAAGGAGGAGGGTACTGTGATCTTGTGCGCTTGGAAGTAGTGTCGTAGCTTACGGGAAGCCATCACTAGCTCGTAAAGTATCTTCTGGACCTCAGGGTAATGCTCCTTAGGACCATGAAGTACCTCGCTCACATAGTAGACGGGTTTGTGTATTCCTTCCCTATCCGCGATCAGAACGGCGCTGACCGCGTGCGGTGTGGCCGCCAGATAAAGAAGCAATGGTTCTCCTTTGTCGGGAGACACCAATACTGGTGGACTGGATAGTTATGTCTTTACCTCTTGAAACGTTTTTTCGGCCTCATCCGACCATGTAAAATTGTGATGCTTCCGCAAGGCTTTGAAGAAAGGCAATCCCCTTCCGCCTAGTCGCGATATGAAATGACTTAAGGCCGCCATGCGACCAGCCAAGCGTTGAACACCTTCATGGTCGAAGGCGACCTCATTTGTTCGATGGCTCTAATCTTCTCAGGATTAACTTCAATGCCTCTGGAACACACAAGGAAACCAAGAAGTTTTCCTGAAGAAACCCCGAAAGAACATTTCTCCGGGTTTAATTTTATTCCAAAGCGATTCAAATTACAGAAGGTTTCAGCGAGATCGTCCAAATGAGACAATCCCTTGGTACTTTTTACAACCAAGTCGTCTACATATGCTTCGAGATTACGCCCTATCTGGGAAAGAAAGGTCTTTTGCATCAAGCGCTGGTACGTGGAACCTGCGTTCTTGAGACCGAACGGCATTCTGACGTAGCAGTATGTGTCGAACGGGGTGATGAAGGCAGTTTTCTCTTCATCCTCTTCTGCCATGCTAATTTGATGATACCCTGAGTAAGCATCCAGGAAGCTCATCAGTTCGCAACCCGCGGTTGAGTCGACCAGCTGGTCGATGCGGGGAAGGGGAAAGTCATCCTTCGGACAGGCAGCGTTAAGGCTAGTGTAGTCGACGCACATGCGCCACTTGCCATTTGACTTGCGGACCATGACCGGATTGGCGAGCCATTCCGGGTGATCGACTTCACGGATGAACCCGGCCTGTAGGAGTTTGTCCAACTCCTCTCGGATGGCTTCCTGTCGGTCAACAGCAAAACGCCTAAGCTTTTGCTTTATTGGTCGTTCTCCAGGTCGAATTGCTAACCTGTGCTCAATTACTTCCCTTGGGACACCGGGCATGTCGGACGGTTTCCACGCAAACACATCTGCATTAGCCCGGAGGAAAGCAATGAGATCGAGTTCCTATTTGTCATCCAGAGCTGATCCGACCCGAATTGTCTTGGATGGATCATCTGGGTACAAAGGAACCAGTTTGAGTTTCTCATTTGGTCGAGGAGCAGCCTTGATCGCGTCGGTGGCGACGGTGGCGACCTGGGCGTCCCGGAGGGGAAGTTGATCGACCATCTCGAGAGATAGCCGGTCGCACGTGAGTGCCACGTTGCGACTGCCTCTGACCGAGATGACACCTTTGGGGCCAGGCAATTTTCCGCACTGGTAAGCATAGTGCGTTGCCATCATGAATTTAGCAAGAGTTGGCCTGCCAAAGATTGCATTATAAGCCGAATCACAATCGATTACGTCAAAAGTAACCAATTATGTTCAGAAGTTATCTGGTTCTCCCAGTGTGACCGGGAGGACCACTTGTCCCAATGGCATCATGGAGGGGCCTGGGATTATCCCATAAAACGGATAGATTATGGGCTTAATCTTCGAACGAGGAATTTGCATCTCGTCGAGTGCCTTGACCAACAAAATGTCAAGGGAGCTCCCTCCGTCGATCAGGACCCTTTCAACTCTCGCGTTACTGATGATCGGGGTAATGACCAGAGGGAGCCTCAATGGTCGTGTTAACCCCGCCGGACAATCAGTGCCATCAAATGTCAAAGGTATATCCGACCAATGGGGTTATTGAGGTTCACCAAGGGTTGTCTCCATTTGGTTAACCTCTCGGTAAAAGGCCTTAAACTGCCTTTTAGAAACGAAAGAAGAAGAACCTCCAAAAATAACATTAATATGATTTTGAGGTACCTGGTAGGACATTTCCTCGTCTCTGTCGGCATCTCTAAGTCCGCACGCCTGTTCTTTAGGTGGTAAGGTCGGCATTGGCCCAACTCCCTGGTAGAAGTCATCCAGTTGCTTCAACCAACTCCTGCAGTTCTTGAGGTCGTGGCCTGCGGAGTTGTGGAGTGGACACCACTTCTTGCCCTCCTGCGGGTTAGTTGACTTTTCTGGCTGGTCGGCACTCCGACCACCAGAGGCAGTTTTATTTTTAAATGAAGGCTTGTTACCTTTGGTCGAAGGCGGCTTTTCTGCGACTGCGACCTTGCGGTATTGTCCAGAGCGATTTCTCTTTGACTTTTTTGACTTCCCACCTGACGAAGATTCCGGCTTCTTGCTTGAATCTTCTTTCCTGGAGTCATTGAAACTTGGTTGAGGTGGTAGGTCACCCTTGTCGACCATCCGGTTCTATTCGACCGCTTCGGCTGCGTCAGAGTATCGATCGGCCATGTCGAACAGATCGGCCACTGATCGAAGTGGGTGGATCAGCAAGTCTTCGGTAAATCTCCGGTATCGAACGACATGTTTAAATGCCCTGATAACGGAGCCATCGGATATGTTCAGGATGGTATTTCTCACCCCGACGAATCTTTTGACAAACTGCCGAAGAGTTTCGGTTGAAGTTTGTCGTAGCCGATGAAGATCGTCCTCTTTACCTGGCTTTTGGTAACAGTTTTGGAAATTGCTAAGGATGGCATCGCACAGCATTTCCCAATTGTAGATGGAACCCTCAGGCTGATTAAACAGCCAGGTTCTAGCCGGTCCTGCGAGGACTGTAGGCAGGTAGTTGTCCATGACCTTGTCATTGCCCCCCGGCGCTTGGATGGCAGTAATATAGATTTGAAGGAACTCGGATGGGTTCTGAGTTCCATCAAACCTCTCAATGGCCCCCGGTCAAAACTTATCAGGCCAAACGATCGCTCGTAGGCTGGGCGAGAAAGCTTTACAACCGACGTAGGGACCGTGAACTGCCCTGTGACTCTCGACTGGGTTACGGGCGGCCTCATGCAACGGTGAAGTTACTCGCGGTCCCAAACGAGAGTGAACAGGAATCCGATCCCTACTACGAGAATCCTATGTTCGCCGGTACTTGTCCTGTCGGGACGGTATGGGCGGTGGGTAACTTCGCCGGCCAGAACCAGAGTGGAGACACTCTCGTTCACGGGAACGTGTTACCGAGCGTGAGGAAGCCGTTGGGGTAGCCTCAGACACGACCTCATCCAGTCTTTCTGCCAGGATCCTGAAAAAGGCCGGTTTCTGCGCGTCCTTGACCGTAGGAGGAAAGTTACACATGACTTCCGCGATAGATCGCAGTCGACCATGGGTGCTTCTCCTAGGGGCACCAGGTGTTACTGTTTCCTCGTCCACCGGGAAACGCTCCGGTGGCAAAGAAGGGGTCTGGTCACGTTTGCGACCACGTGACCGTCGAGAAGAACTCGGAGCAGCATCGTAACGAGCCTGCGCATCTTGAAGAGCCTCTAGGGCAGTTCTGTGTAGTTCATTGTTTTGTTGCTCGAGATCTTCATCCCCGTTCTGTTTGCGATCCCGTTCTTCCCTAGCAGCCTGCTGATCAGGAGTTTCCTCTGACAAAGCAGCGAACTGTCTAGGGAGAGAAGTTGCCGATGGGGAAACATTTCAGTTTGTTCCGAGTCAGACTCGAAATCAAAGAGACGGTGAAGGTTATCAGGGTCGAATCTCCCTGGGCTGATTTCTAGGTCGACATCATTCTTCCCCTCAGCGGGGCCGTATGACGGACCAGATTCATCCTCTAGCGCATTAAGGACCTCTGTGGGTTCTGACCTTGCACTAGTCGCCCCCTGGTCGATGGACATGACCTGGAGAGACGATTCCAACTCTGGAAGATTCTGGCCTTCAACCTCCTCCATCGGAACAGGATCACTTGGAGAAGGCATTGGAATGTGAGCATAATCCTCGAGATCGAAATCTTTCTCAGAATCATATGCTCCAGCCATATTTCAGCGAACCTCCGGATAAAAATTAGGACGCCTTGAGAAAGGCCCCACGGTGGGCGCCAGCTGTCAACGATTCGGACTCAGAGTCCTTAGCCGAACTTATGCAAAATTTGTATTAGCGAGACCTTTCAAGATGACCCTCCGGGAAGGTATGTAGAAAAATGGAGAATAGGCGCACAGAGAGGTTTATACAGGTTCGGGCCCTCGATGGTGGGAGTAATAGCCCTACGTCCTGTTGGGATTTCACTATGTGTGGTAAAGATTTACAAAAGAGGAGAAAAAGACCTTCATAGGCGAAGCTTTTTTTCTATGCAAGTGTACAGAAAAAAGCCCAAGAGGCTTGTAAACACTATCTAATCTAGGCCGTAGGCTTGGCTGTTTGAGTGGTTGAGATGTACTGAATCTCGCTTGTGTCAAAGACGTTGATCTCTTCCGATCTTTCGATCCTCCGATCCCCCTATTTGATGCATCTTGCCACTCCTTTATACTAGTCGAAAGGGTGCCATGCCATAACTGCATCAAACAGTTGTTCGGACGGTTGGATGCGGTTTTTAGAGAACCGCTCATAACCTCCACGTAGGTTAAACACGTGTTATTCATGGATAACTGCATGTATTAACTTCCCGACGGTTGATTCTTCCACGTGGAAGAATCTCCGGGATACTTGAGATATTCCCACTATAAAGATAGCCGGACAGTTAAACTCCAAGTACTTTGGTCGAAAGTACTCTGACCGCGGGATGTTGGCTGACCGCGCGGATATTGACTGACCGCGCGACATCTTTGACATTCTGTTCGCGTATAGCATACGAACTCCTGACCACGGGAAACCTGCGGTTTGATCGCGCAAAACTTGCGATCTGATCGTGCAAAGCCTGCGACCTGATCGCGCAAAAGCCTGCGACCTTGAGCTGATGCTTCTCAAAATAAC
Source organism: Pharus latifolius (assembly GCA_019359835.1). NCBI lineage: Eukaryota > Viridiplantae > Streptophyta > Magnoliopsida > Poales > Poaceae > Pharus > Pharus latifolius. Next base: position 58,897,990 of record CM033326.1, on the reverse strand, counting down.
TTGAGTTCGCACCGCTAGGCACGTGTCTAGCTCGAATTTGCCTTGAACCAACAGTGCATTTATTTGAACTGACTCGGGTGTCAATCCTCGTCACGGTACTCCTTGTTTACTTGGTTTACGACTAGCTGTGAGTCTCCCCTCACCACTAATCAACGGACTCCGAGGAATTTTGCTGCCCGGAGCCCTGCAATAAGACCTTCATATTCTGCTGCGTTGTTAGTCGCAATAAAATGTAATTGAATGAAATACCTGAGTTGGTCGCCCTGGGGCGTGACTAAAATAACTCCAACCCCCAAGTGTTGAAAACTGTGAGAGCCGTCAAAATACATCGTCCAGTGGTCGGTGCACGATAAGTCTTTAGATTCTTGCATTGGTGGGTCCGGGTTAGTCTATTCGACCACGAAGTGTGCAAGGATCTGAAATGGATGTCAAATGCTCCAAGTTCCACAGTCCACTTCGCGATTCGACCAGATTTCTCTGGGTTTCGGATAATATCTCCCAAAGGTGTGGCCACCAAGAAAAGAAGTAATGGTTCCCCGCGATCAGGGAAACCAACACCGACGGACTGGATTAGTACACTTTAACCTCCTGAAATGCTTTCTCGGCTTCATTCGACCTGGTAAAACCATGGTGTTTCCAAAGAGCTTTGACAAAAGGTAATCCCCTTTCGCCTAGTCGCGATATAAATCAACTCAAAGCTGCCATGCGACCTGCCAAGCACTGGACATCCTTCATTGTCGAGGGAGACCTCATTTGCTCGATGGTCCTGATTTTTTCAGGATTAACCTCGATTACTCTAGAACAGACGAGAAAGCCTAAAAGTTTACCAGATGAAACCCTGAAAGAATACTTTTCTGGGTTTAATTTTATTCCAAATCGGTTCAAATTACAGAAGGTTTCAGAAAGATCATCTAAATGAGTCAAGCTTTTTAAGCTTTTTACAACCAAATCATCTACGTAAGCTTCAAGATTACGCCCCATCTGGAAAAGAAAGGTCTTTTGCATCAAGCGCTGGTACGTGGAACCGGCGTTCTTGAGACCAAATGGCATTCTGACGTAGCAATAGGTGCCAAATGGTGTGATGAAGGCAGTCTTCTCTTCATCTTCTTCCGCCATGCTAATTTGATGATACCCTGAGTAAGCATCCAGGAAACTCATCAGTTCGCAACTCGTAGTAGAATCGACCAACTGATCGATGCGGGGAAGGGAAAGTCATCCTTTGGGCAGGCACTGTTTAGGCTGGAGTAATCGACGCACATGCGCCACTTACCATTTGACTTACGGACCATGACCGGATTTTCAAGCCATTCCGGATGATTGACTTCTCAAATAAACCCAGCCGCTTGGAGTTTGTCTAACTCTGCGTGGATAACTTCTTGCCGATCAACAGCAAAGTGTCTGAGCTTCTGCTTTATTGATCACTGTTCAGGTCGAATTGCCAACATGTGCTCAATTACCTCCCTTGGGACACCAGGCATGTCGGATGGTTTCCACGCAAACACGTCTGCATTAGCCCAGAGGAAAGTAATGAGTTCGAGTTCCTATTTGTCATCCAGGCCTGATCCAATTTGAATTGTTCTAGATGGATCATCTGGGCATAACGGAACCAGTTTTAGTTTTTCCTCTGGTCGAGGGGCGACCTTGATCATATCCGCAGTTGTGGTGGTGATCTTGACATCCCAAAGGGGAAGTTGATCCACGAGCTCCAATGATAACCGATCGCAAGTCAATTCCACATTACGACTACCTCGGACCGAAATAACGCCTTTGGGGCCAGGCAACTTACTGCACTGATAAGCATAGTGCATCACCATCATAAATTTAGCAAGAGTTGGCCTACCAAAAATCGCGTTATAAGCCGAATCACGATCAATTACGTCGAAAGTAACTAACTCTATTCGGAAATTATCCGGTTCACCCAGCATGGATTATGGGTTTGATTTTCGAACGAAGGATTTGTATCTCGTCCAATGCCTTGACCAATAAAATGTCCAAGGAACTACCTCCATCGATCAGGACCCTTTCGACTCTCGCGTTACTGATAATTGGGGTAATGACCAAAGGTAGTCTCAACGGTCGAGTAAACCCAACGGGAGAATTAGAGTGATCAAATGTCAAAGGAGTGTCCGACCAACGGGGGTATTGAGGTTCGCCAAGGGGAGCCTCCGCTTGGTTAACTTCTTGATGAAACGCTTTAAACTGATGTTTAGAAACAAAAGAGGAGGAACCTCCAAAAATGACATTAACATAATTACGAGGTACCTGGTAGGACATTTCTTCATCCCCGTCGGCGTCTCTAAGCCCGCAAGTCTGCTCTTTCGATGGCAAAGTTGGCATCGGCCCAATTCCCTGGTAGAAGTCATCTAGTTACTTCAACCAGCTCTGGCAATTCTTGAGGTCGTGCCCCGGAGAGTTGTGGATCGGGCACCACTTCTTGCCTTCCTGCTAGTTAGTCAGTTTTTCTGGCTGGTCGGGCGTAATTTAGAAGCTTATGTTGATAATTTGATTGTAAAGAGTCTTAAGAGCTCTAGTCATATAGATGATCTTACTGAAACTTTTTGTAATTTGGATAAACATGGAATAAAGTTGAATCCTAAAAAGTGCTCTTTTGGGGTTTATTCAGTAAGATTTTGGGTTTCCTAGTTTGTTCAAGAGGCATTGAGGTTAATCCCAAAAAAATTCAGACCATTGAGCAAATATGATCCCCTTCAACCACGAAGGAAGTGCAAAGTCTAGCTGGTCGAATGGCGGCTTTGAGTCATTTCATCTCGAGGTTAGGTGAACGTAGTTTACCTTTCTTTAAGGTTTTACGCAAGCACAATGGTTTTTGATGGTCAAATGAAGCTGAAAAGGCCTTTCAAGAAGTAAAAGCATACCTCACCAGTGCTCCGGTGTTGGTTTCCCCTATTAAAGGAGAATCATTAATCATCTATTTGGCTGCTATCCCTCATGCGGTCAGCACAGTGTTGGTCGCATAATGGGAGGGAGTGCAACGACAAGTTTATTATGTAAGTGAAGTGGTTAATGGACCGAAGGAGCGTTACCCTGAAGTCCAAAAGCTCCTTTATGCTCTTTTAATGGCTTCTAGAAAGCTTTGACATTACTTTAAAGCACACACAATTTCTATGCCATCGTCCTTTCCTTTAGGCGACATTCTCCAGAACCCAGAAGTTTTTAGTCAAATTGCGAAGTGGGTAGTTGAACTTGGAGCATTCGATCTCCATTTTACTACTCGAGTAGCAATCGAATCCCAAGTTATTGTAGATTTCGTGGTCGAATGGTCTAATCCCGAACCACAGGAACAAGACACGATGGATTTGGATAATTGTGACTGTTGGATGTTGAATTTTGATGGTTCTTGCAGTTATCAACACTCGGGGGCTAGAGTAGTTTTAATAACACCTCAGGGTGATGAACTCCATTATGTCATACAATTACACTTTGCTACTTCCAATAATGCAGTAGAGTATGAAGGTCTTCTTGCTGGGCTTCGAGCAGCCAAATCCCTTGGAGTCCGTCAATTAGTGGTGAGGGGGGACTCACAGCTAGTCGTAAACCAGGTAAACAAGGAGTACAGCATCTCCAATGAGACAATAGGTCATTACCTGGATGAGGTGAGGAAATTGGAAAAATACTTGAGTAATTTCAAAGTCCAATTCATTCCGCGAAGAGACAATATTCTCACAGACCAATTGTCAAAAATTGTGTCCTCACGTACATCCGCTTTCGGTAGGAGTGTTCGTTGAACACTTAAAATCCCCTTCTATCAAAGAAGGGCTAGAAGTGATGACTAACGTCGCGACCTTAGAGCAAGAAGCAGATTGAATTCATCCATTGAGAATCTATCTTCCCATGGGACCTTGCTAGAGGATGAAATCGACAGTGATCAGTTAGTTAGAAAAGCGTGCATGTTTAGACTCATTGAAGGAACTTTATACAGAAAGGGCACTCAAGGAGTACTCATGCGTTGTGTTTCTCAAGAAAAAGGTAAAACCCTTCTAAAAGAAATACATGGAGGCATATGTGGTACACATGCTTCTTATCGCACACTAGTCGACAAAGCTTTTCGACAGTGTTATTGATGGCCTACGACACTTAATGATGCCATGCAATTGGTCAAGACATGCCCACAATGTCAATTCCATGCTCGGCAAGTTCATCAGCCAGCATATGCTTTGCAAGTCATTCCCTTAACTTGGCCATTTGTTGTTTGGGGGATAGATATTGTAGGACCAGTGCCTCAAGCTGTCAATGGGTACAAGTTTTTATTCGTAGCCATTGATACATTCACTAAGTGGATTGAAGCTGAGCAAGTTTGCAATATTACTGTTGTTGCTGCAAAGAAGTTTTTTCATAAGAACATAGTGACACGATTTGGGGTCCCAATTCGTCTCATTACCGACAATGGTTCACAATTTGTCAGCGGTCTTTTCTTAGACTATTGCGACGATATTGGAACCAAAGTTTGTTTCGCATCCGTAGCTCATCCACAGAGCAATGGTGCAGTAGAACGTGACAAAGGGTAGATAATACAGGGTGTCAAGAAATGTGTTTTCGACCGCCTTAAGTTACCCTCGGGGGCTTGGTTAGATGAGTTCTACTCAGTTTTATGGGCATTATGTACCACATCCAGTCGAGCTACAGGCGAAATGCCTTCCAAACTGGGTTTTGGTGCCGAAGTTGTCTTACCAGTTGAAATTCAACTTGGTTCAGCTCGCCTAAGTCACTTAGATATTGATAATCAAAGTGATGCTCAAGAAGATGAACTTTCTCTTCTCCAAGAGAAGCGTGATCGAGCATTGATTAGGTCTGCTGCATATGTACAAGCTCTGCGTAAATGTCACAGTAAGAAGGTGCGAACGTAGTCTTCATGTGGGCGACCTGGTTTTAAGAAAAATCCAAAACCATTCCAATCGTAATAAGTTCTCTCCTCAGTGGGAAGGTCCTTATACTGTGGTCTCAATCCCGCAACCAGGATCGGCTCGATTAGCTATGAAAGATGGAAGGATCTTATCCGATTCATGGAATATAGATCAATTGCGCAAATTTTATGTGTAAGTTTTTCCCATTACCATTTTCCTATTCAATTAGCATGTTTTCTTTCATAATAAAATGCTTCTTTCACTCTATGTTATGGTTGTGTTCTCATTTTTGTCCTTTGTTTTTCTTCAAGCTAAGCTTGAGGATGATTTCAAATAATCATCTCATTACAGTGTTCAAAGTGGATTCACTGACCGATCTCATGGTCGCATCTAGATAAGACATCTCTAAATAAGCCGTTTCTTAACACGTACGAGGCTTGTTAGCATGTTTCTGATCATTCGGCTGGTTGTTAGTTTGTAAAAATATTTGACATTTATTTTGAGTTGTTTATTCTTGAGATCTCATAATAAACTCTAGTTGAGGCCTTCTTTTTAAAGTCGTTTCTCAACGCATAAGAAACTCGCTAGGCATGTTTTTTATCCTAAAGTTATTATATTGTATTCTCAGTATTAGTAATCTTAGGAGGGGGCTAGGAGAATATAACTATAACATAAAGTTTAAAGCCAAGAATGTTTTTATGGTTTTAAATTTTGTTAAAGCGTGCATTCGCATTTTCTATTATGAATATCTGTTTGCAGGTTATAAACAATGAGATACATCAAAGATTTCTGTTTTCCATTGCCAAAATAAATATTTACAATGAGAAGGAAAGTCTTTGCTAAGCTTGAGGATTTCTAATAGTTTGTCAACTATGGGCTTAACCTCAGCTATGGTCACACTCATCTGATCTTCATTATCAAAAATCACATCTTTCGCCGCTGGATTCAGATCTAAGTTCGGACCATGGCGATGTCTTAGTTTGCACAAGATAGAAGAGGCCACAGTACCAACATCGGTCCTGACTGTTTCCTTGTACCTTTTTGCAAACTCTGGGATATTGTCGATAAGAGAATCAGCTTGAGCTGCGACCAGGGCATAGGACTCTTTGAGAGATAGATTATCCTTCTCAGGATCAATCATTGTAGCCTCGACAAAGTCCACGGCATCTCTCATTTTCTCGAGAGTAGTTTTTTCAATGATGCTGTAATTCTTGATGCTCTTTTCCAAATTACTCTTTTCTTCGTCAGCAATCTTTGCAACAGTTTTTTGCTCTTTCCATCATCCTCTGATTAGGATTATGAAGCTTTTCGAGATCGTGTCCTCGCCAAATATATCTCTCTTCAAAGTCTTCTTTCTCTTTGGATAGCTTGGAGTTCATTTCTCTTTGGTTTGGTCAGGTGAAAAAGCAAAACTGATTTGATTAGTCCATGATAGATTGCATATGTTCACGGTAAATGTTATAAATATGGACTTACAATTTAAATTGGTTTGTACTTCTTCTTTTTCCCCTTGGAGACCAGCATATGTGCTTTTACTTTCTTCCAAGGATGAAAGGGTTTCAGCAAGTTTGGTACTGTTTTCCCTCAAAGCCTCTGTTATTACAGTCTCCTTCTTGGAGCGCTCCTTAGCAACCTCATTTCTTAAAGTAGAGTTTTCCCTACAACAATGATAAGTGTCATTCTAATTCACATTAGATTGAAATTAGAGCAAGACACTTACCGCTCTAGTTGGTTGCACCTTGCTTGAACGACCTTGAACTGATTAATCAGTGAGTTTACCATGGTCGAGTGTATGGCAGAGTTCTACAAAAGAAATAAATATCTAAAGATATTCCTTAGGTAAAACATTAAAATACATTCAGTGAGAATGTTACTTACCTCCATAAGATCTTTGAGAAAGGTCTCAGATCTTGAATCATCTCGCACCTGCTCAGTAATTAGTAGACACAATTCTGGAGCAGGATGCGAAAGATCAACAGCTTGATCCGTTGTTTCCATATTCTCCTCTTCTTGACAAGAGGAAGGAAGGATTTCGTTGACCACTGGGGGGGCAGAAGTTCCTGCTTGTTTGCTTGTCCCCATAGACAAGGTCACAGATGCGACCTTAGTTTCTTCATCATTGACAGGTTTTGAGAGATGACTCTATTAAACCTCCTTGTCAATGATAGTTTCAGACTCTTTAGTAGTCCCAACAACATCTAGTGCTTCAGATGGAGCTGTAGTGACAACTATGGCAAGAGTTTCTGCCATAGAAGTTGTTACCCCCATTGCAACAGTCGTTTCACTGCCTTGTATTGTAGTAGGGGGTGGGCTTGACCTATACATTCATTTTTATGACTATTTAAGTAAATGCCTAATTAATTTCCAAGGATTAGTTAAAGAAATAACAGTTTGATACCTGAAGCTGAGTCCCAGATGGCTTTGAGAACTCAATGCCCCACTTACGGGAGATAATAAGGAAGATAATAACTTTTTTTAGAATCTCCTCACAGATTCTATAGGTTTTTTCCTCCGCAGAATAAGAGGAATATCATCTTCCTCCTCCTCCTTTCCTTTCCCTATACAACTAAGGCATAATTTCTAGTTGTACTTGGAGAAATGCGAAGGCAAAAATGCTTTATCGTTTCAATCGCTGATTTGACATTGACGGCTTTAGATGAAGTTGCCGCGATAGTCTTCTTCAGATTAATTTTGCTGGGGCTGAAGTCTTCATCTTAGATGAGGATTGACCTTTGGGCTTGGAGGGAGTTTTCTTCAACTTCTTCGATGCAGGACCCCCAGAAGTCCCAGCATCATTTCCAGTATGATTCATCCCAACCGTTTGGCCTGCAAGCAACTATAGGAATTGGAATGCTTTTCTTTGATTATTGTTGTTTAATGGGTTAACATATACAAAATTTTCCAAAAGAGATTTACCTTTCGACGCTCTTTTATTAAGATGTCGTTGCCACTGACCAAACTCTGCGATCTTGGTGCATCCATTTCACCTTCTGTGGTCAGGTTGTATAATTTTAAGAGAGCAACAGTTCTCCTCTCGACCTCAGAAGCCGGTAAACCTGTTTGGGAAATACAATAAGCTCAAAATAGATTGAGAACATTATTCCAATCTACAAGAAGGGGTCTTTACCTTGATTATAGTCCAAGGTTCCATCTTGTATAGAGCGCACCTCCCAGGCAAGATGCACCCTTTTCTTCAACGGACTAATTTGGTTCTTTATGAAATCTGCAGCGTTAAGCCCTCACACACCATGTGGAGGATAGCTTGGGCTTGCTTCTGCAATTCTTCATCCAACTCAGGCGTAAAGTCTTTTTCATTGCTCTTCTCTGGTCGACGGTTTTCAAACCAGAGATGGCTCTCTTTAGGAGCTAGGCAATAGAACCAGTGTTGGTTCCATCCATGAACAGAATCACAGAGAGGAACAATTGGATAGTATTTCTTTTCTCTCAGGCGAAAGTAGACACATCCAGCAGCATTTGCAGTCAGACCAAACCAAGAAATAAAAATAGCAGAAGAGGGAAATGCTGGGCAAGTCTCCAACAAATGCTTCGCACAGATACTGGAAAATGGCTAAACTCAAAATAGAATTGGGATGCAAGTTCACCAATTCCAACCCAAAATGGTTGAGAACACTGAGAAAGAATTTGCATTCAGGCAGGAGAAATTCGCAGCATAAGAAGTCTTCAAAGATCACCAATTCATTCTCCTTGATCACTGGTGTTTCTTCCTTCCCAGTGGGTCGACATGAGATCAATGACCTCAAAGGCAAGATCTCTTCTTTCTCTAGGATATCCAAGTTTTCCCTGTCGTAGTAGGTGGATCAGCTCCAAGATGTCATTTGATCAAGAGAAAAGGGGTTTTGCAAAAGATGGTTTTTGGAAGCTTTGGAAAATGTAAGTTGCTCTTGCACCCATCGTTGGCATTAAATGTTTCCCATGATGGATCTGACGGGCACACCCAAAGTCCTTCTTGGGACCTGTTGGAATCCGAAACAAAAATGAATATTTTTGAAATCCGAAAAATCTTTGTGTTTCGAATTCGAGGGCTAGATGTTAGTCACTCGTACTATAACCAGGGGATTCTATGATTTCAATTTTCTATTGTTGCAGCGACAATGGTTTTATATTACCTATTAATGTTATGGTCGGAAGGACATTTACCTGCAATCATTTTTCTCGCAGAGATATTTACCTATAATCATAATTGATAGCAGAGATAAAATTGGATTATGCATAATCAAATTATTAATCCATTAAAAGCTTGGATGTAAGGAAAATATCTTTATTATTTCTTACAATCTTTACACAAAAGTGGGATACTGGCGACCAACGAGTCAGCCTGATCTAAAAGAAGAACACAAAGTTCCCCGAGGTACAAGTTATCGTTAGTAGGGTTAACGATAGCCACCCCAAGGGAATTAGCAACGCTCCTCAGTTTTTTGAGGCCGTCCTTTATTGTGAGACTACAACCAGCCCTAATTGCATTAGAGATGTCCTTCTGCTCTCGAGCAAGGTCCCTCTCCATGCGAGCCAACCTTATAGCCTCAGGAGCTCTGTCACAATTAGCCTTCAGGCGTTCAACGATCTTGAAGGTAGCGTCGAGGTCGAGTCCTCGCCTAATGGACTGTTCCTCGATCTACTCTTTTTCTTCTTGGAGAGTTCTGCATCTTTTCCCTCAGAAGGACCTGGATCTCAGTAAGTTGTTAGCTGAGAACCCACAATGCCTTGTCCTCCTATAGAGACAAAGGATCAATCCAGGTTGCATACAAGAAGAATTAAGGAAGAAAAAGTATTTATCAGGGAGGTAGATGCTGACTAGGTAACAGAAAATTTTGGTACAAGAACAGTACCATACCCCCTACATATTCAATAAAAATTGAGTCACTCCTAACTAAGCAACTTAGTTAGAGAGATAATTGTCATGGTATTGCGAATACACCAGCAGGTTTTGTGGAAGATCCTAGCGAAGAAAATACGACGCGGGCTGACCGGGTGACCGGTCCTCCCCCGTCGGGCAAACACAGCAAGTGACATAGAGATTTATACAGGTTCGGGTCTCAGTGGAGACCCTAGTCCTGTCTGCGTGCTCCCAACTAGAGTTGGCTTGGGGAGCTCTCTCGGGGGAGAGATGGCTCTGAAGCACCCCTGTGAGATTTTCTATTCCAAGTAATAATGAAAGATCCTCCCTTACATGAGGTGTACAAGGGCTTTTATAGCCCCAAAAGAAGCAAAAAGACTAAACTACCCCGCCTGCCACCGTTGGATCGAGGGGTAGCGACGTTCTTCTTCCGGCCAGGGACCTTGGTTGCTTGACAGGTGTCCACTGATTCCCGAGATGCTACTCGCGTGACCTTCACGTGACCCGGGACCTGAGACCCCTGTCTCCGGAAGGACGGCGGCGCCCGGGAAGGGCCACCGGGGGCTTTGTCCCCGGGCCAATGGCGGCGCCCGGGACAGCTACCCGGGGGCCTTGTCCCCGAGCCAATGGCGGCGCCCGGGACAAGCCACCAGGGGGCCTCGTCCCCGGGCAAAAGGCGGTGCTCGGGACAAGCCACTGGGGGACCTTGTCCCCGGGCAAATGGCGGCCCCCGGGACAACCACCGGGGGACTTTGTCCCCGGGCCAATGGCGGTGCCCGAGACAGCCATCGGGGGGCTTTGTCCCTGGGAAAATGGCGGCGCCTGGGACATGCACCGGGGGGCTTGTCCCCAGGCAAAAGGCGGTGCCCGGAACAAGCCGCCAGGGGGCCTTGTCCCTGGGCAAATGGCGGCGCCCGGGACAGCCACCGGGGGGAGTTGTCGCCGGGCAAATGGCGGCACCTGGGACAAGCCACCGGGGGGCCTTGTCCCCGGGCAAATGGCGGTGCCCGGGACAGCCATCGGGGGGCTTGTCCCCGGGAAACTGGCGGCGCCCGGGACAAGCCTCCCGGGCGAATGGCAGCGCCCGGGGCAGCCACCGGGGGGCTTTGTCCCCGAGCAAATGGCGGCGCCCGAGACAGCCACCGGGGGGCTTTGTTCCCGGGCAAATGGAACAGCCTCTTACCTGAACTTAGTCTTGCGGAGATTTGCCCGAACAATAATAAATAAATACCTCAACTTTGATTCAGAAGGATATGGTAAAACAGATCCTAAAATCGAAGACCGTAGGTGTCAACTTCTTTCCTTCTGTCATAATCACCTTGTTCAGAAGGAGCCGACACCATGGTTTGAGAAGCGGTGGCAGCTAACACTGTGGACTTCATTAGTTTATTCGATGAAGATCCACTAGATGATCCTACATCATCACCTGCTCACTTCTTTGAAGTTGTTGACTCCTCAACTACCTAGAGAATTCCAAAATATATTATTTTGGAAAACTTTTACCCAAAAAGAAAGGATTTACGCAGATTCTTCAAAAGAGAGTTACCTTTTGAAATGCCTGCATGACATTGTCTTCTATTGTTAATTCCTCTTCGTTACTCTCAACAACTTGTTTAGAGCTTTGACTCGCCATTAGAACAAGAACAGAGAAGAAGAGATGAGGTTAGAAGATGAAAAGAAGTTCTAAGACTTAACAAGTGAAAGCTTGAAGATCCTAGAACGTAAAGGTGGAGTATTTATAGAACAAAGAGCCAACGATTCATGTTCACAAAAACACAAGTTCTTGAAATGCGTTTTAAGTGTTGCCTCGAATTGTAGCAAAAGATTTCATAATGACCTATCAAAATTACACCCAAAGTTCTTCTTGGGAAACGAAGCAGCACACGGTGGGAAAAAGAAAACGTCTTTTTTTGCAATAGGAGAAGGTGAAATACCGAGATGTTTATACAATTAAATTTAAAAAATAAAAAAGAATTTAAAATGACAAAGTATATAACTTGTTATTTCAAATTCGGGGGCTAGCTGACGAGAATTATAACTCGAGTTAGTCACATTTGTCGTTCTATAGTCGCAAGGGCTATAGAACAAGATTTTTTACCTCTCTATGGTCTCAGGAACCCAAGAGAGAGACAATAGAATAGTCCAAGTATTCTGGACATAGTCCATTCCATGGTCTCATTCTATTATGTCGCAAGGTTTGTACTTTCCAGATATCCACAATACGGAAGTCGCAGAAACCATGGTCTCACATACCCATGAATACTATGCACGTGGAGATATTTCCCATGATCGCCCAGGTCATGGAGGACACAAAGATAGCCATGTATTGTTGTAGTTAATACGCGACTTTGGCTTACTAAAGAGTTAAAAACATCCTACGGTTATATGATTAGCCTCATTCAATCATATATAGTAGTTGAGCCTATTTTACCACTATCGCCGCCTGGATGTTTCAGCTCCTTAAGTTCCTTGTAACTGACAAGAAGATAAAAGTACAATCATAACAGGGCATAATTACACATTATGGCCGGTGCACGTCTACCTCTCAGCGACCCTTCAATCCCTTAACTGACGATTGGCAGTGAGCTTTAAAAGGAGGATTGTCGGGAGAGATTGGGGAGCAAGCAAGAGATTAAAGACACAATACTTTAGAACTAACCACAGTAGATCAATATTTACAGTAAGCTAAAGAGTACAAGATTGTTCTTAGTCCATCTAAGAACATCCTTTTTTCTCTTTGTAATCCTCAATTTACATAGTGAAATCCCAACAGGAAGTAGGGCTATTACTCACTATCAGAGGGCCCGAACCTGTATAAATTCCTTTCTTCCTTTGACATAGATACCGTAACTTACCTGAGCTTCACCTTAGATTGGCTTCACATTTCCGTTTAATATTTTATGTAAGTTCAACTAAGGACTAGAGTCCCAATCATCGACGGACAAGCCAGTGAAAATAAAGACGCTAGTGGAGATGAGGACATGGCATATCAGGTACCTAACAATCATGTTAATGTTATTTTCGGAGGTTCTTCATCTTATTTTTCTAAGCGTCAATTTAAAACTATTTGTCATGAAATAAATAATGTTGAAGCTCCTTTATGGCAGCCTCAATTTCCCCAGTGGTCAGAGCTTTCCATGACCTTTAGCCGGGAAGATTGTCTTAAGGGGTTGATGCGACCTCGGCGCCTCCCTTTGGTAATATCCCCTATCATTAGCAATGCTAAAGTAGGACGAGTGTTGGTCGATGTAGGAAGTTCCCTTGACCTTCTTTTTGCTAAGGCCCTTGATGATATGCAAATTCCTCGATCAAAAATCAAGCTAGTAGCTCACCGGTTTTTCGGATAATTCCTGGTGCCTCTATGTTACCTATTGGGCAAATTGTGCTACCAGTGACACTTGGAGAAGCAGAGAACTTTTAGATAGAATTGATTACCTTTGATGTAATTGATTTTGATTCATCTTATAACGCTATTTTTGGCAGGCCTTCACTTGCTAAATTTATGGTGGTGATGCATTATGCTTACTAGTGCGTCAAGGTGCCATGTCCTCATGGCATGATCACAGTTAGAGGTAGTCAGAATATGGCTCTTACTTGTGATCGAATCTCCCTGGAGCTGGTCGATCAACTTCCCCAATGGGATGTCAAGGTTGCGACCACAGAATTAGATGCGGTCAAGGTATCCCCTCGACCAGAAGAAAAGCTTAAACAGGTTCCGTTGTTCTCAGATGACCGGTCTAGAACCATTCGGATTAGGTCAGCTCTGGACAACAAATAGGAACTCGCGCTCATTACTTTCCTCCAGGCTAATGTAGATGTGTTTGCGTGGAAACCATTCGACATGCCTGGAGTCCTAAGGGAAGTGATCGAGCACAGGCTAGCAATTCGGCCTAGACAGCTACCAATAAAGCAAAATCTTAGACGCTTTGCTCCTGATTGACAAGAAGCCATCCGTTCGGAGTTAGAAAAACTCCAGAAGGCTGGTTTTATTCGCGAAGTAGACCATCCCAAATGGCTCACGAATCCGGTCATGGTCCTGAAATCAAGCGGTAAGTGGCGCATGTGCGTTGATTACACCAGTTTGAATAATGCCTGCCCGAAGGATGACTTCCCCCTTCTCCATATCGATCAGTTGATCGATTCAACAGTGGGTTGTGAACTGATGAGCTTCATGGATGCTCACTCAAGCTACCATCAAATTAGCATGGCAGAAGAAGATGAAGAGAAAACTGCCTTCATCACCCCATTTTGTACTTACTGTTACATCAGGATACCATTTGGGCTCACGAATGGTGGTTCCACGTACCAGTGCTTGATGCAAAAGACCTTTCTTTCACAATTAGGGCGTAATTTAGAAGCTTATGTTGATGATCTGGTTGTAAAGAGCCTTAAAAGCTCAAGTCATATAGATGATCATGCTAAAACTTTTTGTAATTTGAATAAATTTGGAATAAAGTTGAATACTGAAAAGTTCTCTTTTGGGGTTTCTTCGGGTAAACTTTTAGGTTTCTTTGTTTGTTCAAGAGGCATTGGGGTTAATCCTCAAAAGATTTGGGCCATTGAGCAAATGCGATCCCCTTTGACAACGAAGGAAGTGCAAAGACTGACTGGTCGAATGGCGGCCTTGAGTTGTTTTATTTAGCAGTTAGGCGAACGTGGTTTACCTTTCTTTAGGGTTCTGTGTAATCACAATGGTTTCCAATGGTCGGACGAAGCCGAAAAAGCCTTTCAGGAATTGAAAGCATACCTCACCCGTGCTCCAGTGTTGGTTTCCCCTGTTAAGGGAGAATCTTTACTCATTTATTTGGCTGCTACCCCTCATGCGGTCCGCGGAGTGCTGATCACAGAAAGGGAAGGAGTACAACGACCAGTTTACTACGTAAGTGAAGTGCTTAATGGACCGAAGGAGCGTTACCTTGAAGTCCAAAAGCTACTTTATGCTCTCTTGATGGCTTCTAGAAAGCTTCGACATTACTTTCAAGCGCATAAGATTTTTGTGGCAATGTCCTTTCCCTTAGGAAACATTCTTCTGGAAGTAATAGGTCGAGTTGCGAAGTGGGCAGTAGAACTCAGAGCTTTTGATCTCCATATTACTGCTCTAGTAGCAATCAAATCCCAAATTATTGCATATTTTTTCATCGAATGGTCTAATCCCGAACCACTTGCGCAAGAACTTATGGATTTGGAAAATACTAACCGTTGGATGATATATTTTGATGGTTCTCATAGTCATCAACACTCGGGGGCTGGAGTCATCTTAATAACACCTCAGGATGACCAACTCCGGTATTTCATACGTAGCAGAGTATGAAGGTCTTCTTGCTGGGCTTCGAGCAGCCAAATCCCTTGGTGTCCATAGATTAGTGATGAGGGGGGACTCACAGCTAGTCGTAAACTAGGTAAACAAGGAGTACAATATCTCCGATGAGACAATGGGTCATTACCTGGCCGAGGTGAGGAAATTGGAAAAACACTTTAGTAATTTCAAAGTCCAATTTTGATGAGGACATCACTCCTATGCATACGCCCGAGACTCCTCCAGTTGTGATGCAAGGACCCATCACAAGAGCACGAGCACGGCAATTGAATCAACAGGTGAGCTCGTTCCTAAGTGCCCGTGTATATACTTGTGAGGATAGTATGCTACCTAATGATATTATTGATTATATTGTACTTAGGAACTTTGGAGAGGATCATGAAGGCCTTGGGAACCAGCAAGGGCCAGGAGGGAGGCCAGGAGGGCGTCCAAGTCAAGTTGGAGTCCCAATTCATCTCGGAGTCGGAGTCCCAATTCATCTCGGAGTCGAATTCCCGTCGACTCAGCAGTCCAATTGACCTGAAACCGGTGCCATTGGAAAGGTTATCTCCTTAGCTTTCGATACATATGTGGATCATTGAAATCGGAGTCCGTTTGTGGCCTGGGCGACGATTTTAGTGAACACTGCTCCTGGTGGCCGAGGTAATCGACTCCGAGATGAATTGGGACTCCAACTTGACTTGGACGCCCTCCTGGCCTCCCTCCTGGCCCTTGCTGGTTCCCAAGGCCTTCATGATCCTCTCCAAAGTTCCTAAGTACAATATAATCAATAATATCATTAGATAGCATACTATCCTCACAAGTATATACACGGGCACTTAGGAACGAGCTCACCTGTTGATTCAATTGCCGTGCTCGTGCTCTTGTGATGGGTCCTTGCATCACAACTGGAGGTGTCTCGGGCGTATGCATAGGAGTGATGTCCTCATCAAATTTGTTCCACGAAGAGACAATATTCTCGCACACCAATTGTCAAAAATTGGATCCTCACGTGCATCCGCTCTGACAAAAGGGTCAGAGATGATAACTAACGTCGCTACCTTGGAGCATGAAGCAGATTGGATCCATCCATTGAGGATCTATCTTGCAAATGGGACCTTGCCTAAGGATGAAACCAACAATGATCGGTTAGTTAGAAAAGCATGCATGTACAGGCTTGTTGAAGGAACCTTATACAAAAAAGGAGCTCAAGCAGTACTAATGTGTTGTATTTCTCGAGAAGATGGAAAATCCCTTCTAAGCGAAATACATGGGGGCATGTGCGGTACACATGCATTCTATCGGACGCTGGTTGGAAAAACTTTTTGACAGGGTTATTACTGGCCTACAGCACTCAATGATGCCATGCAATTGGTCAAAGCATGCCCACAGTGTCAATTCCATGCTCGGCAAGTTCATCAGCCAGCATATGCCTTAAAAATTATTCCCTTAACTTGGCATTGTTGTTTGGGGAATAGATATTGTAGGACCAATGCCTCAAGTGATCAATGGATACAAGTTTTTGTTTGTGGCCATTGATACGTTTACTAAATGGATTGAGGCTAAACCAGTCCAAAATATTACCGCCACTGCGGCGAAGAAGTTCTTTCATAAGAACATAGTGACACGATTTGGTGCTCCCAGTCCTCTCATTACCGACAATGGTTCCCAGTTCATTAGTGGTCTTTTCTTAGACTATTGCGATGATATTGGGACCAAAGCATGTTTCGCATCTGTCGCTCATCCACAGAGCAATGGTGCAGTCGAATGTGCCAACGGACAGATAATACAGGGTGTTAAGAAACGTGTTTTCGACCACCTTAAACTACGCTTGGGAGCTTGGGTAAATGAACTCTACTCTGTATTATCGGTGTTACGTACCACATCCAGTCGAACTACAGGCGAGACGCCTTTCCAACTGGTTTTTGGTGCAGAGGTTGTCTTACCAATTGAAATACAACTTGGTTCGGCTCACCTAAGCCATTTAGACATTGCAAGCCAAAGTGATACTCGAGACGATGAACTTTCCCTTCCTAAAGAAAAGTGTAATCAAGCATTGATTCTCTCAGCGGCATATTTGTTGGGGAACGGGCTAGCTACTCTAGTGCAATTTCAATAATTTTACCCGAAATCCCAAGAAGCTTGCAAGCAATAGATCATAGATCAAGAGATTTACCACTAGACGCGCGGATGCGACAACACAACAGTGGAAGAAGAGTCGATGATGCAACCAGATCGTGACCAGCAGTGTAGCAATAATAGCCGCACCTCTACGGAAGTCCACACATCCGGGAAAGGAGCACCGCATGTTCGTGTGCTAGCACCAGCACACGCGGCTAGGGTTTCACGAGATCTATCTCGTGGATGGTGGTGGCAGCCAGAATAGATCAGATCATCAATGCATGCCAACCGCACCTCCTTTTATAGGGCCTTGCAAATAAGTCCTACTCAAATGCGAACCCTAATCCTAATGGTAATCCCATTACCAATAGGGGACCCGTTTTGGATCCCATCCGAATTAATACTCCAACACGTTAAGTGTGTGACCCCTGTAGGTTCGTGTATATTTGGACGCGACTGGAAACAACATCCCGAATCACAAGTCATAAGTGGTCCCTAGCAAGATATTATGACTACCCGCATGTACACAAAGATCATATCCGACGAAACTTTTATACAACTTATCATGGATTATCTCTTTGCCTCACGATACCAGATTGAACTCATGGTTAGAAATGTGTCATCATTGAATAGCTCGGTCCTTTCTTGAGCTTGTAATGGACTAACCTTTCCATAGTTGACTCTCAACTATATTCAACACGATCATGCACTTTCTTAGTCCAATTACATCAAGGGGCCCTTCTCTCAAGATATGAGAGGGGAAAATTCCATTTCGACCATTCACTTTCAATCACATAGTTCATAACATATCAATATGTCACCTTTATGACTACTCGGCTAAAAGTAGCGGTTGATGATACCAAGTATGCTACTACGCATGTATGAAACCATGATCATCTCAAGTCTAAAGATAAACCAAAATAACTATTACAAACCAACTGATGACACATAAAAAACTCAATAGTATCTCAAGATGGGTCAATCCAACCAACATGTTCTCCAACATGTGTCCACGATATTGAGTTGATATCTCATATCTATGGTCCGTGAAACTTGACTATCAATCAATGATCGTGCTGACTTATCTTGCATTATTATTCCTTGTAATGCGGAAAGTCAGGGATGTTTAGAATAAGTATCACTGATAATGCTGACAATACATATATCATAATAAATAGTTCAACAAACAAGTCACATACTTGTTTGATCAATAAAACTGATACTTTATTCAAGGAATGTAATAACATTTTATTTATAACAATTCATAAACATATCATGATACAGTCATCTCCATGATTGCCTCTAGGGCATATCTCTATCAATATTTACTAGCTTTGCGTAAATATCACAGAAGAAAGGTGCGACCACGTAGTCTTCACGTGGGCGACTTGGTCTTAAGAAAAATTCAAAACCAGTCTAATCGTAACAAGTTCTCCCCTCAGTGGGAAGGTTCTTATACTGTGGTCTCCATTCCGTGACCAGGATCAGCTCGACTAGCTATGAAGGATGGAAGGATCTTATCCAATGCTTGGAATATAGATCAATTGTGCAAGTTTTATGTGTAAGTTTTTTCATTCCATTTTCCTTTTCCATTAGCATATTTCATTTCATAATAAAGTACATCTTTCGCTATAAGTTATGGTTACATTCCCATTTTATGTCCTCTATTTTACTCGGGTCAAGCTCGGGGGCTGATCGCAAATAACCATCTTAATATGATGTTTAAAGTGGATTCATTGGCCAATCTTATGGTCGCATCTGGATAAGACATCTCTTTGTAAGCCGTTTCTCAACACATAAGAGACTTATTAGCATGTTTCTGATCATTCGATGGCTGTCAATTCGCATAAGCTTTGGCATTTATCTTAAGTAGTTTATTATTGTGACCTCATGATCGAATCTAGTTGAGACATTTCTTTCTAAGCTGTTTCTCAACTCATAATAAGCTCACTAGTATTTTCTGATCATTTTAGCCATATTATTTATCCTGAGATTACTATACTATATCTTCATTATCAGTGATCTCAGGAGGGGGCTAGGGGAATATAACTATAGCATTTAATTGGAAGTTAAGTACGCTTTTTGTTATTCCAAGTTTTGCTAGTCATGCGCATTTTCTACCAGTTATATGTATTTGCAAGATATAAAAATTCGGATACATCAAAATATTTCCGTTTCCCATTGTTAATTTTACAAAAAATTGCAATGAGAGGAAAGTCTTATACAGGCTTGAGGCTTCTTAATAGTTTATCTACTATGGGCTTAACCTCAGCCATGGTCGTGTTCATCTGATCTTCATTGTCAAAAACTGCATTTTCTGCCACTGGATTTAGATCCAAGTTCGGTCCATCGTGATGCCTAAGTTTGCAAAGGATAAAAGAGGCAGTAGTACCAACATCTGTCTTCACTGTCTCCTTGTACCTCTTTGCAAATTCTGGGATGTTAGCGATCAGAGAGTCAGCTTGATTCGCGGCCAGATTGCAGGACTCCTCAAGAGATAAGTTATCCTTCTTAGGATCAATAACTGTTGCCTCGAGTTATCCCACGACTTCTCTCAGCTTTGCGAGAGTGGCCTCTTCAACAATACTATAGTTATTATGATTTTTTCCAAACCATTCCTTTTATCATGAGAAAGCTTTGCAGTCTCTTGAGTCTTTTCCATGGCCATCTTGAGGATATTGATGGTATCATGAAGTTTGTCAAGGTCATGTTCTCGCTTGATAAACTTACTCTCAAAGTTGTTCCTTTCTTCGGAAAGCTTAGAATTTATTTCTCTTTGACCTGGTCAGATAAAGAAACAAAAACAATCTGATTAATTCATGAAAGATCATAAACGCAATGAAAAATTCTGAGAGAATGAACTCACGATCTATATCGGTTTGTAATTTTTCTTTTTCCTCTTGGAGAGAAGCGTATGAACTTTTATTTTCCTCCAAGGATGAGAGGGCTTCAGCAAGTTTTCTACTATTTCCCCCAGAGCTTTTGCCACTACAGTCTCCTTATCGGAGCGTTCTTTTGCAACCTCACGTATTAGAGCAGAGTTTTCCCTGCGACAATAAGACATGTTATTCTAATTCATAGAAAACTGATATTAGAGCAAGATACTTACTGCTCTAAGTGGTTGCATTTCACTCGAGCGACCTTATATTGTTATGTCAATGAATCGACCAAGGTCGCATGGCGAGCAGAGTTCTACAAGGAAGTAAATATCTAATGATATTACTCAGATAAACAATAAAAGACATTTGGGTAAAGATTTTATTTACCTCTACGAGATCTTTGAGAAAGTTCTCAGATTCCAAATTATCCTGCGCCAGCTCAGTGATTTGTAGATTTACTGCCAGAGCAGGATGTGTAGTATCAGCGGGTTGAACCATTGTTTCCAAATCCTTTTCTCCTTGATTAGGGGAAGAAGGATTTCTTCAACCATTGGGAGAGCAGAAGTTCTTGCTTGTTTGCTTGTCCCCATGCTCAAGACCGCAGCCGCAACCTCAGATCCTTCATCATTGACAGGATTAGAGGATTGAGTGTGCTGAACCACCTCCTCCATGATGGTTTCAGGTACCTCAGCGGTCGCAGCAACATCTAGTACTACAGATGAAGCTGCAACACCCCCTATGGCAAGGGTTTCTTCCATAGTAGTCATCACCTCCTCAGCCACAGCTATTTCAATTTCTGCTATTGAAATAGATTGTGCAGGGGTTGAGCTTGACCTGTGCATTCATTTTATGATTGTATAAGTTATACCTAGGTAAGTACAATAAATTAGTTAGAGAAATAACATGTTGTTACCTAAAGCTGAATCCCAGATGACTTTGGGAACTCAATGCCCCACTTGTGGGAGATAGTAACGAAGATAACATCCTCTTAGAGGATTACTTCAAAGGTTTTGCGGACCTTTTCCTCCGCAGAATCAGAGGAATCTCATCTTCCTCCTCCTCACTTCCCTCTCCCTGAATGACCTAGGAATAATTTCCAGTTGTACTTGGAGAACTATGAGAATTGAAAATCCTTACCGTTATAGCCACCAAACTAGGTTCGACGGCTTTAGACGAAGTTGCCCCTGCAGTCATTTTCAGCTTAATTTTTCTAGGGGTTGAAGTCTTCACTTTCTCGACTTTAGATGAGGATTGGACTTTGGATTTGGAGGGAGTTTTCTTCAATTTCTTCGATGAAGGACCACCAGAAGGTCCTACATCATCAATGGCCCGCTTCATCCCAACTATTTGGCCCATGAGCAACTACACAAATCGGAATGATTTTCTTCGATTATTGTTTTGCAAAAAGAAAATATATTCAAGTTGTTTTGAAAGAGATTTACCTTCCGATGTTCTTGTATTAAGTCATCATTGCTGCCAACCATGCTCTGCGGTCTCGACGTGACATCCTTTCCTTCTATGGTCACACTATATAATTTCAAGAGAGCATTTGTTCTCTTGTCGACCTCAGAATTAGGCAAACCTGTTTGGGAAACTCAATAAGCTCCTAACAGATTGAAGACAATATACCAATCTACAAGAAGGGGCCTTTACCTTGATTATAATTCAAGGTTCCATCTTGCATACAGCGCACCTCCCAGGCAGGATGCACCCTTCTTTTCAGAGGACTAATCCGGTTCTTCACAAAGTCCCGAATCACATCTCAGGTTTTTAAGCCCTCACGGCCCAGATGAATAATTACCTGGGCCTATTTCTGTAACTCCTCATTGAGTTCAGGAGCATAATCGTTTTCACTGCTTCTCTCTGGCCAACAGTTTTCAAACCAGAGACTGTTTTCTTCAAGAGCAGTGCAGTAGAACCATCGCTGGCTCCATCCATGGATGGAGTCATGAAGCGGAACGACTGGATAGTCTTTCTTCTCCCTCAGGAAAAAGTAGACACATCCAGCGGCATTTAGGCTCTTCAACCATGCCAAGAAATAAAATCGGCGGAAAAGAGCGATGCTGGGCAAAACTCCAATGAATGCCTCACGCAAATGTTGAAAAATAGACAAACTCAATACAGAGTTGGGGTGAAGATTCACCAATTCTAAACCAAAATGGTTGAGGACGCTCATAAGGAATTCGCAGTGCAAGAAATCTTCAAAAATGACCAATTCATTTTCTTTAACGACTAGGGTTTCTTCTCCCCCCGTGGGACGCAACGTGATTAACAACTTCGAGGGCAGAACCTTTTCTTTCTCCAGAATCCCCAAACTTTCAGTGTCGTGATGGATGGATCGGCTCCAGGACACCATTTGCTTAGGATCAAGGAAAAAACTTGGAGAAAGAGGGTTTTGAAACTGCTTGAGGAGGCAAAGTTTGCAAGGCTGCAAAAGAGGGTTTTGAAGCTTCGGGAACTGTAAGCTGCTTTTCAATCACTGCACCCATCTCTTGCATTAAATGTTTCCCATGATGGATCTGATGGGGGTACCCAAAGCTACTCTTGGAACCTATTAAAATCCGAAATAAAAATGAATCTTTTTGTAGTCCGAAAAGTCATTTCATTTTGAATTCAGGGGCTAGCTGTCAGTTAGTCCTCCATACCATACTATAATTGCGGGATTCTATGACCTCAATTTTTTGGTGTTGCAAAATCCATGGTCTCAAATATTACTTGCGAATGTAATGGTCGCAGAGACATCAACCTGTTATCATTTTTTGCTCACAGAGATATCTACCTGCCATCATTTGATCGCAGAGACAAAGTTGGATGCTAATAAGTGGTTACAGATTATGCATGGTCATAATAACAAACTTATCCAAAAACTCCAAAAAGAAATGGTTTTATTATCATTCTCTACAACTTTTACAGTAAAAAGGGATATTGGCGACCAATGAGTCAACCTGATCTGAAACAAAAATACAAGACTCCTCGAGGGACAAATCATCCTTCTTAGGATCAATAACATCTGCCTTGAGTGAATCTGCAACCCTCCTCAGCTTTTCGAGGACATATTTCAGTGTGAGAGCACAGCGTGTGATAACTGCATCAGAGGCGTCCTTCTCCTCTCGGATAAGGTCCCTCTCCATACGCGCAAGCCGTGTGGCCTCACGAGCCCTGTCGCAATTCTCCTTCAAACGATCAATGATCTTGAAGAGAGAGCCGAGGGATTCTCCTCGCTTGATATATTGTTCCTCAAGATCCTCACTTTCTTCCTGAAGGGAGTTACACAATGCAGTTTTTTCCTTCAGAAGAACATGAGTCTCAGCAAGCTATCCGCTGAGAACCCACCATTTTTTGTCCTCCTGTACAACCATGAAATCATTCCAAATCATTTGGAGAAAGGCTTAAAAAATGAGTAAGAATAATTACTTTGAGGACAGATGATTAGGCCACAGCAAGAGAAGCAAGTGAAATGTCAGAAGGATATGGTAAAAAAGATTCTCCAGTCAATTGCTGTAAACTTTCAACCTCCTTCCTTCTATTATGATCACTGGTCAGTGCAACAGCTTGAGCCACAATTCCAGCTAATACATCGGTCTTCATTAGTTTCTTCGATGAGGATACACTAGATGATTCTATATCATCACCAACTCGCTTCTTTGAAGCTGCTGGATCTTCGAGTACCTGAAAAAATCAAAATGCATTACTTTGGAAATCATTGCTCAAAAGAAAAGATTTATGCAAATCCTCCAAAAGAGAACTACCTTTTGGAATGCTTGCACAACATTGCCTTCTGTCACTTATTCTTTTTCTTCAGTTTCAACGAGTTGCTCAGGGCTTTGACCTGCCATTAGAATGAAGAGGAAAGAAAGTTAGAAGATGAAAAGGTAGTTCTAAGACTCAAAGAAATCTGCCAGAGCTTAAAAACTTTATAACACGAAGGCTAAATATTTATAGAACTCAAAAGCGATTATTCGAATTTACACGCCTCATGTTCTGAAAACAACTCTACCAGTTTAACCTCGAGTTGTAGCAAAAAACTTCATAATGGCCTGACAACCGGACCCAAAATTTTTCTTGGGAAATGTAGCGGCTCATGGTAGAAAAATGAAACATTGTTCTCCAATGTTGCAATATAAGAAGGTGAAACATCAGAATACCTATATGAATAAATTAAAAGTTTTAGAATTTGAAATGACAAAGTGTATAACTTGTTATTTCAAATTCAGTGGCTAGCTGACGACGATTAATGGATTATAACCCGAGTTGGTCACCTTTTCCGTTCTATAGTCGCAAGGGCTACAGAGCGAGATTTAAATTGTTTACATGCCCCTCTGTGGTCTCAGGGATCTAAGAGGGAGACAATAAGGTAGTTCAAGATATTTTGGACATAGCCTATTCTACGGTCTCGGCCTATATTGTCGTGGGGTCTGTAGTCTCAAGACATCCACAATACTAAGGTCTCAAAGTCCATCGTCTCACATACCCACGAATATCCTAGTCATGGAGATATCTTCCCATGGTCGCCTAGGTCGTGGAGAGTGAAAGAATAACAATACATGGTCAGTCAGTACGTGATCATGGCTATTGAAGAATGAAAATATCCAACGTGGTTAGGCTCATTCGACCATACCCAGTAGTTGAGCCTGTTTGACCACTACCGTCGCCTTGGATACCTTTAGCCCTTTTCTCCTTAGGGATGTTGTAGCTTCTGATAACCGTCAAGAAGTTAAAAGCGCAATCATAAATGGGCATAATTGCACATTATGGCCGGTGCACGTCTACCTCCCAGCGACCCTTCAATCCCGTAACCGACAGCCGGCGACAAGCTATAAAAGAGGGATTGTCGGAGAGATCCAGAAGGAGATAAAGGGGATAAGACCCAAAAGACAGAAACAATAGATTGATATAGAGTGTGTAATAGAAAATAGGAGACTGTTCATAGTCATCTAGGAACGCCTCCTGTTCTTCCCTGTAAACCTTAATATTCTTAGTGAAATCCCAATAGGAGTAGGGCTATTACTCATCATCCGAGGGCCCAAACCTGTATAAATTCATTTCTTCTTTAGACATAGATACCGTGATTTACTTGAGCTTCGTCTAGATACTTGGCCTTCACACTACATAATTATATTTGCATAAGTTCGGCTAAGGACTAGAGTCCCAATCGTCGACACCTTCTAAGAGAGATTCATGGAGGTATGTGTGGTGCACACACATCCTATCGAACACTGGTCAAAAAAGCTTTCTGGCAGGGTTATTACCAGCCAATGACACTTAATGATGCCATGCAATTGGTCAAAACTTGCCCACAATGTCAATTTCATGCTCGACAAGTTCACCAGCCAGCATATGCATTACAAACTATTCCCTTAACATGGCCATTTGCCACATGGGGAATAGATATTGTAGGACATATGCCTCAAGCGATCAATGGGTACAAGTTCTTATTCGTAGCCATTGATACGTTTACCAAGTGGATTGAGGCTGAACCAGTCCAACACATTACTGCCGCTGCAGCGAAGTTCTTTCAAAAGAACATAGTAACATGATTTGGTGTTCCAAGCCGTCTTATAATTAATAATGGATCTCAGTTTGTTAGTGGTCTTTTTATGGACTGTTGCAACCATATTGGGACTAAAATCTACTTCGCATCTATTGCTCATCCACAGAGTAATGGTGCAGTTGAATGAGCCAACGGGAAGTTAATACAAGGGGTTAAGAAATGTGTTTTCTGTAGGATCGAGGATGCCGACTAGAGGGGAGGTGAAGCCGACAAAGAGAGCATTTTTTGCACGGGCGTTTAAGTGGAGATTTCTCCTATCGTCATCAGAGTGACTTGCTGGATCATCCGGAGGAGTAAACCCAAGCTTAACTATTTCCCAAACATCAAGCCCCATGGCCTCTAGAAACACCGACATGCACACTTTCCAATAAGGATAGTTAGTCCCATAAAAGATAGGCGCACGTCCGATATGACCGAGATGAATACTCTCATTTGACGTCATCCTCTTTCTAGGCGGTGAAGCCTACTCAAAGAGAGACCACGCTCTGATACCACGTGTAGGATCAAGGATGCCGACTAGAGGGGGGTGAATAGGAGGCTTTAAAACTTTTTAAATGAAACAACTTTTGCAAAGAAAAGGACCCAAAACAATTGAATAATATATAGCACAATTAAAAAGAGAAAGGAAGAGAAGACAAACACAAAGATTTATCCCAAGGTCTCAGAGACTCGCCCAGTCTCCCTACTCCTCGTTGAAGCACTCAAGTGAATGAGTCTTGCTTCAATATCCACGAAGGATATTTCCCACTATTGGTTGCTCCTTTTCCACTCCGGAAAGGCGAGCACCGATGTCTTTTACAATCACGCCGAGTCTCTCCGACAATCTCCGAAATGGAGAGATGAACGGCCACGCCACCAAACCATCTAGGTGAGAGCGTTCACCAAGAGTAATAAGTTGCAAGGTCTTCTCTAGAACTCAAATAATCACCGAGGAACTCTAAGTATGCAAATGATGCGAACGAAAACACTAGGTGGATCACAAAGCTCAAGACTTGATCAAAAGATCAAGATTTTTATGCTAAGAACAAAAGCTCAAATGTGTATAAGAGAATGAGGCTGCTTGATGTAAGAAACAATAGCTCAAAGCCTCTATTTATAGCCTAAGGAAACAAAATAGCCGTTGTACTCGAGCTAGAAAGAAACAGAATATGCTGACAGTCAGCATAGCATGCTGACAGGCAGCATAGACCACGAGCAGAAACAAGCAAATCTCGGAGAAAACTCAACTAGCTATTTGAGGTCGAAAAAGGAAATAAAACAGCACATACTGACAGTCAAGAACACATGCTGATAGTCAGCATCTACATCAACGGCTCGACAAAAATCATAGATAAAACTTAGCTAGCCGTTTGTGGTCGACTATGAAAAGAAATTACTCATGCTGACAGTCAGTCTCGTATGCTGACTGCCAGCAACGACCACAAAAACGTCCAGTTAAACAAACTCAAAAACAAAGCAAATGTGGTCGAAACTCAAGCTGACAATCAGCAACTCAGGCTAACAGCCAGCAACTCATGCTGACAGTTAGCGTAAGTCAAAACAAATCAGCTCAAGAAAAACATGCTCTCTGGATAAATAGCAGCAATGAAACTACAAGTCTCTCGGAAGCTCTCCCTCGGGAGCAAGATCCTGGGGGCCCTATTCATGACGAGCCGAGACTTAGCAAATGTTCGTTTCATTGATCGAGCCAAAAAATTTTACAAATCTCCGGGGCTTCCTCTAAGAAGCTACCAGGAGCAAAAATCCTAGAAAAACAAAAAGGACCTATCTAAAGGCCCGGGGGGAGGGGGAGATTCATACTTGCCCATTGCCGTCCCCATCCCCCCGAGGAGTCTCCTCTGCCGTCGAGGCATCCGCCCTCGGAGGCGCCGAAGCCGGGAACCGAGCCCGGACAATTAAATCAAAGAAGCCCCCAACCAACTCCTCCAGCTCCCACCGTTGCGGCTCAAAGAAGTTGGGTAAGCTTCGAGGGAGCCGACCTCCGATCGCCCGGGTGCTGGTCCCCCAGTGCTCAACGAGGGCCGCAGCTGCGGCCACCACCGGAATCGCCCGGCCTCAGGCCCGTGCGTCTGCGGCCTCCGGGATCATGGAGACTTGCGCATTGAGAAAGCGCATAGCCTCCGTGAACGTGGCCGGGGCTACGCTGGAGCCACCTCGAGGGTCGAGCGAACCGAACGGCCCACCTACGCAACGGCCTGGGAGCTAGAGTCCTCAAGCTCCTGGCAGGCGCTCTCCTTAGCTTTCGCCTCCCTCCGGAGATGGACGTTGGCGTCCTCCGAGGCGAGGAGCTGGGCCCGGACCCTGGCCAGCTCCCCAAGGGCCTCGTCCCTCTCGGCGCAAAAGGTAGCAGCCTTGTCCTCGCCTCCTTCAGCGCCTCCTTGAAGCGGTCCTCGATGCCCTGAGCGAGGGCGGCCCCCTATAGACCCAAGAGTTAGATGAACCCCGGGAAAGATAACCGGACGACTTGAAGGCAAACTTACCTAGAGGTGGAGGGAGACCAACTCGGAGCTCCGCTCCCGGATGGTCCCCTACTGGACGTAGGCCTGGACCTTCCAGATTTGGAGCCCGAGGTGAACCTCTGAGCCTCTCCCGGAGACAGCATGGGGGTCTCCCACTTGATGGTACCGGATCTGTCCCCACCGACGGGCCCCCTCCAACCGTCGCCGAGGGTGATGTGGACCTGATCAGTCTCGGCCACACCCCGGCCACCGGGGACTCGGTCTCCGAGGAGTCAGAGAATGAACTCCCGGAGGGAACATGGCCTGTGGGGGTGACAAGGAGCCCCTTTCCCCTCTCGGGCTCCGAAGCCAGTCCCCCCAGTGATCTCGGGAGGCCACCACCGGGTACTCCTCCACCCGGGCCGACAAGAGCTGCATCATGATGGAGCCAAAGGCGGACTTCGGCCCACCCTTGATCATGTATGAGCCCCTCGCCGAGGGCTCGTAGAAGTACCGGAGGAGCCGGAGCGTCGGCTCCCGTCCAGTGGCTGTCTCCCATAGCCAAATAAAAAGGCCCATCCGGACAAGGGTGTTGGGCCTCAGGTGGTTGAGCACCACCCCATATTTCCGGAGGAACTCCCGGAGCAACGGATGCACCAGGAGCCGGAGGCCGGCCTCTATGAAGGCCTCGAAAATAACCACCTCCCCGGCCCGAAGGCGGGGTGTGGTCTCCTTTTTCGGGGGGATCCAGACGTCCCTGTCAGTGAGGACACCCCGCTCCACAACGGACTCCAAGTCCCCCAAGGTGAACTTCAAGGCCCAGAGGAAGTCTGTGGTAACTTCCTCCAGTGGCACATCGGCGGTTTTGGCACGGCCATTTGGCGCCATGTGGTTTGCCGGTGGCTAAATTTCCAGGAGCTAGGTTTTCGGGAGCGAAATTCTCGGAGGCTAGGTTGCCTGAAATCAAAGTTACCAGGGGCTAGGTTACCAGGAGAAGCACAGAGCACTGGTGAGAAGTTGGAGGCTAAGGCTTGAATGTGAGCCCTCTGGGCCCCCCGAGGCCATACTTATAGTGGTCAAGTGCGGCCCCGATGGGCGACATGTGGCCCCTCGGGATCATTTGGGGTCGCCCATTTCAAACATCGCGCGCAAACCGAAGGGACACGCGAGAAACGATGCACCCACATTCGAACCGCGCGAAGCCATCATGACCGACAACGCACGCTAATCGAGGCCCATGGCGTCATGATGATCAGCAGCACCACCGTAAATGCGTGGCACAAAAATCGAAGCGTCATCAAGCGCCGAGGTCCTCCTCCGGGGGAGATGTTCCCGGTGATGTAGACCATCCCCTGCGGGGACTTACGGCATGTCCCCAGAGGGCATGGGGGGCTGCTGTCTGGGGAAATTTCCACCTGATCAGTCCCGGTGATCACGCCCCAGGGACCATATCCCGGGCGCTGCCACTGGCCCGGTGCGAAGTGTCCCGAAGGCCATGTCCCGGGCGCTGCCACTGGCCCGTTCAGTAGTGCCTCTGAGACCATGTTCCGGGAGCCACCATTTACCCAGTGACAGGTGCCCCCGGTGACCCGTCCCGGGCGCCGCCACTGGCCTGGTGCGTAGTGCCCCGGAGACCACGTCCCGGGCGCCGCCATTTTCCCGATCACACATGCCCCCATTGTCCTGTCCCGGGCGCCACCTTTTGCCCGGTGATAGGTGCCCCTGGTGTCCCGTTCCGGGCGCCACTGTTTGCCCGGTGATAGTTGCCCCCGGTGTCCCGTCTCGGGCGCCACCTTTTTCCTGGTGACAAGTGCCCCCGGTGTGCCGTCTCAGGCGCTACTGTTTGCCCAGTGTTAGGTGCCCCCAGTGTCCCGTCCCGGGCGCCGCCTTTTGCCCAGTGATAGGTGCCTTCGGTGACCCGTCCCGGGTGCCGCCACTCACATGGGAAGGAGTGTCCTACAGACCATGTCCCGGGCGCCGCCACTGGCCTGGTGAGCAGTGCCCCGAAGACCATGTCCCGGGCGCCGCCACTGGCCCGGTGAGCAGTGTCCCAGGGACAATGTCCTGGGCGCTGCTGTTTGCCCGGTGATAGGTGCCCCCGGTGTCCTGTCATAGGTGCCACCGTTTGCCCGGTGACAGGTGCCCCCGATGTCCTGTCCTGGGCACCATCTTTTGCCCGGTGACAAGTGCCTACGGTGACCCGTCCAGGGCGCCGCCACTGGCCCGGTGAGGGGTACCCCAGAGACCATGTCCTGGGCATTACCACTGACCCGGTGAGCACTGCCCCGGAGACCATGTCCCGGGCGCCACCACTAGCCCGGTGACGGGGGCCGCCGGTGACCAGTTCTGGGTGCCGCCTTTTTCCCGGTGACCATGCCCCCGGTGTCCCATCCTAGGCACCACCGTTTGCCCGGTGACAGGTGCCCCCGGTGTCCTGTCCCGGGAGCCGCCGTTTGCCCGGTGATAAGCACCCCCGGGGACTGTGTCCTGGGCACCGCCGTTTGTCCGACGATAGGGTCCTCCGGCAACTCGTCCCGGGTGAAGGGTGCAAGGGCCTCCTGCATAGGGTCACGTGGGGATCACGTGAGGAGCTCCTCGGGAATCAGGAAGGACACTTGTCAAGCATCCGAACACCCTGACCAGCAGAAGGACGTTGATGCCCCTCGATCCGATGACCGTAGCCAGGGTAGTATTGTAATTTGTGTCTTTTGAACCTATATATGCCCTTGTACCCTTCTCTTGTAACCAAGGACAATTCATTATCAACAATACACAAAAACGAATAGGTGTGCCTAGGAGCACTCTCCCCGCGAGAGAGCTCTCCCAGCCGACCCTTGTCGGGAGCATGCCGACAGGACTAGGGTCTCCACTGAGACCCGAACCTGTATAAATCCTTGTGTCACTCTCTGTGTTGGCGCGACGGGAGAGGACCAGTCACGCGGTCAGCTCGCGTCGTTTTTCATCCGCTAGGAACCTCTACAAAACCTACCGCGGTATTCGCAACAACATGACAAGAAGAAAAAAATCAGAGATCATAAAAACACGTTCTCTGGACAATTGGTAGCAACAAAAATTGACATTTAGGCTGACTGTCAACTTCACAAGCTGACTGTCAGCGTGGATAAAAATAGCCATAACTTTTGATCCAGAGATTCAATTGAAGTGTTGTATAACTTGTTTGAAAGAGTTTAAAGGGCTATAATTTTGTCAATAGGAGAAAAACCTAGATCAACCTGGATCTTTCTAGAAAATGCAAATACTTTTCTGCTGCCAAAAAGATCATAAAACCAAGTCTTTTCGAAACACAAAACCATCCGAGATGAATGAATACAGTGACCTAAGAGTTTCTCGGTTTATACTGGAAATATAGAGAGAACTTGCAACCCCTCTTAATAGTACGGTTTAAACTAAAAACAAATTTCTATAAACCGATCAAACTCCAAACACCGAGATCGGTAGAAGTAAAACTCATTTTACCTTTAGGTCCTTTGCAACTTGAATCTTGTGACTTGCGTCTCATCTTTTATACTTGGATTCTTATTTCTTTGATCATCTTGCATATCTGTGCCAAAAGAGCTCTGTATCCAAATAACTCAAAAATACAATTAGTTTGAAGCATTTGTTTTCATTAATCATCAAAATCAGGCATAAGGGCCTAGATGCAACAATCTCCCCCTTTTTGATGATTGATGACAACAAGTGTTCGATAATAATAAAAACAATGACTCCCCCTGAGTGTATGCATGAGATCACAACTAAAATTTTTGAGTCAAACAATATATGATATGTATCACATAAATAATGAGAAGTTCAGATCATAAAACAATAAAGACCAATCAACATAACAAAAACTTCCAAACATCCATATCATATAATAAAGAAATGTCATACAAAATTCTCCCCCTTTGTCATCTAGCACAAAAAGGTGGGAGTCGTCATAAAACAAACAGAAAGAAACTACAGCCCAAAACTAATCAATAGAAGAAAAGCCTAAGACGGCTGTAGCTCCGGAGCTTGCAAGAGATCCAGTCGGGTCGACTGCTGGGGAAGCTGGAGCAACGGAGGCTGGTGTAGCATCGGAAGCTGATCCAGGCGAGGAAGCAGCTGGGCGGGCCCTCTTGTGAGGGATAGGAGTGGCTAAAGATGGCAAACAACCCAAAATCTGCTCCTACTGAGCCTAAAGGCAAACCAGTATCTGGTGATGCTCCTCCTGGGTGCGAAGAATCTACTGCTAAGCCTGAAGCAACACATCCAAGGATTGCTGGAGCTGAGCGAAGGAGGAGGATGTGGTGCTCGTGTCTCCGGTAGGTGCCTGATCAACTGCCTGGATTGGAGCCTCGTCTCCTGACTCACCAGCAGCATCATCAATCATCATCAGATGCAGGAGAGGTAGGCTCAGGTGCAATTGCAGGACACGCACCAAGACGGCGATCAGCCTGACCCGGTGGATAGAAGACCAGAGGGTGGTGAGGTCGAGGAAGCTCAGTGTCCACTGCCCTGATATGAAGAAGCAGCGCCATGATGTATGGAGCATAGAGCAAATGACGACGCGGGGCGACGAGAACGTGCTGAATCTCACTAATGAGGAGATCAGTGACATCAAATGGCTCCTCTCGGAAGATGGAAATCCGAACATGCAGGGCAAGATAGGTGACTCGCGCCCTATCTCCAGTCATCGGGAGCAAGGTGAGACCGATGATCCTGAGGGCAAGGTCAACATTGCGGCGCAGGCTAGCAATGTGATAGAGCTGGAAGGGACCAGAATAGAGCATGGAGACCTCACGATGCTCAAGATCAGGGAGTGTGTGGAGCTGGCGGCCAGAAGCGGGATGGACGAGACCAAGAGGGGCCTCAAACTACTCCTTCGTGACAGTGTGGACCTGGAGGCCTGTCATGAAGGTTAGTGAGTCGCGCTGAGGAAAGATGAAGACAGTGGCATAGAACTAGCGAATGGGCTGCTCAGCCCAGTGGAGAGAGGAGTCAGAGACGAGATCTCTAAGCCCTACAAAAGCGAAGGATTCGGCCAAAGAGACAATGCCTGTGCGAGAAGCAATCGTCGGCCAGGAGAGGGAGCGATGAACAAACATGGGGACACGGCAATAGATGCTGGTCCATAGATCAAGGTGAAGGTTGGTGTAGAAAGTGAGAACACTGCAAGAGTCGCGACCATTGGGGCGCGGGGACAGGTAAGGGTTTGTTGAGCAAAGGGTGCGAAGGTGACTACAGTGCCACCTGGAATAGTCAACAGGGACAAGCTCGGGTGGAGAAGGAGAACGGGCCCCAGACGGCTGTCCCATTGAACGACTGCTATTTGCAGCGTTCTTTCGATGGGCAACACGACGGGATGAAGAAGGCTGTGAAGACATGACGAAAACAAAACAGAGAGTTGGCATAGAGACTTTGGTGGAGATGGGCGAGACAGGGGGCGGCGGTGGCTAGGTGCATTGCGGTGAGAAGAGGCAGCGGCGGCGAGAGGAGGAGGCTAAGAGTCACGGGAAAAAGAAAACTAAACTAGGGTTTTGGGGACACACACTGACAGTCAGTGTAATATACTGATAGTCAGCACAAACACCAGGAATTTGATGCTAACAGTCAATGTGAAGTACTAACAATCAGCACAAAGAACTGGGTTTTGAAACTGACAGTTAGTGTGACACACTGACAGTCAGTGTGGGTCACCACTTAGACCAGAGGCTATGACCAGGCTCCTAAATAAAGAACTGATAGTCAGTGTGGGAAGCTGACTGTCAGCATGGGCAACGACTTCGACCAAACAGCAGTTTTTTACCAAAGAGGGAATAAATAGATATTTAAATACATTTAACAACTCAACTAGCATTTGAAATATCAATTATGTTTAATTCACTTCTGAGAAAGCAAAATCTATTCTCATCTAAGGGTTTGGTGAAAATATCTGCTAGCTGCATTTCTGTTCTGATATAACTTACATCTATATCCCCTTTTGCCACATGATCTCTTATAAAATGGTGCCGTATTTCAATATGCTTAGTTCTAGAGTGTTGAACAGGATTATTAGCAATTTTAATGGCACTTTCATTATCACACAAGAGTGGCACTTTTTCAAATGTAATTCCATAATCCAAAAATGTTTGCTTCATCCACAAAATTTGAGCACAACAACTACCCGCCGAAACATATTGTGCTTCAGCGGTGGAGAGAGCTACGGAATTTTGTTTCTTAGATGACCAAGACACTAGTGATCTCCCCAAAAGCTGACAACTACCAGATGTGCTTTTTCTATCAATTTTGCTACCAGCGTAATCTGAATCCGAATAACCAATTAATTCAAAGTTTGCATTTTTTGGATACCAAATGCCTAAATTGGGATAGCATTTCAAGTAGCTAAGGATTCTTTTAATAGCAATCAAATGACATTCCTTAGGGGTTGACTGTAATCTAGTACATAAGCAAACGCTAAACATGATGTCAGGCCTAGATGCAGTAAGATATAGTAAGCTACAAATCATAGGCCTATAAAGTTTAGAATCAATCGATTTTCCGTTGTTGTCCATATCGAGATGTCCATTAGTGGCCATGGGAGTTTTGACTGCTTTAGCATCTTCCATCCCAAAGCACTTGAGCAAGTCTTTCACATACTTCGTTTGACTCACGAACGTTCCGTTCTTGGGTTGCTTGATTTGAAGTCCGAGAAAGAAGCTTAGCTCGCCGATCATTGACATCTCAAATTCCCTAGACATTATTTCTGCAAACTCATGAAAAAAATATTCATTAGTAGACCCAAAAATAATATCATCAACGTATATTTGACATATGAATTAATCTTTTTCCATCATTTTTGTAAAGAGCGTTGTGTCAACCTTCCCAATTTTAAAACCTTTTGATAAAAGAAAGTCTCTAAGTCATTCATACCAAGCTCGAGGAGCTTGTTTGAGACCATAGAGAGCTTTAGAAAGTTTGTACACATGGTTTGAAAATTTTGAATCTTCGAAACCAAGAGGTTGTTCCACAAAAACTAATTCAGATATTTCTCCATTTAAAAAGGCACTTTTTACATCCATTTGAAACAACTTAATATTAAAATTTGATGCATAAGCAAGCAGTATACAAATAGTTTCAAGTCTTGCTACCGGTGCAAAGGTTTCACCAAAGTCTAAACCTTCAACTTGAGAAAAACCTTGTGCAACAAGACAAGCTTTGTTTCTAATGACTACAACATTTTCATCTTGCTTATTGCTAAAAACCCAGTTTGTTCCAATCACATTATGATCCTTGGGTCTTTCTAGTAAAATCCATACTTTATTCCTAGAGAAATTATTAAGTTCATCATGCATAGCATTTACCCAATCAGGATCACTAAGAGCTTCATCTACAAGTTTAGGTTCTAGGGATGATACAAAAGAATGATGTTCACAAAAAGAAGCAATACGAGAGCAATTTTGAACACCCAAACTGACATCACCCAATACTTGATCTAGAGGGTGATCTTTGATGATTGTTTGATGTTGCCTTGGTGCTTCCTCTTGTGCTACTTCTCCTTAATTTTGCTCTGGTGGTTCAATATGAGGTGTGATGTATGTTGATTATCATTCTCTATATTCTCATCATCATCTCTTGGTTTGATGTCTCCGATAGTAATGTTCTTCACAGCGTCTTGAAGATCTTCACCTGAAACTTCACAAGAGACTTGCTCCTTTTGCGAGCCATTAGTTCATCAAATTCTATGTCGCACGATTCTTCAATACAACTAGAATTTTTATTAAAGACTCGATAAGCCTTGCTAGTGGTGGAGTATCTGACTAGAAAGCCTTCATCTACTCTTTTTTGAAATTTACCACCAAAGTTTCTTTTTCTAAGGATGTAACATTTACAACCAAAAACTCGAAAATAAGAAACATTTGGTTTACGCCCAATAAGAAGCTCATAGGGAGTTAAGTTTAGAAGAGGATGCAATAAAGCTGATTAATAGAATAGCAAGCAGTATGCACGGCTTTGACCCAGAAGCGACTAGGAGTGTTATACTCACTTAGCATTGTTCTTGTCATTTCTATTAGCGTTCGATTTTTCCTTTCCACAACTCAAATTTGCTGTGGAGTGTAAGAAGTAGAAAATTTGTGTTTAATGCCTAGTGAGTCACAAAAATCAACTAAAGTTGAATTAACAAATTCACCACCATGATCACTACGGATTTTCTTGATGAAAAGTTTGAATTCAGTGGAAACACATTTTGCAAAACTTTTGAAAACATCGGGGGTTTTAGATTTTTGAGAAATAAAGAAGATCCAAGTGTAGCGAGTAAAATCATCAACAATAACAAAACCATAATTGTTACCCCCGATACTTTGGAACTAGAAAGGTCCAAATAAATCCATATGCAGCAGTTCCAAAAGTTTGCAAGTTGAAAGAACACGCTTAATCAGATGTGAACTAGCTACTTTCTACCAGCTTGACAAGCGCTACAAGGTTTATCCTTTTCAAAATTCACATATTTTAAGCCAAAATCAAATCACGTTTTAAAAGCTTTTTAAGTTGATGCATTCCAACATGTGCAAACCTTCTATGCCATAGCCAACCTTTTGAGGTTTAAGAGACAAGACATGTTGAAAGGGATGCATCTTTAGAGTGAAAATCAACAGGATATAGATTTCCAAAACAAAAGCCTTTGAAGATCCAAGAATTATCTTTCAAACTTTCAACTAAAACTTCTTTAGGATAAAAATGCAACAAACTCCAAGATCACAAATTTGTACAATGGAAAGCAAATTAAAGTTCAGAGATTCAACAAGTAAAACATTTGAAATTGAAAGATCATTGGATATAGCAATTTTACCCAAGCCTACCACATTTCCTTAACGATTGTCACCAAAGGTGATCTTTTGGTTTTCACTTGAGTTATCTTCCAATGAGGTGAATAAATTTTTGTTACCGGTCATTGTTTGGAGCATCCGCTATCTAGCACCCAATGTTTTCCACCGGTCTTGTAGTTCACCTACAAAAACAAAAGAGTCAAGTCCTTTTAGGTACCCAAACTCTTTTGGGTCCTTCGATGTTAGCAATCAAAGTTTTGGGCACCCAAATTGATTTCTTCTTTTTATTTAGCATGGGTGCACCAACAAACTTTGCTATAGCATATCCTTTCTTTGACCTTTTGAGCATGTAGCAAGTATCAAAATAAGTTGAAGTCATTAAAGGACAAGCATCATGTGAGTGACCTGTTTCATGGCATATAAAACAAAATTTGTTGCAAGCATTTTCGAAGATAGTTTTTGCATTTAATTTCTTCCCTTTCCTCGAAAAGTATGCAAGTCCTTCTTTTCTAAAAGAGCATTTTTGTTTACTAAGGATAAGATCAAGAGATACTTTTCTTTTGTAACAGTTTTCTAATCCTTTTCCAAGCTTCTCAATTTGTGCCTTGAGTTCATTATTTTCATTTAAAATTATTTCATTAGAAGCACGTGGTATAAGAGAATTATGACAACTAGTAGTCATATTATTCTGATGGATAGCATTAGAAGGATTATCAGGTAGATCACAAGAAATAGCTACATCTATCTTAGATGGTGCATTAGTGATATCTTTAATGAGAAGATTTTCATATGAAATTTTTAACTCTGAGTATTGAGTACGTAAAGAGGAATGTTCTTCTTTAAGCGCTCTATACTTCTTCTTTGTGATTCCAAAAACCTCATTTAATTCAATAATCATTTAAACTAGTTCATCATATGAAGGATGATGAGAATATACCTTTTCATCACCTTTAGCCATAAGACAAAGGGATGGAGTCGTCGATGTGTTAATGTTGCCAAGAGCTAGTCCGGCTAGCTTCTTGGAACAGCCTCCTTCATTGTCAGAGTCGGAATTGGAGCTCTATCCTCCAGACATCCATTCTCCGAAGCAGGCTTCTTTGGTTGCACCATTGTTCTTCTTAAAGAATTTCTTCTTCTTGTCCCAAGTCTTATTCTTGTTTGGACATCTTGAGGCTATATGTCCCTTTTCGTGACATCCATAGCATATGATGTCCTCGAAGTTTGCTTGTTTTGTCCCCTTTGGTCTTGTGTCGATGTTGACTCCTTTCTTGTGCAACCTGCCAAGAAGCTTTTGAGTATTCTTTACCATAAGGGCTAGATCCTCATCAGAGAAGCCATCACTTGAGTCATCTTTGGAGCTGGCTTTAAAGGACAACGTCTTCTTTTTCATCTCCAATGGTTCGGCCGCTTCCTCCTTCTCCTTTTGATGCATCTCATGGGTGATGAGGTTCCCATAGAGATCAGTAGGCGTGGTGGATGATAAGTCAGAGTTGGTGAGGACCGTCACGAGAGTGTCGAAACTCTCCAGAAGAGCCCTGAGCATTTTTCTCACAATCTCGATGTTAGTAAAAACAACTCCAAGCCCCTTGAGCTCATTCACAATGTTGTTCAACCGAGTAAACATGGAATCCACGGACTCGGTTGACGACATGGTGAATGTCTCGTATCGTTGCCTAATCATGAGCAACTTTGCCTCCTTAACTTTAGTAGTGCCCTTGTATATTTCCTCAAGGGTGGTCCAAACCTTGTGAGTGGTGTTGAGGTTGCTCACACGGTTGAACTCATTTAAGGACAAGCCGGTAAAGAGAGCATTTTTGGCACGGGCATTTAAGTGGAGTTTTCTCCTATCGTCATCAGAGTGACTTGCTGGATCATCCGGAGGAGTAAACCCAAGCTTAACTATGTCCCAAACATCAAGCCCCATGGCCTCTAGAAACACTGACATGCGCACTTTCTAATAAGGATAGTTAGTCCCATCAAAGATAGGCGCACGTCTGGTATGACCGAGATGAAAACTCTCATTTGACGTCATCCTCTATCTAGGCGGTGAAGCCTACTCAAAGAGAGACCACGCTCTGATACCACGTATAGGATCGAGGATGCCAACTAGAGGGGGGTGAATAGGAGGCTTTAAAACTTTTTAAATGAAACAACTTTTGCAAAGAAAAGGAACCAAAACAATTGAATAATATATAGCACAATTAAAAAGAGAAAGGAAGAGAAGACAAACACAAAGATTTATCCCGAGGTCTCGGAGACTCGCCCGATCTCCCCTACTCCTCGTTGAACCACTCAAGTGAATGAGTCTTGCTTCAATATCCACGAAGGATATTTCTCACTATTGGTTGCTCCTTGTCCACTCCGGAAAGGTGAGCACCCATGTTTTTTACAATCATACTGAGTCTCTCAGACAATCTTCGAAATGGAGAGATCAACGGCCACACCACCAAACCGTCTAGGTGAGGGCGTTCACCAAGAGTAATAAGTTGCAAGGTTTTCTCTAGAACTCCAATAATCACCAAGGAACTCTAAGTATGCAAATGATGCGAATGAAAACACTCGGTGGATCACAAAGCTCAAGACTTGATCAAAAGATCAAGATTTTTATGCTAAGAACAAAATCTCAAATGTGTATAAGAGAATGAGGTTGCTTGATGTAAGAAAAAATAGCTCAAAGCCACTATTTATAGCCCAAGGAAACAAAATAGCCGTTGTGCTCGAGCTGGAAAGAAACAGCACATGCTGACAATCAGCATAGACCACGAGCAGAAACAAGCAAATCTCAGAGAAAACTCAGCTTGCCGCTTGAGGTCTAAAAAAGAAACAAAATAGCACATACTGACAGTCAAGAACACATGTTGACAGTCAGCATCTACATCAACGGCTCGACAAAAATCACGGATAAAACTTAGCTAGCCGTTTGTGGTCGTATATGGAAAAAAATTACTCATGCTGACAGTCAACAACGACCACAAAAACATCCAGTTAAACAAACTCAGAAACAAAGCAAATGTGGTCGAAACTCAGCCGGACAGTCAGCAACTCATGCTGACAGTCAGCGTAAGTCAAAACAAATCAACTCAAGAAAAACATGCTCTCTGGACAAATGGCAGCAATGAAACTGACATTCATGCTGCATCCCATGCTGACTGTCAGTCTAGAAGAAAAAATCAGAGATCAGAAAAACACGTTCTCTGGACAATTGGTAGCAACAAAAACTAACATTTAGGCTGACTGTCAGCTTCACAAGTTGACTATTAGTGTGGATAAAAATAGCCATAACTTTTGATCCAAAGATCCGATTGAAGTGTTTTATAACTTGTTTGAAAGATAATTTAAAGGGCTATAATTTTGTCAATAAGAGAAAAAACTAGATCGGCCTGGATCTTTCCAGAAAATGCAAAAACATTTTTGCTGCCAAAAAGATAAGAAAACCAAATCTTTTAGAAACACAAAACCATCCGAGATAAATGAATGCAGTGACCTAAGAGTTTCTCAGTTTATACTGGAAATATAGAGAGAACTTGCAACCCCTCTTCATAGTACAGTTTAAACTGATACCGACCTAGACCATCTCGCAAGAGAACGAGGACGATGCAGTAAGACGAGTATTCTATATCGTTCTTTCCTCAGGGACTAGAGAAACAAAACGCGTAAAACTAAACTAAATCAATGGCAAATGAAACTAAAACAGATGAGAGAAAGGGAGAGAGAATATCAGAAGAAATAAAGAGGAAGAAAGAGGTGGATATCTCGTGACTGGCCAATAGAGTTTAAAATTGTACAATGATCGTAAATATGTGCAATGTTTAATATAATCGAGAAGAGGCCTAATGATAGAAGGCATATATGTCAATCGATTACTAATCACAGCACAAATCGATGAAACAATGGTACAAAAATAAATACTAACCCATCAACGAGCCTCGACACAAATCAACCACACAACACTTAGTATAAACAAGCTCTTCAACCTGAAGCACACAACAGATGAATAAGAATTGAAGATAAATTGGAATCTGTCTTCAATTACCCCAATCCTCTCTCTTTATCAATTGAATTTTGCATAATACAATTTAGAGCAAAAAGAACTTCAACTCAAGAATAATTGGAATTTAGCTCTAGGACTCAAGGTTCCAAATTTAGGTCATGAATACCTCTGTTCTTACCTCACAAGCACACTTCTCAGCAACTAAGGCATTAAGGAACAAATACTGGAGAGAACAAGATATACAAGGAACTCCTAGAACTGATCAAATTAAATCACCAAAACAACCT
Source organism: Pharus latifolius (assembly GCA_019359835.1). Lineage (NCBI taxonomy): Eukaryota > Viridiplantae > Streptophyta > Magnoliopsida > Poales > Poaceae > Pharus > Pharus latifolius. The sequence continues at coordinate 58,856,924 of CM033326.1, read as the reverse complement.
GCAGCTAGTGAATGTAGTCAACTGACAAATAGAGCAACATGAAGGTCAACTAGATTGAACAACAAGCAACAAGCATTTCAATTCATCACATGGGACAAAAGAGATATCAAGTTCACTGGGTAATTGAAGTAATCACTCAACACAGAATTTTAGAGATAGAATTATACTCAGATGATGCATGAATGAACAGCCAAGTTTAGAGCAATTTACTTGAATTGAGAATTCTCCAATTAGATATGAAATAAGACCTTCAATGCTTCACATTTACAAACAATCAAATTTCATACAGACATCCAATTCATCAGAATTCAAGAACTGAGGAGGGTGAGAAGGGTTGGACCAAAAATGTGGCTTGCTGAAGATGATGTGGTGCTCTCTGGAGGTCGAAGAAGGTTGTGGTCATCGAAGACGCTGTGGTCGTCGAGGAGGAAGTGCTCGAAGAAGATAGCCGTCGACGGGAGCGGTTGAAAGTCGAGGCCATGGGAGCTGTAGTCGTCCTCATCGACGAGGAAGATGAAGTGGTCGAGTGAGCCATCAGCCCACGGGACGTGGCCGACGAAGTGGTCAAATCAGCTACTCGTGATTGTCGTCGAGGAGCTGGTCGAGGCCGTCAAAGGTGTGGTGGCCTCAGTGGTGAAGGCGTAGATCCAGCGTAGGGGTTGGATCGACGATCAAAGCAAAGAACAGAGGGAGAGAGAGGGACTGCAGCACGATTTGAGGAGATCAGGTGATTTGGGGGAAGAAGAGGGAAGAGGATGAAGATTTCGTGGCCGGCGGCGGAGCGACGCAGAAACGGCAGGACGCGCAGAAACGGCGGGCAGCGAGGTTGAGCAACGGCATGAGTGGTGTAGCACCGATCCGTGGTGGCGAAGGGCAAGATGGCGTTGGTGATGCGTGTGGGCGAGATCTGGGGAGTGGTAAGCGGCGGCGGCGTGCACGAGGAGACGCGAGAGCGGCGGTGGCGCAGTGGAGCGGCGATGGCGCAGTGGGGCAGCGAGCTCGACGAGATCGGCGGCAGTGCGATGCGCGTGGGAGGCACAGCGAAGCGAGAGGTGCGGATCAGGTGGCAGTGCAGCGTGCAGGAGGTGCAGATCTGGCGCTGGGGTAGAGGTGAGGCGAGATCGGCGACCTTGGCAACGTGGGAGCTTGTGCGGTGGCGCTGGAGGAAGAGAGGAGCGGAGGAGTCGCTGGAGAGGTGGAGGAGTGGCGGTGCTGGTGCAAATCTAGGGTTTGTGGGGTGGTTTTAGGTGAGAGAGAGATCAGCGACGGGAGGCTTTGTGACGCAGGACGGAGGCGGCGCTGGAGGAGCAAAGGAATGGGGAGAGGAAATAGAAAGAACCGGCTAGGACCGGGGATGGTAGGAGGTGTGGAAGATTTTGGGGGAGGCAGAAGAAGACGCTGCGGGTGAGGAGAAGAGAAGGAGATGACAGCCATCACCGCCGCTGTCACTACGGCGGCGATCAGCGCCGAAGAAGAAGAAGCAGTGGCTGTGCTGAGGAGAAAAGAGGGAAAGAGGAGAAGAAATAGGGAGAGGAAGGAAGGAAGGAGGAAGAAGACAGGAGATGCAAAGTGGAGGGCCACCGACGGTCTATGGCCTGGCGGCCGCCGGTGAGGTGGTAGGAGGTGTGGAAGCTTTGGGGGAGGTAGAAGGAGAAAGTATGATACAAAAAACGAGGCTCAAAGAGGAACTGTGGTCGGTGGTTGGGTTTAGGGAAGAAAGGCAATTTTGCAAAAAGGCCCTCGGGGTTTTAGAAAATTATAGTTAATTCCTCCCCGAGTTAAGGTTTAGATTTCTGAGTGTAGGCTTTTTTGCAAAAGGGTGCTTGAGGTTTTAGGAAATTACAGGAAGGTCCTTGGCTGCTAGGATTTGAGATTCTGGGCCCCCGGAGACTCCGATTTTAGCACAGTCAGTTCCTACGCGTCGGTAGAAACACGTGCTTCTATCCAAAATCGATCGAGGGTCAGGTTTGGTGATGAAACACAATCCATCAGCCAAAATCCACCCAAATTGCATCGACCTGCAATAAAATCACAACACAAATAATACAGTCGATTTGGCCTAGATGCAACATTTTTGACCGCCTTAAGTTACACTCAAGGGCTTGGGTAGAAGAATTTTACTCCGTTCTATGGGCATTGCGCACCACACCCAATAGAGCTACAGGCAAACCACCTTTCTAACTAGTTTATGGTGTAGAAGCCATGTTGCCAATTGAAATCAAAATTGGCTCTGCTCGCGTGGATCACTTAGATATAATAAATCAAAGTGAAAAACGCGAAGATGAAATCATATTTCTTGAAGAAAAATGCAATCGAGCACTGATCCGCTCAGCAGCATATTTACAAGCTCTGCATAAATATCATAGTAAAAGGGTGTGACCACGTACGCTAAACATGGGGGACTTGGTTTTTGAAAATCCAAAACCAGTCTAGTCGCAATAAATTCTCCCCTTAGTGGGAAAGTTCCTTTACTATGGTTGCTATGCCGCGATCAGGATCGGCTCAATTGGCTAGGAAGATGGAAGAATATTATCAAACGCCTGGAACATAAACTAGTTGTGTAAATTTTATCTGTAAGTTCTTTCCTTTCCCATTCTAAATTTTTTTATACGTACTTTATCACCCTATGTCATTGTTGCATTCTCATCTTTAGCCTTGCTTTCTATTGGGTTACACCCGGGGGCTGGTCGCAATAGGTGCCTTACTATGATGTAAAAGTGGATTTTCTGGTTGAGCTCATGGTCGCATCTAGTTAAGACATCTCTTTCTAAGTCAGTCCTTACCACATAAGGGGCTTACTAGCATGTTCTGATCATTCGAGTGGCTGTTAGTTTGCAAAAAACTTATGCATTTATACTGAGCCAATTATTTCTGCGATCTTATGATCACATCTAGTTAAGACATATCTTTTTAAGCCAGTTCTTACCGCGTAAGGGACTTACTCTCATGTTCTTATCATTCGAGCCATGGCCTCCTTAGGCCAAAAAAATTATCCTGTGACCATTGTACTATGTCTCCAGTATCACTAGTCGTAGGAGGGGGCTAGGGGAATATAATCATAACATTCAGTCAGTAAATTAAGTACTTTTCATTTTTTTCATTCGTTTCTTTGCTAATCATGTATATTTGCAAGGTATAAAATGAAGATTCTGATAACAAGTAAATGTTTTTCATTTCATTGCATTATTACAAAAAAATTACATTAAGAAAGGCTGAGGTCGCGTAATAATTTCAATATCAAAGGCCTAACCTCGGCCATGATCACATTTAGTTGGTCTGGGCTGCGCATCTTCCGCCATCGGATTCAGATCCCTATTCGGACTATGGCGAAGCCTAAGTTTGCAGAGCATGGCAGAGGCTGTAGTTGCGACATCTCTCTTCAGTGCCTCCTTGTGCCTTCTCTCAATGTCAAGAATGCTTGCTACTAGAATATCAGCTTGAGCCGCAACCAACTTGCAGGACTCACCAAGGGTAGAATCATCCTTCTTAGGATCGATAATGTCCGCGTTTAGTGAGTCCGCGACCTCCCGCAGCTTTGTGAGGGTATCCTTCTGCAGCTCTTAATGGTCTCTTCCAAGGCTCCCTTTTCATTAAGGGTGAGCTTGGCGGTCTCTTTGGCCTTCTCTACGGCCACCTGATAGCGGCTGACAACATTGTGAAGTTTATCGACGTCGTTTCCTCACTCGATATACTTCTGGTCGTAATGACCTTTTTCCTTAGTCAGCTTGCTATTCTACTCTCTTTGCTCTGAGCAGAGGAAGAAATGAATTCATTTGAGTTCATAAAATTTATACAAGTTCATAGAAGCAATGCGAATTTCTGCCGAAATGAACTTACCATCAACTCTGGTTTGCAATTGATTGAAAACCGTTTGAAGGCGCTCGGCTTTCCCTTGGAGAGAATCATATAACTTTGCTTTTTGCTCCAAGGTCGCCGCCTTTTCTACAGCATCCTTCAATTTGGCTTCAAGCGCCAGGTCTCAATAAGTTTCTCACTGTTTATCCTCTGGGTTTCAGCCATCTTATTCTCCAGAAGAGACCGCTCGATTGATGCAACCTCTTTGCTGTTGCGCTCATTGGCGACCTCTTCTAACAAAGTAGAGTTTTCCCTGCGACAACAGAAATTACTATTCTAGTTCAAAAAGGACTAAGATTGAAGCACGTCACTTATTGCTTTAACTTGTCGCACTCCTCTTGCGCAACCTTAAACTGCTCCACCAGCTTTCCAAATATGGCTGTGCTGCGAGCATTAATATGAATAAAACAAAAAGGTGTCTGATGGAAGTTCTCAGAAAAAAACTTGAAGTTACGAGGTAAAAATTTTTACATACCTCCAAGAACTCCTCAAGGAACCTCTCAGGGAGGTCCCCAAGTTCCACCGCTTAGCTGGAAGAAGCCAAGATGTCCCGCGTCTGCCCCACTCTGTCTAGAAATTGAGACCGAATGCTCAAGTCAGGGGTAGGACGATGAATCTCGACAGGTTGCACCATCGTCTCCTATTCCTCCTCCACTCCTTGTTCTTCCAAACAAGGAGGAGGCACAGTGTCTTCGACCAGAGGGGGAGAAGATGCATCTTCTTGTTCGTCCATCATGACCTCAGCATCACCATCATTGGCGAGTTCATCAGATTGAAGATCTCAAACCAGAGATGGCTCTCTTTAGGAGCCAAGCAGTAGAACCATCACTAATACCATCCATGGATGGAATCGCGGAGGTGGAAATGCGGGTAGTCTTTCTTCTCCCACAATCAGAAGTAGATGCACCCAAGAAGTAATATTGGTGGAAGAGAGGTATGCAGGGCAGAACCCCAACATACGCCTCGCACAAGTGCTGGAAAATAGAAAGAATCAAAATGGAGTTGGGGTTGAGGTTTACTAACTCTAGATTGTACTACGTGAGGATGCTCTGGAAGAATCGCTCTCCGATAGGCAGAACCTGCAGCTCAAAAAATCCTAAAAGAGCACCAGTTCGCCTGGTTGCACTACGGGACTTTCTTCTTCATTGTCGGCGGGCCACCACGGGATCGGCGACCTTGAGGGGAGGTATCCCTCCTTTTCCAAGGCCAGCATATTATTCACCGTGCAGTGGTGACATCGGCCCCAAGACACCATTAAAAGAAAAATGGGAAAGAAATAAAAAAGCTTGAGTTCAAAAAGTTTAGGACTTGATCAATTCTGAGAAGCTTGGAGGCTAAGTATATAAAGTTTCAAGGGGCGACATTTTGGGTTCCCAGTCATGGATCACGATAAACGGCTTGAAACTTTCCATTCAATGCCCATCATGATGGTCTGACACACACACTGAGAGGTTTTCTCAGACTTGGATTAGAATTCGAAACGACATGGCATCTCTTTGGAATCTGAAACATCATTTTTAAAGAACCTTGTCGTTTCAAATTCGGGGCTAGCTGACAAGGATTATTACCCAAGTCCTTTATCTATGCTTTTCCGTGATCGCAGGAGACCACGAAGAGAGATCTGAGTTATTTGCCTATGCCTTTCCAAGGTCGTAGGAGACCATGGAAAGAGAACCAAGTTATTCATTTATGCCTTTCCATATCGTAGGAGACCACGGAAAGAGATAATGGGATAGTCCAAGATATTCTGGACATAATTAGTCATGTCTTGTCAATTAAATACAAAGGTCCATCACGAGTGATTATTACATGTGGCGTTTATAGATTGTGGCTGCAGACCTCCGTAGTCACAATCATCTGAAATCTCACATATTGCACTACCCGTGACCACTCTGGTCGCAGAGATATTTGCACGCGGTCACCCAGATCACGGAGATATGATAATACCCAATTCGTGGTCGCAGTCTATGTGCGACCACGGAAAAAAAGAGCTATTAGAACTAGAAGTTCCTCTGAATCAAGAGGGTTTGGTCGAGACTTGCCGACCATGGTTTAAGAATGGTGCAGTTACTCATAACCTCACTCTGGCCAATATTCCCAGGATAATACTCTCTTCATTGATAGGATAAGGATAATCATGCAGTTATCCATAAATCATCAATAAGATAAGGATGAATGTGCAGTTACCCATAACCGCACCTTCTAACTGGCGGACAGCAACTGCTTACAGCCGTTGTGAACCAATTGCCAAAACATCCCTTTAGTCAAGTAACTGACGTCCTCTTCAACAAGTATAAAAGGGAGATGAGGGCTTGAAGAAGGAGATCGATCCATGAAGTCTAGTACAAGACTAGGAGATTTGAGTCGACAATACACACTTTGTAATTCCATTATTCTTATAGTGAGAATATAACAGGAGTAGAGCTATTACTCAGGCTACGAGGGCCCGAACCTGTATAAACACAGCGTGCTCATGTGTCCATATTCACAATGATTTCTCTTTGTTGATTGTTAGATAATACTTCCCTGCTAAACAAATTAAATTCGTGTAAATTTGGCTTGGGATATTGTCCCAATCATCGACATGTGTAATAACTGCAAGTGGATGGTTGAATGTTGAGCAGTTGAGGGTCGAATTCCACGAGGAACAAGCGTATTCGTCTTTTAGGTTAATGGATCACTGATTAAGTCTAAACAAGTAGAGGGTTTGTTTGTTTACAACTCTACTACTAAATCTATCAAAGTAGGGTTTTAAAGCAGTAAAGAGCAAGTATGAAATCTAGGGTTTGAAAGCAGGAATGAAAATCTAGGGTTTTGGGAGTTCCATAACCATCCGGCATAATTATATCCAAGGTCCGAGGATTGTAAGTTAATTTCAATCATTTTTCAAGGCAGATTAAGTTTCCAGTACGGTCACTGGTAAGACAGTCAGAGGATCGCTTCCTGATGGAGATTATTTCCAAGATAGAGGATGCCATTCTGTGGTCGAAAGAGCCATAGAATGAGACCAGAATTATTTATATGTCTCCTTGTGGTCGTAGAGACCTAGGAGAGAGATTACGGGGTAGTCCAAGATCTTCTGAACATAACCCGTTGTGAGTATTGTCACCTATGACCTTAACATTTATGGTCATAGAATATATACTCTTACATGTCTATGAGTGCCATGGTCGTGGAGGCACCTGATAGAGATATGCCCTAGAGGCAATCATGGAGATGATTGTATCATGATATGTTTATGAATTGTTACGAATAAAACGTTATTGCATTCCTTGAATAAAGTATCACTTTTATTGATTAAACAAGTGTGTGACTTGTTCGTGGAAATCTTTATTATGATATATGAATTGTCGGCATTATCAGTGATACTTATTCTAAACATCCTTGACTTTCAACATTACACGGAATAATAATGCAAGATAAATCAACACGATCATTGATTGATAGTCAATTTTCACAGACCATGGATATGAGATATCAAGTCAATGCTGTGAACACATGTTGGAGAACATGTTGGTTGGATTGACCCATCTTAAGACACTGTTGAGTTTTTTATGTGTCATCAGTTTGATTCTAAACAGTTATTATGTTTATCTTTAGACCTGAGATCATCACGGTTTCATACATGCGTAGTAGCATACTTGGTATCATCAACTGCTACTTTTAACCGAGTAGTCATAAAGGTGACATACAGATATGTTATGAACCATGTGGTTGAAAGTGAATGGTCGAGATGGAATTTGCCCCTCTCATATCTTCAGAGAGATATCCCTGGGCCCCTTTATGTAATTGGACTAAGAAAGTGCATGGTCGTGCCGAATATAGTTGAGAGTCAACTATGGAAAGGTTAGTCCATTACAAGATCAAGAAAGGACCGAGCTATTCAAGGATGACATGTTTCTCACCTTGAGTTTGATCTGGTATCGTGAGGCAAAGAGATAATCTATGATAAGTTGTATAGGTTTGTCGGATATGATCTTCGCGTACATGCGGGTAGTCATGATGTATTGCTAGGGACCACTTATGACTTGTGATTTGGGAAGTTGTTTCCAGTCACGTCCAAATATACACAAACCTACAGGGTCACACACTTACCAGGTTGGAGTATTAATTCGGATGGTATCCGAAACGGGTCCCTTATTGGTAATAGGTTTACCATTAGGATTAGGGTTCGCAGTTGAGTAGGACTTATCTGCAAGGCCCTATAAAAAGAGGTGTGGTGGGCATGCAACCATCATCTAATCTATTTTGGCTGCCACCACCATCCACGAGATAGATCTCGTAAAACCCTAGGCTCATGCGCTGGTGCTAGCACATGAACACGCAATGCTCCTTCCCCGGACGTGTGGACCTCCGTAGAGGTGCGGCTGTTATTGTTGCACTGCTGGTCACGATCCGGTTGCGACATTGACTCTTCTTCCACTACTGCGTTGTCACATCCACGCGTCTAGTGGTAAATCTCTTGATCTATGATCTATTCCTTGCAAGCTTTGTGGGATTTCAGATAAAATTTTTGAAATTGCTCTAGTGTAGCGAGCCCGTTCTCCAACAGCACCTTCCCACTATCATGCTGGTCATAAAAGCAATACCATGCGTGGTCGTAGCCAATACATGACCATGATTATTGAGGAGTTATGTTAAAACTTGGAGTGTCGTGGTATTGAGAATACCCCGGCAGGTTTTGAAGACGATCCTAGCGGAGATCACGCAGCGCGAGTTGACCGAGCGACCGGTCCTCCCCCACCGGACAAACACAAGAAAAGACACGAGGATTTATACAGGTTCGGGTCCCAGTGGGGGCCCTAGTCCTGTCGACGCGCTCCCGACCGGAGTCGGCTGGGGAGGCTCTCTCCGGGGGAGAGGGTTCCGGAGCACATCTGTGAGATTAGCTATTCCAAATAATAATGAGCTGATCCTTTACAACAGAGGGGTACAAGGGTTATTTATAACCCCGAAAAAGAAGCAAAAAGCCTAAACTACCCCGCAAGCCACCATTGGATTGAAGGGTAGGACCGTCCTTCTCCCGGTCAAACGTCTTGGATGCTTGACAGGTGGTCGCTGATTCCTGAGGCGTCCCTCGCGTGACCTGCACGTGATAAGCAAACAGGGGTTTTACCTTTTAGGAGGGCGATGACGTCCGGGACCCCTTCCGGAGAGCAGGGTCCCGGGCACCTAAAAGGCGGCGCCCGGGGCAGGCACCGGAGGCCACTGTCCCCGGGCAAATGGCGGCGCCCGGGACATGCCCGGGGGGCCAAATGGCGGCGCCCGGGGCATGCCCTGGAGGCACGGTCCCGGGGGCCAGATGGCGGCGCCCGGGGCAGGCACCGGAGGCCACTGTCCCCGGGCAAATAGCGGCGCCCGGGACATGCCCGGGGGGCACGGTCCCGGGGGGCCAAATGGCGGCGCCCGGGACATGCCCCGGAGGCACGGTCCCGGGGGCCAGATTGCGGCGCCCGGGGCAGGCACTGGAGGCCACTATCCCCGGGCAAATGGCGGCGCCCGGGACATGCCCGGGGGGCACGGTCCCGGGGGGCCACATGGCGGCGCCCGGGACATGCCCCGGAGGCACGGTCCCGGGGGCCAGATGGCGGCGCCCGGGGCAGGCACCGGAGGCCACTGTCCCCGGGCAAATGGCGGCGCCCGGGACATGCCCAGGGGGCACGGTCCCGGGGGGCCAAATGGCGGCGCCCGGGACATGCCCCGGAGGCATGGTCCCGGGGGTCAGATGGCGGCGCCTGGGGCAGGCACCGGAGGCCACTGTCCCCGGGCAAATGGCGGCGCCCGGGACATGCCCGGGGGGCACGGTCCCGGGGGGCCAAATGGCGGCGCCCGGGACATGCCCCGGAGGCACGGTCCCGGGGGCCAGATGGCGGCGCCCGGGGCAGGCACCGGAGGCCACTGTCCCCGGGCAATCATGAACTTACCTGGACTTGACCGCGTGGAGATTTCCCCCAACATGGAGTATGGTCGAGACCTACTGACCACAACATGATGATTATATGGCATGCTACCATCAGTTATAACTACTCGTAATCCTTCTTCCCAGAGAAATATAACTTCCTTTATCACTAGCATGTTAAACCATCAAGAAGATAAAGGTAAATGAACAGTTATCTGTATACCGTCAAGAAGATGAAGATAAACGTGTAGTTATCTATAACTATAGCAACTGCCCAACTTCCCTCTATTGGCACCCTTTCGACAAGTATAAAAAGAGGACCAATTTAAAGAGGAAGGAGGCATTCGGATAGAGATTCGCATGCTGATCCAGATTAGAAGATTAAGAGAAGACTTGTTAGATTTTACAGCAAATTCTATCTGTATTTGATCTTATTGATAGTGAAATCATAACAGGAAGTAGGGTTATTACTCAGACTTCGAGGGCCCAAACCTGTATAAACTCTGTGTCATTTGGGTTCATAGATACCATGACTTCTTGAGTGATTGTGAGGATTGTCTCCCTACCAAACAAACTAAATTAGCATAAGTTCGACTAGGAACCCTGGGTTCCAATTGTCGATAACTGGCGCCATCCTTGGGGATCGCTCAAGACATTTTTTCTTCTTCACCAAGGATCACGGTAAGCTATGTTTCCTTGTACACACGATTCTGAGAACGACTTCGATCTTGCCGACTATGTTGACGTCCCCATGGATGAGGATCCTGTTCCATGGAAGAGATTGATGTCGTCCTTGAGTCTTGCGAAGAGGAGGATTCTCCTCCAATTATGGTTACAACTATCGACCAGGAACCTGATCAAGCAGTGCGCTCCCCTTCTATGAGTTCTGCCACATCTGAGGGCGAGTATGTGACACAACCTATTGTCCCAGACAGTGCAGGAGATGATGGCTTTGATTTAGGTCCGGAAACATTTTCTTCAGACAATTTGGAAGCTCTTTTTGATTTCGAATCTGATTCAGACAACGAGGAGATGCCTTCTCGATCTGCAATCTCCACTCCACGGGACCCCTGAACAACGTATTGCTAGGGAAGAAGGAGAACGCAAACGGGAAGAAGATAACGCTCGCGAACAGTGAGAGGCCAAAGTTCGCAAGACCACAGAGGAAGATCTGTGCGATTTCTCCATGATTTCCCTACCAATGACATCTCAATGGTCGTAGGCGTGATCAGACGTCGCTTTCGTCTCGGGAGTATTTCCCAACGGCTGAGGCGACACAACCTAAAACTCCTTTGGCACCCATGCGACAGCGGCCCGATCTTCTGATAGGTTCTATTTTGCGGAACAGAGATGTTCGCATTTCAAGGCTTCCAATCAGCGGGGATTGAGTCCTTGCAATCGCTACACACACGCACCTGTCGTTATCAACCGTGCTCACGCCCAGATGACCTTACCACGAAGGTTAATTCCTGTACGTAGTAGAAGAAACGAGCAAGAACAAGATGCAAAGCAATCTGAAATTTCAGAATGAACACTGAGGTTATCTTTCACCAAACCAGGTCTTTCGACACTACTCCGATGAACAATTGTATCTCACGCAGCAGGAAAAATATAGCAAATAACCTAATGAAGAACTTGAGGAGTTCAGCCATATAAAGGAGAGAGGGGTGGCGGCTAGGGTTCGCTCGCAACCCTAGGCAGGGTACATCGGCCGTGGGCCAAAAGAGAGGTGACGCAGCACCTAAGAGTCCCGGTTCTATACATCAACTTGTTTTGATGATTGTGCCCGACTCAGAAGCAATCTGAAAGTGGGGCTGGATCTGTTGGAAAGGTCTCGGAATAATCCTTGTTGATACATCCCATGATCCTAAGTACAAGAATATCATCATTAGGTAGTAACCTATCCTCCAAAGCATAAATATGTAACCCTAGGAACGAACTCACCTGGTAATTTAACTGTCGTGCACGTGCCCTTGTAATTGGTCCCTACATAGGAGGTGATGGAATTGAAGTAGTGTGTGTATCCATCATAGTGATGTCCTCATCAGAAGGGGTAACCAGGATCACATTTGTGTAATCGTGGAAGCACTTCGTAACCCTCCCTCTAGGTTCGCAAATGATGATGGGGTGACATTCGCAAGGGTACTTGCAGAAAACCTCGACAAGGTTGCATTAGATATAACCCCCACAGCATCATCACATTCGGTAACTAACTCCCAGGAACGGGATAGTGCTTACTAGAGCCAGAAAAGGCGTGATGGTGCTTACACTACATCAACCTGACACGACAAAGCCCGACAAACTGGTAGTTCTGGTGATCGCAATTGTGAACCGGTGCGCTCGCGCTTGGGGCCACATCGTGAATTTCCTCATGTTATTGATTCCCGCGACCAAGGTGATGGTTGCAATGACCAACAACCACTTTTTTCATACGTGGGTTGTAGGGCTTTCTCGCCAGGGTTGTGTGATGTAGTCTGGCCAGATAAGTTTAAGCTTGGTACTCAAAATCCATCAGAATTCCTTCAGATCTATATCTGTAACACCCTGAGTTTAGGGGTGAAAATTTCTTTCTTAAAAAGTCATGCATGCATATGTCTCTTCTAGATCAGCCAAATCAGCCCCAACTCTATTCTGTTCTAAGCCCAAAATCTTAAAATCTATCCTGTAGACGCAAATCAAGATCTGACTTTTCAGATTTGATCTACTATCTATCTTGAGTATAAAAGCCTTTAGAACCCAGATTCAATTCTATCTCTAACTTTCAGATTTATCAACTCCTTCTGTTTTTGAAAATAGAAATATTTTATATTACCCAAATACCCTAAGTTTTAGAAATTCAGATTTAATCAAAACCTTGACCAAGTTCAGACCAGATTATTCTTGGATTATGATCAAAGGTATGCCAATACCTTAATCCAAAAATTTGGCAGTCAGATTTCATCATCTAAACCTTTTTCACAAATCAGTCCAAAAGTATCGCAGATCAGTCCTTTTCCAGATTTTCTAGAAGCCTGAAAAGGCAAAATATTGCAAATCATCTCCAAATCCAAATCTGATTCAGGGAACACCTCCCAAATGCTTTTCAACACAAAATATTCTTATATGAGTATCTCAAAATCAAATCCTAAATCCCAAAATTTGAGATCAACAAAATTTAGATCTATTTTACCCTAATCTACTTTATTTTCAGTTTATATCAAAAACCATCCAAATATCTCAAATTTTATCTTCTATCTGTGCCAAATTATCTGTTGAATTAAGTTTGCCAAATCAGCAGAATCGAATTCAACCCTAATCTTCTAAATCTCCAGATTTACAGATCAGTCCAAATCTAAGATTTATAAATCACAAATCAGTCCAGATTCGACCAGGGCAGCTGCTGAGTTTTCGACCAGAACCTTGCCATGATCTTTGCGCCGCGTTTGCTCGCCACCGGCCAAGCCTCGCCTACGCTTGTGCCCGTGCATGTTTGTGCTTGCTTTTGCGCACGCGTCCGCGTCTCAACCATCGTCGTGGCAGCACCAACGACCAGCATTTGCTCTCACGCGCGACCGGCAGCAACCGTTGTCAGCAACTTCATGCCATGTTGCCTCGCTGTGTCAGCTCTTGTTGCCACCGTTTACACCGCCCGACATCGTTGAGTTCCAATGAGCCAACAATTGGATCAGTACAGAGCCGCCTGCTCATCGTCTTGTCGCTGCCGCTGTTTGTTCACCGTTGTCGCACCTGCGCCCGGCCAGTCAAGTCACCGGCGCCAATTACTTTGTTGTTCCCTCCTTGCCAACTTCGTCCCTGGTCTATTTAAGCACCACATCGCCATGTAATCTTCACTTCACCAGAATTTAGCCAATTCCAAAACTCCCCCTCGCTGCAGTCTTCTTCTCCGGCGAGTCCAGCATGAAGGCTCACGGTAACAGCCTCAACCACAATCTCAACCTCCAAATTGACAGCATCAGTGAGTTTCCCTCATCACACTTATCGTGCTGTAGCTTTTAATTGGACTCCCGTGCATCTCATCGCCGGTGATCGTCGGAAATGCCAAAATGCCCTATTCCAGCAATTGCATCTACTCCAATTCAAATTAGCTTTCACTGTAGTGGAAGAAATTGATCAGTGAAGTATTCCCAACAAGCCTGTGCATCAAGATTTTGAAATTAAGCTCGAATTTGAGTTTCTCCCTTTCTCGCGCCCCACCGGCGACCGGCTCACGTCGCCAGGCCGCACCACCATTCCACTGGCCGAATTGACGTTACCAAAAGCTTCACCTCACCTCCCTACTGCTCTCACAGTAAGCAATTGAGCTTTAAGGCCGTGTATCGATTTCTCCCAATTTAGCCCTTCTTCTCCGGCCACGGCATTGAAATTCTCGCCAGCATCGCCTTAGGCCGATTCCCCTCAGCTCCACCATCTACAGCAACTTAGAAACTCACCCGTGCCATCAATTTTGAGTTTAAATCACCCCAGTGCCTTGTCACTGTTGAAGCCGTCTCCTTCACAAGCGCAGTTCGTCGCCGTTCACTGTTGTGCAATCTCCAGCCAATTCCAGTGCATCAAATAGTGTCTTTTGGCCCAAGCTAGCTCCAGCAACGCCAGGTTTCAGCAGCGCAGCACCAGATTGCAACTTAGGTGTTTTACCCTTTAATGTCGTGCCGCCAGCGTGTCGCCCGGTCGCCGCTGGCCACCGCCGTCAATGCCACCTTGTCTAGCATCTTCGCCTTGATCTCCTGAACACTTTCCTCTACTAGCTCGATTCCTGAATCTGCACAGAATTGCCAGTTGTTGCTATGCCAAGATCTTGTCCAGTGGCTTCACTGTGCCGTGTCGCCACCGTAGTTCATCATCGCCGTTCATCACCGTCTGGCCACCTCAGTTCCTAAAACCACCACCAACAAGTTCCTCTTATCTTCGCCTACCTCGCAAACATAATTGGCGAAGCAATCAAACCCTGAATCAAACAAAGCATCAAAGCCCTAATTGTGACAATGCACTGACATCCAGTTCACTGTGTCCAGGGGTGTTTTTGCAAAATCCTTGACCTCTAGACCTTTTCTGTGAAAACCACCTTGTCAAATAGCTACCTCATAGCATTATGCACCCAATGCTTGAAACAGAACATATTTTGCCTACTGAGAATCTCCAGAACCATGCCAATGCCAATCCTTGACAATGTCAGCTTGTGTCATCCCAATTTCAGCCAGTGGCATTAGCCCAATTTGACTACTTCTGGTTATGAAAACTGAAAACAACTTTGTCTACCAAGTTTATAGGACCATGCTCTACATTTCCTTCAACTATCACATCTTGCGATAAGTCCTTTAGCTTTCTCTGAAGCTATGTCAGGCTGTGAACCAAATGTCGATCCGTTGACATTTGATGTTTTTGAGTAAACCAGCCGCGGACTTGATGTCCATATTGCAGCCTTGAAGCCCTAATAATTTCTAACACCATCCTTAGCTCAGATTCATCAGCACCAAGATCTTTTCTCTTAAAAGCATTTTGCATATAGATTTTAAAGTATTTAAAATAGTTTGTGATCTTTGTGTGCTTGTTTGATTGGAGAGTAGATCAAGAGCCCGAGTACGAAGACTTCATCGCAGACTCGACATTGACTGTTGTTTCTTACGACGCGGAAGGCAAGTCATAGTCTTAATCATCTTGAACCTATATTTTATGAATTGCTATGATATGACCTTGAATATAAGTAATATTGCATGTGAAAGAATGGGTTGAGATTTAATTTGGCAGTACTAGGCTGGATGCCTGTGAAATGTCAAAAGATCAAATAGTGAACCATGAACTATTATATATGTATTTATATATATTCATGAAATAAAACCCCTAGCCGTGACTAGAATTTTGGTATGAAATGGTGGTAGCACTGGAGGTGCTTAACTGCAAAGGATGTGCAGGCACTGAAGGTGCATGATTGTGGATGGTCTGGTCACTGGCATATAAGGACTAGAACCTTGTGTTGTGCGTCTAGTGGCATGAAACACGTGCTAACCGCAAGCCTGGTATGGGACAAGCCTGAACAAGTACTTATGCGGACCGCACATGAAACCCCTACATGAGATGGAAAACAATACACTAATTTCATGGAGTGCAGCTCCTCCATGTATCATTGAATATAATCATGCACGTTGACCCAGTAATGGGAAGAGACTTAGGGGTGGGGATAATACCAGCCACAACTGTGGTTCGCGAGAGATCCACAGGGTCAGGGGTGGATTGTGAGTGAAACATGACAAAAGTTCTTGTTATCTCCACCTTGCCACCCACAGTACGAAGTGAGCCAGGGATCCAATCATTTTGATCGGAAGGGCATGAAAGTGGAATATCTTGCGGGTAAATTGGTACCTCTCTGCAGAGTTAAAAACGTATTCGAATACTCCGAGCTCCCGGATGTATAGGAGTCTGCTGCGGTGGATTAAATCCACGGGGTGTGGCACAAGTATGTTTTCTAAATAAAATTTGATAAGTCAAGATTACCCAAATGACATGTGTTGTCATGATAAGGGGTGCTGCCGTGGGCTATCGTGTGTCGACGTGTCGCGGTAGTGCTATAATTTAGTGAACATGAATAGCGATGCTATGTTATGAAAAGTGCTGCCATGAGATGAGATATGAAAGAAAAGATTATTTTACAAACATCCATAATTTTTTACTAGTCTAGGTTCATAACAACACTATTATATGTATCTACTCTTACCTATAACCTGCTGAGTACGTAAGTACTCACCCTTGCAACCTACAAATCAGTAGATGGAGCGTTCCATGTTTGAGATGAAGTCGTGGAGAACTTTGTGGATCCAGAAGGAGGAGAGTCAGTTCCGTCAAAGTCCTGATGTGTGTTGTTCTGCCGTCAACTTCTCACTGTGGGAGGGTCACCTATCTTCTGCTGTATAGTTGTTATTTTGCTAAACCATGTATGCCGTGAAGGTATTGTAATCTCTTTATGTAATATTAAGGCTAGCAGGCTACACTGTTTAAATATTTTGTAAGTTTTTCTGCTGCAATGTGAATATACTCCTGTGCTTGACTTATCCTGAGAAGTCGAAGGTATGCATATATGAGACTAGCTGCAGCAAGCTAGGTCTCCACGGGAGTAGTCGTAGTCCCAGTTTTGGGGCACGACAAAGTTATGGTATCAGAGCAGCATGAGAACTCTACTGTAGGACAACACCTTTAGGAGTTGGCTCGCCAGGAAGCCGTAATTTATTTAAAAACTATTACTTTGAAAACTTTATTTCGGTAAAAATAAGCTTGAAGCTTCTAAAAACCTTTATTTCAAAGTCTTGATTTTTCTAAAAATTCGGTAAGGTAGTGGGAGAGCGCGTTTTGTTTTCTCAGAGTGTCTTTGGGGTGTAGCTGGGGAATAGTGTAGAAAGAGCTGTCTAATGCTCTTGATAGCTTGTGATTCGCTGTTGCTTTTGCAATGGTTAACTTGTGTACTATGGCTAGAAGCCTAAATATTTTATGCATTAATGTAGTTTGCATTAATTTCTGCATTGCTGTCTTAGTGGGCCTTAGTTAGTTAGATTTGTCTAGATTCTCTTCAAAGCCATCATGGTTGATACAAGAAGGAGATCCCGAAGCTGTGGAGAAGGTAGAGAACAGACTCCGCAGGAAGAAGATCCTATGGCAGGAGACCCTTTGTTTCAGCAAGGATCTCCGAGTTCTAATTCTCCCCAGAATGAGCCAATTTGCAAGAAAGCTTTCAGTCTATAGAGAAGGAAAATATAGAGGGAGAGGGTCAGAAGCGAAGGATGCCCCAACAAGTGCGACCACAACTAAACTCAACCAGAAGAAGAGTTCCTACCGCCTCCAATTTTCGACCATCATACCAGACTCCCAGACGAATAACAATGTTGTGCCCCAACTGCAAAGGAAACCACCTTAAGAAGAATTGTCCTCATTTCTGTATTCAGTGTTATCATTGTAGACAATTTGGACATCGTCGAGTTCACTGCCCATGGATTTAACTCCCCGTGTCCATAGCCAAATCTCAGGCAGGGACGCAGTCAGTAGCACCCAGAACATCACCACTGCAGAACCCCAAGGGAAACATACAAAGAAGAGGAGCCATGACTACCAGAGGCAGAGGAAACCATCTCCAAAAGGACTGCCCTCACATGAGCATCCATTGTTTCCACTGCGGGCAACGTGGACATTGTAGAGAATTTTGTCCTTGGATTCAACTTCCATCATCCATCACCAGGTCACAGGCAGGAACACAACCAATAGCACCCAGAGTACCGGTATCACCATCACAAAAGTTTAAAGGATCTCCACTAGGAAGAGGAGGAAGCATGGCCAACCGAGGAAGACGAAGAGGTAGAACACCAATTGCAACTCAAGGAGGAAAGCTAAACTACACCTCCATCCAAGAAGCGGGAAACGCCACCGACATTCTTCTAGGTAGATTTCTGATCCAGTCTGCATCTGCCTTAATATTGTTTGATCCTGGTGCTACAAACTCCTTTATGTCAAAAGCATTTGCATCTGACATTGAAATGCATATAGCACCATTAGAGTACCCCATGATTATACAAACTCCAGGGGCTAGACTATCTGTCTACTCAATCTGCCCGAATATAACCTTCCGTATAGAAGGGGTAGAATTCGCGGAAATCTGCTAGTTTTAGAACTGCAAGGTCTAGACATTATATTGGGCATGGATTGGTTTTCCCAACATAAAGGTCTAGTAGACTATGAAGAGAAAACCTTAAGCCTTGTCAGTAGCCAAGGGGAAAAAGTGCTATTCTATGTAGAAAGATCATCAACCAAGGAGCCACTAGGATCCATTCAGGCACTACAGAGGGTATGTTTGGAACAAGTGCCTATAGTACAAAAGTACCCCGATGTGTATCCAGAAGAACTACCAGGAATGCCATTTATAGACTTGGAAGAGCTAAAGAGCCAATTGGAAGATTTGAAGAGCAAAGAATTCATTAGACCAAGAATTTCACCTTGTGGAGCCCCAGTCTTGTTTGTAAAGAAGAACAACAGAGCTCTAAGGATGTGTGTGGACTATCAAGCCTTACATGAAGTGACCATAAAGAATAAGTATCCATTGCCAAAGATCGATGACTTGTTTGACCAACTTCGAAGAGCCAAGGTATTCTCCAAGATAGATTTGAAGTCTGAATACCATCAGCTGAAAATCAAGAAAGAAGGTATACAAAAGACTGCCTTCACTACCAAAATACCTGATATGGACTGTATAAGTTTACAGTAGTACCATTTGGTTTGACCAATACCCCAGCAGCTTTCATGAATGTCATGAATAGCACATTTAGGAATTTTCTAGACCAGATTTCACAAATGACATTCTAAGGTACTCCAAGAGCCAAGAGTAGCATGAGCAACATCTGCACCTAGTCTTGGGAAAGACTATGAGAGAAGCAACTCTATCCCAAGTATGACAAGTGTGAAATCTACACGGACCATAAGAACCTCAAGTATATTTTCATGTAAGCAGAGCTCAACATGCGATAACGCTGTTGGCTAGAATTGTTCATGGATTATAACCTCAGCATTCATTACCATCCAAAGAAGGCTAATATAGTAGCCAATGCTTTAAGCAAGAGAGCTTACAGTCTGCAAGGAGAAGCTTTACCGAGTAGCCCACACCTGCAACGGGAAATTCACAACCTTCAGCTGGAAGTAGCACCACAAGGAATGTTAACCACTTTAATAGTGGAATCCAAACTCAAAGAGAAAATAGAGAATGCTGAGAAGGAAGACGAAAATAAATAAATAAATAATAACAGTTATCAAACCAACCTGCTAATGGCACCATTTGAAGCATTATACGGACAAAAATTGCAGAACCCATTGCATTGGAATGAATTAGGAGAACGAAAGGTTATAGGACTAGAAACTACAAAGCAAGAAGCCACTTAGGAGAGAGAAGAAGATCTTCAGTAAGTCTATCCTTATCTTTTCTAATTTCTTGTCTTAGGTAAATCTCGGGGCGAGATTTCTTTAAGGAGGGTAGATCTGTAACACCCTGGGTTTAGGGGTGAAAACTTTGTATCTCTGTAGTAGTAGTAAGATCAGTTCAACCCTAATCTATCCTAAGCCCCAAATATCCCAAAATCTTTCCTGTGAACCCAAATCAAGATCAGATTGCTCAGATGAGATCTATCAGTTACTCTGAGTATAAAAGCCTTCAGAAGCCAGATTCAATTCCATCTCTAACTCTCAGATCTTGCGATCCTTTTCTGTTTTCGAAAACAGGAATTTAATTAATATCCTAATTACTCTAAATACTCTAAACTCAGATTTAACCAATTCTTGACCTAATCCAGACCAGATTATTCTTGGATTATGATCATGGGTATGCCAATACCCTAATCCAGAAAGTTGGCAGCCAGATTTCTTCATTTAAGCCCTTTTCACAAATCAGTCCAAATTGTATCGCGAATCAATCCTTTTCTGATATCTGGAAACCCAAAAAGGCTAACAAAATGCAAATCAACTCCAAATTCAAATATGTTTTAGGGAACACCTCCCAAATGCTATTCAATACAAAATCTCCTTTTGTCGAAACATTAAAATCTCACCCTAAGTCCCAGAATTACAAATCAGCCCAGCCTGTTGTTTTGACCAAGGCTCAGCCTTTTCGACCAGCAGCCGCCGGCACGGTGCTTCTACCACAGTTGCGCCGCGCTTCTTCGCCGTGCTCCTCGCCGCCGGTCATCACCGCCCTCGCCTGTGCTCGTACACGGTTGTGCTTACATGTGCACACGTGTCCGCATCTAAGTCATCGCCGTGCCAACATCGGCGACCAGCTCAACAGCGGCGTGCGCCAGCAAGAGAGTTTGAAATCCACTCGCGTGCATGTGTCGTTGCCGGCCAGCTACGTCACTTTGCTTCTGCACCGTTTAGCACCAAGTTCCAACGCTACTGCCATCGACCGTCTGACGCAGCTACAGAGCCGCTTTTGCCATCTCGTCGTCGCCGCCGTTGCTTCAACCCGAAGCTTCACCGACACAAGTTCCACGGCCTCCAGCGTAGCAAGCTTCATCCCGCTCCTATAAATACCCGCACAAATCGACTTCATCTTCACCAGTGCACTTCAGAGCTATTTTAGCCGTTAAATCCACCTTTTCTTCGTCTTCTTCTTCTCCGGCGAATCGCCGAGGAGGAGCAAACCGCCAAGCCATTTCACTGTATCAACCTCTAAATTTAAGTGACCAGTATGTGTCTCCTGTTTACCTTATCATATTACAGCATTTAATCGAGCCCCAGTGAATTCTATCGCCGGCTGTAACATCCCAGTTTTTGGCTATCTTTTCTGCTTACGAGTCAGCATATCTTCTTTGGAATCCCTGATGTCTCAACCCTATCTTGATCTTAGGTATGCCACTACCTTAACCTAAAAAGTTGGCAGCTAAACTTCATCTCCCAGATCATTTTCACCTTTCAGTCCAAAAGTATTTCAGTTTAGTCCTTTTCAGAATTTTTAGAAAGCCCAAAAAGGCTAAAAGTCTCAGATCATCTCCAAATTCAAATATGATCAAGTGATTATCTTTCTTTCATTTTTCTAAACGTTTTTCCCTTCAGGAAGAACTCTGGAATCTCAACCGAAACCCTAGTTTTAGCCCCGGCAAAATGCCAAGCCCTAACTACCCTATTTTACCCTGTTTTCGATTTTTGTCGAAACCCTCAGATCTTATCGAATCTTACCATTTTTCCTGCTGGATGAGTCCAAGTAATTTGGTAACACTCATCTGCAAAGTCAGAATTCAAATCAGCCCTCCAGATCTCCAGATTTGCAAATAGGCCCAAGTTCCTGAACCAAAATCCTCGCAGTTTAGTCCAAACGTTCGCAAATCAGCCCAAACTTTGCAACCAGGCCCCTGTGCCATTTTCGACCACGACCAATGCAATTCGACCAGCGCCCTGCCGCTTTGCCTCGCCGCTGAACTCGTCACCGACGAAGTTTCCTGTGCTGCCACCATCGCAGCCACGTAGCCACCACCTGCGCACAACCATGCCGCCACCGTGGAGCACCTCACCCGCGCGGTGCCGTGATCTTCCCCGCGCGCGCGCGTGCTCCAGCAGCAGCAAAGCAACGCCACGTTGCGCCCATGCTAAAGCCAGTGATCCCGTCGCCTTGCCCCAGCCAGATTTGCCGTGATTCCTCTCGCCTGACACAGTCTTTGCCGCGTCCCGACGTCGTCTCGGTTCCTTCTCCGATGTCAGTCACGCGCATTTGGTTTGATTCGCCTCAACTCCCGAGAGCTCAGCCCCTTTGCCTATATAAGTCCCCCCTCAACCGCAGCATCTCTTCACACCACCCCGCAGCTGCAAGCTTCAAGCTTCCACCACCAGAGAGCAGCCAAGTTCCTCAGTGCCGCCGTGAGTGCTTTCTTCTCCGGCGAGCTGCTCGTGAGGCCACCGTCGCCAGCTTCGCCCGTAGCTTCTCTCTCCAAACCAACACCACCAGTAAGCTCCCCTTATCCCCCTGTATGTGTCATAGCATTTAATTGGCCCTCGGCGAACCTCAACGCCGGCAATCACCGGAAAAGCCCAAATCCCCTGTTTCCTCAATGCTGCCCGATTCGATCCAAATTAACCCTCGTGCCAATGGAAGGAATTGTTCACCACACTCCCTTTAGCAAGCCTACAAGTTTGGATTTCAAAATGGAGCCAAGATTGAGGCTTTCCCCAATTTGCGCGCCACCAGTGAATTGGTTCTCGCCGCCGAGCTTCTCCGGCCATCCCCCGACCAATTTGGCTTCACCAATAGTTCCCTCACCTCACCCTATCACTCCCTGAGCAAGCAATCGAGTTCAAAGTCCCTGAATCGAAAACCCCCAATTTTCATGTCGTCTTCTCCAGTGCCGGTCGCCGGAATTCCTCACCGGCCGATCTAGCTCCGGTCACTTTGTCCCTTAGATAGATCCCAGTACCCTGAGCAATATTGTCTACTGGCTCGACTCCTGAATCGACCTGAATCAATAGATATTCCAATGCCAAGATCACTGTCCAGTAGTTCAGTTCATGTCCAGACCACCGTGCTTGCTCGCCTGATTTGGCCACCCTCTGGCCACTTTCTGCCCTTGAGCCTGTTGAGTATTTTGTTCCTGTTGCTAAGGCCTAGCCCCCAGACAAAGTTGTGCACCAATTGGAGTCCTGAGTCAAAAGTTATGCAATGCCCTAGTTTCTGCCCATGTCTAGCACTGTGTCAGTGCATGTCCATCAGTGGCATTGGATGACTTAGACCTGTTACATTTGAGCAATTGAAATGCCACTTTGTCCACTAAGCCTTTTGAGCCATGTTCTACAATATTTTCTACTGTCACATCTCTAGAAAACAAACCTAGAACCAATTTAGGGCTATGTCAAGCCATGAGCCGAATGTCAGCCCTTTGATTCAAGTCCTTTTGAGCCCATCTCTTCGATCAATATCAAGTGACCATGCCCAAACCCTTTCCCTGCATGCACGATATATTTACGTATTATTTTCTAGTACTTGTATGGTTATATAGTGTGTATGTGTTGTTTGTATCCGCCGTGGAACCAGACGTTGAAGGAACAGAAGAGAACTTCGAGGATTCATCTGAACAGCTAGACCCATCATTGCAAGGCAAGTCTCAAACCCTTGATCATGTCTAGCCTAATATTTTGAAATGAAGTATGTTAACTGTTTTCAAGTATATGCATGCCTTAGATTCAAATAAGAGTTATGTTTTAATGAAATGATTAGATATGACCTAAATAACTGTAAGGCCCCTTTTGACATTGAATGTCCATGCACCCTTGTCACCCTAGAATATCATGCTTAGGCTATGCTATGCTCGAGATTATATATTAAATGTTGAATGGTCACATATGAGAAAAGCATATTCAAAACCCCTTTTGTGAAAGAAAATGTGATTGGAATCGATAGTGAGGATGGTTTGATTGGATGGTGCTGTGTGCGCACTGGGAATGTGAAAGACTCCTCACTAAAGATTCATAAGGACTAGAACCTTGTGTTGTGCTTCTATGCGGCATGAAAAACATACCAACCACTTGCCCGGTTATGGGACGGGCACAACTTAGTAGATTTCTTTAGTATTAGCTTTTCCCTGCAATGGTTCTCGATCCAGTTTCTTGCGAGAGTTGGTGGGCCGCAGAAGGCCATGAGTGATGTGAGTTCAGAAAAATTATGAGAGGCAAAGGTGGAAAGAAGGAAGACGCCCTACGCCAGATTAAGTCGTGCGCGACTATAATCAAGAGAGGCTATGTGTCTTGCGAGAACATAGACCCAGGCTAGGAAGTAAGGCAGTGGGGAGGACCCACAACGGTACTTGAGACTTGACTATCTATTTACCGGGCAGGGAATAGTTAATACTAGGACTGTAAACTGTTGTGTCATCTCGGCCTTGTCACATGCGTAAGAGTCGCATGGAGAGGTACCAACTTGAAAGCCGAATGATCGGTGGATTAAGGTGGTACACCTTTGCAAAGTTTAAAAAGTATCGGATACTCTGAGCTCCCAGGTTATGGAGTCTGCGCGCTATGGATTCTATTCACGTCGATGCAGCACAAGTAGCTTTTGGAAAGTTTTTCACAAAATCTGAATAAAGTGGTGACTCATGAAAGACCGCCACACACAACATTTTCTGAAAACCTAGCTTAGGATTGTAAAAGCACCGCTTTCGAAAATAAAGATCTTTTCTTCAACTAAGTGCGAAAATCTATTCTATATGTATGCAAAAAGCCAAAGAGCCATCCTTTGAGAAATTCCCCCTCATCTAAGTATACTTGCATTCTTATTTGGGACTTGTTGAGCACCATGTGGACAACGTGCTCACCCTTGCTTTTACAAACAAATTTAGAAGAAGGATTCGTTGACCCTGAATCTTACGGTCTTGAACCCAACGTGGAACAAGAAGAAGAAACTGAAGACCCAGCTTGTCAGAGGGTTATGTACCAAGGTGGAGTTCGATGTGGAAGAAGGCCTGTACAAAACCGCTGCTGCTGAAGAAGAAGACTGATTAAGTCCTTTTGTTTATTATTGTTGTTTTATTTTGTGCCGACCTTTGTGTCGAAAACTCCTTAATTTGTATCAACATTTAAATGCGTCATTTTGGTGCTAAGTTATTGTAATGTTGGTCCTTGTGATCAGCACTTGTTTTTAATTACCCGCATTTTTATATAATGCATCTTGTTGTTGTGAGCTGCAATGTGCCATTTCTGAGTGCAACCCACCTGGGCGGTTGCCACCGGATTCCTCAGATGAGGGTCCCACACCGGCAATCGCCGTAATTAGCAAACGCCCTGTTCCAGCAATTGCATCTACTCCAATTCAAATTAGCTTTCGCTGTAGTGGAAGAAATTGATCAGTGAAGTATTTCCAACAAGCCTGTGCATCAAGATTTTGAAATAAGCTCGAATTGGAGTTTCTCCCTTTCTCGCGCGCCACCGGCGACCGGCTCACATCGCCAGGCAGCACCACAATTCCTCCGGCCGAATTGACGTTACCAGAAGGTTCACCTCACCTCCCTACTGCTCTCACAGCGAGCAATTGAGCTTTAAAGCTGTGTATCGATTTCGCCCAATTTAGCCCTTCTTCTCTGGCCGTGGCGATGAAATTCTCGCCGGCGTTGCCTCAGGCCGATTCCCCTCAGCTCCACCATCAACAGCAACTTAGAAACTCACCTGTGCCATCAATTTTGAGTTTAAATCACCCCAGTGCCTTGTCACAGTTGAATCCGTCTCCTTCTCCAGCGCAGTTCGTCGCCGTTCGCTGTTGTGCAATCTCCAGCCAATTCCAGTGCATCAAGTAGTGTCTTTTGGCCCTAGCTAGCTCCAACAACGCCAGGTTTCAGCAGCGCAGCACCAGATTGCAACTTAGGTGTTTTACCCTTCACTGTCGTGCCGCCAGCGTGTCGCCCAGTCGCCACCGGCCACCGCCGTCAATGCCACCTTGTCTAGCATCTTCGCCTTGATCTCCTGAACACTTTCCTCTACTAGCTCGATTCCTGAATCTGCACAGAATTGCCAGTTGTTGCTATGCCAAGATCTTGTCCAGTGGCTTCACTGTGCCGTGTCACCACCGTAGTTCATCATCGTCGTTCATCGCCGTCCGGCCACCTCAGTTTGTAAAACCACCGCCAACAAGTTCCTGTTATCTTCGCCTACCTCCCAGACATAATTGGCGAAGCAATCAAACCCTGAATCAGACAAAGCATCAAAGCCCTAATTTTGACAATGCACTGACATCCAGTTCACTGTGTCTAGGGGTGTCTTTGAAAAATACTTGACATCTTGACCTTTTCTGTGAAAACCACCTTGTCAAATAGCTACCTCATAGCATTACGCACCCAATGCTTGAAACAGAACATATTTTGCCTACTGAGAATCTCCAAAACCATGCCAATGCCAATCCTTGACAATGTCAGCTTGTGTCATCCCAATGTCAGCCAGTGGCATTAGCCCAATTTGACTACTTCTGGTTATGAAAACTGAAAACAACTTTGTCTACCAAGTTTATAGGACCATGCTCTACATTTCCTTCAACTATCACATCTTGCGATAAGTCCTTTAGCTTTCTCTGAAGCTATCTCAGGCCGTGAACCGAATGTCGATCCATTGACATTCGCTGTTTTTGAGTAAACTAGTCGCGGACTTGATGTCCACATTGCAGCCTTGAAGCCCTAATAATTTCTAACACCATCCTTACCTCAGATTCGATAAATTCCAGGGTTTTGACCCAGATCAGCTTGCAATCTCAGTCCGTTTCATCATCACCAAGATCTTTTCTCTTAAAAGCATGTTGCATATAGATTTTTAAAGTATTTAAAATAGTTTGTGATCTTTGTGTGCTTGTTTGATTGGAGAGTAGATAAAGAGCCCGAGTACGAAGACTTTATCACAAACTCGACATCGACTGCTGTTTCTTACGACGCGGAAGGCAAGTCATAGTCTTGATCATCTTGAACCTATATTTTATGAATTGCTATGATATGACCATGAATATAAGTAATGTTTTATGTGAAAGAATGGGTTGAGATATAATTTGGCAGTACTAGGCTGGATGCCTGTGAAATGTGAAAAGATCAAATAGTGAACCATGAACTATTATATATGTATTTATATATATTCATGAAATAAAACCCCTAGCCGTGACCAGAATTTTGGTATGAAATGGTGGTAGCACTGGAGGTGTTTAACTGCAAAGGATGTGGAGGCACTGAAGGTGCATGATTGTGGATGGTCTGGTCACTGGCATATAAGGACTAGAACCTTGTGTTGTGCGTCTAGTGGCATGAAACACGTGCTAACCTCAAGCCTGGTATGGGACAGGCCTGAACAAGTACTTATGCGGATCGCACATGAAGCCCCTACATGAGATGGAAAACAATGCACTAATTTCACGGAGTGCGGCTCCTCGACGTATCATTGAATATAATCATGCACGTTGACCCAGTAATGGGAAGAGACTTAGGGGTGGGGGTAATACCCGCCACAACTGAGGTTCGCGAGAGATCCACAGGTTCAGGGGTGGATTGTGAGTGAAACATGACAAAATTTCTTGTTATCTCCACCTTGCCACTCACAGTATGAAGTGAGCCAGGGGTCCAATCATTTTGATAGGAAGGGCATGAAAGTGGAATATCTTGCGGGTAAATTGGTACCTCTCTGCAGAGTTAAAAACATATTCGAATACTCCAAGCTCCCGGGTTTATAGGAGTCTGCTGCAGTGGATTAGATCCACAGGGTGTGGCACAAGTATGTTTTCTAAATAAAATTTGATAAGTCAAGATTACCCAAATGACATGTGTTGTCATGATAAGGGGTGCTGCCATGAGCTGTCATGTGTCGATGTGTCGCGGTAGTGCTATAATTTAGTGAACATGAATAGCAATGCTATGTTATGAAAAGTGCAGCCATGGGATGAGATATGAAAGAAAAGATTATTTTACAAACATCCATAATTCTTGACTAGTCTAGGTTCATAACAACACTACTATATGTATCTACATTACCTCTGACTTGCTGAGTACGTAAGTACTCACCCTTGCAACCTACAAATCAGTAGATGGAGCGTTCCATGTTCAAAATGAAGGCGTGGAGAACTTTGTGGATCTAGAAGGAGGAGAGTCAATTCCGTCAAAGTCCTGATGTGTGTTGTTCTGCCGTCAACTTCTCACGCGGGAGGGTCACCTATCTTCTGCTGTGTAGTTGTTATTTTGCTAAACCATGTATGCCGCGAAGGTATTGTAATCTCTTTATGTAATATTAAGGCCAGCAGGCTACACTGCTTAAATATTTTGAAAGTTTTTCTGCTGCAATGTGAATATACTCCTGTGCTTGACTTATCCTGGGAAGTCTAAGGTATGCATATATGAGACTAGTTGTAGCAAGCTAGGTCTCCACGGGAGTAGTCGTAGTCCCAATTTCGGGGTGCGACATCCCTCCCTTTGGGGGAGGTGCTTTGGAACAGGGAAGGCACCGGCCGGATAGGAAAGTGGGGGGCCGAGCTTGCTTCCTTCTCCCTTTCCCTCACGGGGCACTCCGCCATTAAGTCACAAGTCCTTGCAGACTTTGTGGCGGAGTGGACCCCTGCCTCCGGGCCCGGGGACGAAAACCTCCCCACACCGCCCCGATGCAGTGACCATTGGACGCTTATGTTTGATGGCTCCCTGTGTCTCGCGGGGCCGGCGCGGGAGTAATCCTCCAGAGCCCCGAAGGGAGGGAACTGGAGTACGCCGCGCGGCTCGAGTTCCCTGTCACGAACAACATCGCCGAATACGAGGCCTTGCTCCTTGGTTTGCGCCTCGCGCGCTCCTTGGGGATTCGACGCCACCTAGTGAAAGGAGACTCCCAGCTTGTAGTTTGCCAAATGGACAAGTCCTACTTGTGCCAAGACGCAAACTTGAGCCTCTATTTGCGGGAAGTGCGCAAGATGGAGAAACGCTTCGATGGCCTAGAGGCCCGGTACATCCCCCAGAGGGACAACGACCGGGCTGATGCCCTAGCTTGGGCGGCCAGCACCCGGGAACCGCTCCCCAAAGGGGCCTTCTTGGAGATCATCACAAAGCCCTGAGTGGCCTCCCGGACGCGGGTGATGAGCCCTGTGTCCCGGAAGTAGCCGAAATAACCCGGACTTCATCTTGGATGGATCCCCTCATCTCCTTCATCAAGAAGGAGGGAGACCCTCCCGACGAGACCAAGGCTAAGCACCTCCGAGCCAAGGCTTGAGCATACCTCCTGTTGGAGGGGAAGCTTTACAAGCAGGGGGCTTCCGCCTTGCTCCGTTGCCTTCCACGACCGGAAGGGCTCCGGCTTCTCGAGGACATTCACTTGGGAAGCTGCGGGTCTCATCTGGCCCCGCGCGCCATCGCGGCCAAGGTCCTTCGCCAGGGTTTCTATTGGCCCACGGTGATTCGCGACACGCAAGACCTTGTCTCCGTGTGTGAGGCTTGCCAGAAGATGGCCAAGGGTTCAAACCTCCCCCCTGTAGCGCTGTGGACTATCCCCATCACTTGGCCCTTCGTACGCTGGGGGATGGACCTCCTTGGTCCCTTCCCCCCAGCGCCCGGGGGCTACAAGTATGCGGTGGTCGCGGTCGACTACTTTACAAAGTGGGTAGAGGCTGAACCTCTGGCCAGCATCACGTCCCGAGCAGTACAGCGGTTTTTCTAGAAAAATATCGTATGTCATTTCGGGGTCCCCAAAGAAATCACTGTCGATAATGGGACACAATTTGACTCAGGATATTTTCAGGAATTCTGCGAAGGCTTGGGTCTCACCATCCACTTCACCTCGGTATCTCACCCCCAGAGCAACGGAGCTGTTGAAAGAGTTAACGGCGTAATCCTACAGGGGTTACACTGGTGGCTCGAACAAGCCACCTCCAAATGGGGGGCGTGGGCGGAGGAGCTTCCAAGCATCCTCTGTTCCATGCGTACGACCCCGAGCCGAGCAACGGGACGCACCCACTTATCCCTTGTATATGGGGCCGAGGCTGTTCTTCCCCCGAAGATCGGCTTCCGGTCACTGTGGGTCGAGCTCCTAGATGGAGCTACGACCGCAACGTACCAAGCCAACGAAGCAAATCAGCGACTTGAGGTCGACCTCGTGGAAGAGGAACGCGACCGAGCACTCCTCCGTCACGCATTGAACTAGCGCGTCCGCGAGAGGGCTTTCCTCCTCGGGGACCTCGTCCTCAAGCGCGTCACGGACCCCCAAGCCCAGGGCAAGCTCTCCCCCAAGTGGGAGGGCCGCTACAGGATCTCGGCAGTCCTGGGCTCGGGGGATTACAAGCTCTCCAACCTTCAAGAGCAGGAGCTAAAGCACATGTGGAACGTACGCTTGCTTCGCAAGTTCTATGTCTAGCCCACAGGCTCGTCCCCTCCCCCGGAGCGGTTACGCCAGAGGGGAGGGGGACGTTGTACTCACCATTCCCTCCCCCGTCGCGATCTTGTGGGGGGAGGCATTGTATCTTAACTCATTATCAATACAACTGGCTTTTTCCTCAGCTTTAGCTCACTGCAGGTTTTTACTTTACCGTCTCTCACGATGATGCCCTCCCCGTGAGGATGCCCTCTTAGCAAGGATGCCCTCCCCGTGAGGAAGTGGGCTATTACGACCCAACAAGTCCTTACAACGGGAGTCCTACTCCCGTAGGGTGGCTTACGATCACCCCTCGTGGACTAAGGGTGTAAGCGGCAACCCGGTCCTCAAGGACCGTGGTAACGAGTCAATTTGAGAGACTAGTCCCTCCTCAAACACTGAGACCCATCATCGGGCACATCCTCCTCCGGGAGTCGATTTTCGCCTTAGCAAGAAATTCTTAGATATTCTTTCTTGGAGATCTCGTTCCCGGCTCCCCGTTTTCACGGCGACCGGAGGGTTTTCTCCCGAAAAATTCCCGGAATCTTGGGCATTGTCTCCCGGAAAGCTCTTTCCCGGCTCCCCGTTCTCGCGGTGACCGGAGGATCTCACCGGGACTTTCGAAAAATTGTTCTCGAAAGTTTTTCCCGACCCCCCGTTCTCACGGCGACCGGGAAAATTTCTCACCGGAACCTTGGAAAACTTGAGGAATTGTTAATTGAGGAGTTCTTACCCCGGGGCTTTGACACCTCCACAGCGCGCGGAGTTACCCTCCGACCCACTGTGGAGGGGGGGGGGAATAACCCGTACTCGGGGATCACCCTGTTCCAGACTATTCAAAAATTCACAAAGTACACAAGCAAACTTAGCTTTATTAAAAACATTTAACCGGAGGACATCTTTCCCCTCCGGTGGGCATCATTACATTAAACGCGATACAACCCGGAAGGCTCCTACACCTAATAATCCCGGAGGCCCTCTGATAGCTCCCAGGCCAGGTCTCGATACATGCTTCGTATACGATGCTGGGCCTCCCAGAGCACACCTTCCAGCCAATATTCATAGCCCGCTGGTGGAAGTATTCGAAGCGGAGGAACCCTCCGGGACCCCGGTCACGGAGGGGATAGTTCAGTGCGATGATTGTCGAAGTTGTCCAGGTGCCACTCCGGAAGCCACCACAATCGGATTGGCTCCCAGGAAACACCCCTGCCATGTCCCCCAGAGAGAAGACTTAGCAAGATGAAGGCGGCCTGGGCATCCCCCGGGTGACACCCTCCGGAGCCCGGAGGCTCCACCTCCGGCTCCCCGCAACATGGGGATGGCCCTGAGGTTGCGCTCCAACTTCGGGGGTCTTTGCCCGGAAGTAACTTCCCAAGGCCCGGGAGTAATCTCCCGGGAAACCTGGTAAATTCAAGTCTAAGACTTAGCAAAAAAATTTCATTTCTATTGCATCAAAATATTTTTGTACAAATGTCTGGGGCTTCCTCTAAGAAGCTACTAGGAGAAAAAACCCTAAAACAAAAGAGGGATCCTATCTAAAGGCCCGGGGGTGAGGTTCATACTTGTTCATTGGTGTCCTCCCCCCGGGAGGCTCCCGTCGGAGTAGTGGCGTCCGCCCCCGAAGGTGCCGGCGCCGGGAATCGCACCTAAACGATCCGGTCGTAGAAGCCGCCGGCGAGCTACTCCACTTCTCACCGGGATGGCTCAAAGAACTCGGGGAAGCTCCGGGGGATCCGACCCCCAATCGCCTGGGCGCCGACCCCCTGGTGCTCCACAAGCCCCGCCACGACAGCCACCACCGGAATCGCCCAGCCCCGTGCTCTGGCATTTGCAGCCTCCGTGAGTGTCACTGGCGCCGCCTCGGAGCTGCCCCCCGGGCCAAGGCTCACCCCGAGCCCCTCGAGGGCTGAGTGGACGGAGCGGCTCGCGTCCGTCACTGCCCGAACACTAGTGCCCTCTAGCTCCCAGAGGGCTTCCTCCTTGGCCCTCGCCTCCCTACGGAGCCGGTGTTGGCGTTCTCAGAGGCGTGGAGCTGGGCCCAGACTCGGGCCAACTCCCAGAGCGCGCCGTCCCGCTCCTCCAAGTAGGCGGCGGCCTTCCCCTCCACCTCTTTCAGTGCCTTATCAAAGTGCGCCTCGATGCCCCAGGCGATGGCCACCCCTACAAACGTGAGAGTTAGTCAAAACACGAGTTGGAATCCCAAAGAAAACAAACCACCGGTCCGAGAACGAACCTGGATGTGGAGCGATTGCAGCTCCCTGCAGCGTTCACGGAGCATCCCTTACGAGACATAGTCCTAGACCTTTCGGGTCTGGAGCCCCTCCGTGAACCGGAAGACCTCCCCCTCGGACAGCAGGGGGTCTCCCTCTCGACGACTCCGGACCCATCGGGACCGGCAACGGGCCCCCTTGCGAAGGCCGCGGGGGTGATGAGGACCAAAGTGGCGGTGGCCGGAGTCCTTGCCGCCGAAGAGGTGTCCGAGGAGGAGGACGACGAGCTCTCTGAGGGGGTCCCTTTCCGGGCCGTAGGGCCCCCGGGACCTCTGTCACCGGGGGGACCTCGTAGACCGAGGGGCTCCCCCCCTCATCTATTGGCCATTCGACGCGTGGAGGGGAAGCCTCCACGAATCGAACCTCCGGCTTCTCCAGCCCCGGTGACGTAGGGGCCGCGGGGAGAGCTACCACCGAAGGAGCCGAGGGGGCGTAATCTGCCGAGTCAGAGGGCCCCCCCCCCCCCCCCGTCGACGGCCGGCTCCTTTCCCCGGGCCTCTCCGGAGGCCTCGGGGAGGCGCGCGAGCTCCTACACCTCCATCGCCCCCCCCCAGAGTTCTCCAGGAGGGGCGGCATCACTTCGCGCTGAGGCGCCCGCTTGCGCCCTGACCCGGGGGCGGCGTCCCGCCTCCACGGGCGTAGAGCCCGGCGTCGTCGCCGGACCGGGGGCCTTCTGAGCCTTGGCCCGCTTTGGCTCAGAACCCCCGGCGACCTCCTTCCCCCTCTTGTGGGAACCGGTGGTGGGGAGAGGCATCCTCGCCGGTAGCCTCAGCTACCAAGTTCCGGGAGGACCCTCCCCGATGATGCGCATGATCCGCCTTCTCCCGACCGGCCGGATACGACCGCACTGCAAAAACTAAGAGTTAGAGAAATTAACGAAGAAGTGAGCAAAGTAACCGGGGACTTACGTTGGGTCACCGATTTTTGCGAGAGCCGCTGGGCCAGACACATCCCGATCCCCCTCCTCCCATGCGAGAAGGGGGAGATCTTCAGCAACGTCAGCTCCTCGGCGGCGTCCCTGATGGAACGGACACCCCGAGAGACCACAACTTTGCTGAGGAGCTTCAGCTCCTCCTCGGTCCACACCGAGGGCTTGGGGCGGACGACCAGCTGTAGGAGGGGGGGCTCCGGTGAGTACTTCACATTGTCATCCCGGACCCGGAGGTAAAACCACCTCCAGACCCAGTCCCCCCAGTGGTCCCAGGAGGCTGCCACCGGGTACTCCGCTACCCAAGACGGCAGGAGCTGGATCATCACGGAGCCGAACGGGGACTTCGGCCCTCCCTTCACCAGGTGGGAGCTCCTCGCCGCCGGCACGTAGAAGTACCGGAACAGCCAGAGCGTGGGCTCTCGTTCGGTGGCTATCTCGAACAGCCAAATGAAGATACCCATCAGAACGAAGGCGTTTGGCGTCAGGTGGTTGATTGCCACCCCGTACTCCTGGAGGAGCTCCCGGAGCAATGGATGCACCGGGAGCCGGAGTCCGGCTTCGAGGAAAGCCTCGAAGACCACCACTTCCCCGGACCTAGGGCGGAGGGCACCATCCTTCTTGGAGGGGATCTGGACGGCCCAGTCTGCAACCACCCCCCGGTCCATGAGGGACTCTGTCGCGGTATTGCGAATACCCCGGCAGGTTTTGTGAACGATCCTAGCGAAGATTACGCGGCACGGGCTGACCGGATGACCGGTCCACCCCCGCCGGACAAACACAAGAATTGACACGAGGATTTATATAGGTTCGGGTCCCGGTGGGAGCCCTAGTCCTGTCGGCGTGCTCCCGACCGGAGTCGGCTGGGGAGGCTCTTTCCGGGGGAGAGGCTTCTGGAGCACACCTTTGAGTTTTGGCTATTCCAATAAATGAATCACTTGGTTACAACTGAGGGGTACAAGGGCTATTTATAGCCCCAAAAAGAAGCAAAAAGACCTATCTACCCCGGAAGCCACCGTCGAATTGAGGGGTAGCAACGTCCTTCTCCCGGTCAAACGCCTTGGATGCTTGACAGGTGGTCGCTGATTCCCGAGGCGCTCCTCGCGTGACCTGCACGTGATCAACAACTAGAGACTTTACCTTTAGAAGGACGACGAGGCCCGGGACATGCACCAGAGGCCAGGTCCAGGGGCCAAAAGGCGGCGCCCGGGGCAGCCACCGGAGGCTAGGTCCCCGGGCAAATGGCGGCGCCCGGGACCGGCGCCGGAGGCCAGGTCCCCGGGCAAACGGCGGCGCCCGGGACCGGCGCCGGAGGCCAGGTCCCGGGAGCCAAAAGGCGGTGCCCGGGGCAGCCACCGGAGGCCAGGTCCCCAGGCAAATGGTGGCGCCCGAGACCGGCGCCGGAGGCCAGGTCCTGGGAGTCAAAAGGCGGCACCCGGGGCAGGCACTGGAGGCCACATCCCCGGGCAAATGGCGGCGCCCGGGGCAAGCACCGGAGGCCACATCCTCGGGCGAGTGTGACGCAACTTACCTGGACTTAGTCCCGCGGAGATTTCCCCCAAGAACAGCCCCCCATTCCCCCCGGGGACGATGCTCGAGTCCCCGGTGGGTATGGTACATGTCACCGGGAAAATCTCCGGGCCAAGCCACCGGAGCCGTGACGCTTCGGTTCCTGTGCCGCACGCTTATGGCCGCGCCGCTTTGCCATAAATGTGCTCGCGGTTCGAACCGGTGCCTCGATTTGCGCGCCAGTCCCTTCGTTTCCCGCGCACGGTTTGAACTTCAACGGCCCAGATTGCTCCACGGAGTGCCACGTGGCGCCCATCTGGATCACGGCTCGCCCTATAAATAGGGTCTTGGGGGGCCGGGAACTTCATTCCAAACTTCTCAGCCTTTGCACGTTTAGCTCTCCCGGTAGCTCTCTCTCGGTGGCTCTCTCCCGGTAACTAGCTCCCGGTAGCAAGCGTCCGGAACCCTTAGGCGTAGCCTCCTGAAATGTTAGCCACCGAAAAAAACAAACCTGATGGCACCGACGGGTCGAGCGAAGACGACCGAGGTGCCCCCGGAGGAGGTCGCTCCGGACTTCATCTGGGCCTCCGAGTTCACGATGGAGGACGCGGAGTCCCTGGTCGAGCACAGGGTCGTTGAGGATGGGGACATTCGGGTCCCCGTGAAGAAGGACGGAGCCCCCCGCCCCAGGCCCGGAGAGGTTGTGGCCTTTAAGGCCTTCCTGGAGGCGGGGCTCCGGCTCCCAGTGTATCCCATGCTCCGAGAGTTTTTGAAGGAGTATGGGGTTGCCCTCAACCACCTCACCCCGAACGTGATCGTCCGGATGGGCCTCTTCATTTGGCTCTACGAGACGGCGACCGGGCGGGAGCCCACCCTACGCCCCTTCCGGTACTTCTACGAACCGGCGGCGAGGAGCTCCCACCTGGTGAAGGGGGTCCCAAGTCCCCCTTTGGCTCGGTGATGGTGCAAATGTTGCCGTCCCGGGTGGCCGATTACCCGGCGGCGGCTTCCCGGGACCACTGGGGCGACTTGATCCGGAGGTGGTTCTACCTCCGGGTCCGGGACGACGAGGTGGCGTACGCCCCGGAGCCCCCGTCTTACAGCAAATCTTCCACGCCGAAGCCTCCGGTGTGGACGGACGAGGAGCTCGAGCTCCTCGGCCAGGTAATCATCTCCCGACGCACCCGCTCTATGCGGGACGCCGCCGGGGAGATGATGCTCCTGAGGATCTCCCCCTTCTCACGCGGAAAGAGAAGGGGGATTGGCATGGGCCCGGAGCAGCGGCCCCCGGTCAAGCCGGTGACCCGACGTAAGTCCGTTACCTACTTCATTGCATTTACAAATTTTTGGAAATTTGACTAACTCTTTACCTCTTGTAGTCCGGCCGTACCCCGCAGAGAACCTCCTGGGGAGGTACTTCGCCGACGAGCACGAGCGCGTTGTGTGCCTCGTGGGGGAGGGCCCTCCCCGGAACTTGGTAGCTGAGGCCTACGGGCTGAAGCTGCCTGAGAGGAAGCCCCTCCCCACCCCCGAGTCGCACAAGCGGGGGAAAGACGTCGCCGGGGGCTTTGAGCCTAAGAAGGCCAGAGTTCAAAAATCCCCTGGCCCATCGACGACGCCGGCTTCAACACCGGCGAAGCCCCGGGAAGAAACCCCCGGGACCGGGCGCACCCTGGCGCCAGCCCGGAAAGAAGTAACACCCCCTCCCCCGAAGAGCCCTGTTGCGGCCCGGGGGAAGGAGCCGGCCGTGGGCTGGGCGGCGTCCGATTCGGCGGACTACGCCCCGTCACCGCCTTCGGTAGCGGCCCTCCCGGTGCCCCTAGCACCCTTGGAGCCAGAGAAACCAGAGGTGAGGTTCGCGGAGGACTCGCCTCCGCTGGTGGAGTGGCCCGTGGACGAGGGGGGGGAGCCCCTCGGACTATGAGGTCCCCCCGAAAGTAGAGGTTCCGGGGGCCCTCCCGCCCGGGAAGGGGAAAGGTCTGATGATCCCCCCCCCGGAAAGGGGCCCCCTCCGAAACGTCCTCAGCCACTTCCTCGGGGGGCACTTCGGCGATGAAGACGACAACGACCGCCACCCCGATCAAGGTCATGCCGGGCGCCCAGGTCCGGGAGCCCGTTACCGGCCGCGGCGGGACCAGCGCTGGGCGGGAGACCCCCCTGCTTTCCGCAGGGCAGGTCGAGCGTTACGCGGAAGGCCTGCAGACCGTAAAGGTCTAGGCCTTCGTCGCGGAGGGGACGCTCCACGAGCGCTTCGCGGAGGTCCGGTCCCTTCATGTCCAGGTATTCACCCAAGGCGGTTGTCGCTTTCTTTTGGCTCCCTGCATCCAAAATTTTTCTAACTCTGGAATTTGTAGGGGGCGGCAATTACCTGGGGCGTTGAGCAGCGCGTCATTCGGCTGCTCAAGGACGCGGAGGACAGGGCCGCCTCCTTTTTGGGTCAGCGGGGCGAAGCTCTCCAGGAGCTGGCCCGGGTTCGAGCCTAGGTCCACGTCTCAGAGAGCGTCAACGGCCGCCTTCGGGAAGAGGCGAAGGCGAAGGAGGAGGCCTTCCGGGAGCTCGAGGGATCGAGCGTCCGGGCGGTGGTGGACGCGGGCCGCTCCGTCCGCTTGGCCCTCGAGAGCCTTGGCGTAAGCCTAGGCTCCGGGGGTGGCTCGGAGGTGCCCCTGGCCACGCTCGCGGAGGCTGTGCGTTTTCTTAACGCACAAGTCTCCGTGATTCCGGAGGCAGCGGACGCCCGGGTGCGAGGCCGGGCGATCCCCGTCGTCGCAGCCGCGGCTGGACTCATCGAGCACCGGGGGGTGGGTGCCTGGGCGATCGGGGGCCGCATCCCCCAGAGCTTCCCCGAGTTCTTCGAGCCCTCGCGCCGGGAGGTGGGGCAGCTCGCCGGGGGCTTCTACGACCGGATTATCCGGGAGAGGTTCCCGGCACCGGCGCCTCCGGCAGCAGATGGCTCGGCCCCGGCCCCAGCGCAAGCCCCCCGGGGGGAGGACACAAATTAAAAAGTATGAGCCTCCCCCCGGGGTCTTAGTTAGGACCCTTTTTGCTTTTCTTAGGATTTTGATCCTGGTAGCTTCTTAGAAGAAGCCCCGGACACTTGTAAATAGACATTTTGAAATGCAACAGAGTTAGAAATTTTTCTAAGTCTTGAATTGAATGCAATGTTACCAGGGTTCCCGGGAGGTTACTCCCGGGCGAAGGTCCGGGAGGGGCTCTCCGGGGGATGCCCAAGCAGCTTTAATCTTGCTAAGCCTCATCTCCGGGGAGCGCAGCGGGGACGCCGTCCGGGGGCCCGTCCGGTTAAGGTGGCATCCAGAGTGGCACTTGGACAATTTTGACAATCATCGCGCCGAATTGTCCCCTCCGCGCCCGGGATTCCGGATGGTCCCCCCGCTTCGCATTCTTCCACCGGCAGGCTACGAGTACTGGCCCGAGAATGTGCTCCGGGAAGCTCGACGCCGCGTACGCGCATTGTACCGGGACTTGGCCCGGGAGCTAGCGGAGGGCCTCCGGGACTATTAGGCGTAGGAGCCTTAGGATGTAGAGAATCCCCCGGGTTAGAGCCCGGGTTGTACCGTTTCCGTTGCCCACCGGAGGGGGAAGATGTCCTCCGGCTTTGACGATCAATAAAGCTGTGTTTGCTTCTTCTTTGAGTCCTCTTTTGTGTTTTCTTGGATGGTCTGGACGACTCCTTTTGACAAGGATGAGCTAAGTTTGCTCGTGGTCGGTGTGGTCGACACCCGGGGGTTCCTTATCCCCCCACCCACAGCGGGCCGGAGGGTAGCTCCGCGCGCTGTGGGGGTAGCAAGGCCCCCGGGGTGAAGACAACCTGTAGCATAAGAATTTTTCCAAGTTAGAAAATTCTAAAACGAGGTTTCCAAGGGAAAGACCTTCCAGGAGACAATCATCCGGTCGCCGTGAGAACGGGGAGCCGATAATAAGGCCTCATGTGGAAGAAACCCAAGAAAACCTGATGAGATTTCCGGAGGCGAGCTTCCTGGGAGACGATCGTCCGGTCGCCGTGAAAACGGGGAGCCGGGAATAGGGTCTCCGGGAAAGAAATGTCCGAGAAATCCGTAACTTCTCCGGGAGACAATCATCCAGTCGCCGTGAGAGCGGGGAGCCGGGAATAGGGTATCCCGGAGGCAATCATCCGGTCGCCGTGAGAGCGGGGAGCCGGGAATAGGGCCAGAAATCCTGAGGAAGATTCTGGAGAAAATCTTTTCGGGAGACAATCGTCCGGTCGCCGTGAGAACGGGGAGCCGGGAATAAAGTCTCCGGGGAAAAGATATCCAAGAAAGACAGTAGACGTCCCGCTGGGAAGAGCGTCTACTCTCGGAGGAGGAAGTGCCCGATGACGGGTCTGAGTGTTTGGGTAGGGGACTAGTCTCCCAAAGTGACTCGTTACCACGGCCACTGGGGACCGGGTTGCCGCTTACACCCTCAGTCCACGAGGGCTGATCGTAAGCCGCCCTACAGGAGGGACTTGCTGGGTCTGGGCCCACTTCCTCACGGAGAGGGCATCCTCAGGGGGAGGGCTTCCTCACAGGGAGGGCATCCTCGCGGGGAGGGCATCCTCGCTGGGAGGGCATCACCGTTAGGGGCGGTAATGATAAGAAGGACCTGCAATGAGACAGTTGAAGAGCAAGATCTATGTATTGATAACAAAATGAAATACAGCGTCTCCCCCTGCGAAGCCGCGAAAGGGGAGGGAAAAGCAAATACAGTGTCCCTCCTCCCCCTCCGGCGTGATCGCTCCGGGGGAGGGGACAAGCCCGTAAGGCTAAACATAGAACTTGCGAAGTAAACGCAAGTTCCACGTGTGCTTCAGCTCCTGCTCTTGAAGGTTGGAGAGCTTGTAGACCCCCGAGCCCAGGACCGCGGAGATCCTGTAGGGGCCCTCCCACTTGGGGGAGAGCTTACCCTGGGCTTGGGGGTCCGTCACGCGCTTGAGGACAAGGTCCCCAAGGCGAAAAGCTCTCTCGCGCACGGGCTAGTTGTATGCGCGCGCCATCTCGCACTCGTAGATGGCGTGGCGGAGGAGCGCTCGGTCGCGTTCCTCCTCCACGAGGTCTATTTCCAGTTGCTGGTTGGCCTCATTGGCCTGGTACGCTGCGGTCGTGGCTCCGTCTAGGAGCTCGACCCGCAGCGATCGGAAGCCTATCTCTGGGGGGAGGACTGCCTCCACCCCGTACACCAGGGAGAAGGGAGTACGCCCCGTCGCCAGGGACGGGGTAGTGCGCATGGAGCAGAGGATGCTAGGGAGCTCCTCTGCCCATGCACCCCGCTTAGAAGCGGTTTGCTCGAGTCTCCGGCGCAATCCCTGTAGGATCACGCCGTTGACTCTCTCGACGGCCCCATTGCTCTGGGGATGGGCCACTGAGGCGAAGTGGATGACGAGCCCCAGGCCTTCGCAGAATTCCCGGAAATAAGCCGAGTCGAATTGGGTCCCGTTGTCCACGGTGATTTCCCGGGGGACACCAAAATGACAAACGACGTTTTTCCAGAAAAACCGCTGAACGGCCCGGGACGTGATGCTGGCCAAGGGTTCCGCCTCAACCCACTTTGTAAAGTAGTCGATCGCAACCACCGCATACTTGTATCCTCCGGGCGCTGGGGGGAAGGGCCCTAAGAGGTCCATCCCCCAGCGCACGAAGGGCCAAGTGAAGGGGATAGTCTGCAGCGCTACAGGGGGGAGGTTCGAGCCCTTGGCCATCTTCTGGCATGCTTCGCACGCGGAGACAAGGTCTCGCGCGTCGCGCATGACCGTGGTCCAGTAGAAGCCCTGTCGGAGAGCCTTAGCCGCGATGGCACGCGGGGCTAGGTGAGAACCACAGCTCCCTACGTGGATGTCTTCGAGA
Source organism: Pharus latifolius (assembly GCA_019359835.1). NCBI lineage: Eukaryota > Viridiplantae > Streptophyta > Magnoliopsida > Poales > Poaceae > Pharus > Pharus latifolius. The sequence goes on along the minus strand of CM033326.1, from coordinate 58,816,265 downwards.
AGTTGGAGTCCCTCCGGCCGGGGGAGGCAGCGCAGGAGGGCGGAAGCCCCCCGCTTGTAGAGCCTCCCCTCCAGCAAGAGATATGCTCGGGCTTTGGCCCGGAGGCACTTATCCTCGGTCTCATTAGGAGGGTCCCCCTCCCCCTTGATGAAGGAGATGAGGGGGTCCATCCATGACGGAGTCCGGGTGATCTCGGCGACCTCCGGGACGTGAGGCTCGTCGCCCGTGTCCGGGGAGGCCACCGAGGGCTTCGTGATGATTTCCAAGAAGGCCCCCTTGGGGAGCGATTCCCGGGCACTGGCCGGCCGGGCCAGGGCGTCGGCCCGGTCATTGTCCCTTCGCGGGATATGCCGGGCCTCGAGGCCGTCGAAGTGCCTCTCCATCTTCCGCACCTCCTGCAAATAAAGACTCAAGTTTGCGTCATGGCACAGGTAAGACTTGTCCATTTGGCAAACTATGAGCTGAGAATCTCCCTTCACTAGGAGGCGCCGGATCCCCAGGGAGCGCGCAAGGCGCATCCCGAGGAGCAAAGCCTCGTACTCGGCGACGTTGTTGGTTGCGGGGAACTCGAGCCGCGCGGCGTACTCGAGTTCCTTCCCCTCGGGGCTCCGGAGGACTACTCCCGCCCCAGCCCCGACGAGACACAGCGACCCATCGAACATGAGGGTCCAGTGGTCACTGCGTCGGGGGGGCACAGGGAGGTCTTCGTCCCCGGACCCGGAGGCAGGAGTCCACTCTGCGACGAAGTCGGCGAGGACCTGTGACTTGATGGCGGAGTGACCTGTGAGGGACAGGGAGAAGGGGGCGATCTCGGCCCCCAACTTCCCAATCCGGCCGGTGGCTTCTTTGTTCCGCAGTACCTCCCCCAGAGGGAGGGACGACGGGACGGTGATGGGGTGTCCCAGGAAGTAATGGCGAAGCTTCCGGGACGCCATCAGGAGGGCGTAGCAGATCTTCTCCATCTCCGTGTACCGAGTTTTGGCCCCTTGGAGGGCCTCACTCACGTAGTACACGGGATGCTGCTGCCCCCCTTGCTCCTTCACCAAGACCACGCTGACGGCGACGGGAGTCGCGGCAAGGTAGAGGAGCAAGGGCTCTTCTGGAGACGGACTCACGAGCATAGGAGGGCTCGTGAGGTACTTCTTGAGGTCGTTGAAGGCTTCCTGGGCCTCGGGGGTCCAGTGGAACCCCTCGAGCCCTCGGAGGATCTTGAAGAACTGGAGGCCTCGCTCCCCCGACCGGGAGACGAAGCGGCTAAGCGCGGCTAGGCGGCCAGAGAGCCGCTGGACGTCCTTGACGAAGCGTGGCGGGGGCATGTCTAAGAATGCCTGGATCTTCTCGGGGTTTGCCTCAATGCCCCGCTGGGACACGAGGAAACCTAGGAGCTTCCCCCCGCGCACCCCGAAGGCGCACTTCTCCGGGTTGAGTTTGAGTCCGAACGCGCGGAGGTTGCGAAAGGTCTCCGCCAGGTCACCGATGTGGGAGGCTGCGCGGGGGCTTTTGATGACCGCGTCGTCTACGTAGACTTCTACGTTGCGGCCGACTTGATCTTTGAAGACCAGCGTCATGAGGCGCTGGAAGGTCGCGCCCGCGTTCTTGAGCCCGAAGGGCATATGGACGTAGCAGAAGGTTCCGAGGGGAGTTATGAAACTCGTCTTTTCCTCGTCCCCTTCCGCCATCCGGACTTGATGGTAGCCCAAGTGGGCGTCTAGGAAGCTCATCAGCTCGCACCCCGTGGTGGAGTCAACGAGCTGATCAATCCGCGGGAGCGGGAAGTTGTCTTTGGGGCAGGCGCGGTTAAGGTCGGTGAAGTCCACGCACATCCGCCACCTGCCGGTTGACTTCTTCACGAGGACGGGGTTCGCAAGCCACTCGGGGTGCAGAACCTCCCGAATGAACCCCGCCTCTCAGAGCCGGGTAATCTCCACCTTGATTGCCTCTTGGCGCTCGAGGGAGAGTTTCCGCAGCTTTTGTTTGATCGGGGGGTGACCGGGCGCCACTACGAGCTTGTGCTCAATGACCTCCCGGGTGACACCCCGGATGTCCGAAGGCTTCCACGCAAAAACATCGGAGTTTTCACGCAGAAAAGCCGCAAGTTGCGCTGCATGCTCCTCGGGGAGCTCCGCCCCGATCCGGACAGTTTTGCCTTCGTCGCCCAGGGACAGTAGGACCTTCCGGAGGCCCCTTTCCGGACACGGCTTGAGGAGGGGCCTCCCGGGCGGTGGTGCAGCAACGTCTGAATCCGGGGGAGAGGCCTCCCCCCCGGGCGTCTTTATGAGGTTGACGCTTCCGATTGTGGCGGCAGCGCGCTCGTACAGAGCACGGGCCATGTCTTGGTCTCCCCGGACGCTGATCACGCCATGCGGCCCGGGGATCTTCATGCAGAGGTAGTTTTGATGGGTGGCAGCCCCCCAGCCGGTTGATTGTGGTCCTCCCCATTATCACGTTGTAGGAGGAGGGGAGGTCCACTACGTCGAAGCGGACCAGCTCGGTCCGGTAGTTCTCTGGGGTGCCGAACGTCATAGGAAGATCTACCTTACCCACGAGGTGGATCGCCTTCCCCGGGACAAAACCTTGCAGGGGCCCGGCTGCGGGCTGCAGGAGCTTCTCATCCACCTGCATCTCTTTCAAGGCCTTCAGGAATAGGACGTCGGCAGAGCTCCCACCGTCCACGAGGATGCGGGCCAGGTGGCAGTTGTAGATGGTCGCGGAGACGATGAGAGCGTCGTCGTGGGGGAAGCGAACCCCTCGCGCGTCCTCCGCTGTGAAGGTGAGGGGGACGTCCAACCACTTGGGTGGCGGAGACGTGTGTAGCACCCCCACAACCTTAACCTCGCGGGCGTACTCCTTACGCTGGAGCTTAGAGTCCCGCCCGGAGGCGGACCCTCCCACGATGATGTTGATGTGGCGCTGAGAAGTTTGAAAGGGGAGAGCTTCTGAAGGCTCCCCCTCCTGTGTCTGCGTCTGCTGACCCCCCACGGGAGCGGGAAGGGCTGGACAGCTGGCCGAGGGAGGAAGGAGGCCGGAGTCCCCCCCTGCCCGCGTTGATCGAGGAACGCCGCGAAATGTTGCAGCAGCTGGTGGCAATCTCAGGTAGCGTGGGTACTGGACCCGTGGAAGCTGCACCACGGTCCTTCCCGGCTTCTCCCCGCGGGGCCCTCCCGGCCACGCGAGGACTGTCCTCCCCCATGGCCTTTCGGCTTGGGAACGGGGCGGTTGCCCCTCGAGGGGTCGCGCGAGCCGCTCCGCCCTCGAGGACAAAGGTGTCCCGAGGCCGTGGCTCGCTACGCCCCCCTGCCTGGGGCGTTTGAGGGGATCCCTGGGCCCCCGGTCGGCGGGGGCGGGAGCCCCCTGGGTCTTCTTCCAGATGTCGTCTTCCTCCGCCCGAGCGTACTTTTCGAGTACGTTGAAGAGCTCGTCGGCAAAGGAGGGGCAGCTCCGGGTGAGCCTTCGGTGGAGCTCCCCCGGGAGGATCCCGCTTTTGCAGGCTTCGATGACCGTAGAGTCGGGGACATGGGCCACTTTGCTCTTCACCTGAGCAAAGAGATTGAAGGAGCTTCTGATCGTTTCCCTAGTCCTCTGTCGGACTGTGTACAGCTGCGAGGAGTCCAGGGGACGCACATAGTTCCCCTGGAAGTTCGCGCAGAACTCCCGCTTGAGCTGCGTGAAAGACTTGATGGAGCCAGCCTTCAGGTTGTAGAACCAGGAGCGGGCAATGCCGGTGAGGTAGAGGGGGAAGACGTTGCATTGTACAGTCTCGTCCCCCCCGGCCGCGGAAATGGCGGTGGAGTATACCTGCACAAATTCGTAAGGGTCTGCCTCACCGTTATAGTGCTCGATGTGTGGAGGGCGGTAGGGCCGCGGCCACCGGATGCTGCGAAGTCTCCGGCATAGGGGCTGATTAGCCCCCTGCACTTCCCGGGGAGAGCCCCGGTCGCTGTCTTCTTTGATGGGGGACACACCCTCGTTATCGGAGTCTGGGAGCGGTCCAAGGGGTCCGCCGGAGTGGCGATGGCGACGCTTCTCTTCTGGACTGGGGCTGAGTTCCCGGACATCTGGGCTCTCCTCCGGAGAGGCTGGCTCTTCAGTGGGTCTCTTCCCCCGACCGGTGCGAGAGCGAGGCTCCCCACGCCCACGGCCAGGGGGAAGTTCTTCCCCACGCTCAGGTGAATGCATTCGCTCGACCTCACCCCGGGCGAAATGCACCTGTTTCGCCGAGGGAGGGAGCTTATGCACTGTAGCTACCTGCCCGGAGGCTTCCGGGGCCGGCTGGGGGGAGCCCCCTGGGAAGACCCCCGGGACCGGAAAGGGGGAAGCCCCTATATTATCCGGAACCGGGGAGGCGCCGCCCACGGTGATGTTTGGAACCGAAGTGGAGGGAGCCCCCGTGGCAGCGACCGGAACCGGAAAGGGGGAAGCCCCTGTAACATCCGGGACCGGCGAGGGGGAAGCCCCTGCGGCGACGTCCGGGACCGGGGAGCCGATGCGGGGGGAAGTCCGCTGAGGCACGGGAGCTGCTCTGTCGACCGCCCCTGGTGCGGTAAACGCGACGCGAGGGGCGGGACTGGCTCCCGGCGTAGGGAAAACCCCCGGCCCCGGGAATGGGCCCGGAACGGGGTACCCCCCTGGTGCCACGAAGGGCCCGGGCAAGAAGTAGCCCCCCGGCACCGGGACTGGCCCGGGTGCCGGGAAGGGTCCGGACGTATATCCCGCAGGGGGAGGGAACCCCCCGGCGGGATCATACGGGGCGGCCAGACCTCCGGAGACCGGAGGGGCCGCCGGGTAACCCATAAACGGGGGCATAGTCCCCGGGTATGGGTGCGACACAAATGTGGGGACCGGAGGCCGTGCCAACATGCTGAGCAGCTCATCCATAGAGCGCTGGGCACGGAGCTGGACCTCCACGAGAGCCTCAAGCAGGGCGTCCCGGGGAGCCGGGGGAGCCGTCGGGGGGAGACAGGTCCCGGCCGAGGTCCCCAAGGTCACCGGGAGCGACCTAGAGGTAGAAGCACCTAAGTTAAGAGGAAAGGCGGGAGGCGGTACCTGGGCCTGACCGCCTCTGAGCAGAAGCGCCGGGACAGCCGTGTCCCGGACGAGCGGGGCCGGGTCTCCGAGACCGGCGTCACCGGGAAGGGTGCGAGCCCTTGTTCTTGGGGGAGCCATGGCGTCTTGTCACGAGTCCCCACGGACGGCGCCAACTGTCGTGGTATTGCGAATACCCCGGCAGGTTTTGTGAACGATCCTAGCGAAGATTACGCGGCGTGGGCTGACCGGGTGACCGGACCTCCCCCGCTGGACAAACACAAGAATTGACACGAGGATTTATACAGGTTCGAGTCCCGGTGGGGGCCCTAGTCCTGTCGGCGTGCTCTCGACCAGAGTCAGCTGGGGAGGCGCTCTCCGGGGGAGAGGCCTCCGGAGCACACCTTTGAGTTTTGGCTATTCCAATAAATGAATCACTTGGTTACAACTGAGGGGTACAAGGGCTATTTATAGCCCCAAAAAGAAGCAAAAAGACCTATCTACCCCCGAAGCCACCGTCGGATTGAGGGGTAGCAACGTCCTTCTCCTGGTCAAACGCCTTGGATGCTTGACAGGTGGTCGCTGATTCCTGAGGCGCTCCTCGCGTGACCTGCACGTGATCAACAACCAGATACTTTACCTTTAGAAGGACGACGAGCCCCGAGACACGCACCGGAGGCCAGGTCCCCGGGTCAAGGGTGGCTCCCAGGACCGGCACCGGAGGCCAGGTCCCGGGGGCCAAAAGGCGGCGCCCGGGGCAGCCACCGGAGGCCAGGTCCCCGGGCAAATGGCGGCGCCCGGGACCGGCGCCGGAGGCCAGGTCCCGGGAGCCAAAAGGCGGCGCCCAGGGCAACCACCGGAGGCTAGGTCCCCGGGCAAACGGCGGCGCCCGGGACCCGGTGCCGGAGGCCAGGTCCCAGGAGCCAAAAGGCGGCGCCCGGGGCAGCCACCGGAGGCCAGGTCCCCGGGCAAACGGCGGCGCCCGGGACCGGCGCCGGAGGCCAGGTCCCGGGAGCCAAAAGGCGGCGCTCGGGGCAGCCAATGGAGGCCAGGTCCCGGGGCAAACGGCGACGCCTGGGACAGGCACCGAAGGCCAGGTCCCGGGAGCCAAAAGGCGGCGCCCGGGGCAGCTACAGGAGGCCAGGTCCCGGGGCAAACGGCGGCGCCCGGGACCAGCACCGGAGGCCAGGTCCTAGGAGCCAAAAGGCGGCGCCCGGGGCAGCCACCGGAGGCCAGGTCCCCGGGCAAATGGCAGCGCCCGTGACCGGCGCCGGAGGCCAGGTCCCGGGAGCCAAAAGGCGGCGCCCGGGGCAGGCACCGGAGGCCACGTCCCCGGGCAAATGGCGGCGCCCGTGGCAGGCGCCGGAGGCCACGTCCTCAGTCGAGTGTGACGCAACTTACCTGGACTTAGTCCCGCGGAGATTTCCCCCAACAGACTCCAAGTCCCCCGCCGTAAACTCAGAGGCCCAGAGGAAGTCCGCGGTGACTTCCTCCGGAGGCACCTCAGCAGCCTTAGCGCGGCCCTTGGGTCCCATTGATTTCTCTGGTGGCTTAGGCTCTAAGGAGAGGGGCTTGGGTTTCTGGTGACTGAGCTTCCGGGATCGAGCTTCCGGGACTGAGCTTCCGGGAGAGGGCTATCGGAAGAGCTAAGAGCGCCGGTGGTGTTCAAGGATTGAGGGTTGGAGTGACTTCTCCGGGTCCCTCAAGGCCCTATTTTTAGGGCTCGAATGTGGCCCCGATGGGCGCCACGTGGCTCCTCGCGGTGCATCAGTGCCACACAATTCAAACAGTGCATGGGAAATGAAGGGACGAGCGCGCGAAATGATGCATCACCGGTTCGAACCGCGAGCGGCTATTATGGTCGAACGGCGCGCCCCGATCGAGATGGGGCCTTAATGAACAACGGCACCGCCATAAATGCTTGGCATGAAGATCGAAGCATCACGGCTCCGGAGATCCATCCCAAAGGAGATGTTCCCGGTAACATGAACCATCCCCTCCGGGGACTTGAGCATCGCCCCCAGAGGGCATGGGGGGCTGCTGTTGGGGGAAATCTCCGTGGGATCAAGTCCTGGTAACAGGCAGGATTCCCAAACGCCGCCCCGGTGGCTTCTCCCAGGTCATGTGAGGATCATGCGAGAAGCGCCTCAGGAACTGGCGGACACCTGTCAAGCATCCAAGGCTCCTGACCAAAAGAAGGACGCTGGTGCCCCTCGATCCAACGGTGGCAAGCGGGGTAGTTTAGTCTTTTTGCATCTTTTGGGCCTATATAAGCCCTTATAACCCCTCATGTAAGGAGGACAATTCATTTTACTCTAATAGACAATCAAACAGGCGTGCTCCGGAGCCATCTCTCCCCCGAGAGAGTTCCCCTAGCCAACTCCCGTTGGGAGCATGCCGACAGGACTAGGGCCTCCACTGAGGCCTGAACCTGTATAAATCTTCGTGTCACTTGCTGTGTTTGCCCGACTGGAGAGGACCGGTCACACGGTCAGCTCGCGTCGTCTTTTCTTCGCTACGATCTTCAACAAAACCTGCCGGGGTATTCGCAATACCATGACAATATGCTCTTCAAAGTATTCCCTTAACTTGGCCATTCGCCGTATAGGGAATAGATATTGCGGGCCATATGCCCCAAGAGGTCAATGGATACAAGTTTCTGTTCATAGCCATTGATACATTTACTAAATGGATCAAGGCTGAACCAGTCCGACCCATTACCGCCGCTGCAGCGAAGAAGTTCTTCCATAAGAACGTTGTGACACGATTTGGTGTTCCAAGTCATCTCATTACAGACAATGGATCCTAGTTCGTTAGTGGTCTTTTCTAGACTATTGCAACGATATCGGGACCAAAATCTGTTTCACATCTGTTGCTCATCCATAGAGAAATGGTGTAGTTGAACGTGCCAACGGGAAGATAATACAAGGGATTAAGAAACGTATTTTCGACCGCCTAAAGTTGCACTTGGGGGCTTGGGTAGAAGAACTCTACTCTGTTCTATGGGCGTTGCGCACTACGTCCAGTAGGGCTACAGGAGAAATGCCTTTCGAACTGGTTTACGGTGCAGAAGCCATGTTGCCAATTGAGATTCAAATTGGTTCTGCTCGTGTGGATCACTTGGATATCATAAATCAAAGTGAAAAACGCGAAGATGAAATTATTTTTCTTGAAGAGAAGCATAATCGAGCACTAATTCGGTTAGTAGCATATTTACAAGCTTTGCATAAATATCATAGTAAAAAGGTGCGACCACGTAGCCTTCACGTGGGAGACTTGGTTTTAAGAAAAATCCAAAACTAGTCTGGTCGCAACAAATTCTCCCCTCAGTGGGAAGGGCCCTACACTATAATCTCGTTGCCACAACCAGGAGCAGCTCGATTAGCTATGGAAGAAAGAAGAATTTTATCAAACACCTGTAACATCGACCAGTTGCGTACATTCTATGTGTAAGTCTTTCCATTTCCATTTCCATTTCTTATTTAATAAAGTGCTTTTTTCACTATTTGTTATAGTTGTATTCTCATTTTCAGCCTTATTCTTTTCTCGGACCACGCCTGGGGGCTAGTCGTGATAAGTGCCTTACTACGATGTTTAAGCAAATTCGCTGGCCAATCTCATGGTCGCTTCTAGATAAGACATCTCTTTGTAAGCCGTTTCTCAACGCATAAGGGACTTACTAGTATGTTTCTAGTCATTCGAGTGGCTGTCAGTTAGCAAAAAACTTATGCATTCGTACTTCGCCATTTATCTCAAAGATTTGATGGTCGCATCTAGTTAAGACATCTCTTTCTAAGCCGTTTCTCAACGCATAAGAGACTTACTAGAATGTTTCTGATCATTCAAGCCTTGGATTATTTAGTCCAGAATAATTATCCTGCGACCACTATACTATGTCTTCAGTATCAGTGATCGCAGGAGGGGGCTAGGAGAATATAACTATAGCATTCAATCAGAAATTAAGTACTTTGCATTTTTATTATTTGTATTTTATGCTAATCATATGTATTTGCCAGGTACAAAAACTCTAATAGAGCAAAATAGTTCCATTTCCATTGTCAATTTTACAAAAAACTACAATGAGAGGAGATAAATCAAATAAGGTCGAGGTCGTGTAATAGTTTATCTACTAAAGGCTTGACCTCGGCCCTGGTGGCATTCAACTGATCCTCTGTCGCGTCTGCCACGACTGTGACATCACCTGTGAGGGGCCCAGCTCGGTGCAGCTGGTCCCATAAACCACTTGACTTCCCAGGATGAGTCAATCACAGGATTACATTGCAGCAGCAAAATAATACAGTAGTCATAATTGTATGGCCATCAGGCCTTAGTACAAAACGAGGTACAGTGCCTTACAAGGCACAAGGGTCTAACAAAATAACACATCTAGTCAGCGGAAGCTAGGCCCAAAAGCAATCCACAAGAAACAGAGGTTGACAGCAAGACAGCACCACATCAGGGCTCCGAAGGAAACTGCTCATCATCTCCTGGGTCCGCAGCATCTTCAGGGTATCCTCCAAGGTCGTAGAACGCTCCATCTATTGATGAGTTGTTGCAAGGGTGAGTACTTACGTACTCAGCAAGTCATAGGGAAGGTAGAGATACATATATATATATAACATGAACCTATGCTATTGGGGAAAGAGCGAAAGGTTTTTCAAAATACATTTCTTTCTCTTTTCTTATTCAAATCCCGATCATACCCATGGCAGTAATTAAATCATATTGATGGTGATACATATATCCCATATCCAAGGCGATATATCCTCATATCACATTATTTTTATTCAAGCCTTTCAATCTTATACTCATAACAGTATTTCATAACTTAGGGCATAACCCACATGCCTCATAATTATTATATAATCTCTATATTATGGTATTACCGCGACACGTCAACACATGACAGCCCACGGTAACGCCCCTTATCGTGACAACACATGCCACTTGGGAAATCTTGAACTAACAAATTTTAGTTTATAAAACAGTACTTGTGTCACACCCCATGGATTTAATCCACCGCGGCATACTCCTAAAACTCGGGAGCACGAAGTATTCGAATACATTTTTAAACTCTGCAGAGATGTACCTCTTTTTAAATCCACTTTTTCACTCGACTTCCAAGTCGGGCCAACTCCATGCGACTTATACGCATGTGACAAGGCCGAGATCACACAACGTTTTTGCAGTCTAGCATTAACAGTATCCCTGCCCGGTAAATGGACAATACCGTCCCAAGTACCGTTGTGGGTCCTCCCCACTGCCTTACTTCCTAGCCTGGGTCTATGTTCCCGCAGGACACATAACCTCTTTTGATTACAGTCGCGCACGACTTAATCTGGCGTAGGGCGTCTTCCTTCTTTACACCTTATCCTCTCATAATTTTTCTGATCTCACATCACTCATGGACGAACTGCGTCCCACCAGTTTCCACGCGAGAAACCGGATCGACAAGCCATGCAGGGAACTGATAATACTAAGAAAGCTACTAGATTGCGCCTGTCCCATACCAGGTAAGTGGTTGGTACGTTTTTCATGCCACTAGACGCATAACACAAGGTTCTAGTCCTTACATGCCAGTGACCAGATCATACCACAAACCATGCACCTTCAGTGCCTACACATTCAGTGCAGCCAAGCACCTCCAGTGCTACCACCATTCCATACCAAAATACTGGTCACGGCTAGGGGTTCTATTTCATGAATATAAATGTATATGTACATACTTTTATTAGTTCATGGCTTGCTATCTTATCAAGTTCACATTCCTCAAGTATTTAATCTATCACTGCCATAATATCATTGATCTCAACACATGCAATATTAATGAGATATCTACTCATGGAATAGCATAGCAATTCATAAAATATAGGTTCAATATGATCAAAGTATGACTTGCCTTCCGCGTCGTAAGTATCAGCAGTCGATGATGGTTCAGCGACAAGATCTTCAACCCCGGACTCTTGCTCTGAACAAGATCAAACAAGCAAACAGGCATTACAATCAATCATATTCTTACTAATCCGCTACATGCAAAGATGCAAGGAGAAAATACTCTGGTGATACAAGGTTTGAAAGCGATTTGAGTTTAACTATGGAAACCAGGGTTAAAATTAGCTGTTAAGGTTTACAAGGCTCCAAAATATCAGGGTAATATCAAGGTGGTGACTGGTCCGCCCAAAAACAGCGAATGTCTTTAGGTTGGCATTCGGTTCAAGGCATCGACATAAGGTCGATGGGTGATAGAGGGTTCAACTCAAGTTGTGACAGTAGAGAAAAGTGTAGATCACAACATCAGGAGTCTAAGGGACAAAGTTATTTCCAAAGCTCATGGCTGGAAGTGGGTGAAAAGGCTCAATGCCACTGGCTGACATAGGCTGACAGTGCTCTAGAATGGCATTGACATGGTTTGAACAGTTTCCAGTGGCCAAAGTAGGTTTTGATTCAAGCATATGGTGCACAAGGTAGTGAGGCAGCTATTTGACAAAGAAATTTCTGTTTTACATGACCAAAGGTGGGTGAACAGGGCTAATGCCACTGGCTGACATAGCCTGGCATAGGCTTGACACGGCCAGAACTAGGGTTAGCCATATCTTTTGACTCAGGGCTCCAAATGATGCACCACTTTGTCTGGTGGTTAGGCATTTGCAACAGGAACAAATGTCTCAACAGGACCTAGGGTAGGAGATGGCCGGAAAGTGATGAAAACCGGCGAAGCACACGGTGGCCGAGCTGTTCTCAACAGTTTCTGGACAAAACTTTGGCATGGCGATACCTCTTCATCTGGGCCGATCCAGGTGTCGAGCTAGAAGGCAAAAATACTCATGGGGTCGAGGCACATCTACTAGACAAGGTGGTTGGGGTTGAAACGGCCGGGAACAAAATCCGGCGACCGGAGCTAGGGAAGAAGACACCAAAATTGGGCATTTCTGTTTTAGGGCAAATAAACTTAATTCCTTGCTTGAGGATGGTCTCTGGGGCATAAGTAAGCTAGGTGTGAAGCTAGATTGGCTGGGGAAACACCAGAGAAGCTTAACAGCGAGCCCCAGTTCACATGCAAGGTACAAAGTTGGGGATTTTCATATTTTAGCAAATTCTTCGATTCTGGTTGCTTAGAGATGCTTAGATAAGTTCACTAATCAAGATTGATCACAGGCTCAAGAGCTAATTCACTCTGGTTAGAGTTTAATTGCTCGTCGGAGCTGCTGGAGAGAAAAGGAAATTGCCGGCGACTGGAGAGGTTTGAAGTCAATTACATGCTCGAGTATGATGAGGGAGGTAAGAGCAGCTTACTGAAGTAGCTGGAATCGAGGAGGAAGCAGTGTAGAGGCTTGGCACCGTGAGCCTCTTCTCGAGCTCGCCGAAGAAGACGAAGAGGATGACAAGGTTAGAGACTTGTGTGGTTCTGGCGTGTGTGTGGTGGAAGGAGATGGCCAGAGCAAGCTTAAATAGGCGAAGTGAGCAGCAACGGTTGAAAGTGCCTGGAGACTTGGAGCTATGAATCGACGGCGAATTGACTGGCCGGGCGGGACAGCAGTGAGGTGACGCGCTCCAGCGGCCGTGCCGGCTTTGCAGGCTGGCGTGCGCTGTCCCGGGTGATGCAACGACGAACTGACGGGCTCCTCCGGCATGCTCGCAACGTGGCACAAAGCTTCTGCAGTGGCTGCAGCGATGGCGTGCGTGCGCGGGCAAAATTGGAGATGCTGGTGCGGCCGCGGTGGCTCCACGGTGGCGAACGACGTGCGCACACGTGGCAGGAACGCGGTGGCAGGGGTGGCGACCACGGGGCTTCACCGGCGACGAAGCTCCTGGCGTGGCAGCACGGTGGTCGCGGTCGTGCACAGCTGCTGGTCGTGCACAGTGTCTCCGGTCGAACCAGGGACCAAATTGCAAGGATTCTTATTTGAAATCTGGACTGATTTGCAATTTCTGTCTTAGAGATGGTTAATTGGAGATTTGATTTCATGGCTGAGTATAATATTTCTATTAATACCCATTTAGCTCAAATTTGGAGAAAGTTTGATAAGATTTGAGGGATTTCACCTATTTTCGAAAATAGGGTAAAATTAGGGTAAACTAAATCTAGATTTTGTCGATCTCGAATTCTGGTGATTGGAGAGAGATTTTGAAGTCTGATCAAAAGGGAGATCTGTATCAAATAGTATTTGGAAGGTGTTTCCTGAAGAAATTCTGGAGTTGGAATTGATTCGTGGATTTTAGCCTTTTCAGGCTTCCAGGTAAACAGAAAAGGACTTATTCGCAGTAAAATTTGGACTAAACTGCGAAAAGTGTTTAGATGAATTAATCTGGCTCCCAACTTTTGGAGTGAGTTGAGGATGAACCTAGGAACATATTCCAGGGGTTACTTGAGTCTGAATAGGGTTAAATCAAGATAACTCAATCATCTGGAAACTGGGGTACTTAGGGTAAATCTGAATTTTCCTGTTTTCGAAAACAGAGAGAGACTTAGGTACTGGGAGTTAGGGTCAGAATTTGATCTGGCTCCTGAAGGCTTTTATTTTCAGGGTAACTGGTAGGTTAAATCTGGATGGTCAGATCTTGATCTGGATCTAGAGAATAGATTTGGAGATTTTTAGGGTTTGGGAGAGATTAGAGTTCAGCTGATCTGGCTACTACTACAGAGATACATGCATGCAGGGTTTTTATGCAAAACTTTTCACCCCCAAAACTAGGGTGTTACATCCTCTCTGTCAATGGCTGCATCTTTCACCACTGGATTCAGATCTAAGTTCGGACCGTGGTGATGCCTTAGTTTGCAGAGAATGGCAGAGAACACAGTACCAATATTGGTCTTTAGTGTCTCTTTGTACCTCCTTGCAAACTCTGGAATGTTAGCGACTAGAGAATCAGCTTGAGCCATGATCAAATTGCAAGACTCACCAAGAGATAAATCATCCTTTTCAGGATTGATAATGTCTACATCTTGTGAGTCCATAACTTCCCTTAGTTTTTCAAGGGTATTCCTCTCAATAAGACTGCAATTCTTGATGTTTTCTTCCAAGGCCCTTTTATCATTAAGGGAAATTTTTGCAGTCTCTCTGGCTCTCTCGCTGACCGCCTTGTAGCAGTCGACGATATGGTGAAGTTTATCTAGGTCGAGACCTCGCCTGATAAACTTCTGTTCGAAATGTTTCTTTTCTTTGTCCAGCCCGAAGTTTATTTCTCTTTGATCTGATCAGAGAAAGCAATGAACTCGATTGAATTTGTTTACAAAAGTTCACCAAAGAAATGATAAATTCTACCGAAGTGAACTTACAATATGCATCGGTTTGCAATTTATTGCAAACCAGTAGGAGGTGCTCTCTTTCCCCTTGAAGGAAGTTGCATAATGTTGTCTTCCCCTCCAAGGATGCCAGGACTTCAGCAAGCTTTTTGCTGCTTACTCAAAGCTTCATCCTTCTCACCTTGTACGACCAAGAGATAATTCCTAGTTGTATAGAGAAAAATTTGAAGGGCAAAATCCTTAACACAACAATCTGTGGGATAGATGCTAACTAGACCACAAAAGGAGTTAGGACATTCACTACTTCCCCAGTGACAGTTACTTCCTTCTCGACCACAGCTGGTTCAGTTTCAGATACTGCAGCAGGAGAGGAAGTGGTCCAATTTGTCCTGTGCATTCAATTTATGACTGGATAAGTCATTCCTAACTAAGTAATTTAACTTCGTTAGAGAGAAGAGCGATATTTACCAGAAGCAATTGACGAGGATTGACACCCGAGTCAGTTCAAATAAATGCACGACTGGTTCAGGATGGATTCGAACCATACAAGCACCTGGTAATGCAAACTCAAGTTATTCTGAGGAGCACAAGCCCGAGGTCGCAGGCTTTAAGCGATTAGACCACAGCTAGTGCGCGGTCAGGAGTTCGTATGTTATACGCGAACAGAAGGCTGTAGATTGCGCGGTCAGCCAACATCACGTGGTCAGAGCACTTTCGACCGGGGAATGTGGGATTGATCTGCCCTCGTAACAGGGATATCCCGAGTATCCCGAAGATTCTTCCACGTAGGGGAACAACCGTCAAGAGGTTAATACGTGCGGTTATTCATGAATAACACGTGTTAAACCTGCGTGGGAGTTAAGAACGGTTGCCAAAACTGCATCTAAGCAACTGTTTGATGCCGTTACGACTTGGCGCCCTTTCGACCAGTATAAAGGGATGACCCAATGCATCAAACAAGAAAAGGAGTATCGAGAGAAAAATCGAAGCATGGTATCAAGAGAAGATCGAAACACTAAGACATCCAGTGATCGATTGATCGAACCAGATCAGACAAAAACAACTTGAAGACACTAGTCTAAGTTAGATAGCTTTTACAAAGCTTTCCAGGCTTTGTCTTGTACAAACACATAGGAAAAATCTTCACCTGCGAAGATCTTTTCCATCTTTCTGTCAATCCTTTTACTATATATAGTGAAATCCCAACAGGATGTAGGGCTATTACTCCCACCATAGAGGGCCCGAACCTGTATAAACCTCTATGTGCTCTAGTTCTCCATAATTCATCATACCTTCCCGGAGGGACGCCCTGAAAGGTCTCACAACCTACAAATTTTGCATAAGTTCGGCTAAGGACCCCGAGTCCAAATCATCGACAGCTGGCACCCACCGTGGGGCCTTTCTCAAGGCGTCCTAATTTTCATCCAGAGGTTTGCTGAACTATGGCTGGGGCATATGATTCCGAGAACGATTTCGATCTCGAGGATTATGCTCACATTCTGATGCCTTCTCTGAGCGATCCTGTTCCGATGGAGGAAATTGGAGGCGAAAATCTCCCAGAGGTCGAATCAACTCTCCAGGTCATGTCCATCGACCAGGGGGCGACTAGCGCAAGGTCAGGACCCACCGAGGTTCTTAATGCGTTAGAGGATGAGTCCGGTCCATCATACGACCCCGCTAAGGGGAAGGATGATGTCGACCAGGAGATCAGCCCGGGGAGGTTTGACCCTGATAACCTCCATCGTCTCTTTGATTTCGAGTCTGAGTCGGAACAAACCGAGATGATTTCTCCCTCGGCGACCTCTCTCCCTAGACAGTTTGCCGCTTTGTCGGAGGAAACTCCTGATCAGCGGGCTGCTAGGGAAGAACAGGAATGCAAACAGAAGGAGGATCAAGATCTCGAGCAACAAGACAACGAACTACGCAGAATTGCCCTAGAGGCTCTTCAAGATGCATAGGCTCATTACGATGCTGCTCCGAGTTCTTCCCGACGATCACGTGGTCGCAGACGCGACCAGACCCCTTCTTTGCCTCCGGAGTGTTTCCTGGTGGATGAAGAAACGGTAACACCTGGTGCCCCTAGGAGAAGTACACATGGCAGACCCCGATCTATCGCGGAGGTCATGCGTAATTTTCCTCCTACGGTCACGGATGCGCAGAAACCGGCCTTCACCAGAATCCTGGCGGAGAGGTTGGATGAGGTCGCATCTGAAGCGACCCCCACGGCCTCTTCCCTATCGGTAACACGTTCCCACGACCGAGAGCGTTCTCACTCTGGTACTGGTCGACGAAGTTACTCGCCGCCTGTACCATCCCGACAAGATAAGTCCAGGCGGGCACAGGATTCTCGTGATAGGGATCGAGTCCCTGTCCACTCTCGCTTAGGACAGCGAGTGGCTTCTCCATTGCGTGAGGTCGCTCACGATCCGGTCGAAAGTCACAGGACAGTTCACGGTCCCTACGTTGGTTGTAAAGCTTTCTCACCCGGCCTTCGTGCGGTCATTTGGCCGGACAAGTTTAGACCAGGGGCCATAGAAAGGTTCGACGGAACTCAGAACCCATCCGAGTTCCTTCAAATCTACATTACTGCCATCCAAGCGGCGGGAGGCGATGACCGGGTCATGGACAACTACCTGCCAACAGTCCTTGAAGGACCGGCAACAACCTGGTTGTTTAATCAGCCCGAAGGTTCTATCTATAACTGGGAAATGCTGTGCGACGCTATCCTCAGCAATTTCCAAAATTGTTATCAGAAGCCGGGTAAAGAGGACGACCTCCATCGATTACGGCAAACTTCGACCGAAACCCTTCGTCAGTTTGTCAAGAGGTTTGTCGGGGTGAGGAATACCATCCCGAACATATCTGATAGCTTCGTTATTAGGGCATTCAAACATACTGTTCGATATCGGAGATTCACTGAAGACTTGCTCATCCATCCTCCTCGATCAGTAGCTGATCTCTTTGATATGGCTGATCGATACTCCGACGCAGCTGAGGCTGTATAATGGAACCGGATGGTCAATAAAGATAACTTACCGCCTCAACCAGGTCTTAAGGACGCTAGGAAGGAAGATTCAAGCAAGAAGCCGGAATCTTCGTCGGGCGGGAAGTCAAAGAAGTCGAAAAGGAATCGCTCTAGGCAGTACTGCGAGGTCGCAGTTACAAAGAAGCCTCCTTCGACCAAAGGTAACAAGTCTTCATTCAAAAATAAAACTGCTTCTGGTGGTCGTAGTGCCAACCAGCCAGAGAAGTCGACTAACCCACAGGAAGGCAAGAAATCGTGTCCACTCCACAACTCCGCAGACCACGACCTCAAGAACTACAGGAGTTGGTTGAAGCAGTTAGATGACTTCTACCAGGGGATTGGACCAATGCTGACCTTACCGACTAAAGAACAAGCATGCGGGCTTAGAGACGCCGACGGGGACGAAGAGATGTCTTACCAGGTACCTCATAATCATATTAATGTTATTTTTGGAGGTTCCTCCTCTTTTGTTTCCAAAAGGCAGTTTAAGGCCTTCTATCGAGAGGTTAACCAAACGGGGACATCCCTTGGTGAACCTCAGTACCCCCGTTGGTCGGATACACCTTTGACATTTGATCGCACTGATTGTCCTGCGGGGCTTACTCGACCACTGAGGCTTCCTCTGGTCATTACCCCAATCATCAGTAATGCGAGAGTCAAAAGGGTCCTGATCGACGGAGGAAGCTCCTTGGACATTTTGTTGTTCAAGGCGCTCGACGAGATGCAAATTCCTCGTTCCAAGATTAAGCCCATAATCCATCCATTTTATGGGATAATCCCCGGTCCCTCCATGATGCCATTGGGACAGGTGGTCCTCCCGGTCACACTGGGAGAACCGGATAACTTCCGAACAGAATTGGTTACCTTTGATGTAATTGATTGTAATTCGGCTTACAATGCAATCTTTGGTAGGCCAACTCTTGCTAAGTTCATAATGGCAACGCACTATGCTTATCAGTGCGGCAAGTTTCCTGGCCCAAAAGGTGTCATCTCGATCCGAGGCAGTCGCAACGTGGCACTAACGTGTGACCGGCTATCTTTGGAGATGGTGGACCAACTTCCCCTCCGGGACGCTCAGGTCACCACAGTCGCCGCTGACGCGATCAAGGCTGCTCCTCGACCAGATGAAAAAGTCAAACTAGTTCTGTTGTACCCAGACGATCCATCCAAGACAATTCGGGTCAAATCAGGCCTGGATGACAAATAGAAACTCGAGCTCATTACTTTCCTCCGGGCTAACGCAGATATGTTTGCGTGGAAACCATCCGACATGCCCGGTGTCCCAAGGGAAGTAATCGAGCACAGGTTAGCAATTCGACCTGGACAGCAAACAATAAAGCAAAAGCTCAGGTGTTTTGCTGTCGACCAACAAGAAGCCATTCGAGAAGAGTTGGACAAACTCCTAAAAGCCAGGTTTATTCGCGAGGTCGATCACTCGGAATGGCTTGCAAATCCGGTCATGGTCCGCAAGTCAAATGGAAAGTGGCGCATGTGCGTCGACTACACCAGCCTCAACAGTGCCTGTCCAAAGGACGACTTTCCCCTTCCCCGCATCGACCAGCTGGTCGACTCAACTGCGGGTTGCGAACTGATGAGCTTCCTGGATGCCTACTCAGGATACCATCAAATTAGCATGGCAGAAGAAGATGAAGAGAAGACTGCCTTCATCACCTCGTTCGGCACCAACTTCTACGTCAGAATGCCGTTCGGTCTCAAGAACGTAGGTTCCACGTACCAGCGCTTGATGCAAAAGACCTTTCTTTCCCAGATAGGGCATAATCTCGAAGCATATGTAGAAGACTTGGTTGTAAAAAGAACTAAGAGATTGTCTCATTTGAACGATCTAGCTGAAACCTTCTGTAATTTGAACCGCTTTGGAATAAAATTGAACCCGGAGAAATGTTCTTTCGGGGTTTCTTCAAGAAAACTCCTTGGTTTTCTTGTTTGTTCCAGAAGCATTGAAGTCAATCCTGAAAAAATCAGGGCCATCGAACAGATGAGGTCTCCCTCGACCATGAAGGATGTTCAACGCCTGGCTGGTCGTATGGCGGCCTTAAGTCATTTCATATCGCAACTAGGCGAGAGGGGACTACCTTTCTTCAAGGCCCTACGGAAACATCGCAATTTCGCATGGTCCGATGAGGCCGAAAAAGTGTTTCAGGACGTAAAGGCATATTTATCTAGTCCACCAGTCTTGGTGTCTCCCGACAAAGGAGAACCATTGCTTCTCTATTTGGCGGCCACCCCGCACGCGGTCAGCGCTGTCCTGATCGCAGATAGGGAAGGAATACACAGACCCGTCTACTATGTAAGCGAGGTACTTCATGGCCCTAAGGAGCGATACCCTGAGGTCCAGAAGATACTTTACGCACTACTGATGGCTTCCCGTAAGCTACGACATTACTTTCAAGCTCATAAGATCATAGTACCCTCCTCTTTCCCTTTGGGGGATATTGTCCGTAATCCAGAGAAATCTGGTTGAATCGCCAAATGGGCGGTCGAACTCGGTGCTTTTGATATCCATTTCACGCCCCGCACGGTGGTTAAGTCTCAGGTCTTGGCCAACTTTGTGGTCGAATGGACCAACCCTGAGCCACCCGTGCGGGCACCCGAGGAATTGGAATGCCCCGATCACTGGACAATGTACTTCAACGGCTCCCGTAGTTTTCAACACTCGGGGGCTGGAGTGGTCTTAGTTACGCCTCAGGCCGAATAGCTTAAGTATGTCATTCAATTACACTTTGTTGCGACCAATAACGCAACAGAGTATGAAGGTCTTCTTGCAGGGCTCCGGGCAGCAAAATTCCTCGGAGTCCATCGATTAGTGGTGAGGGGAGACTCACAGCTGGTCGTAAACCAGGTAAACAAGGAGTACAGCACCTCCGATGAGACAATGGCTCATTACCTGGGGGAAGTGAGGAGATTGGAAAAACACTTCAGTCATTTCGAAGTCCAATACATCCCGCGAAAGGACAACATTCTCACAGACCAATTATCCAAAATTAGGTCCTCATGCACATCCACTTCGGCAGGAGTGTTCGTTGAACACTTGGAACATTCTTCGATTATGACTTCGGTTGAGGATGATCCGGTAACAATCTGCATTACCAACCTCAGTCAGGAACAGGATTGGACTCATCCATTGAGAGTCTATCTTGAATATGGGACCCTACCCGAGGATGAAACCGAAAGCGATCGGTTGATTCGAAAATCGCATCTATACAAGCTCATAGAAGGAGTTTTGTATAGAAAAGGCACTCAAGGAGTGTTCATGTGCTGCATATCCCAGGAGGAAGGTAAATCCCTCTTGAAAGAAATACATGACGGTGTATGCGGTGCGCACGCGTCATATTGCACGCTGGTTGGAAAAGCTTTTCGACAGGGATTCTACTGGCCTTCGGCACTCGATGATGCCAAGCATATGGTCAAGATGTGTCCTCAGTGTCAATTTCACACGAGACAGGTTCATCAACCTGCCTATGCGTTACAAACCATTCCCCTTACATGGCCTTTTGCGGTTTGGGGGATGGATATTGTCGGTCCTATGCCACAAGTGGTCAATGGATACAAGTTTCTGTTCGTAGCTATTGACACATTTACGAAATGGATTGAGGCCGAACCGGTACGAAATATTACCGCAGCAGCAGCACAAAAGTTCTTCCATAAGAACGTTGTTGCACGATTTGGTGTTCCAAACCGTCTCATCACGGACAATGGCTCTCAGTTCGCTAGTGGTCTTTTTCTGGATTACTGCGATCAGATTGAGACCAAGGTGTGCTTTGCTTCTGTGGCACATCCACAGAGCAATGGTGCCGTGGAACGTGCCAATGAGCAGATACTACAAGGCATCAAGAAACATGTTTTCTATCGCCTTAAGACTCGCTCGGGGGCTTGGGCAGACGAGCTCTATACCATTCTATGGGCACTACAAACTACTTCTAGTCGAGCCACCGGTGAGACGCCCTTCCATTTGGTCTACGGGGCTGAGGCCGTATTGCATATGGAAGTTAGTATTGGGTCTGTTCGGACAGAACAATTCGAACAAGTTGATCAGGCCGAACAGTGATCACAGGATCTCGTCCTCTTAGAACAAAAAGCGTGATCGCGCTCTGATCAAGTCCGCTGTATACTTGCAAGCTTTGCGCAAGTACCATAACAAAGGGTGCGACCACATAGTCTCCACATGGGCGATCTGGTTTTACGAAAACTTCAGGACCAATCCAATCACAACAAGTTCTCCCCGAAGTGGGAAGGCCCTTACATTGTTGTTTCGGTGCCGCGACCAGGATCAGCTCGATTAGCGATGGAGGATGGTCGAATCCTGTCCAATACTTGGAACATCGATCAACTACGCAAGTTTTATGTGTAAGTATTCCATCTCTTTTCCTTTTCAATTAGCATTGTTTGATAAAACAAAAGCCTTTTTGTTTCATACGACGAATATTTCCTTTTATGCCCATGTGTTACGAACTCGACTCGGGGCCTGGTCGCTGGAGTTTATATCGACACAATGAACTAATCGGATTCGCTGGCCCATCTCATGACCACTTCCAGACAAGTCACTCCTAAATAAGCCGTTTCTCAACGCACACGGGGCTTGCTGGTATGTCTTTGGTCATCCGAGTGGCTGCCGGTTAGCAATAAGGTTAGGCATTGTGTCACATATAATTCCTGGCATGATCGCATATTCCTGGTCGTTACATTCGTATTCTTCCTGTGCTTATAATACTAGGTCTCCAGTATATATAATCACAAGCGGGGGCTAGGGGAATATGGTTATATGAAACAACTATGTTATGTGAAACAACTATAATTTCTTTCAAATCAAAAAATACATGCATTGCATTCTATAAGTTATGTCTGTACAGCTTTTGGGTTTACACAATCCCGAGCTCGGTCAGGAGTTTATCTACAAGAGGCTTGACTTCCTCCATGATGGCCTCAAGCTGCTCCTCACTCTTGATCTCTACCGTTCCCACCAGTGGATTCAAATCCAGATCTGGGCCGTGGTGGAGATGAAACCGGCAGAGAATGGCGGAGGCTGCTGATCGGACTCTAGTTCTGATCGCCTCTTGTCGTCGCCGTGTATCTTCAGGAAGATACTCGAGTAGTGATTCCACTTGGGCTATGACCAGTTTCGACCAATCACTTGGGCTAAGGTCATCTGTTGCGGTCTCGACCACATCAGCCCTTAGGAGATGAGCCACCATCTTCAGCTTTTCGAAGATGGATTGGCTTAGGTCTCTATTCACCCTCCGGATAGAGTCGATGGTAAACTGGAGGATTGTCTTGTCTTCACCAAGCAGTTTTATTTGATTTGCTTGCGCTGCGACAAGAAGATTGTTACGAACAGTCTAAACAAACAAAGTCAAGTCATTCTGGTCGGAAGTTGACTTACCTGAGAGCTGCGATCGCAGTTCTTTGAGCTCGGCCTCTTGATGCGAAATCGTGGTCGTCATTTTCCCGATCGGAAAGGCTCTTCTTCAGAGAAGCAACCTCCCTGTGATAAAAAAGATAATTGTCATAACAGATTTGTATTCATACAAAAGGAAGGGCATTTATCCTTACTCTCGCAAGCAATTTCTTTCCTCTTGTATGGCCTCGATGCTTTCCACCATAGCAATCGATCTGGCCATTATACGGGATAGTTCCTGCCACACAGAGGGAAGTCAGTTGAAATTCTATGCAAAACTCGGGTATTATGAGGGATGTTCAACCTACCTCTGTGTATTCCCGGAAAGATGTATCCTTCGGGATGGCTGGAGGCCTAGTCAAGGGACTTGCTTCCTCTGTGATGGGAGCAGCAGGTGGACACGCCTGCTGGACCTCAGTTGCAGGTTTCGATGCCTGCAATTAGGTCTCCGCACCCGACTCGTCCCCAATGGCCCGGACGATTTCCTGGACCGAAGGGACAGAGTTTTCTTCACCGGAGGCTTCGGCACCGGTGGAAACTTTAACCCTCACCAAGGCCGTTGGAGGGTTAGGTGCTGCGGCTCTGCACCTAAGTAAGAAAAAGAAGTTGTCAGTCTCACCAATGGTTGCCACAACCTGATCCAGAACGAGCAGAATGGGATTCTTACCTTAACTGAAATCCCATCAGCTTTTGGGATTTCAAGGATGGTTCCCCGAGAGAAAAAGGACAGTCGTCGTCCGTCCTGGGCTTTCTCTTCGTAAACAGGACCTTCTCTCCCTATACATCACCCTGTAAGCATATCTATAGGGAATGATCAAGACCTGAATGGTAAGAACTCATACCGGGGTAACCTGCTCGATTGGCAGGGATGCGTCCGGAGCTCCAGATGTCTGCTGGACCGCTGGAGCTGACACCTCATCCGCGACCCTGGGGTTGGTCGCGGAGTCTTGCTCTGTCACTTCCGCTCCTGCTGCCAGGGGTGGAGTATTTGCCTCCCTGGGACTCACAGGAGTCACGGGAGGAACTTCTTCTCCCTGTATAAGTGTAACTCGGTAAGCACACATACGGATGAAATTGAAAATTCAAAATCGCGAGGAATTACCATGATCGTCCCTTCGACCAGGGAGGGAGAGGTCACAGAACCTGAAGCCTCCAGGGCTTCAGGAGTAGGGATCTCGCCCGCGACCACGAGATTCCCAGTGGCCGCGGGGTTCGTTGCAGCTGCCTCCATTTCGGCAAGGCAAGGTGGAGTCTCACCGGATTGAGAAGTTGCTATCTTCCTCTTCCGACGGACTAAAGGAACGTCATCCTCCTCCTCCTCACTCCTCTCCCCCTGTACGACGAAGAAGTGATTCCAGTTTGTACCTAGGGGAACGGGAGGTATGTGATATCTTACCGCAGTCTTCCTTGCGGTAAGGGGAGTTCTGCGCGAAGACCCTTCCCCAAGAATTTTCTTGGATTTCTTGGGGGCACGATATCTCGCCTTGGGATTCGAAGAGATCTTCTTCCCATTCTTCACCGTCGGCTTTCCCAGGAGACCGACATTTTCTCTCGGGAACGTCGCCTCGGCGAATCTCCCCAAGAGCTATGCCATTTCGGTATCCTTATCAGTACAAGGTGTACATACGACTTGCGAATATAACTTGATGAAAGGTAGCATACCTTTCGGCGTTCCTGTTTGAGGTTGTCGTCGGCGTGGATTAAGCTCTGAGGGCGAGGCGATCCCTTGGGTCCCTCCACTGCGGCACTGTAGGCCTTGAGAAGGTAATTTTTCCGCCTTTTGATTTCGGATGAAGGCAGGACTCTGTCCCCAGCAGACCAGTTAGCAAATATGAAGCAAAGGTATAAGATTTCACTATCGAGGTCACGTACCGTTGTTGTAGTCCAGGGTGCTGTCCGCCATGGACTTTATCTCCCACGCTGGATGAGCCCTTTCACGCAGGGGGCTCACCCGATTCTTCACGAAGTCGCGTACAATGTCGCGAGCTGTTAGTCCCTGTTGGACCAACTGAAGAATCACTTCGGAGTGCTTCATGTATTCTGCATTCATGGCGGGGAGAGAATCCAACTCGCTCGGCTTCTCTGGCCGTGAGTTCTCGAACCACAACCCACTCTCAGACGGAGGGGTGCAGTAAAACCACTTCTGGTACCACCCATGCACAGAGTCTCGCAGGGGTGGGAAGGGATACTCTTTCTTCTCCCTTATTCGGAAGTAGATGCATCTGGCGGCGTTGGCGCTCTTCGACCACGCCGAATAGTAGAAACACCGGAAGAGATCCACGCTGGGATACACTCTGACGAACGCTTCGCACAGATGCTGGAACACTGCCAGGATCAAGATTGCATTCTGGTGGAGATTTATCAACTCCAACCCGTAATGCTCCAGAATCCCCTTCAGGAGCCGACTCTCGGGGAATCGGAACCCGCATCACAAGTATTCCTCGAAAACCACCAGTTCGCCCTCGGACGACTGGGGTTTCTTGGTCCTTCTCCGCGGGCCGCCAGTTGATTAGCAGCCGTGGAGGAAGGATCTCTTCCTTCTCCAATGCCATGAGGCTCTCCTCAGTGTGATGGACTGATCGGCTCCAGGAAGCCATGTATTGCGAAGGATCGTGAGGAAAGGTGGTGACTTTGGGGAAGATGGAGGTAGAGAACAATGAGGGTTTTGTGCGGCGGAAGTTCTAAGGTAGGGTTTTTGGCTGTGTGGCTTCCTCAAGAAGCTACATGTTCCTTTTATATGCCCGAGGAGGCGCACTGCTGTGAGTAATGTTCCATTTAATATTCTATTCATTTCCCATAATGGATACTCTCTCTGGCGGACCCGTTAAGCGTTCCTTGTATCGGATCCAAAACAATAGGACTTCTTTGTTTCAGATTTGAGAATACAAAAACGTGAAGAGTTTAACAAAGGTCTTCGGAGGACATTTTCCTTCATGTTTATTGTAAACTTTCATGGATTAATCATAAAAATGTCCTATGACCCGGTTGTTGGACGTACGGATATTTTTTGGTCAAGTTACTGCATAATCAGAATCATGTCTTTGACTAAGCTCTGATTCTAGTCGGAGTGATGGTCCGATGGAATTTTGATTCTGATCGCGGTAATCTTCCAGATCGAACTTCAGTTCTAACCGCGGTTTTAGGTCTGATCGCAGTATCAGTACTAGTCGCGGTACAACATTGAAATGCGATTCTGGTCGCAGAACTGAAGTTTACCTGTGTATGAGTGGTTGTAAAGACATTTCTTATGGCCATATTTTCGCACAGAAGTTGTAAAGAATATTCATATGATATGAAGAAAAAGAAATCTTTATTTCTGACATTCTTTACATAGAAAAGGGATACCAGCCACCAGAGCGTCGACCTGGTCTGAGAGAAGTTTGCAAAGTTCTCCTAGGGACATGTTGTTGTCGGTAGGATCTACACTGACAACCCCCAGGGAACTAGCAACTAATCTAAGCCTATCTACATCATCCCTAACAAGAGACGCACTATTATTCCTAATCAAATCGGAGAGTTCTCGCTGTTGCTGAGCGTGATCCCTCTCCCGATGGAATTGGCGCGCCTCTTCATGGGATCTTTCAAAACATTCTGCCAGGTGCAGAATCGTCGAAGACATCTCTTCGGTCTTCTTCTCCAGAGCCTCTTTTTCCCCTTGGAGAGTCCGTCCGAAGGGGAGAGGCAGGATCTCAGCAGGCTGGTCGCTGGGGCCTCCAATCTCCTACATTTGCATAAGTTAGTCACACTAACTATAACAACAAGCAAAAGGAGATAGAGATTATTACCCGTCCTTGCATGTGACAGGTTGATATAGGCATCCCAGAAAGTAGATCACCCGATAAAATTCAAGGATCATCATATGGTGGAAGTGCAGCTTTCCCACCATAAGATTGCTTCCCCAACACAAGTTGAGGATTATCTGGTCATGGAGATGCAGCTTGCCGACCAGAAAATTGATCACCCGAACAAAAACTGGGAGTATTGGGATGAAATGGAGAAAGATGAGAAGAACGTCCCTCCAAAGGTGGAAGTTCAACCTGCCGAGGTGCATGGATAGGAAGAACTAGAGGAACTGAAGGAAGAAAGAACGATGATATTTCTTTCACCTTTTTCCTGCTGGAGGATCCTTCGTCAACCTTGGGCTTCTTCCTTGAAGGAGATGGATCTTCGGGCGTCTGTAACTCTTGCTCGAAAACTTCTTCTTCATCACTCTCAATCTCGATGATGTTGTGGTCTACCATCGAGAAGTGTATGAGAAGAAAGATGGCTTTGAAAGAGACTTAGCCGAGAAGAGGAGTTGTGAAGCTTTAGAATCCAAAGGCTTCGGTATTTATAGCCGCTAGGGTGACGGTTCGGTTTTTGAATGCCTCGAGTTTTTAAAGCATTTACAATTTTACCTCGGGTTAAAAAACCTTTCAACGGCTCCATCATTACCCGTCACGTATTACCCAGAGCTTGTCTCGGAGAACCAACCGCCATACTTAGTGCGCCACTAAGTGGAAGATTTGAAGTATCGGGTTAAAAATCCGATGTAAGTCTTAAAATTTGAAGTAAACACGTCCCTTCGTTCTTTTCAAATTTGGGGGCTAGCTGACGAGGATTGACACCCGAGTCAATCCAAAAAAATGCACGACTGGTTCAGGATGGATTCGAACCAGACAAGCTCCTGGTAATGCAAACTCAAGTTATTCTGAGGAGCACAAGCCCGAGGTCGCAGGCTTTACGCGATCAGACCGCAGCTAGTGCGCGGTCAGGAGTTCGTATATTATACGCGAACAGAAGGCTGTAGATGTTGCGCAGTCAGCCAACATCACGCGGTCAGAGCACTTTCGACCGGGCAACGTGGGATTGATCTGCCCTCGTAACAGGGATATCCCGAGTATCCCAAAGATTCTTCCACATAGGGGAACAACCGTCAAGAGGTTAATACATGCGGTTATTCATGAATAACACGTGTTAAACCTGCGTGGGAGTTAAGAACGGTTGCCAAAACCGCATCTAAGCAACTGTTTGATACCGTTACGACTTGGCGCCCTTTCGACCAGTATAAAGGGATGACCCAATGCATCAAACAAGAAAAGGAGTATCGAGAGAAAAATCGAAGCATGGTATCAAGAGAAGATCGAAATACTAAGACATCCAGTGATCGATTGATCGAACCAGATCAGACAAAAACAACTTGAAGACACTAGTCTAAGTTAGATAGCTTTTACAAAGCTTTCCAGGCTTTGTCTTGTACAAACACATAGGAAAAATCTTCGCCTGTGAAGATCTTTTCCATCTTTCTTTCAATCCTTTTACTATATATAGTGAAATCCCAACAGGACGTAGGGCTACTACTCCCACAAACCTCTCTGTGCTCTAGTTCTTCATAATTCATCATATCTTCCCGGAGGGACGCCCTGAAAGGTCTCACAAGCTACAAATTTTGCATAAGTTCGGCTTAGGACCCCGAGTCCGAATCGTCGACAGCAATGTTCTAGGAGATTTCGGGGAGTAGTTCCTGTGGCCACAGAAGAGGTTGGTGAAGAAGCTTGTGCGTGTGAGATCCCTACATGATGAGGACATCACTAGTTCGGATATGAACAAGGCTCTATCCACTCCTTCTACTACTTCCACTACTTCCTCGCCGCCACGAGAAGATCAAGGAGAACAACGAGTAGGCATGAATCCATGTGCTGAGCCATTGTCGCGCCCCGAAACTGGGACTACGACTACTCCTGTAGAGACCTAGCTCGCTGCAGCTAGTCCCATATATGCATAGCATACACATACCCTTGACTTCCCAGGATAAGTCAAGCACAGGAGTATATCACATTGCAATAGAGTAACTTACAAAATAGTTAAGCAGTGTGGCCTGCTGGCCTTGATATTACATAAGAAGATTACAATGCCTTCACAGCATACATGGTTTAGCAAAATAACATCTACACAGCAGAAGGTAGGTGACCCACCCACAAAGAGAAGTGGTCGGTAGAACAACACACATCAGGGCTCTGGCGGGACTGACGCTCCTCCTTTTGGATCCAAGAAGTACTCCATGCCTTCATCTTGGTCAAGGTAGTCTCCATCTATTGAGTTGAATGTTGCAAGGGTGAGCACTTACGTACTCAGCAAGTCATAGGTAAGAGTAGATACATATAGTAGTGATGATATGAACCTAGACTAGTCAAGAATTATGGATATTTGTAAAATAACCTTTTTCTTTCATACTTCATCTCATGGCAGCACCTTTCATAATATAACATCATCAATCATGTTCACTAGATTATAGCACTACCGCGACACATTGACACAGGACAGCCCACGGCAGCACTCCTTATCATGACAACACATGTCATTTGGGTAATCTTGATTTAACACATTTTATTTAGAAAATAGTACTTGTGTCACACCCCGTGGATTTAATCCACCACAGCAGACTCCTATAAACCCGGGAGCTCGGAGTATTCGAATACGTTTTTAACTCTGCAGAGAAGTACCAATTTACCCGCAAGATATTCCACTTTCAAACCTTTCCTATCATAACAAAATGATTGGACCCCTGACTCACTTCATATTGTGAGCGGCAAGGTGGAAATAACAAGAACTTTTGTTATGCTTTACTCACAATTCACCCCTGACCCTGTGGATCTCTCGCGAAACACAGTTGCGGCGGGCTATACCCCCACCCTTACTCATTTCCCCATTGCTGGGTCTAATGTCAGATCACCTTCAGTGATAGTGGGAGTCAGCCTCCATATCAATCATCACAACACATCTCATGCAGGGGTTTCATGTGCGATCCACATAAGTACTTGTTCAGGCCTGTCCCATACCAGGCTTACGGTTAGCACGTTGTTCATGCCACTAGACGCACAACACAAGGTTCTAGTCCTTATATGCCAGTGACCAGACCATCCACAACCCTGCACCTTCAGTGCCTGCATTCCTTTGCAGTCTAGCACCTCCAATGCTACAGCCATCCATACCATTTTCTGGTCATGGCTAGGGGTTTTATTTCATGAATATAAGTATATAAATACATATAATAGTTCATGGCTCAAAACTTGTTTATTTCACATTTCACAGATAACCAGTCTAGTACTGCCAATTCATAAATTAATCATTCTCAATCTTTCTCATGCAATATTATCTATATTCAAGGTTATGTTTTAGCAACATTTAAAATATAGGTTCAAGATTACCAAGGATATGACTTGCCTTCCGCGTCGTAAGAAACAGCAGTTGATGACAGGTCAACAGCGAAGTCCTCGAACTTGATTTCTGGATCTGCTTGGCGACAAACAAACAATACACACAAATATTACTTATATATTAAAATGATTTAGGATCTATAAGCAGATATGCTTAACAAGGATAACTGAACGATACTGGAGATAATTGAGATTACAAGCTGAACTGAGTTGAGATCTAGGGTTTCAAGGAATTGGCTAAGGATAGGTGTTAGATGCTCTTAGGATCTCAAGGTTACAATAAGAACATCAGTTTTGTGGCTGGTTTGATCAAGAACAGCGAATGTCAGCAGATTGACATTCGGATCAAAGCTCTGACATAACTTCAAGGAAAACTAGAGAGCTTATCTCAAGTTATGACAGTAGAAGAAAGTGTAGATCATAACTCTACAAATTCAGTGGACAAAGTGGTTTTCAAATTGCACAATCAGAAATGGGTAAACAAGGCCAATGCCATTGGCTGGCATGCACTGAGACAGTGTCAAAATTTAGGGTTTAGCGGCAAATATAATTCAAGGGCTCAAATCAAGTTGTGATAGAAGAAGAAAATGTTGATCACAACCTCAGGAATCTAAGGGACAAAGTTATACTCAAAATGCACATCTGGAAGGGAGTGAAAAGGGCTAATGCCACTGACTGACATAGTTTGGCATTGATCTTGACATGGCCAGAAACTAGGGCTTGGCATAACTTTTGATCTAGAGCTCCAAATGATGCACCACTTTGTCTGGGAGGTAAGCAAGGATAACAGGAACAATTAAGTCAACAGAATCTAGGGCAAGAAATGGCTGAAAAGTGATGAAATTCAGTGATGAACTGAGGTGAACTGGTTGCACTGGAGCAGTTCTGGACAAGATCTTGGCATGGCTATATCTTTTGATCTAGGCTGATTTAGGTGTCGGGCTAGAAGACAAAAATACTCACGGGATTAAGGCACACACTATGGACAAAGTTATTTGAGCTGAAACGGTCGGGAAAACTTTTCCGGTGAACTGTGCCGGAGAAGAACACTGCTGTTTGGGGGTTTTTGATTTAGGCCGAATGAACTCGATTCCAAGCTTGGGAAGTGATATATGGGTAAGAGGAAGCTACCTGCACGATCAATTTGGCCGGAGGATGACCGGAGAAGCCTGGCGACGATCGCCGGTTTCTGGAGAAGCTCAAAATTGGGGAAAGCTTCGATTGAAGCTCAATTTGGAGATCTTGATGCACAGGCTTGCTGGAAATGGCTCACTGATCATTTTCTTCCACAGAATTGAAAGCTAATTCGAAGTAATTTGGCCTGCATTGCCGGAACAGGGCATTCTTCGAATTTCAGCCATTTCCGGCGATCACCGGCGATAAGGTGCAAGGTAATCCAATTAGATGGTACAGCACGATGAGAGTGGCGAGGGAAACTTACTAGTGCTGTCAATTTGGTGGTTGAGGCTGCGGTTGAGGCTGTCACCGTGAGGCCTCGAGCTGGTCTCGCCAGAGAAGAAGACTAAGACAGAAAATCTGAGACTTGGATGATTTCCAGTGAGGTTTGAGGGAGCTGCTGAGCACAAGGATGCTTAAATAGGCAGGCGAAGCTTACGAAGAGGGAACAATGAAGAGATTGGCAGCCGGTGACTTGACTGGTTGCGTGCAGGAGCAATAGCGGCGAAGAAACAGCAAGGAGCGGTGATTGCGACGGCGACAAGTCTGTAGCTGATCACAGTGTCGTTCCATCGGGACTTGGCAATGCTGTAGCAAGCGGTGGAGACAACTACTGGCTCGGCAAAGCGACGTGGCGAGGAGTTGCTGACAAAAGGCTGCTGGTCGCGCGCGGGAGCAGGCGCTGGTCGTCGACGTTGCAGCGACCTTGCCACGGCACAGCTGGAGCGAGGACACGTGCGCAACAGCATGCACGATCAAGTTGCAGGCGAAGCTTGGCCGGCGGCGAACGTGCACGGCGCAAAGAAGCAAAACACGGCGAGTACTGGTCGTGTGTACAGTTGCTGTTGCTCTGGTCGAAATTTGGACTGAATGGCAGTTTCAGGTTTTTGATTTGGACTGAATTGAAAATCTGAAATTCTGGGAGGTTTAAACTGAATTTGTTTTCACTAATCTGGCAGATATGTTCAACAAAACATTTGGCAAAGGTATTTGATAAAATTTGGCACATTTGAATGGTTTTTGACAAAACTGAAAATAGGGTATTTTAGGGTAATTGAAATCTGAATTTCAATTGATTTCGAATTCTGACACTTAGGATGAGATTTTGGAATCTGAACAGAAGAGAAACTTGTGACAAATAGCATTTAGAAAAGATTTGCTGAAGAGATTTTGAGTTTGAAGTTAATCTGGAGATTTTAGCCTTTTTGGGTTTCCAGATATCAGGTAAAGGACTAATTTGCAGTAACTCTTGGACTGATTTGCAAAAAGGTTTAGATGGTGAAATCTGGCTGCCAACTTTTTGGATTAAGGTATTGGCATACCCTTGATCATATTCCAGGTATAATTTGGTCTGAACTTGGTCAAGATTTGGATTAAATCTGGATTTCTGAAACTTAGGGTATTTAGGTAATAACAGATATTCTGTTTTCGAAAACAGAAAGGAGTTGAAAAATCTGGAAGTTAGAGATAGAATTGGATCTGGGTTCTGAAGGCTTTTAGGTTTAGGATAACTGATAAATCACATCTGAGCAATTTGATCTTGATTTGGGGTCACCGGATAGATTTTGGAGATTTTAGGGCTAGAACAGAATAAAGCTGAGGCTGATTTGGTTGATCTAGAAGAGACATATGCATGCATGATTTTTAAGAAAGAACTTTTCACCCCAAAACTCAGGATGTTACAGCCATTCACTACGCCCACCACACCGGAGGATCAGCGAGCTACATCAAAGGTGGAGCAACCCACAACGCATCAAGCCCAGCCCAAGATCAAGCCCAACTTATCCGCGAGTCCAGCTCGGCCATCCAGCAGCACTCCAACTTCAAACGGATGCCCAGGCCACGTACGGAGTCCGTTTGGGGCAAATGAGTACTTCACGGAGAAGCCCACGACGACACATTTCCAATGGGATTAGTCCCACAGACAAATTCCTTCTGGATAATCCGAAATAAATGAAACAATCCACGGACAGAACCTGCCGGGTGCCGCATCACCTCCACCTTGGGCCCGTACCCTTAGGGTTTCACGTCCACCTCCTTGGCCGCCACCCCTATTACATATGTCCGTCACCCTTCCCGTTATTCCTCAGGTTTTGTTTAGATTAGTTTTCTCCATGTGTGAAACTTCATCCTTGTGTTCTTGTGTCGGCTAGACCAACAACTACAAGTTACACAACCTCAAATTTATCGTGTGCTTCATCCATATTTGCAATTTCAGATTGCTTTTATCTTGTTCTTGCTTGTTCTTCCGTTGCTTGCAGGAATTGATCCTTGTGATCAGGTCAGCCACGTCTTGGCACGATTGATAATGACTCGTGAGTGTGGTTTAGCGATTGTCAGGGCGTCCAATCTTATTTGGTTCGTAGCCGGATCATCAAGGTCACTCTCCATCAAATCGAAGTTATCCCTCTCACCAGAAGATCGGGCATACGTGTCTTCATCACTACAGTTACAGCCAATGGTTGTGGACTCACTGCCTCTTTGAAAAAGAGATGAACATTTTGATCATCGATTCTCTTGGAGGTCTTCATGAGTCTTTTTGATGAAGAACCACTAGAGGATCCAACATCATCACCAGCTCACTTCTTTGAGCCACAAAATAGTCGAGCAATTGTAAAAGGTCAAAAAGTTCTGCTTTGGACACTTTTGCTCAAGAAAAAGACTTGTACAGATTTTCCAAAAGAGAATTACGTTTTGAGACACCTGTGCAATGTCATCAACATTGGCGACAATGCCTTGAAGTTTTGGTGCCTCAACATTGCCTTCTACAACTGGCCTTTCTTCTTCATCTCCAGACAGTCGCCCTGGAATCTGGGATGCCATTAAGATGAAAATAAAAAAGGAAAGGTTGAAAAAGATGAAGAGCCTAAGTCTTAATCTTGCTAAGCTTGAAGACTCATACATGGAAGCCAAATATATAGAGCTTCAAAGGTGACGGTTCGAGTTCCCAGTATTGGGATACAGCGAACTGCCTCGAGATTTTTTCCATTTGATGCCTATCATGATTAGCTGACAACCGCACCCAAAGTATCTCCTAGGGTTCTGTTGGAATTCGAAGCGACAGAGAAACTTTTTGCAATCTAAAACGTCACTCTAAAAAGAGCCATGTTGTTTCAAATTCGGGGGCTAGTTGACAGAGATTATTACCCGAGTTAGTCGCCCATGCCATTCTGTGGTTGAAAGAGCCATAGAATGAGACCAAAATTATTTATATGCCTCCTCGTGGTCATAGAGACCTAGGAGAGAGATTATGGGGTAGTCCAAGATCTTCTGGACATAACCCATTGCGAGTATTGTCACCTACGACCTTAACGTTTATGGTCGTAGAATATATACTCTTACATGTCTACGGGTGCCATGGTTGTGGAGGCACCTTCCCATGATCATGCTGGTCGTAAAAGCAATACCAATGCATAGTCGTAGCCAATACATGACCATGATTATTGAGGAGTTATGTTAAAACTTGGAGTATGGTCGAGACCTATCGACCACAACATGAGGATTATATGGTCATGCTACCATTAGTTATATCTATTTGTAATCCTTCTTCCTAGAGAAATGAACAGTTATCACTGGCATGTTAAATCATCAAGAAGATAAAGGTAAATGAACAGTTATCTATAAACCGTCGAGAAGATGAAGATAAACATGTAGTTATCTATAACTACACGTAGCAACTGCCCAACTTCCCTCAATTGGCACCCTTTCGACAAGTATAAAAAGAGGACCAATTCAAAGAGGAAGGAGGCATTTGGATAGAGATTCGCATGCTGATCCAAATTAGAAGATTAAGAGAAGACTTGTTAGATTTTATAGCAAATTCTCTTTGTATTTCATCTTATTGATAGTGAGATCATAACATGAAGTAGAGTTATTACTCAGACTTCGAGGGTCCAAACCTGTATAAACTCTGTGTCATTTGGATTCATACATACCGTGACTTCTTGATGAAACATGGGGTGCCCAATCTTCTGTCAGGTAGATGATAAGTCGGTTTGGTGGAGATCTTGACGTTGACGATCCGGCTTCCGATCAGAACTGATCGAACCCAGCAATCGCTACACCACTGCTCCGTTGGTTATCAACCGTGCCAAGACGCGGTTGACCTCACCAAGAAGGCTAATTCCTGCTAGTGAATCGAGAGCACAAGTAAAAACGTAGAAGAAGCAATCTGGAAATTGCAAATCAAATTGAATTAAGCTCACAAGTTGGGGTTCCACAAACCGATCTATGGCGAAACTGCAAAGGCAGAATAATCCAAGCAAAACCCAAGTCTCCCTGTGACGGCTACGGAGTATGTATATGATAGAGAGAGAGAGGCGATGGCTAGGGTTTAGGTCACAGCCTAACTAAGATACATGGGCCGAAGGCCCAAAAAGAGGTGACGCAGCACCAGTCTGACTTTGTCTCGCGTGCACTATTTGGATGATTCCGGATGACTTGGAAAGAGTTTGGTGGCGGGACCAAATGCGTTGGAAAGCTTATATCCTAAGATTTTGGTGAAGTGGTAGAACGTCGAAAATGGACTTCGTACGTGGCCTGGGCGTCCATTTGAAGACAGACGTGTCACTGCAGTCCGAACAGGCGTCCATCTCGGGATCAACTCGAACCTTGGCTCGTCTCGGTGCGTCGTGACATCCTCGCTGATCCAATCCATGATTCCTAAGTACAAGAACAATATCATTAGGTAGTAACTCACCCTCTACGGTAGTTTCACATAAACTTAGGAACGAGCTCACCTGGTAATTTAGCTGACGTGCGCGTGCCCTTGTAATTGGTCCTTGCACAAGCGGTGTTGGAGAAGTTGACGCATCCATAGAGTGATGTCCTCATCATCCTCCCCCTCTTGAATTGGAGTCATCCTCGACTCAAGCTCATCTTCTTCTCCCAAGTATGGGCGCAAATATGAAACGTTAAAAGTGGGGCTAACCCCGAAAGCTGCGGGTAACTCAAGTTTATATGCATTATCATTTATACGCTCTAGCACCCTAAAAGGACCATCAGCACGACTAAAGCTTTCTCGTACATACCCACGACGCAAAAGTTCTTGGACTTGTCGATGAATTTCCTTAGTCTGTTCCGGGTTGGTCCTATATGCAGCATGGTTTGGCAATGTCGCTCCCAGAATTAAATCGATTTGGTGCTCAATACCTCGAATAGGTGGTATTCCCGGGGGTATCTCAGTTGGAAACACATCCTCAAACTCCTGCAAAAGGTTAATAACAGCAGGGGCAAAGAGCTAGGAATATTATCAAATGAAAATAAAGCCTCTTTGCAAACCAAAGTGTAGCACAAAGCATCTTCATCATTAATTTCAGCTGTCGTGGTATTAAGAATACCCCGGCAGGTTTTGAAGACGATCCTAGCGGAGATTACGTAGTGCGGGTTGACCGGGTGACCGGTCCTCCCCCGCCGGACAAACACAAGAATTGACACGTGGATTTATACAGGTTCGGGTCCCGGTGGGGGCCCTAGTCCTGTCGACGCGCTCCCGACCGGAGTCGGCTGGGGAGGCTCTCTCCGGGGGAGAGGCTTCCGGAGCACGCCTGTGAGTTTAGCTATTCCAAATAATAATGAGTTGATCCTTTACAACAGAGGGGTACAAGGGCTATTTATAGCCCCAAAAAGAAGCAAAAAACCTAAACTACCCAGGAAGCCACCGTCGGATTGAAGGGTAAGACCGTCCTTCTCCCGGTCAAACGTCTTGGATGCTTGACAGGTGGTCGCTGATTCCCGAGGCGTCCCTCGTGTGACCTGCACGTGATAAACAAACAGGGATTTTACCTTTTAGGAGGGCGGTGACGTCCGGGACCCCTTCCGGAGAGCAGGGTCCCGGGAGCCTAAGAGGCGGCGCCCGGGGCAGGCACCGGGGGCCACTGTCCCCGGGCGAATGGCGGCGCCCGGGACTCGCCCGGGGGGCAAAGTCCCGGGAGCTAAAAGGCGGCGCCCAGGACATACCCCGGAGGCACGGTCCCGGGAGCCTAAAAGGCGGCGCCCGGGGTAGGCACCGGCGGCCATTGTCCCCGGGCAAATGGCGGCGCCCGGGACCCGCCCCGGGGGGCACGGTCCCGGGGGCCAAAAGGCGGCGCCCGGGGCAGGCACCGGCGGCCACTGTCCCCGGGCAAATGGCGGCGCCCGGGACCCACCCCGGAGGGCACGGTCCCGGGGGCCAAAAGGCGGCGCCCGGGGCAGGCACCGGCGGCCACTGTCCCCGGGCAATGGCGGCGCCCGGGACCCACCCTGGCGGCACGGTCCCGGGCGTTAAAAGGCGGCGCACGGGACATACCCCGGAGGCACGGTCCCGGGAGCCTAAAAGGCGGCGCCCGGGGCAGGCACCGGCGGCTACTGTCCCCGGGCGAATGGCGGCGCCCGGGACCCGCCCGGGGGGCACGGTCCCGGGAGCTAAAAGGCGGCGCCCGGGACATGCCCGGGGGGCACGGTCCCGGGGGCCAAATGGCGGCGCCCGAGGCAGGCACCGGAGGCCATTGTCCCCGGGCGAATGGCGGCGCCTGGGACCACTGGGGGGACTGGCTCCGGAGGTGGTTCTACCTCCGAGTCCGGGACGAGGCGGTGGTCTACGCCCCGGAGCCTCCCACCTACAGTCGGTCATCTGCACCGAAGCCGCCGGTGTGGACGGACGAGGAGTTCGAGCTCCTCGGGAAGGTGGTGCTGACGAAGAAGGCCCGCTCGATGCGGGAAGCCGCGGAGGAGCTGGCGCTCCTGCGGCTTTCCCCCTTCTCACGCGGGGGAAGGGGGATCGGCATGGGCCCGGAGCAGCGGCCTCCGGTCAAGCCGGTGACGCGGCGTAAGTCCCCTGCATTTTTGTACTTGCAGTTTTTTATGAGAAATCGACTAACTTTTTACCTCTTGCAGTGCGCCCGTACCCGGCGGCGAGGGACAAGGCGGAGCACCTCCTGGGGAGGTACTTCACCGACGAACACGAGTGCATCGTGCGCCTCGTGGGGGAGGGGCCTCCCCGGAACCTGGTGGCCGAGGCCTACGGGCTCAGGCTTCCGGAGAGGAAGCCCCTTCCCACCCCCGGGTCTCATAAGCGGGGGAAGGATGCGGCCGGGGGCTCGGAGCCCAAAAGGCCCCGGGTCCAAAAGACCCCCGCCCCGACGACGACGCCGGCGATGACGCCGGTGAGGGCCCGGGACGCGGCTCCCGGAGCCGAACATGCCCGGGCGGCGCCCCGGGCAGAGGCGACGCCTCCGCCCCCGGAGGCCCCCGTCGAGGCCCGGGGGAAGGAGGTTGTTACCGGCGGGGCGGGGTCCGATTCCGCGGACTACGCCCCGTCGCCAGTTCGAGTGGCGCTCCTCTCGCCTCTCCCGGCGACATTGGCGCCGGAGAGGCTGGAGGTGAGGTTCTCGGAGGCGGCGCCTCCGTGCCTCTGGCCGGTTGATGAGGAGGGGGGGAGCCCCTCAGTCTTCGAGGTCCCCCCGGAGCAGGAGGCTCCGAGGGCCCTCCGGCCTGGGGCGGGGAAAGGCCCGATGATCCCCCCCCGGGCGGAGGTCCCCGCCCAATCCTCGTCTTCGTCGTCCTCGGAGGAAACTTCGTCGACGAAGACGCCGGCGACGCCGGCTATTCTCCCGGACTCCGAGGTCCGGGGGCCCTCTCCCGGCCGCAACGGGGGCGCCGGGCAAGATACCTCTCTGCTCCCCGCGGGGGAGGTGGCCCGCTGCGCGGAGGGCCTGCACAGCCGGAAGGTGCAGGCCTTCGTAGCGGGGGGAACGCTCCACGAGCGTGTTGAGGGGCTCGAGTCCCTCGGAGCCCAGGTAACCCGAGCTCTTAATATTTCGGCTTTTTTCCTGCACTTGAGATTTGTCTAACTCTTTATGTATTTTGTAGGTAGCGACTGTTACCTGGGGCCTTGAGCAGTGGGTCACCCGGCTGCTCAAGGAGGCGGAGAGCCAGGCCGCGGCTTGCGTGGAGCAGCGGGAGGCGGCCCTCCGGGAGCGGGACGAAGCTCTTGATGAGCTGCCCGGGCCCGGGCGTAGGTGCGCCTTTCGGAGGGCGCCTACATCCGCCTCCGAGAGGAGGCCAAGGTGCGGGAGAAGGCGCTCCGGGAGCTCGAGAGCTCCAGCGTCCGGGCGCTGTCGGACGCGGGCCGCTCCGTCCGCTCGACCTTGGAAAGCCTTGGCGTTAGCCTGGGCTCCGGGAGCGGCCCCGAGGTGCCCCCGGCGACCCTCGCGGAGGCTGTGCGTTTTCTTAACGCACAAGTCTCCGCCATCCCGGAGGCTGCGGACGTCCGAGCACGGGGCCGAGCGATCCCCGTCATCGCGGCCGCCGCGGGGCTTGTCGACTATCGGGGGGTCGGCGCCCGGGCGATCGGGGGGCGCATCCCCCGGAGCTTCCCGGAGACCTTCGAGCCAACGCGCCGGGAGGTGGAGCTGCTGGCGGAGGGATTCTACGACCGGATCATCCAGACGAGGTTCCCGACACCGGCGCCTCCGGCCGCGGATGCCCCTGCCCCGGCCACGGAGGAAGCTCCCCGGGGGGAGGACCCCAATGCTAAAGTATGAGCCTCCCCCGGGTCTTTAGCTAGGACCTTTTTATTTTGTTAGACATCTTGATTCCGGTAGCTTCTTAGGAGAAGCCCCGGGCACTTGTACAAAAATCATTTTGCAATGAAATATATTTGAAATTTTTCTAAGTCTGCAATGAAATGTTACCAGGGTACCCGGGGGGTTATTCCCGGGCAACGGTCCGGGAGAGGCTCTCCCGGGGACGCCCAAGCGGCTTTGATTTTGCTGAGCCTTGTCTCCGGGGAGCGCGACGGGGGTACTGCCCGGGAGCCTGTCCGGTTGAGGTGGCGCCCGGAGTGGCACTTGAATAATTTTGGCAACAGCCGTGCTGAATTAACTCCCCCGCGCCCAGAGGCCCGGATGATACCTCCTCTCCGCATACTTCCGCCGGCTGGGTACGAGTTTTGGCCCGAAGACGTACTTCGGGACTCTCAGCGTCGCGTCCGGGCGCTGTACCGGGACTTGGCCCGAGAGCTGAGGGAGCGCCTCCGGGAGCTTTAGGCGTAGGGGCCTTAGGTTCGTAGAAAATCCCCCGGGTTAGGACCCGGGTTGTATCATTTCCGAAACCCACCGGAGGGGGAAGATGTCCTCCGGGTTTGCTGATCAATAAAGCGCATTGTTTCCTTTTATTGCGCCTCTTTATTTTCTTCTTCTTGGATGGTCTGGACGACTCATCTTAACAAGGATGAGCTAAGTTTCTTCGTGGGTGACCCGGGGGCCCCCTGTCCCCCCCCGCCCACAGAGGGCCGGAGGAGGCCTCCGCGCGCTGTGGGGGTAACAGGGTCCCCGGGGGGAGCATAGCCTGTAGGAGAAATATTTTCTAAGAAAATTGTAAAAACAGGGTTTCCGAGGGAGGGACCTTCCGGGGTGCCCGGGGCCACCGGGAGAGGTTCATCCGGCCGCCGGGAGAGCGGGGAACCGGGAACAAGGCGCGGAAGGGGCTCATGAAAAGCCAATAAGACCTCCGGATGGGAGCTTCCCGAGAGACTTCGTCCGGTCGCCGTGAGCGGGGAACCGGGAATAATGTCTCCGGGGGAAAATATATGAGAAATCCATTTCGTAAAGCAATTGTCCGGTCGCCGTGAGAACGGGGAGCCGGGAATAAGGTCTCCGAAAGATAATCATCCGGTCGCCGTGAGAATGGGGGGCCGGGAATAAGGTCGACTCCCGGAGGAGGAAGATAGATCCAATCAAGCCACAGGGGGCTGATCTTCCGGTCGCCGTGAGAACGGGGAGCCGGGAATAACGTCGACTCCCGGAGGAGGAAGATAGATCCAATCAAGCCGCAAGGGGATGAACTTCCGGTTGCCGTGAGAACGGGGAGCCGGGAATAACGTCGACTCCCGGAGGAGGAAGAAAATCCAGAAAGCCATTAGACGTCCCGCTGAGGAGAGCGTCTACTCCCGGAGGAGGAAGTGCCCGAAGACGGGTCTTGAGTGTTTGGGTAGGGGACTAATCTCCCAAAGTGACTCGTTACCGCGGCCGCTGTGGACCGGGTTGCCGCTTACACCCTCAGTCCACGAGGGCTGTTCGTAAGCCGCCCTTCAGGAGGGACTTGCTGGGGCAGGGCCCACTTCCTCACGGAGAGGGCATCCTCGCGGGGAGGGCTTCCTCACGGGGAGGGCATCTTCACGGGGAAGGCATCCTCGCGGGGAGGGCGTCCTCGCGGGGAGGGCATCACCACTAGGGGCGGTAAACAAGAACAACCTGCAGTGAGACAGTTGAAGAACAAAGGCTATGCATTTATTAACAAAATATACAAAGCCCCCCCTGCGAAGCCGCGAAGGGGGAAAAAGGGAAGCTACAGTGTCCCTCCTCCCCCTCCGGCGTGACCGCTCCGGGGGAGGGGACAGGCCCGTAAGGCTAGACGTAGAACTTGCGAAGTAAACGCAAGTTCCAGGTGTGCTTCAGCTCCTGCTCTTGAAGGTTGGAGAGCTTGTAGGCCCCCGAGCCTAGGACAGCGGAGATCCTATAGGGGCCCTCCCACTTGGGGGAGAGTTTTCCCTGGGCTTGGGGGTCCGTGACGCGCTTGAGGACAAGGTCCCCAAGGCGAAAAGCTCTTTCGCGCACGCGCTGGTTGTATGCGCGCGACATTTCGCGCTCGTAGATGGCGTGGCGGAGGAGCGCTCGGTCGCGTTCCTCCTCCACGAGGTCGATTTCCAGCCGCCGGTTGTCTTCGTTGGCCCGGTAGGCTGCGGTCGTGGCTCCGTTCAGGAGCTCGACCCGCAGCGACCGGAAGCCGATCTCCGGGGGGAGGACTGCCTCCGCCCCGTAGACTAGGGAGAAGGGAGCACGCCCTGTGGCCCGGGACGGGGTCGTGCGCATCGAGCAGAGGATGCTAGGGAGCTCCTCTGCCCACGCGCCCCGCTTGGAAGCGGTTTGTTCGAGTCTCCGGCGTAACCCCTGTAGGATTACGCCATTGACCCTCTCGACGGCCCCGTTGCTTTGAGGATGGGCCACTGAGGCGAAGTGGATGACGATCCCCAGGCCTTCGCAGAATTCCCGGAAATAAGCCGAGTCGAATTGGGTCCCGTTGTCCACGGTGATTTCCCGGGGGACACCAAAACGACAAACGACGTTTTTCCAGAAAAACCGCTGAACGGCCCGGGAGGTGATGCTAGCCAAGGGCTCCGCCTCAACCCACTTTGTATAGTAGTCGACCGCGACTACCGCATACTTGTATCCTCCGGGCGCTGGGGGGAAGGGCCCTAAGAGGTCCATCCCCCAGCGCACGAAGGGCCAAGTGATGGGGATAGTCCGCAGCGCTACAGGGGGGAGATTCGAGCCCTTGGCCATCTTCTGGCATGCTTCGCACGCGGAGACAAGGTCTCGCGCGTCGCGCATGACTGTAGGCCAGTAGAAGCCCTGCCGAAGGGCCTTGGCGGCGATGGCACGCGGGGCTAGGTGAGAACCACAGCTCCCGCGTGAATGTCTTCCAGGAGTTGAAGTCCCTCCGACCGGGGGAGGCAGCGCAGGAGGGCTGAAGCCCCCCGCTTGTAGAGCCTTCCCTCCAGCAGGAGATATGCCCGGGCTTTGGCCCGGAGGCGCTTAGCCTCGGTCTCGTGGGGAGGGTCCCCCTCTCCCTTGATGAAGGAGATGAGGGGGTCCATCCAAGATGAAGGCCGGACGATCTCGGCGACCTCCGGGACCGGAGGCTCGGGGCCTGCATCCGGGGAGGCCACCGAGGGCTTCATGATGATTTCCAAGAAGGCCCCCCTGGGGAGCGTTTCCCGGGCGCTTGCTGCCCGTGCCAAGGCATCGGCCCGGTCATTCTCCCTCCTGGGGATATGCCGGGCCTCAAGGCCGTCGAAGTGTTTCTCCATCTTCCGTACTTCCTGCAAGTAAAGACTTAAATTTGCGTCATGGCACAGGTAAGACTTGTCCATTTGGCAGACAACGAGCTGAGAGTCTCCCTTCACTAGTAGGCGCCGGATCCCCAGGGAGCGCGCGAGGCGCATCCCGAGGAGCAGAGCCTCGTATTCGGCGACGTTGTTGGTTGCGGGGAACTCGAGCCGCGCGGCATACTCGAGCTCCTTCCCCTCGGGGCTCCGGAGGACTACCCCCGCGCCAGCCCCAGCGAGACACAGCGACCCATCAAACAGCAGGGTCCAATGGTCACTGCGTGGGGGCGGCACAGGGAGATCTTCGTCCCCGGACCCAGAGG
The DNA here is from genome assembly GCA_019359835.1 of Pharus latifolius. NCBI lineage: Eukaryota > Viridiplantae > Streptophyta > Magnoliopsida > Poales > Poaceae > Pharus > Pharus latifolius. The sequence goes on along the minus strand of CM033326.1, from coordinate 58,773,000 downwards.
CGGGAGTCCACTCTGCGACGAAGTCGGCGAGGACCTGCGACTTGATTGCGGAGCCACCGGTAAGGGACAGGGAGAAGGGGGCGAGCTCGGCCCCCCACTTCCCAATCCGGCCAGTGGCTTCTTTATTCCGCAGTACCTCCCCCAGGGGGAGGGACGACGGGACGGTGATGGGGTGCCCCAGGAAGTAGTGCCGGAGCTTCCGGGACGCCATGAGGAGAGCGTAGCAAATCTTCTCCATCTCCGTGTACCGAGTCTTGGCCCCTTGGAGGGCTTCACTGACGTAGTACACGGGACGTTGCTGCCCCCCTTGCTCCTTCACCAAAACCGCGCTGACGGCGACGGGGGTCGCGGCGAGGTAGAGGAGCAAGGGCTCTTCCGGAGACGGACTCACGAGCATTGGAGGGCTCGAGAGGTACTTCTTGAGGTCATTGAAGGCTTCCTGGGCCTCGGGGGTCCAACGGAACCCCTCGAGCCCTCGGAGGATCTTGAAGAACTGGAGGCCCCGCTCCCCCGAACGGGAGACGAAGCGGCTGAGCACGGCCAAGCGGCCGGAGAGCCGCTGGACATCTTTGACGGAGCGCGGTGGGGGCATGTCTAGGAAGGCCCGGATCTTCTCGGGGTTTGCCTCAATGCCCCGCTGGGACACGAGGAAACCCAGGAGCTTCCCCCCGCGCACCCCGAAGGTGCACTTCTCCGGGTTGAGCTTAAGCCCGAACGCGCGGAGGTTGCGGAAGGTCTCTGCGAGGTCGTCGATGTGGGAGGCTGCACGGGGGCTCTTGACGACCGCGTCGTCTACGTAGACTTCGACGTTGCGGCCGACTTGATCTTTGAGGACCAGCGTCATCAGGCGCTGGAAGGTGGCTCCCGCATTCTTGAGCCCGAAGGGCATATGGCGGTAGAAGAAGGTTCCGAGGGGAGTTATAAAACTCGTCTTTTCCTCGTCCCCCTCCGCCATCCGGACTTGATGGTATCCCGAGTAGGCGTCTAGGAAGCTCATCAGCTCGCACCCCGCGGTGGAGTCAACTAGCTGGTCGATCCGCGGGAGCGGGAAGTTGTCTTTGGGGCAGGCGCGGTTAAGGTCGGTGAAGTCCACGCACATGCGCCACTTGCCACTTGATTTCTTGACGAGGACGGGGTTTGCGAGCCACTCAGGGTGCAAGACCTCCCGGATGAACCCCGCCTCTCGGAGCCGGGCTATCTCCATCTTGATGGCTTCTTGACGTTCAAGGGAGAGCTTCCTCAACTTCTGCTTGATAGGGGGGTGACCGGGGGTTACCGCGAGCTTGTGTTCAATAACCTCCCAGGCGACGCCCCGCATGTCCGAAGGCTTCCACGCAAAAACATCGGAGTTTTCGCGCAGAAAGGCTGCGAGTTGCGCTGCATGGTCTTGGGGGAGCTCTGCCCCGATTTGGACAGTTTTGTCCCTGCTGCCCGGGGACAGTGGGACCTTCCGGAGGCCCCCTTCCGGATGCGGCTTGAGGAGGGGCCTCCCGGGGGATGGCGCAGCGACGTCTACGTCCGGGGGGGGAGCCTCCCCCCCGGGTGCCTTGATCAGGTTGACGCTTCCTATTGTGGCAGCAGCTCGCTCGTATAGAGCACGGGCCATGTCTTGATCCCCCCGGACGTTGATCACGCCATGCGGCCCGGGGATCTTCATGCACAGGTAGTTTTGGTGGGTGGCAGCCCCCAGCCGATTGATCGTAGTCCTCCCCATAATCACATTGTAGGAGGAGGGGAGGTCCACTACGTCGAAGCGGACTAGCTCGGTCCGGTAGTTCTCTGGGGTGCCGAAGGTGATCGGGAGATCTACCTTGCCCACGGGGTGGATCACCTTCCCCGGGACAAACCCTTGCAGAGGCCCTGCCGCTGGTTGCAGGAGCTTCTCATCCACCTGCATTTCCTTGAAGGTTTTGAGGAACAGGACGTCGGCGGAGCTTCCGCCGTCCACGAGGATGCGGGCCAAGTGGCAGTTGTAGATTGTCGCGGAGACAATGAGCGCGTCGTCATGGGGGAAGCGAACCCCTCGCGCGTCTTCCGCCGTAAAGGTGAGGGGGACGTCTGACCACTTGGGCGGCACGGACGCGTGTAGCACCCCCACTACCTTAACTTCTCGCACGTACTCCTTGCGCTGGCGCTTGGAGTCCCGCCCGGAGGCGGAGCCCCCTACGATGACGTTGATGCGGCGTTGAGAAGTTTGAAAGGGGAGAGCGTCTGAAGGCTCCCCCTCCTGCACCTGCTGCCCCCCCGCGGGAGCGGGAAGGGCCGGAACAGCTGGCCGAGGGGGCAAGGAGGCCGGAGTCCCCCCCCCCCCTGCCCACGCTGGTCGAGGAACGCCGCGAAATACTGCAGCAGCTGGTGGCAATCTCGGGTGGCGTGGGTACTGGACCCGTGGAAGCTGCACCACGGTCCTTCCCGGCTTCTCCCCGCGGGGCCTTCACGGCCGCGCGAAGACTGTCCTCCCCCATGGCCTCTCGGCTTGGGAAAGGGGCGGTTGCCCTTCGGGGGTTCGCGCGAGCCGCCTCCGCCCTCGAGGACAAAAGTGTCCCGAGGCCGTGGTTCGCTACGGCCCCCCTGCCTGGGGCGCCTGGGGGGATCCCGGGCCCCCCGCTCGGCGGGGGCAGGAGCCCCCTGGGTCTTCTTCCAGATGTCGTCTTCCTCCGCGCGAGCGTACCTTTCGAGTACGTTGAAGAGCTCGTCGGCGGAGGAGGGGCAGCTTCGAGAGAGTCTTCGGTGGAGTTCCCCCGGGAGGATCCCACTTTTGCAGGCTTCGATCACTGTGGAGTCCGGGACGTGGGCCACTTTGCTTTTTACTTGGGCAAAGCGCCTGAAGAAGCTTCTGATGGTCTCCCCGGTTCTCTGGCGCACTGTGTATAGCTGTGAAGAATCCAGGGGACGTACGTAATTTCCCTGAAAGTTGGCGCAGAACTCCCGCTTCAGCTGCGAGAAAGACTTGATGGAGCCCGCCTTCAGATTGTAAAACCAGGAGCGGGCAATGCCGGTGAGGTAGAGGGGGAAGACGTTGCATTGGACGCTCTCGTCCCCGCCCCCCCCCCCCCCCCCCCCCCCCGCCGCGGAGATGGCCGTGGAGTAGATCTGCACGAACTCGTAAGGGTCCGCCTCGCCATTATAATGCTCGATGTGCGGGGGACGGTAGGGCCGCGGCCATCGGATGCTGCGGAGTCTTCGACACAGAGGCTGGTTCGCCCCCTGCACTTCCTGGGGGGAGCCCCAGTCACTGTCTTCTTTAACGGGGGACGCCCCCTCGTTATCCGAGTCAGGTAGCGGCCCAAGAGGGCCGCCAGAGTGGTGGTGACGACGCTTCTCTTCCGGGCCGGGACTGATTTCCCGGACGTCCGGGCTTCCCTCCGGGGAGGATGGTTCTTCGGCTGGTCTCTTCCCCCGACCGGTGCGAGAGCGAGGCTCCCTGCGACAACGACCGGGGGGAAGTTCTTCCCCGCGGCTGGGAGAATGCATTCGCTCGACCTCCCCCCGGGAGAAGCGGACCTGCTTCGCCGGGGGAGGGAGCTCCTGCACTGTAGCAGCCGGCCCGGAAGCTACCTGGGCCTGCTAGGGGGAGCCCCCTGCGATGGCCCCCGGGACCGGAAAGGGGGGAGCCCCTGCACCATCCGGAACCGGGGAGGGGGCGCCCGGGGCGGCGCTTGGATCCGAAGAGGGGGCCCCTGCGGCAACGACTGGGACCGGAAAGGGGGAAGCCCCTGTGACATCCGGAACCAGTGGGGGGTGAGCCCCCTCGGCGACGTCCGGGGTTGGGGAGCCAATGCGGGGGGAAATCCGCTGAGGCAGGGGAGCTGCTCTGTCGACCGGCCCCGGTGCGGTAAACGCAACGCGAGGGGCGGGACTGGCTCCCGGCGTAGGAATAACCCCCGGCATGAAATGACCCCCCAGCCCCGGAAGAGGGCCGGGGACGGGGTACCCCCCTGGTGCCACGAAGGGCCCGGGCATGAAAAAGCCTCCCGGCACCGGGACAGGCCCGGGTGCCGAGAAGTGTCCGGAAGTATATCCCGCGGGGGGAGGGAACCCCCCGGCGGGATCATACGGGGTAGACAGCCCCCCGGAGACCGGAGGGGCCGCCGGGTATCCCACAAACGGGGGCATGATCCCCGGATATGTGTGCGACGAAAACGTGGGGGCCGGGGGCCGCGCCAACACACTGAGGAGCTCGTCCATAGAGCGCTGGGCGCGGAGCTGGCCCTCCACGAGAGCCTCCAGTAGGGTATCCCGGGGAGCCGGGGGAGCCGTCGGGGGGAAACTCGTCCCGGCCGAGGTCCCCGCGACCGCCGGGAGCGACCCGGAGGTGGAGGCACCTAGATTGAGAGGAAAGGTGGGAGGCGGTACCTGGGAATGGTTGTCTCCGGACGGGAGCGCCGGAACAGCAGTGTCCCGGACGGGCGGCGCCAGGTCACCGGGACCGGCGTCACCGGGAAGGGCGCGGGCCCTTGTTCTCGGAGGAGCCATGGCGATTCGTCACGGGTCCCCACGGTCGGCGCCAACTGTCGTGGTATTAAGAATACCCCGGCAGGTTTTGAAGACGATCCTAGCGGAGATTACGCAACGCGGGTTGACCGGGTGACCGGTCCTCCCCCGCCGGACAAACACAAGAATTGACACGTGGATTTATACAGGTTCGGGTCCCGGTGGGGGCCCTAGTCCTGTCGACGCGCTCCCGACCGGAGTCGGCTGGGGAGGCTCTCTCCGGGGGAGAGGCTTCCGGAGCACGCCTGTGAGTTTAGCTATTCCAAATAATAATGAGTTGATCCTTTACAACAGAGGGGTACAAGGGCTATTTATAGCCCCAAAAAGAAGCAAAAAACCTAAACTACCTCGGAAGCCACCGTCGGATTGAAGGGTAAGACCGTCCTTCTCCCGGTCAAACGTCTTGGATGCTTGACAGGTGGTCGCTGATTCCCGAGGCGTCCCTCGTGTGACCTGCACAAGATAAACAAACAGGGATTTTACCTTTTAGGAGGGCGGTGACGTCCGGGACCCCTTCCGGAGAGCAGGGTCCCGGGAGCCTAAGAGGCGGCGCCCAGGGCAGGCACCGGGGGCCACTGTCCCCGGGCGAATGGCGGCGCCCGGGACTCGCCCGGGGGGCAAAGTCCCGGGAGCTAAAAGGCGGCGCCCGGGACATACCCCGGAGGCACGGTCCCGGGAGCCTAAAAGGCGGCGCCCGGGGTAGGCACCGGCGGCCACTGTCCCCGGGCAAATGGCGGCGCCCAGGACCCGCCCCGGGGGGCACGGTCCTGGGGGCCAAAAGGCGGCGCCCGGGGCAGGCACCGGCGGCCACTGTCCCTGGGCAAATGGCGGTGCCCGGGACCCGCCCCGGGGGGCACGGTCATGGGGGCCAAAAGGCGGCGCCCGGGGCAGGCACCGGCGGCCACTGTCCCCGGGCAAATGGCGGTGCCCGGGACCCGCCCCGGAGGGCATGGTCCCGGGGGCCAAAAGGCGGCGCCCGGGGCAGGCACCGGCGGCCACTGTCCCCGGGCAATGGCGGCGCCCGGGACCCGCCCGGGGGGCACGGTCCCGGGCGCTAAAAGGCGGCGCCCGGGACATACCCCGGAGGCACGGTCCCGGGAGCCTAAAAGGCGGCGCCCGGGGCAGGCACCGGCGGCCACTGTCCCCGGGCGAATGGCGGCGCCCGGGACCCGCCCGGGGGGCACGGTCCCGGGAGCTAAAAGGCGGCGCCCGGGACATGCCCGGGGGGCACGGTCCCGGGGGCCAAATGGCGGTGCCCGGGGCAGGCACCGGAGGCCACTGTCCCCGTGCGAATGGCGGCGCCCGGGACCCGCCGGGGGGCACGGTCCCGGGAGCCTAAAAGGCGGCGCTCGGGGCAGGCACCGGCGGCCACTGTCCCCGGGCGAATGGCGGCGCCCGGGACCCGCCCGGGGGGCACGGTCCCGGGAGCTAAAAGGCGGCGCCCGGGACATGCCCGGGGGGCACGGTCCCGGGGGCCAAATGGCGGCGCCCGGGGTAGGCACCGGAGGCCACTGTCCCCGGGCGAATGGCGGCGCCCGGGACCCGCCCGGGGGGCACGGTCCCGGGAGCCTAAAAGGCGGCGCCCGGGGCAGGCACCGGAGGCCACTGTCCCCGAGCAATCATGAACTTACCTGGACTTGACCGCGTGGAGATTTCCCCCAACATCAGCAATATCAGATTTTATAGCAAGCATAACACCACCCTTTAATTTAATTCCCGCTGACCTAGAACTCGTGTTCTTATCTTTTCTAGGTGGAAAACAGTTTTAGCTATTTGCTGATTTTCAGATTCAAGCATGTTTTCTTTCTTCTCATTTTCAGCTCTCTCCCTATCACTTTGAACAATTTCAGCAAGGGTCATAAGAAGCAAAGTGATTTTCTTTCCTTTATGCACAAGAGTGTATCTATTACTTCTACCAAGATGGGTTGCATCAGTATCAAATTCCCATGGACTGCCTAACAACAGTGAACAAGCTTGCATAGGCACTACATCGAAATTAGCTGAATCATGGTATGATCCAATGAAAAAGTTCCTCTGAGTGGAGTTACCAAAGCTGTTCCTTGACCGTTGTTGCTGTCCCTGCAATTCTTTTTCTACCAAAACAGCAAGTTGGAACAACCTATTCACATTGTTATAGTCCTTGTAATCAAAATATCCTGGATTTCACGTCTTAACCCAGCATAGAAGCGAGCCATTTTATCCTCCTCACCCTCTATTACCTCACAACGCAACATGCCTTTCTGAAGCTCTTGATAGTACTCCTCTACTGACTTGCTACCCTGTTCTAGGCGCTGTAATTTTTTACGCAAGTCACGCTTAAAGGAAGGAGGAACAAATCTATTGCGTATATGTCTCTTAAGCATCTCCCAAGTTTCAGGTTGTATGCCAACATTTACTAGTTCGTTCCACCAGATAATTGCAAAGTCTTTGAACTCCCTAGTCACTTGTCTAACTCGATGAATTTCATGAACTAAATGAGAGTTAAATTTTTGTTCCACGGTCATTTCCCAATCTAGGTATGTTTCAGCCTCATATAAACCAGAAAAAGAAGGTATGGTGAACTTAACCTTAGCGAAAGGATCATCATTGCGAATGTGATTGTTACCATTATTATCTCGCATACCTTGATGATTGGGGCTCAGTCGCTCCTGTAATTGTGCATCTCGTGCAACTCGTCGCATGGCGGCGTCGTTGCGGAGAACCCCCACGTTGGACTCCTCATCGACTTCATTGTCTTGTTGGATCGTTGTTCCATTAGAAGGTTGTCGTTTCTCCACAGTCTCCACCCTGCTAGCAAGATCAGAGATACAACGATCTAGCCTCTCGATACTGTTCTGATTGTCTTGTTTGTCCTTCGTGAACTTGTCCATGAGCTCTTGGATGCTCTTGTTGAGGGCCTCGTTCATATCAAGAATGTGCTTACGAAGGTCATCCTCCTCAGCAGCAGCTCTAGCTCTGGTTTGCGGTCCTGTCATGGTTAGTAGGAACAAAGATAACACAAAGTATTATCCCTATAAACTACTAGGTGGTGGTATGTGGATTCATTCGCCCTCAAGCGTCTTACCACGCTCTTGCAAGGATCTTACTAACACTGCAGAAGGTGCAACCGGTGGCTGGTTCGTGATACCGTGGGGCGTGAGTGAGGCGATTGCAAGGTTGAATCCTGTTCTGATAAGAAGAAGGTGGAGCTCGGAAGGCAATTGTATATAAGCAAAGGATTAGCAATAACTGAAATCAGATAACAAAGCTGAATAAATGTCCAAAGTACGTGTCAAAGTTGATGGCCTAAACGCGTTCCTAAAACTAGTTCAAGCAAGCAAAGTGATCGGTACAGGCGATGAACATGACAAGATGCAAGCACTTCAGATCTTTTTTTTTTGTTTTGCTAATCTTTCTTTTCTTTTTTTTTTCTTTTTTTCACAAGAGTGATGCAAAGGATGGATTACAACTCAAAATTTAAGAATTACGCACAAAACCTATCACAATACTCTCGGCAGTTTAGCAAAGATGCTCTGCAGAAACTTCCAAAAATAATTTGGGGCTCTTAGAGATCTGAAATGCAAAAACTTATAACTAGGAAGTTGTAGCTCTTTTCGTTCTCATCAATTTGAATATATGGAACACCCAATTTGGGGTTTGGAACTATGAGATATGGCCCCCGAAATACAGGCTGTACAGATTACTACGAGATGAAATAGATTAACTTCCAACGCGATTTTGGCCACGAATATGGCGTTTCTGGAATTTGGTACAATGAACAAAGTTGTAGATCTCTTCGAGATATACAAATTAGACTATTTAATTGCCCAAATTGGTGTTTAGACGACTAAGATATTGTCTTTAGAAACACAGCAACGCAAAAGGGAAATCCGAACCGATTGCGACTCGAATTTGGTTTTGGTTTAGGATTGGGATTTGAGATTCGACACTAGATCAAGAACACAAATTGACCAGCAACACGACAACGACCACGGACACAAATTCAACAACGCAAAACTAAAAATGAAAATTGCGAAAGGCTCAAAGTGGTTTGGACAGCGGAAGACTATGATCACAAAATTTTTTTTTGTGGCTTTTTCTGGACTCTAGGTAGAAGATGAACAAGGAACAGAGGGGATACCTGACGGGCAACCTTGGCTCTGATACCACTTGATGAAACACAGGGTGCCCGATCTTCCGTCAAGTAGATGATAAGTCGATTTGGTGGAGATCTCGATGTTGACGATCCGGTTTCCGATCAGAACTAATCGAACCCAGCAATCGCTACACCACTGCTCCGTTGGTTATCAACCATGTCAAAACGTGGTTGACCTCAGCAAGAAGGCTAATTCCTGCCAGTGAATCGAGAGCACAAGCAAAAACATAGAAGAAGCAATCTGGAAATTGCAAATCAAATTGAATTAAGCTCACAAGTTGGGGTTCCACAAACCGATCTATGGTGAAACTGCAAAGGCAGAATAATCTAAGCAAAACCCAAGTCTCCCTGTGACGGCTACGGAGTATGTATATGAGAGAGAGAGAGGTGACGGCTAGGGTTTAGGTTGCAACCTAACTAAGATACATGGGCCGAAGGCCCAAAAAGAGGTGATGCAGCACCAGTCTGACTCTGTCTCGCGCGCACTGTTTGGATGATTTAGGATGGCTTGGAAAGAGTTTGGTGGCGGGACCAAATGCGTTGGAAAGCTTATATCCTAAGATTTCCGTGAAGTGGTAGAACGTCGAAAACGGACTTTGTACGTGGCCTGGGCGTCCGTTTGAAGACAGACGTGTCGCTGCAGTCCGAACCGGCGTCCATCTCGGGATCAACTCGAACCTTGGCTCGTCTCGGTGCGTCGTGACATCCTCGCTGATCCAAACCATGATTCCTAAGTACAAGAACAATATCATTAGGTAGTAACTCACCCTCTACGGTAATTTCACATAAACTTAGGAATGAGCTCACCTGGTAATTTAGCTGACGTGTGCGTGCCCTTGTAATTGTTACTTGCACAAGCGGTGTTGGAGAAGTTGACACATCCATAGGAGTGATGTCCTCATCACTTCTTGAGTGATTGTGAGGATTGTCTCCCTACCAAACAAACTAAATTAGCATAAGTTCGACTAGGAACCCTGGGTTCCAATCATCGACACTTCCACTATTACATTTGGCGAGAGCCTCTCTCCTGTTCAGGATCCCGCGTCAAAGCGCTAAAGATTCAAGACTCCCCTAAATTCTTGCTAAGGCTCAACTGTTACGTTTGTTACCGAAATGAGAATCAAGGGTTTAGAGGAAGAAAACATCAGGAAATAACTCCAAAACTTGAGATGAAGACCGAGGAAGAATCACGCCTTCCGAATTAGGTCATCACAACCCTAGAAGGGATCTACTCGCAAAAAGCCATTAAATACTGGAATAATAAGATTTAAATAAAAACCTACTTGATTGTTGGAAAATTGAAGTTGACGTCCTTGCCAGCTTACAAACGCAGAAAAATAGAGGAGACTCTTCTAAGAAAACAATCTAAAAACTAAGCCCTAAGGGCATCTAAAGCCTACCTAAAAAGCATGTCTAATTGAGCCAAAAGTTTCTCTATTTATAATACATCGGTTAATGTGCCCAAAAATAACTCCTTGATGTGCAAGAAACAAAGTTTGACTTCAAACAGCATGAGAATGGACAAATATGAGTCAAGACTGACCAGCTTCGACCAGTTCTAATCAAATCCGACCATAACCGACCAAATCCAACCAGTCCTGGTCAAAACCGATCAAAACCAACCAAATCCGACCAATCCTAGTCAAACTCGATCAAAACCGACAAAATTCGACCAGTTAAAGCCTCCGAAACCAATCGAACACTACTAGGGACACGTGGCGTGTTCCTGGCCAAACACGTATCGTGCTCGAAATCGTTCAAGACTCTTTCTTGACCAGTGTTCGTATTCCGTCAGGACCCCTTTCGACCACCTGCTCATGTTCGATCAGGTCTCTTTCTCACGTAGTTGTATTCAACCAAGTGTTTTGTCCGAAGAATATTCGACCAAGGCCCTTTGTTGTCTAGTTTTGGTTTCTTAGTCGAATTTGGCCCAAACGAAGTCGAAATCTTCTCAAATTTGGTAGGTTTGGTACCTGAAACATGGCAAACACAGCCGTGAAAGCAATTTGTAAAAATAATATAAAATTATATATTAAATGTCGCATCAAATTTTAGCATGATTTTGCACATTTTCAATAGCAAACTTAGGGTAAAAATGTTACCAATTTAACACTTATCAAGTAGCACATCCTCATGTAAATCAATAAGAAACTCAATGAGGAGAGAATTCACCTGTAATGGGACCCTTATAATCTGATTGTGGCAATGAAGTGCTAAAGCTAGGGATGTCATCATTAGAAAGGCTCCACACTCGCCTATCCGGAGTCGAAAAAAAGTAACCCTAATGGATATCGAAGAGAGACTCACAAGTGAGTGCTTCAATGGGGAGTAGGGGAGACACAGCAAGTCTCTGAGATTTTGAAAAAAATTCTTCATGTTTCTTTTCGGTTTATTTCTTGCACTAATTTATTTAATATTGTTTATCTTGAGCATTCATTATTCTCGATTATCACCCTAGGTTTGCAAAACTCATTTGATCCATTTAGTCATTAACTTTCATTTAGGATGATTGCAAAAAGAATTTTATTTTCATTTGTGCAAAAGTAGTATTTAGAAAAAAATTTTATACGGCCTATTCAGCCCCCCCCCCCCCCCCTCTAAGTCACCATTCTTGATCCTACACATATTCTTAGCCTATTGAAGAAAACTAGAGTTTGAATTTCAATTTAGGTTGACATTTGCATAAACAAGGTGTCTTCTTCATTTAGAGAGAAATATCAGAAAAAGAACTCCAAAACTTCCAAGAAAATTATGAAGATAGTTCAGCTCCAAAGGATCAAATTGCCCTTTAAAGTGAGACAAAAATCTTAGCGGAAAATAAGATGTGACAATGACACTTTGACAAAACTGAAAGTTTCATATCAGATTTTGTGTAAATCTGTTTACACATGTAAAGGGTCCTAAAAAAACCATGCAAATGACTTTCAACAATTTTTAAATAAATGTGTAGTAAAGAATAATCATAAATCCATGAAAAAATTATCTACAAATATTCAACCAATTGTGAGATATAAAATCACAAATCTACGAAAAATCACAAAAAGTCTGAAATTTCATATTCATTTTTTATTGATAGAAAAATCAAATCTTGCTCAAATCAAATCCCAATACAATAAAAATTTGCATAAATGATTCTAAATGCATGAAAAAACTTGTACAAAAAGAATCATTCAAAAAAATTCTCCAATCAAAAGTTATGATGAAATGATGTTTATGTTAAGCAAGAAAGTTCATTTCAGCAAACTTTTGTAAAATAGGTTCTAATTTGATTTCATGGGATTTTTGACATGAAAGAGATTACATGAGTTATACATATCATTTTGAGCCCAAAGCTCAAGAAGAAACCATAGATATAGTTAAACTTCTGATTTGCAAGTATAGGTCATTTAGGGTCTAAACAAGTTTTTGAAAAAATTTAAAGGCTCATATCTTTCAAATGAATCTTCTTTTTGAAATGGTTTGAACTATAAAAACCTTCAGAGTGATGATATCTAAAAGTTTTATAAAGGATGTTTTGACAAAACTCAGATAGATTTTAATTTATGCTAAATTTTCATTTTGTTCAAAAACAAGATCCCAAAAATCGTTTTGAACTCAATTTTAATAAAAACCTTCAAAATCAATTTCATTTCATCCAAAACCTCTAAAAACTTTTAAGTATGTTACAGACAATTTTGCTTGAAATAAAGATTTTTTGACCTTTTGAAAAGAAATTTTGACTATTTTGATTAAAAGAGACTCATTTCAAAAAGATATACCTGCAATTTTGAAAATATCACATATAAGAGTGCAATAATCAATAGATGAACTTCAAATCACTTCCCCTAAATGTGTTACCAATAAATTTCAAATTAAAGTAAGAACAGAATCAAACAAGAAAGTGAACAAATGAGTTGCTATTTTAAAAATAATCCAAAAAGAATCAAGTATTCTTGGGTACCCATACCATATAAGGCCCACTAGACTTGTCACAAATATCTTTTGGAACCCAAATGACCTTATCTTTTAGTTTTTGAAAAGGTGAGCCGACAGATTTTGCTATTAATCCTCTTCTTGAGTGATAGATTGAATAAGAATCAAAAAAGTCAACTTAGAGGTGCAATGCACACCTATGCAAATGTTGCCCTACTAAATGACATGATGTCCATCAAACTTGAGAGGACTTTACATATGATACGACATGGATGCGGTGATGTGTGCGATGGTGCCTCTTACTAGATGTTTCAGTATAACTAAAAGAACATCTTTGATCACTGAGGAGTTTATCAAGTATAGGACTACCCTTATAACATCTAGTAAATTCATTACTCAATCTATCAACCTCAGCCTTGAGTTCATCATTTTCAACTCTAAGTGAATGAGATGATGCCATTTCTATACAAGTGTCATCATGCAAGTGAGAGCATGATGGCATATCATCACAAATAGAAGATGAACTACAAGGCATATTGATAAAATCACTAGATGAGCAAGGCGTGTCTAATGTGAAGCAAGGAAGCAAACCATAACTAGTACTAACATCATAACATAGAGATAAATCACTAGACAATTCATGGCATGAGATACTAGCATTAACCATACAAACATGTGAATCAAAAGAATCAAATCATCACATGAAGTACTAGCATGGGCCTTAGAAACATGTGAATCTATAGATGAATTATTAAGTAAATCACATGTTACTCCAACATCCATTGTTGCTATCAAACTAATAGAGTCGTTAGTAAGCAATGTGTCATATGAGTTTTTCAACTCTTGATATTGCACTCTCAAGGAGACATGTTCCTTCTTCAATGTGCAATATCATTGTGTTACATTATCAAGTGTTTCATTAAACTCCATAACCATTTCCATAAGCTCATCATAAGAAGAGTTGGAGTTTGATACCGTTGAACCACGAGCCATAAGAATTTGTAGCTTGTCATGGGATGTCAAGGAAAATTTTTCATTCATCATCTTCTTGCTTACTTTCTTTGAGCTTTTCTTGGTAGTCTTTGCCTTTTTATTGATTTGGCGAACTATGGCAATGGTATTCTCAAGCTCACTTGAAAGCTCCCAATCCTCGTTCTCAGTTTTATCATCCTTGACAAATTCAGAGGTGAAGCACCCTTGCATGTCTTCCTTTTCCTTTAGCATAATATCATGAGACATGAGAGTGCCAAAGAGCTCACTCAGTTTAGTGTTGGAGAGATCACCATTTATGAGAGTAGTGACAATGTCTTCGTAGAGATCCTCCGGCAACACCCTAAGAGTTTTTCTACACACATCTAGATCAAAAATATTAGAACTGAGGGCCTTAAGTTCATTTGTGATGTTGATCAATCAATCATGGTAAAAAGAGTGTCAAATTTTAACATCATAAATGACTTGTCTTATCAGTTCAAAATGAGCAACTTAGTTTCCTTGACACTTGATGGTGCCCTCGTAAATGAGATCAAGGATTATCCAAATTTCGAGAGCGGTTCTAAGATTACTCACAAGTTTGAACACATCATCACTCAAGGCCCTAAATAACACATTTTTAGCATTTGAATCTAGTAGAAGTGTTGGGGCAAATCTCCGCGGGACTAAGTCCAGGTAAGTTGCGTCACGTTTGCCCAGGGACCTGGCCTCCGGGGCCGGGCGCCGCCTTTTGGCTCCCGGGACTTGGCCTCCGGCGCCGCCCCGGGCGCCGCCATTGGCCCGGGGACCTGGCCTCCGGCCCCTCCCCGGGCGCCGCCTTTTGGCTCCCGGGACTTGGCCTCCGGCGCCGTCCCGGGCGCCGCCATTCACCCGGGGACCTGGCCTCCGGCACCTCCCCGGGCGCCGCCTTTTGGCTCCCAGGACATGGCCTCCGGGGCCGGCCAGGGCGCCGCCATTCGCCCGGGGACCTGGCCTCCGGCCCCTCCCCGGGCGCCGCCTTTTGGCTCCCGGGACTTGGCCTCCGGCGCCATCCCGGGCGCTGCCATTGGCCCGGGGACCTGGCCTCCGGCCCCTCCCCGGGCGCCGCCTTTTGGCGCCGGGGACTTGGCCTCCGGCTCCGTCCCGGGCGCCGCCATTGGCCCTGGGACCTGGCCTCCGGCCCCTCCCCGGGTGCCGCCATTTGGCCCAGGGACGTAGCCTCCAAGCTCTCCCCTGGCGCCGCCATTGGCCCGGGGACCTGGCCTCCGGCCCCTCCCCGGGCGCCGCCTTTTGGCTCCCGGGACTTGGCCTCCGGCGCCGTCCCGGGCCTCATCGCCCTCCTAAAGGTAAAGTCTCGAGTTGTTTGTCACGTGCAGGTCACGCGAGGAGCGCCTCGGGAATCAGCGGCCACCTGTCAAGCATCCAAGGTGTTTGACCGGGAGAAGGACGGTCCTACCCTTCAATCCGACGGTGGCCTCCGGGGTAGTTTAGGCTTTTTGCTTCTTTTGGGGCTATAAATAGCCCTTGTACCCCTCTGTTGTAAACGATCGGATCACTTTTATTGGAATAGCTAAACTCACAAGCGTGCTCCGGAAGCCTCTCCCCCGGAGAGAGCCTCCCCAGCCGACTACGGTCGGGAGCGCGTCGACAGGACTAGGGCCCCCACCGGGACCCGAACCTGTATAAATCCTCGTGTCATTTCTTGTGCTTGTCCGGCGGGGGAGGACCGGTCATCCGGTTAACCCGCGCCACGTAATCTTCGCTAGGATCATTCTCAAAACCTGCCGGGGTATTCGCAATACCACGACAGTTGGCGCCGTCTGTGGGGACTCGTGACAAGACGCCATGGCCCCCCCAAGAACAAGGGCTCGCACCCTTTCCGGTGACCCGGGTCTCGGAGACCCGGCGCCGCCCGTCCGGGACAGTGCTGTCCCGGCACTTCCGCCCGGAGACGGCCTGGCCCAGGTACCGCCTCCCTCCTTCCCTCTTAACTTAGGTGCATCCACCTCCAGGTCGTTCCCGGTGACCGCGGGGACCTCGGCCGAGACCAGTCTCCCCCCGACGGCTCCCCCGGCTCCCCGGGATGCCCTGCTTGAGGCTCTCGTGGAGGGCCAGCTCCGCGCCCAGCGCTCTATGGATGAGCTGCTCAGCGTGTTAACGCGGCCTCCGGCCCCCATATTTGCGTCACACCCGTATCCGGGGAACATGCCCCCGTTTATGGGTTACCCGGCGGCCCCTCCGGCCTCCGGGAGTTTGTCCGCCCCGTGTGATCCTGCCGGGGGGTTCCCTCCCCCCGCGGGATATACGTCTGGACCCTTCCCGGCACCCGGGCCCGTCCCGGTGCCGGGAGGCTACTTCGTACCGGGGCCCTTCGTGGCACCAGGGGTGTACCCCGTCCCGGGCCTATTCCCGGGGCCGGGAGCCCACTGTATGCCGGGGGTTTTCCCTACGCCGGGAACCAGTCCCACCCCTCGCGTCGCGTTTACCGCACCAGGGGCGGTCGACAGAGCAGCTCCCGCGCCTCAGCGGACTTCCCCCCGCATGGGCTCCCCGGTCCCGGACGTCGCCGCGGGGGCTTCCCCCTCACCGGTTCCGGTCATTGCCACTGGGGCCCCCTCCACTTCGGTTCCAAGCGTCGCCGTGGGCGCCCCCTCCCCGGTTCTGGATAATACAGGGGCTTCCCCCTTTCCGGTCCTGGGGGTCGTCGCAGGGGGCTCCCCCCAATCGGATCCGGAAGCCTCCGGGCCGGTAGCTACAGTGCATGAGCTCCCTCCCTCGGCGTGACAGGTCCGTTTCGCCCGGGGGGAGGTCGAGCAAATGCATTCACCAGAGCGCGGGGAAGAACTTCCCCCCGGCCGCGGGCGCGGGGAGCCTCGCTGTCGCACCGGTCGGGGGAAGAGACCCGCTGAAGAGCCAACCTCTCCAGCTGAGAGCCCGGACGTCCGGGAACTCAGTCCCGGTCCGGAGGAAAAGCGTCGCCACCGCCATTCTGGCGGACCTCTCGGACCGCTTCCAAACTCAGACAACGAAGGTCCCATGAAAGAAGATAGCGACCGGGGCTCTCCCCGGGAAGTGCAGGGGGCTAACCAGCCCTTGTGCCGAAGACTTCGCAGCATCCGGTGGCCGCAGCCCTACCGCCCTCCGCACATCGAGCACTATAACGGTGAGGCAGATCCTTACGAGTTTGTGCAGGTCTACTCCACAGCCATCTCCGCGGCCGGGGGGGACGAGACGGTACAATGCAATGTCTTCCCCCTC
Source organism: Pharus latifolius (assembly GCA_019359835.1). Classification (NCBI taxonomy): domain Eukaryota; kingdom Viridiplantae; phylum Streptophyta; class Magnoliopsida; order Poales; family Poaceae; genus Pharus; species Pharus latifolius. The sequence continues at coordinate 58,756,232 of CM033326.1, read as the reverse complement.
TACCTCACCGGCATTGCCCGCTCCTGGTTCTACAACCTGAAGGCCAGCTCCATCAAGTCTTTCTCGCAGCTCAAGCGGGAGTTCTGTGCCAACTTCCAGGGGAACTACGTGCGTCCCCTGGACTTCTCGCAGCTGTACACTGTCCGGCAGAGGACTGGGGAAACCATCAGAAGCTTCTTCAAGCGCTTTGCTCAGGTGAAAGAGCAAAGTGGCCCACGTTCCAGACTCTACGGTCATCGAAGCCTGCAAAAGCGGCATCCTCCCGAGGGAGCTCCACCGAAGGCTCTCCCGGAGCTGCCCCTCTTCCGCCGACGAGCTCTTCAACGTACTCAAAAAGTACGCTCGGCCGGAGGAAGACGACATCTGGAAGAAGACCCAGGGGGCTCCCGCCCCCGTCGACCGGGGGGCCAGGGATCCCCCCAAACGCCCCAGACAGGGGGGGCGTAGCGAGCCACGGCCTCGGGACACCTTTGTCCTCGAGGGCGGAGGCGGCTCGCGCGACCCCCCGAGGGCCAGCCGCCCCTTCCCCAAACCGAAGGGCCATGGGGGAGGACAGTGTTCGCGCAGCCGGGAAGGCCCCGCGGGGAGAAGGCGGGAAGGACGGTGGTGCAGCTTCCACAGGTCCAGTACCCACGCTACCCGAGACTATAGCCAGCTGCTGCAGTACTTCGCGGACTTCCTCGACCAGCGCGGGCAGGGGGGGACTCCAGCCTCCTTGCTCCCTCGGCCAGCTGTTCCGGCCCTTCCCGTTCCCGCGGGGGGTCAGCAGACACAGGAGGGGAGCCTTCAGAAGCTCTCCCCTTTCAAACTTCGCAGCGGCACATCAACGTCATCGTGGGAGGATCTGCCTCCGAGCGGGACTCTAAGCGCCAGCGTAAGGAGTACGCGCGCGAGGTCAAGGTTGTGGGGGTGCTACACACGTCCCCGCCACCTAAGTGGTCGGACGTCCCCCTCACCTTCACGGCGGAAGACGCGCAAGGGGTTCGCTTCCCCCACGATGATGCGCTTATTGTCTCCGCGACCATCTACAACTGCCACCTGGCCCGCATCCTCGTGGACGGCGGAAGCTCCGCCGACGTCCTATTCCTGAAGGCCTTCAAAGAGATGCAGGTGGATGAAAAGCTCCTGCAGCCAGCGGCAGGGCCCCTGCAAGGGTTTGTCCCGAGGAAGGCGATCCACCCCGTGGGCAAGGTAGATCTCCCAATGACCTTCGGCACACCGGAAAACTACCGGACCGAGCTGGTCCGCTTCGACGTAGTGGACCTCCCCTCCTCCTACAATGCGATAATGGGGAGGACCACAATCAACCGGCTGGGGGCTGCCACCCATCAATACTACCTCTGCATGAAGATCCCCGGACCGCATGGCGTGATCAACGTCCGGGGAGACCAAGACATGGCTCGTGCTCTATACGAGAGCGCTGCGGCCACAATCGAAAGCGTCAACCTCATAAAGGCGCCCGGGGGGGCTTCTCCCCCGGAACTAGATGTCACTGCGCCACCGCCCGAGAGGCCCCTCCTCAAGCCGCGTCTGGAAGGGGGCCTCCGGAAGGTTCTGCTGTCCCCGGGCAACGAAGACAAAATCGTCCGGATCGGGGCGGAGCTCCCTGAGGAGCATGCGGCACAACTTGCGGCCTTTCTGCGCAAAAACTCTGATGTTTTTGCGTGGAAGCCTTCGGTCATGCGGGGCATCGCCCGGGAGGTCATTGAGCACAAGCTCGCAGTGGCCCCCGGTCACCCCCCGGTCAAACAGAAGCTGCGGAAACTCTCCCTCGAGCGCCAAGAAGCAATCAAGGTGGAAATCACCCGGCTCCAAGAGGCGGGGTTCATTCGGGAGGTCCTGCACCCCGAGTGGCTCGGGAACCCCGTCCTCGTCAAGAAGTCAACCGGCAGGTGGCGGATGTGCGTGGACTTCACCGACCTTAACCGCGCCTGGCCCAAAGACAACTTCCCGCTCCCGCGGACTGATCAGCTCGTCGACTCCACTGCGGGGTGCGAGCTCATGAGCTTCCTAGACGCCTACTCGGGCTACCATCAAGTCCGGATAGCGGAAGGGGACGAGGAAAAGACGAGTTTCATAACTCCCCTCGGAACCTTCTGCTACGTCCATATGCCCTTCGGGCTCAAAACGCGGGGGCGACCTTCCAGCGCCTCATGACGCTGGTTTTCAAAGATCAAGTCGGCCGCAACGTCGAAGTCTACGTAGACGACGCGGTCATCAAGAGTCCCCGCGCTGCCTCCCACGTCGACGACCTGGCTGAACCCTTCCGCAACCTCCGCGCGTTCGGGCTCAAACTCAACCCGGAGAAGTGCGCCTTCGGGGTGCGCGGGGGGAAGCTCCTAGGTTTCCTCGTGTCCCAGCGGGGCATTGAGGCAAACCCCGAAAAGATCCGGGCTTTCCTAGATATGCCCCCGCCGCGCTCCGTCAAGGATGTCCAACGGCTCTCCGACCACCTAGCCGCGCTAAGCCGCTTCGTCTCCCGGTCGGGGGAGCGGGGCCTCCAGTTCTTCAAGACCCTCCGAGGGCTCGAGGGGTTCCGCTAGACCCCCGAGGCCCAGGAAGCCCTCCAATGCTCGTGAGTCCGTCTCCAGAAGTGCCCTTGCTCCTTTACCTCGCCGCGACCCCCGTCGCCGTCAGTGCGATCTTGGTGAAGGAGCAAGGGGGGCAGCAGCGTCCCTTGTACTACGTGAGTGAGGCCCTCCAAGGGGCAAAAACTCGGTACACGGAGATGGAGAATGTCTGCTACGCCCTCCTCATGGGGTCCCAGAAGCTTCGGCATTACTTCCTGGGGCACCCCATCACCGTCCCGTCGTCCCTCCCCCAGAAGCCACTGGCCGGATTGGGAAGTGGGGGGCGGAGCTCGCCCCCTTCTCCCTGTCCCTTACCGGCCGCTCCGCCATCAAGTAGCAGGTCCTCGCCGACTTTGTCGCAGAATGGACTCCCGCCTCTGGGTCCGGGGACGAAGATCTCCATGTGCCGCCCCGACGCAGTGATCATTGGACCCTAATGTTCGATGGGTCGCTGTGTCTCGCCGGGGCTGGTGCGGGAGTAGTCCTCTGGAGCCCCGAAGGGAAGGAACTCGAGTACGCCACGCGGCTCGAGTTCCCCGCAACCAACAACGTCACTGAATACGAGGCTTTGCTCCTCGGGATGCGCCTCGCGCGCTCCTTGGGGATCCGGCGCCTCCTAGTCAAGGGAGATTCTCAGCTCGTAGTTTGCCAAATGGACAAGTCTTACCTGTGCCATGACGCAAACTTAAGTCTTTATTGGCAGGAAGTGCGAAAGATGGAGAGGCATTTCGACGGCCTCGAGGCCCGGCATATCCCACAGAGGGACAATGACCGGGCCGACGCCTTGGCCCGGGCGGCAAGCGCCCGGGAATCGCTCCCCAAGGGGGCTTTTCTGGAAATCATCACGAAGCCCTCGGTGGCCTCCCCGGACACGGGCGACGAGCCTCATGTCCCGGAGGTCGCCGAGATCGTCCGGACTCCATCTTGGATGGACCCCCTCATCTCCTTCATCAAGGGGGAGGGGGACCCTCCTAGTGAGACCGAGGCTAAACGCCTCCGGGCTAAATCCCGGGCATATCTCCTGCTGGAGGGGAGGCTCTACAAGCGGGGGGCTTCCGCCCTCCTGTGCTACCTCCCCCGGCCAGAGGGACTTCAACTTCTTGAAGACATCCACGAGGGGAGCTGTGGTTCTCACCTAGCCCCGCGTGCCATCGCGGCCAAGGCCCTCCGGCAGGGCTTCTACTGGCCCACGGTCATGCACGACGCGCGAGACCTTGTCTCCGCGTGCGAGGCATGCCAGAAGATGGCCAAGGGCTCGAACCTCCCCCCTATAGCGCTGCAGACAATCCCCATCACTTGGCCCTTCGTGTGCTGGGGGGTGGACCTCTTAGGGCCCTTCCCCCCAGCGCCCGGAGGATACAAGTATGCGGTAGTCGCAGTCGACTATTTTACAAAGTGGGTTGAGGCGGAGCCTTTGGCCAGCATCACGTCCCGGGCCATCCAGCGGTTTTTCTGGACAACGGGACCCAATTCGACTCGACTTATTTCCGGGAATTCTACGAAGGCCTGGGGCTCGTCATCCACTTCGCCTCAGTGGCCCATCCCCGGAGCAATGGGGCTGTCGAGAGGGTCAACGGTGTGATCTTATAGGGGTTGCGCCGGAGACTCGAGCAAACCGCTTCTACGCGGGGTGCATGGGCAGAGGAGCTCCCCAGCATCCTCTGCTCCATGCGAACAACCCCGTCCCGGGCGACGGGGCGTACTCCCTTCTCCCTGATCTACGGGGCGGAGGCAGTCCTCCCCCCGGAGATCAGCCTCCGGTCGCTGCGGGTCGAGCTCCTGGAGGGAGCCACACCCGCAGCGTACCAGGCCAACGAGGCCAGCCAGCACCTGGAGATCGACCTCGTGGAGGAGGAATGCGACCGAGCTCTCCTCCGCCACGCCATCTACGAGCAAGAAATGGCGCGCGCATACAACCGGCGCGTGCGCGAGAGAGCTTTTCGCCTTGGGGACCTTGTCCTCAAGCGCGTCACAGACCCCCAAGCCCAGGGGAAGCTCTCCCCCAAGTGGGAGGGCCCCTACAGGATCTCCGCAGTCCTGGGCTCGGGGTCTTATAAGCTCTCCAACCTTCAAGAGCAGGAGCTGAAGCACACGAGGAACTTGCGTTTGCTTCGCAAGTTCTGTGTTTAGCCTTACGGGCCTGTCCCCTCCCCCGGAGCGTTCACGCCGGAGGGGGAGGAGGGACACTATATTTTCCTCCCCTCTCGCGACTTCGCAGGGGGAGGTCCTGTACTTCATTTTTATTAGCAATACATAGGTCTTGCTTTTCAAACTGTCTCATTGCAGGTCTTTCTGATTACTGCCCCTAGCGGCGACGCCCTCCCAGTGAGGATGCCCTCCCTGCGAGGATGCCCTCCCCGCGAGGAAGCCCTCCCCGTGAGGATGCCCTCTCCGCGAGGAAGTGGGCCAGGCCCAGCAAGTCCCTCCTGTAGGGCGGCTTACGATCAGCCCTCGTGGACTGAGGGTGTAAGCGGCAACCCGGTCACGGTGGCCGCGGTAACGAGTCACTTTGGGAGACTAGTCCCCTGCCCAAACACTCAAGACCCGTCTTCAGGCACTTCCTCCTCCGGGAGTAGACGCTCTCCCCAGTGGGACGTCTAATGGCCTTCTTGGATCTATCTTCCTCCTACGGGAGTCAACGTTCGACGCTCTCCCCAGCGGGACATCTAATGGCATTCTTGGATATTTGGTCCCCGACGACCTTATTCCCCGCTCCCCGTTCTCACGGCGACCGGACGATTGGTCCCCGGTGACCTTATTCCCAGCTCCCCGTTCTCACGGCGACCGGATGAATGCCTCCCGGTGATCCTATTCCCGGCTCCCCGTTCTCACGGCGACCGGACGATTGGTCCCCGGTGACCTTATTCCCGGCTCCCCGTTCTCACGGCGACCGCATGAATGCCTCCCGACGATCCTATTCCCGGCTCCCCGTTCTCACGGTGACCGGATGATTGGTCCCCAGCGACCTTATTCCCAGCTCCCCGTTCTCACGGCGACCGGATGAATGCCTCCCGGAGGCCCTATTCCCGGCTCCCCGTTTTCACGGCGACCGGACGATTGTCTCCCGGAGAGGTCGCGGATTTCTCGGACATTTTCCTTCCCAGAGACCCCATTCCCGGCTCCCCGTTCTCACGGCGACCGAACGATTGTCTCCTAGGAAGCTCGCCTCCGGAAATCTCATCGGGTTTTCTTGGACGTTTCTTCCACATGAGGCCTTATTCCCGGCTCCCCGTTCTCACGGCGACCGGAGATTCTCTCCCGGAAGGTCCTTTCCTTGGAAACCTCGTTTTAAAATTTTCTAACTTAGAAAAATTCCTATGCTACAGGTTGTTTTCACCCCGGGGGCCTTGTTACCCCCACAGCGCGCGGAGCTACCCTCTGACCCGCTGCGGGCGGGGGGGATAAGGAACCCCCGGGTGTCGACCGCACCGCCCACGAGCAAACTTAGCTCATTCTTGTGAAAATGAGTCGTCCAGAGCATCCAAGAAGAAAAAACAAAAAGAATGAAAGAAGAAGCAACAACACAGCTTTATTGATTGTCAAACCCAGAGGACATCTTCCCCCTCCGGTGGGCTTCGAAAATGATACAACCCGGGTTCTAACCCGGGGGATTCTCTACGCCCTAAGGCTCCTACGGCTAATACTCTCGGAGGCTCTCCGCTAGCTCCCAGGTCAAGTCCCGGTACAATGCTCGCACGCGGCGACGAGCGTCCCGGAGCGCATCTTCGGGCCAGAACTCGTATCCCGCCGGTGGAAGTATCCGGAGGGGAGGTATCATCCGGAACCCCGGTCGCGGAGGGGACAATTCGGCATGATGATTGTCAAAGTTGTCCAAGTGCCACTCCGGACGCCACCTCAACCGGACCGGCTCCTGGACGCTGTCCCCGCCGCGATTCCCGGAGACAAGGCTTAGCCAGATTAAAGCCGCTTGGGCGTCCCCCGGGGAGCCCCTCCCGGACCTTCGCCCGGGAGCAACCTCCCGGGAACCCTGGTAACAAAACATTCAATTCAAAGACTCAGAAAAAATTCTAACTTCATTGCATTCAAAATGTTTTTGTACAAATGTCCGGGGCTTCTGCTAAGAAGCTACCGGGATCAAAATCCTAAGAAAACAAAAAAGGGCCCTAACTAAGACCCGGGGGGAGGCTCATACATGTTCATTGGTGTCCTCCCCCCGGGGGGTTTCCTCCGAGGCCGGGGCTGGGGCGTCCCCCGCTGGAGGCGCCGGAGCCGGGAATCTCACCCGGATGATCCGGTCGTAGAATCCTCCGGCTAGCTGCTCGACCTCCCGGCGCGAGGGCTCGAAGGAGTCCAGGAAGCTTCGGGGGATGCGGCCCCCGATCACCCGGGCGCCGACCCCCCGGAACTCGACAAGCCCCGCAGCGGCCGCGATGATGGGGATCGCCCGGCCCCGCGCCCGAGCGTCGGCAGCCTCCAGAATGGCGGAGACCTGTGCGTTGAGAAAACGCACAGCCTCCGCGAGGGTCGCCGGCGGCACCTCTGAGCTGCTCCCGGAGCCTAAGCTTACGCCAAGGCTCTCGAGGGCCAAACGGACGGAGCGGCCCACGTCCGCCACCACCCGGACGCTCGTGCCCTCGAGCTACCGGAGCGCCTCCTCCCTCGCTTTGGCCTCCTCCTGGAGGCGGCCGTTGACGGCCTCGGAAATGTGAACCTGGGCCCGGACCCGGGACAGTTCCGCGAGGGCTTCATCGCGTTCCCGGAGGGCCTCCTCACGCTGCCCTACGGAGGCCGCGGCCCGGCCCTCCGCTTCCTTAAGCAGCCGGGTGACCCGCTGCTCAAGGCCCCAGGTGACAGTTGCCACCTACAAAATATAGAGTTAGAAAAATCTCAAGTGCAGGAAATAAATGAAGACGTCAACGACTCGGGTTACCTGGGCCCCGAGGGACTGAAGCCCCTCGAAACGCTCAAGGAGCGTCCCTTCCGTGACGAAGGCCTGCACCTTCCGGGTGTGCAGGCCCTCCGCGTAGCGGGTGACTTCCCCAGCGGGAAGCAGAGGGGCCTCTCGCCCGGCGCCGGCGTCGCGGCCGGTGGGTGGTCCCCGGACCTGTGAGTCCGGTAACGCGGCCGGCGTCACCGGCGTCTTCGTGGCCGAGGTCTCCTCCGAAGACGTGGCCGAGGAGCTTTGGGCGGGGGTCCCTGCTCGGGGGGGGATCATCAGACCTTTCCCCGCCCCGGGCCAGAAGGTCCTCGGGGCCTCCGCCTCCGGAGGGACCTCGTAGACCAAGGGGCTCCCCCCCTCGTCCACCGGCCAAACCCGCGGAGGCGAGGCCTCCGCGAATCTCACCTCCAGCCTCTCCAGCTCCAAGGATGCCGGGAGGGCCGGGAGGACCGCCACCGAGAGTGGCGACGGGGCGTAGTCCGCCGAATCGGACGCCGCCCCGCCAATGGCCTGCTCCTTCCCCCGGGCCTCGACGGGGCCCTTCGGGGGAGCAGGTGTTGCATCTTCCCCGGCCACCGTCCGGGTGTGCTCGGTCCCGGGAGTCGTGTCCCGGGCCTTCACCGGCGTCGCTGCCGGTGTCGTCGACGGGCCGGGGGTCTTTTGGACCCTGGCCTTCTTGGGCTCCGAGCCCCCGGCCGCTTCCTTCCCCCGTTTGTGCGACCCAGGGGTGGGGAGAGGCTTCCTCTCCGGTAGCTTTAGCCCGTAGGCCGCCGCTACCAAGTTCCGGGGAGGGCCCTCCCCCACGAGGCGCACGACGCGCTCGTGCTCGTCAGCGAAGTACCTCCCCAGGAGTTTCTCCGCCTTCTCCCGCGCCGCCGGGTACGGCCGGACTACAAGAGGTAAAGAGTTAGTCAAATTCCTAGAAATTTGTAAATGCAATGCAGGTAGTGGACTTACGTCGAGTCACCAGTTTGACCGGGGGCCGCTGCTCGGGGCCCATGCCGATCCCCCTCTTCCCGCCTGAGAAGGGGGAGATCCGGAGGAGCATTATCTCCTCGGCGGCGTCCCGCATTGAGCGGGTCTTCTTGGAGAGGACCACCCTGCCGAGGAGCTCGAACTCCTCGTCCGTCCACACCGGAGGCTTCGGCGCGGACAATCGGCTGTAGGTGGGGGGCTCCGGGGCATACACCACCGCCTCATCCCGGACCCGGAGGTAAAACCACCTCCGGACCCAGTCACCCCAGTGGTCCCGGGAGGCCACCGCCGGGTAGTCGGCCACCCGGGACGGCAGCATTTGTACCATCACCGAACCGAAGGGGGACTTGGGTCTCCCCTTCACCAGGTAGGAGCTCCGCGCCGCCGGTTCGTAGAAGTACCGGAAGGCGCGGAGGGTGGGCTCCCGCCCAGTTGCCGTCTCGTAGAGCCAGATGAAGAGGCCCATCCGGACGAGCGCGTTCGGGGTGAGGTGGTTGAGCGCCTCCCCATACTCCTTCAGAAACTCCCGGAGCATGGGATGCACCGGGAGCCGGAGCCCCGCCTCCAGGAAGGCCTCGAAGGCCACGACCTCTCCGGGCCTGGGGCGGGGGGCTCCGTCTTTTTTCACGGGGACTCGGATGTCCCCGTCCGCGACGACGCCGCGCTCGACCATGGACTCGGCGTCCTCGGCCGTGAACTCCGATGCCCAGAGGAAATCCGGAGGGATCTCCTCCGGGGGCACTTCCGTGGTCTTTGCTCGACCCTTGGGAGCCATGAGGTTAGTCTTTTCCTGTTCGGCGGCTAACGTTTCAGGGGGCTACAACAAGAATTCCCGGACGCCTACTACCGGAGACGGCTACCGGGCGCTGGCTACCGAGAGAGCTACAGGGAGAGCAAAAATCGTGAGGCTGAAAGTTTGGAATGAACTTCCGGGTCCCCCAAGGCCCTATTTATAGGGGTGAGACGTGGTCTAGATGGGCGCCACGTGGCACCCCGCGGAGCAATCTGGACCGTTGAAGTTCAAACTGCGCGCGGGAAACGAAGGGACGGGCATGCGAATCGAGGCACCGGTTCGAACCGCGCGCGCATTTATGGCGAAACGGCGCGGCCATAAGCATCCAGCACTGAAACCAAAGCGTTACAGCTCCGGTGACTTGGCCCGGAGATTTTCCCGGTGACGTGTACCATACCCACCGGGGACTCGAGCATCGTCCCCGGGGGGCATGGGGGGCTGCTGTCGGGGGAAATCTCCGCGGGACTGAGTCCAGGTAAGTTGCGTCACGTTTGCCCGGGGACCTGGCCTCCGGGGCCTCCCCGGGCGCCGCCTTTTGGCTCCCGGGACTTGGCCTCCAGCGCCGTCCCGGGCGCCGCCATTGGCCCGGGGACCTGGCCTCCGGCCCTCCCCGGGCGCCGCCTTTTGGCTCCCGGGACTTGGCCTCCGGCGCCGGCCCGGGCGCCGCCATTCGCCCGGGGACCTGGCCTCCGGCCCCTCCCCGGGCGCCGCCTTTTGGCCCCCGGGACATGGCCTCCGGCGCCGTCCTGGGCGCCGCCATTGGCCCGGGGACCTGGCCTCCGGCCCCTCCCCGGGCGCCGCCATTTGGCCCGGGGACGTAGCCTCCGAGATCTCCCCGGGCGCCGCCATTGTCCCGGGGACCTGGCCTCCGGCCCCTCCCCGGGCGCCGCCTTTTGGCTCCCGGGACTTGGCCTCCGGCGCCGTCCCGGGCCTCATCGCCCTCCTAAAGGTAAAGTCTCGAGTTGTTTGTCACGTGCAGGTCACGCGAGGAGCGCCTCGGGAATCAGCGGCCACCTGTCAAGCATCCAAGGCGTTTGACCGGGAGAAGGACAGTCCTACCCTTCAATCCGACGGTGGCCTCCGGGGTAGTTTAGGCTTTTTGCTTCTTTTTGGGGCTATAAATAGCCCATGTACCCCTCTGTTGTAAAGGATCGGATCACTTTTATTGGAATAGCTAAACTCACAGGCGTGCTCCGGAAGCCTCTCCCCCGGAGAGAGCCTCCCCAGCCGACTCCGGTCGGGAGCGTGTCGACAGGACTAGGGCCCCCACCGGGACCCGAACCTATATAAATCCTCGTGTCATTTCTTATGCTTGTCCGGCGGGGGAGGACCGGTCATCCGGCCAACCCGCGCCGCGTAATCTTCGCTAGGATCATTCTCAAAATCTGCCGGGGTATTCGCAATACCACGACAAGAAGAATATTCTTATCCAATTTAGAAAATTGAATCCAATTTATCGGATAATTCAAATCCTTCTCCATAATGCCTCAAAGCTCCAAACCCAAAATCTCAAGTCATGTTTGCATGCAAATTTTCCAATGAAATTAATTTGCCATCAAATCTAGATGAAAAAATGACAAAGCTCTCTTTGGAATCCATCCTCTCTCAAGGTAGTAAAGTCAAATAAAATGAGAGAACTTGCTCTGATACAATTGTAGGATCAAGGATGGCGACCTAGAAGGGGATGAATAGCTCGTTTAAAATCTTTTGGCTAAAAATATATTTTTGCTTTTATGAAAATAAAATTCTTTTTACAATCACCCTAAATGAAAACTAATGGCTAAAGAGATCAAATAAGTTTTGCAAATCTAAGGTGATAATCAAGAATAATGAATGCTCAAGATAAATAAGATTAAATAAAGAAGGGCAAGAAATAAAATGAAAAAAGACACGAAGAATTTTTTCTGAGGTCTCGGAGACTCGCCGGTCTCCCCTACTCCTTGTTAAAGCACTCTCACATGAGTCTTTCTTCGATTCCACTAGGGATTGCTCTTTTTCCACTTCGGATAAGCAAGCACCAATCCTTTCACAACACCACTGGACCTCTCTAAGAATTTTTGTTGGTGGAGATATCACCAACCTCCCACGACCATCTAGGTGACAATGATCACTAAGAGTAATAAACTCAAGGTCTTCACTTGACACCAATCAAGTGCTATGAAGTTCAAACATATGAGGAGAATCTCACACAAAACTCTCAACTCAATAAATGCTCAATGAATGCAAATGAGCTCACTAGATTTCTCACTCTATTACAATATATGAAAGTTGGATGTTCTAGAGTGTGTTTGGGCTATATATCAAGTATTCTAATGCTAAACCTTACAAATGAAGGCACCAAACCATCTATTTATAGCCCACATAGGAAAAACTAGCCATTGGAATCAGTTTGACAAGAACTGCCGCAATCCGTCGCACGACTAACCATAGAACCACTGGACGTTTGGTGACCTTCAACAATCACATCCAACAATCGGATTTCTAGCTATTACACCATCCACACAGATGTCTGACGAAATATCCACTAGACATCCAATAGGTGTCTGACAAGCTACGCAACTCTTAGAAAGATGAGTCTAACTTTTGATCTAGACATCAGATTTAGATGCTCCTTAGCTCATTGGAAAGGTAAGTCAAGGGCTAAAATTTTCTCAATATAACCAAGACCTAATTCAGTCTATATCACTATAAAAATTATAAAATATTTAGTGCAATCACTTCAAAGTCTCCACCCAAGCCATATTTTGCAAATTTAATCACCAATGCATTCACTAACCATCCAAATTAACTCAAAAATATTTTTATGATCTAGTGAGTGAATAATGAATGCATTTGAGCTTCCCACATGAGATATCATCAAGCCACTAACCCCGATCCGCTCTTTATAGTATGTCCAAAACTAGGAAACAAAAATCTAGCATTCCGACTATCTCCAAATACCAAGGCCGGTAAATCCTAGAAAATAAATTCTTAATCTTCGATTTTACCTTTGGTGGAGCTCATTCATGCTTGACGAAGCTCAATCATGCATCCTCTCCGAGGTGATTTTTTTCACCATCATCTCGCAATTCGATTGAGGTTAAAATATATATTTTCAACGCACATTAGTCTCACAATTTGATTTGTCATTAATCATCAAAAACATCAACATAATGAAGGTTGACTCAACAACTGGCACTCACAGTCTGACACAATCAGGCCAAAGGTTGACTCTGATACCATCTGTAACACCCTGGGTACATTCAGCCCATACCAATAATTAAGTTTTCATCCTGGCTTCACTTAAAAGGGTTACCTAATTTGTACAGCTAGTTCCCTCAATGTTGAGTCAACCTCAATCATATTGATTATTTTGGTGAATAATGACAAATCTAATCGTGAGACTAATATGTTTATTAAAAATATATCTTTTAGTCTCAATTGGATCCGAGAAGACAATAAAGAAGATTACTGTCGGGGGAAATCCCGTGCCTGCGATCTTCGGAGTGGGCTCCCAAGCGCCCTGGGTCCTTCGTGCGGAGAATGTCCCTGGCAGGTTCCCGGGCCTCTGAGCACCGGGTCCCGCGGGATCCCTGGAGCGCCTGGGTGCTTCGTGCGGAGAAAGTCCCCAGCGGGTCCCTGGGCCTCTGGGCCCTGGGTCATGTGGGGTCTCTGGAGCGCCTGGGTCCTTCGTGCAGAGAAGGTCCCTGGTGGGTCCCTGGGCCACCAGGCCCCGAGTCCTACGGGGTCTCCGGAGCGCCTGGGTCCTTCGTGCGGAGAAGGTCCCCTGCGGGTCCCTGGGCCTCTAGGCCTCGGGTCCAACGGGATCCCCGGAACGCCTGTGTCCTTCGTGCGGAGAAGGTCCCTGGTGGGTCCCATGGGATCCCCTGAGCGCCTACCGGGGAAAGTCTCATAGGGCTATCAGGGAAAGTCCGGGACGCCTCCCGGTGAAAGTCCTCGATGCGTCCCTGTGAAAGTCCCGGAGGGCTATCGAGGAAAATCCCGGAGGCCTCCCTGGAAAAGTCACGGAGTGCCTGGGTCCTTCGTGCAGAGAAGGTCCCCGTCGGGTCTCTGGGCCTCTGGGCCCTGGGTCCAACGGAATCTCCAGAGCACCTGGGTCCTTCGTGCGGAGAAGGTCCTTGGTGGGTCCCTGGGTCCTACGGAATCTCCAGAGCTGCTAGGTCCTTCGTGCGGAGAAGGTCCCTGGTGGGTCCCTGGGAATCTGGGCCCCGGGTCCCGTAGGATTCCCGGAGCGCCTGGGTCCTTCATGCGGAGAAGGCCCCCGGTGGTCCCTGGGCTTCCGCGCCCCGAGTCCCGCAGGATCCCCGGTCCTTCGTGTGTAGAAGGTGCCTGGAGGATCCCTAGGCCCCGGGCCTCCGGGCTCCAGGTCCCGTGCGATCCCCCGAGCGCCGGGGAAAGTCCCGGACGTCTCCCGGGAAAAGTCACGGAGGGCTACCGAGGAAAGTTCCGGACGCCTCCCAGGGAAAATCCCGGAGGCCTCCCAGGAAAAGCCACGGATGTCTCTCATGCGGGGTCACGTGTGAGTGACGTAAAGAGCGCCTCAGGAACTAGCGAGGACACTTGTCAAGCATCCAAGCCCTTCAGCCGGTGAAATGATGCCAATGCCCCTCAATCCAATAGCCATAGCTAGGGTTTTTTTGGTCTTTTGCATGTTTTGGGGCCTATAAATACCCTTCTTGTATCTCATTTGTAAAAAAACTCATTTCATTTCAACACACTCAAACAACAGGCTCTCTTGGAGACCTCTCTCCCCGGGAGAGCTCCTCCCCAGCGGACTCATGTCTTGAGGATGCTGACAAGACTAAGGCCCCCACTGGGACCCGAACCTGTATAAAAATCACCGTGTCAATCTCTGTGCTTGCCCGGCGGGAGGTGACCGGTCGCACGGTCAGCTTGCGTCACTGTACACGTGTTACGCACGTTCGAAGAAACCTGCCAGGGTATTCGTAATACCATGACAGTTGGTGCCGTCTGTGGGGACTCGTGACGAATCTCCATGGCTCCCCCAAGAATCAGAGCTCAAGCCCTCTCCCTTTCCTGTGGTCCCGGTCCCAGCGACCCGGCGCCGTCTCCGCAAGAAGATGCTGCTATAACAACCCCACCGTCCGGGGGCACCCGGAGAGAAGTACCATCTTCTTCTCCCGAAATCTCCGGTAGAGGTGAGAGACCTGCCTTGCCCCATCAGTTGGCACAGGCAGCCCTCCCCCCTCCCTATGGGGGACACCGGGAGCTGGCCCAAGAAAGGGGCTCAACTGACGAGCCCCCTTTCCAAAACTCCCAGAGACAAGTCCCCTGACTAGGAGGGGATGCTGTCCGCAAGCCCCGCGCTGGACCCTCGAAGCGAGGCCCTCCCTGCGAGGATGCCCTCACTTAGAGGATGCCCTCCCCGCGAGGATGTCTGCACTCAGCCCCCAGGTCTCTCTCCCCCCTCTCGCGCTTTGCAAGGGGGGAGGCGTTGTATCAATTTACTTAATCTATGCAAATTAGTTGTTCCCCCATGAATCTTCTTTTGTAGGGTGTATTATTCCTCCTCCCCGGGAGGATGCCCTCACCGTGAGGATGCCCTCCCCAAAGGATTCCCCTACAAGGATGCCCTTGAATGAGGGTCACGGGCTCCTGCTTAGTCCTGCTCCCCTAGGGCGGCTTACAATCCCCCTCGTGGACTGAGGGTGTAAGCGGCAACCCGGTTCCTAGAAACCACAGTAACGAGTCACTTTGAGGGGTGAGTCCCCTCCTCAAACACTCCAAAAGTCCCGACAACGGGAGCCTCGCTCCCCGGGCGGCTTACGATAGCCCCTTGCGGACTGAGGGGGTAAGCAGCCACCCAGTTCCTAACTGTGGTAATGAGTCACTTTGAGGGAATAGTCCCCCCTCAAATACTCCAGAGCCCATCATGGCGCTCGCCTTCCTCCAGGAGCGAATCTCCAGACTCAAAATTTCTTAACCGGCTCCCCGTTCTCACGGTGACCGGGGGAATTTTCGATCGAGCCTCGGAATTTTTCGACTTTGTCTCGGGAGAAGGTTTTTCCCATTCGGGCGCTCCGCGCCACTCGGACACAGTAACATTCTCTCCCAGGGGGACTTTGTCCCGGGAGAAGGTTTTTCCCATCCGGGGGCTTCGCACCGCCCGGACGCGGTAACGTAATCTCCAGGGGGGACTTTGTCCTGGGGGAAGGTTTTCTCTCCTGGAGGACTTTGTCCTGGGAGAAGGTTTTCTCCTGTCCAAGAGCTCCGCACCATCCGGACGCGGCTACGTTCTCTCCTGGGGGGACTTTTTCCCAGGAGAAGGTTTTTCCCGTCCGGGGGCTCCGCGCTGCCTAGATGTGGTAACATTCTTTCCCCAGTGGACTTTGTCCCGGGGGAAGGTGTCCTCTCCCGGGGGGGACTTTGTCCCGGGAGAAGGTTTTCGCCATCTGCGCCACCCGAACACCGCTATGTTCTCTCCCGGAGGACTTTGTCCTAGGAGGAGGTTCTCTCCCATCCAGGGGCTCCGCACCACCCGGATGCGGCTATGTTCTCTCCCGGGGGGACATTGTCCTGGGAGAAGGTTTTTCCCGTCCAGGGGCTCCGCCCGCCTAGGCATGGTAACATTCTTTCCCAGGTGGACTTTGTCCAGGAGGAAGGTGTCCTCTCCCGATGGGACTTTGTCCCGGGAGAAGGTTTTCGCTGTCTGTGCCACCCGGATGCGGCTATGTTCTCTCCCGGGGAGACTTTGTCCAGGGAGAAGGTTTTTCCCGTCCGGGGGTTCCACGCCTCCTAGATGCGGTAACATTCCTTCCCCGGTGGACTTTATCCGGGGGGAAGGTGTCCTAACCTCGGGGGACTTTGTCCCGGGAGAAGGTTTTCACCGGCCGCGCCGCCCAGATGCGGTAATGTTCTCTCCTGGGGGGGACTTTGTCTCGGGAGAAGGTTTTTCGCGTCCGGGGGCTCCGCGCCGCTCGGATGAGGTAACATCCTCTCCCCGGTGAACTTTGTCCCAGGAGGAGGTTTTTCTCGACCGCGCTGCCCAAACGCGGTAATGTTCTCTCCCGGGTGGGCTTTGTCCTGGGAGAAGCTTCTCTCCCGTCCGGGGGCTCCGCGCCACCCGGATGCGGCTATGTTCTCTCCTAGGGGGACTTTGTCCCAGGAGAAGGTTTTTCCCGTCCGGGGGCTCCGCACCGCCCGGACGCGGTAACGTTCTCTCCCGGGGGGACTTTGTCCTGGGGGAAGGTTTTCTCTCCCGGAGGACTTTGTCCTGGGAGAAGGTTTTCTCCCGTCCGAGAGCTCCGCGCCATCCGGATGTGGCTACGTTCTCTCCTAGGGGGACTGTCCCGAGAGAAGGTTTTTCCCATCCGGGGGCTCTGCGCCGCCTGGACGCGGTGACATTCTTTCCCCGGTGGACTTTGTCCCAGGGGAAGGTGTCCTCTCCCGGGGGGACTATGTCTCAAGAGAAGGTTTTCGCCGTCTGCACCGCCCGGACGTGGCTATGTTCTCTCCCAGAGGACTTTGTCCCGGGAGGAGGCTCTCTCCCTTCTGGGGGCTCCGCGCCACCCAGATGCGGCTATGTTCTCTCCCGGGGGGACTTTGTCCCGGGAGAAGATTTTTCCCGCCCGGGGGCTCCACGCCGCCTGGACGCGGTAACAATCTTTCCCCGGTGGACTTTGACCAGGGGGAAGGTGTCCTCTCCCGGAGGACTTTGTCCCGAGAGAAGGTTTTTCCCATCCGGGGGCTCCACCAGCTCGGACGCGGTAACATCCTCTCCCCCGGTGAACTTTGTCCCGGGAGGAGGTTTTCTCAACCACACCGCCCAGATGCGGTAATGTTCTCTCCCAGGTGGGCTTTGTCCAGGGAGAAGCTTCTCTCCCGTCTGAGGGCTCCGCACCACCCAGATGCGGCTATGTTCTCTCCTGGGGGAACTTTGTCCCGGGATAAAGTTTTCCTGTCCGGGGGCTCCGCGCCGCTCGAACGCGGTAACATTCTCTCCCCGGTGGACTTTATCCCGGGAGAAGATTTTTCCCGTCCGTGGGCTTCGCCCCACTCGGACGAGGTAACATCCTCTCCCTGGTGAACTTTGTCCCGGGAGGAGCTTTTCTCGACCGCACTGCCAAGACAAGGTAACGTTCTCTCCCAGGTGGGCTTTGTCCCGGGAGAAGCTTCTCTCCCGTCCTGGGGTTCCGTGCCATCCGAAGGCGGCTATGTTCTCTCCTGGAGAGACTTTGTCCCGAGAGAAAGTTTTTCCTGTCCGGGGGCTCCACGCCGCTCGGATGCAGTAACATTCTCTCCCCGGTGGACTTTGTCCCGGGAGGAATTTTTTCTAGACCGTGCCGCCCAGACGCGGTAATGTTCTCTCCCGAGGGACTTCGCCCGGGGAGAAGGTTTTTCCCATCCGGGGGCTCCGCGCCACTTGGACGCGGTAACATTCTTTCCTCGGTGGAATTTGTCCAGGGGGAAGGTGTCCTCTCCCGGGGGGACTTTGTCCCGGGATAAGGTTTTCATCGTCTGCGCCGCCCGGACACGGCTATGTTCTCTCCTGGGGGGACTTTTTCCCAGGGGAAGGTTTTCTCTCTCGGGTGGACTTTGTCCCAGGCGAAGGTTTTCTCTCCCGATGGACTTTGTCCCGGGGGAAGCTTCTCTCCCGTCCGGGGCCTCTGCGCCACCCGGATGCGGCTATGTTCTCTCCTGGGGGAACTTTGTCCGGGGAGAAGGTTTTTCCCGTTCGGGAGCTCCGCGCCGCCTGGACGCGGTAACGTTCCCTCCCGGGTGGACTTTGTCCTGGGGGAAGGTTTTCTCTCCAAGAGGACTTTGTCCCAGGGGAAGGTTCTCTCCTGTCCGGGGACTCCGCGCCACCCGGACGTGACTATGTTCTCTCCCAGGGGGACCTTGTCCTGGGAGAAGGTTTTTCCCGTCTGGGGGCTCCGTGCCGCCTGGACGCGGTAACATTCTTTCCCCGAGACTTTGTCCCAGGGGAAGGTGTCCTCTCCCGGGGGGACTTTGTCCCGGGAGAAGGTTTTCGCCGTCTGCGCCGCTTGGACGCCGCTATGTTCTCTCCCGGAGGACTTTGCCCCAGGAGGAGGTTCCCTCCCGTCCGGGGGCTCTGTGCCACCCGGATGCGGCTATGTTCTCTCCCAGGGGGACTTTGTCCCTGGAGAAGGGTTTTCCTGTCTGGGGGCTCCGCGCCGCTTGGACGCTGTAACGTTCCCTCCCGGGTGGACTTTGTCCCGGGGGAAGGTTTTCTCTCCAGGAGGACTTTGTCCCAGGAGAAGGTTTTCGCTGTCCACGCCGCCCGGACGCGGTAACGTTCTCTCCCGGGTGGACTTTGTCCAGGGGGAGGGTTTTCTCTCCCAGAGCGTCTACGATGCGGACTCGGGGTCCTTAGTCGAACTTATGCAGAATTTGTGAGTTGTGAGACCTTTCAGGGTGTCCCTCCAGGAAGGGATGATGAGTAATGTCGATTGGAACACGGAAAGATTTATACAGGTTCGGGCCCTCGATGGTGGGAGTAATAGCCCTACGTCCTGTTGTGATTTCACTATGTATGAGAAAAAAGATTACAAAGTTGTGGAAAAGATCATCACAGGCGAAGATCTTTTACGTGCGATTGTCTAAAATACGACTAAACTAGCCTATGAAAGCTTGAAGTTTTCTCGTGTCAAATCGCTGGGATCTGTGCTTGACCTTCTTGTCTTGTGCATTCGCTCACCCTTTTATACTGGTCGAAAGGGCACCAATGCACAACGGCTTCGAACAGTTGCTCAGGTGCAGTTTTGATAACCGCACTTAACTTCCACATAGGCTTAACACATGCAATTAAGGGATAACCACACATATTAACCTCCTGGCAGTTGTCTTCATACGTGGAAGAATCTTCGGGATCCTCAGGATATGCTCGTACAGAGTGCTAAGCAATTCCCAGGTCACTCAGGTCAAGAGTAGTCCCCGACTCTCTGACTGCGCATCGTCTGCAGCCTTCTGACCGCGCATCATCTGCGGACTCCTGACCGTGCTTAGCCTGCGACCTTGTGATCGCACACTGTCTGCGATCTCATGATCACGCAAAGCTTGCGACCATGTGTCTGCACTTCTCAGGTCATCTGAGATCATAGCAACAGACCTCTAGACACTTGTCTGGTTCGAATCTGTCCTGAACCAGGCGTGCATTTACTCCGAACTAGCTCGGGTAACAATCCTCATCACGGAGGACTTTGTCCCTTCAGAAGGTTCTCTCCCGTCCAGGGGCTCCATGCCACCCGGATGCGCCTATGCTCTCTCCCGGTTGACTTTGTCCCAGGGGAAGGTTTTTTCTTCCGGTGGACTTTGTCCCGGGGGAAGGTTCTCTTCCGTCCAGGGCCTCCGCGCCATTCGGATGCAGCTATGTTCTCTCCCGGGGGGACTTTGTCCCCGGAGAAGGTTTTTCCCGTCCGGGGGCTCCGCGCCTCCTGGACACGGTAACGTTCCCTCCCGGGTGGACTTTGTCCCGAGGGAAGGTTTTCTCTCCCGGAGGACTTTGTCCCGGGAGAAGGTTTTCGCCATCCACGCCATCCGGACGTGGTAACATTCTCTCCCGGGTGAACTTTGTCCTGAGGGAGGGTTTTATCTCCCGGAGGACTTTGTCCCGAGAGAAGGTTCTCTCCCGTCCGGGGGCTCCGCGCCACCCGGACGCGGCTATGTTCTCTCCCGGGGGAACTTTGTCCTGGGAGAAGGTTTTCTCCCATCCGGGGATTCCACGCCACCCGAATGCGGCTAAGTCCTCTCCGGGGGGGTGGGGGGGCTTTGTCCTGGGAGAGGATTTTTTCCATTCTGGGGCTCCAAGCCCCCTGGGGGTGGTTTTCTTTTCCTCACAGTGACTTTACATTCCAAGTCCAGATACATCCGCCCGGAGATCCCCGATCCCTCGGACACGAAAGGGTTCTACCCCAGCACTGTGCGGGAAACTTACCCCAGAGACCTCAATGTCATCCGGGGATGGGTTTGACACATACTCTCAGGGGCCACGGCCTGTCCCAGAGGGCCTGGGGGCTCCTGTTGGGGGAAATCCCGTGTCTCCAGGCGATTTTCGGAGTGGGCTCCCGAGCGCACTGGGTCCTTGTGCGAAGAAGGTCCCCTGTGGGTTCCCGGGCCTCCGGGCCCTGGGTCCCGTGGGATCCACAGAGCGCCTGGGTCAAACCCATCAAGTCCTTGGGCCTCTGGGCCCCGGGTCCCACGGGATCCACAGAGCTCCTGGGTGCTTCATGCGGAGAAGGTCCTCGGCAGGTCCCTGGGCCTCTGGGCCCTGGGTCCCGTGGGGTCTCCGGACCGCCTGGGTCCTTCGTGCAGCGAAGGTTCCCGGTGAGTCCTTGGGTCACCAAGCCCCGGGTCCCGCCAGCTCTCTGGAGCGCCTAGGTCCACGTGCGGAGAAGGTCCCCGGCGAGTCCCTGGGCCTCCAGGCTTTGAGTCCCCCGGAATCCCCGGAGCGCCTGGGTCCTTCATGCGGAAAAGGTCCGTGGTGGGTCCTTGGGCCCCCGGGCCTCCGGGCTCTTGTTGGATCAGGGTGTCGACTAGAGGGGGAGGGGGTGAATAGGAGACTTTTAAAATTTGTTTTTGCAAATGAAAAATTCAGATAAAACAAGTAATAGAAAAAGATAAGAGATTGAAACCGATATATCCCGAGGTATCGGAGACACGCCCAGTCTCCACTAGTCCTCGTTGAAGCACTCAGTCCTTGAGTATAGCTTCAGTATCCACACAGGACACTATATATTAAGGTTGCTCCTTGTCCCCTCCGGAAAGGCGAGCACCAAGCCTTTTACAAGTTATCGCGTCTCTCCGACAATCTCCGATTTGGAGAGATCAGCGATTTCCGCCTCCGAACCGTCTAGGTGAGGGCGCTCACCAAGAGTAATAAGAAGCAAGGTCTACTCTAGACCTCCAATGCACACCGAGAAAAATATCTAGAAATGGGAATGCAAGAACAATATGCTCGATGTGGCTAAAACTCTCACGACTCGATCAAAAGATCAAGTTTTAAGTAAAACGAAGAAGCACTAGTGAGAAAGTAAGAAAGGCTGTGTTGCTGTGTTTTCTTGTGTTGAAACAGTAGCTCAACACCTCTATTTATAGCCTTCGTGGTCAAAAGAGCCGTTTGAGCTCGAGCTGAAAAATAGTAACTAAGACTTACAGTCAGTCTCACAAACTGACAGTCAGTCTAGTGTATCACCAGAAAGAGTAAAAATAGGATCACAACAGCTCGAACGTTGTGGACTAAAACGGTAAAAAGAAACAGTCCAAACTGACAGTCAGTTACAAAGACTGACAGTCAGTGTCCACAATGTCAACAGTGAAAAGCAACGGCTAAAAACTTTATAACCGTTGAAGTAGATAACAACAAAAATTTACTGCCCAAACTGACAGTCAGTGTATCAAACTGACAGTCAGTCTCACAGAGAAAAACAGAATTAAAAACCAACTCAAAAACTCTCTGTGGTCGAAACCCACACTGACAGTCAGTATACTCATACTGACAGTCAGTTTAGTACAAAAAATCTGAGACAGAAAAACATGCTCTCTGGAGATTTGTCAGTTTGCACTAACTGACATTCATACTGACAGTCAGTTATCAACACTGACAGTCAGTCTAGTACAACAAAAATCAGCTCAATAAAAACATACTCTCTGGAGATTAGTCAGTTTATCAAACTGACATTCATACTGACAGTCAGTTACAAAGACTGACAGTCAGTCTGGATAAAAACAGAGAAAACTCAAAATCCAGAGATCTGATTCAAATGATTTCAGTTTTGTTTTGAAGATATTTTCGAGAAGAACATTTTTGACAACAGCAACAAAAATTAGATCTTTTCAGATCTTTCTCAAGAAGTAAAAACCTCAACTGTTGACAAAATTCAATACATCAAAACAAATTGTCGAAAAACCACAGATAATGATATGCGTGCATTGACCTAGATTTTTCTCGGTATGATTGCAGATGTAGAGAGAACTTGCGTCCCCTCTTTATAGTACGGTTTAAACTAAGAATAAAATCCTTAAACCGATCGATCTTCATGCACCCTGAGATCGGTAAACCTAGAACTACAACATACCTCGATGCATCAGTTTAGTCCAGCAAAAACAATTTCTTTTTGCGTCTTCTTATGCTTAAAATGAACTTCAACATTTTGATCACAAGCCCTCGCTTTTTGTGCGTTTGTCTGAAATCTGCAACACTAACTCAAACACATAGTTAGTCCAAAAATACTTATTATCATCAACCATCAAAACACATCAGGGTTAGGCATGAAAGGCCTAGATGCAACAGCTCTGAGTCCCGTGGGATCTCCCGAGCACCTACCAAGGAAAGTCCTGGAGGGCTACTGAGGAAAATCCCAGAGGGCTATCGGAGAAAATCCCAAGGGCCTCCCTGGAAAAGCCTCTCCAACGGGTCCCGGGCCTCCGGGCCCCTGGTCCCGCAGGGCCTCCGGAGTGCCTGGGTCCTTCATGTGGAGAAGGTCCCCGGTGGGTCCCTGGGACTCCAGGCCCCGCGTCCTGCGGGATCTCCGGAGCGCCTGGGTCCTTCGTGTGAGAAGGTCCCCGGCGGGTCCGTGGGCCTCCTGGCCTAGGTCCTGCGGGATTCCCGGACCGCCTGGGTCCTTCGTGAGGAGAAGGTCCCCGGTGGGTCCCTGGGCCTTCGGGCCCCGTGTCCCGTGGGATCCCCAGAGCGCCTGGGTCCTTCATGCGGAGAAGGTGCCTGGTGGGTCCCTAGGCCCCCGGGCCTCCGGGCTCCGGGTCCCGTGGGATCCCCCGAGCGCCGGGGAAAGTCCCGGACGTCTCCCGGGGAAAGTCCCGGAGGCCTCCCAGGGAAAAGCCACGGAGGTCTCTCATGTGGGGTCACGTGCGAGTGACGTAAAGAGCGCCTTGAGAACTAGCGAGGACACTTTTCAAGCATCCAAGCCCTTCGGCCGGTGAAATGATGCCAACGCCCCTCAATCCAATGACCATAGCTATGGCTTTTTGGTCTTTTGCATGTTTTGGGGCCTATAAATACCCCTCTTGTATCTCATTTGTAAAAAAACTCATTTCATTTCAACACACTCAAACAACAGGCTCCCTTGGAGACCTCTCTCCCCGAGAGAGCTCCTCCCCAGCGGACTCACGTCCGGAGGGTGCCGACAAGACTAGGGCTCCCACTGGGACCCAAACTTGTATAAAAATCACCGTGTCAATCTCTGTGCTTGCCCGGCGGGAGGTGACCGGTCGCTCGGTCAGCTCGCGTCGCTATACACATGTTACGCACGTTCGAAGAAACCTGCTAGGGTATTCGTAATACCACGACAATTACCTTGTAAGAGGATGCATGACCGAGCCTCCTCAAGCATGGATGAGCTCCACCAAAGATAAAATAGAAGATTAAGGATCTATTTTGTAGGATTTTACCGGTCTTGGTTTTTGGAGATGGACAAATTAGTAGATTCTTGTTTTCTAATTTTGGTATGTACTATAAAAAGGGGCTCAGGATTAGTAGCTTTATAATATCTCAGTGGGAAGCTCAAATGTATGCATCATTCATTCAGAAGGTCATCAAATTGTTTTTGAGTTGATTTGGAGGTTAGTGAAGGCATCGATGCTTAAATTTGAAAAATTCAGCTTGGGTAGAGACTTTAAAGTGGCTACACTAAATGTTTTTTATTTTCTGGAATAATCTAGACTGACCTAGGCCTTGATCATATTGAAAAGGTTGTAGTCCTTCAATTCATCTTTCCAACAAGCCAACGAGCACCTAAATCTAATGTCTAGATCAACAATTATGCCTTTTTTTTTATCAAAAGTTGTACAGACTCACCCGAATTGTTCAAAAGAATGTTCGGAATATGAACGTACTGTCCAGAAATGTGATAAGTGCTAAATTTTTAGCATTTTTACCCTAAGTTTGCCACTAAAAACGTGCAAAATCATGCTACAAACTCCTTTGATGCGACATTTTATGCATAATTTTATATTATTTTTACAAATTACTTTCACGGTTGTGTTTTTCATGTTTCAAGGACCAAATTAACCTACCAAATTTGATCAGTTTTGGTCAAATATGGTTGGATTTGACTTAGATTTGTCCGTTCTCACGCTGTTTGAAGCTAGACTTCATCGCCTGCACATCAAGGAGTTATTTTTGGGCACGTTACCCCATGTGTTATAAATATAGAAATTTTTGGCTCAATTAAACATGCTTTTTTAGGTGTTTCTTTAGCCTTTAGGGCTTAGTAAAAGTTTTTAGATTGTTTTCTTAGAAGAGCCCCCTTCTCTATTTTTCCTGCATCTATAAGTCAACAAGGACGGCAGACTTAATTTTAAGCAATCAAGTAAGTTTTCATTTAATTCTTATGGTTATTTCTGCATTATTATGGTTTTTTGTGAGCAGATCCCTTCTAGGGTTAGGGATGACCTAATCCGGAAGGCATGATTCTTTCTCGGTCTTGATCTCAATTTTGGAGTTATTTCCTAATGTTTTCTTCCTCCAAACCCTAAATTCTCATTTCGACAACAGACGTAACAGTTGAGCCTTAGCAAGAATTTAGGGGAGTTCTTGAGTTCTTAGCGCTTTGATGCAGGATCCTGAACAGGAGAGAGGCTCTCACCAAACGTAAGAGTGAAAATGATCTTCTGACCGTTGTACCAGTGACCATACTGAAAACTTAATCTGTCTTGGAAAACAATTAAAATTAACTTGCAGTCCTCAGACCTTGGATAGAATTACGCTGGGGTTATGGAACCCCCGAAACCCTAGATATTCATTCCTACTTTATAAACCCTAGATTTCATAATTTCTATTTACTGCTTTAAACCCTAAATTTATAGTTTTAGTAGTACATTTAGTTGTAGACAAATAAACCCCTAAATCATTCAGACTTAATCAATGGTCCATTAACCTAAAAGATGAATACGCTTGTTCTTCATGGAATTCGATCCTCAAGTGCTCAATGTTCAACTATCCACTTGCTGTTTATTACTTCTCAAATCACACTCGCCGTTTCGGGTGCGATCAAAATGCTCCGGACAATCTCTAACAAAGGGTGTGATTTTCCACCTCTAAGCTTTGTTTTGAACTAAACTATCTTTTGATTGTCCCAGACATTTTCAAGATTCTCCCAAACATTTCTCCAATAAGGGTGTATTTCAGCTCTCAAATTTTTGTATGTATCGGACTGTCCAGAAAATTTATGTACCGTCCAATTGCATTATCACCCACGTGCGATGGCTAGTTCTGAAAGTTGTTAGTAGCTGTTACAACTATTCCGGACTGTCCGACTTTATTCCCATATTGCTGGAAATGCTAATTTCTGCACTCAAGTATAATGGATAGATTCTCTTGGAGGGCTATATATTCACCCCTTGGCCTAGTTTCTAGTAACTCTCTGGGCATTCATTGCATACACTTGAGTTAGGACTAAACTTGCACTCTAAAGCATTCAATTCTTATATGTTGTATTAGAGTGAGATTATCTAGTGAGCTCATTTGTATTAATAGAGAATTTGATGAGTTGAGAGCTCTGTGTGAGATTCTCCTCGCGCGTTTGAGCTTCCTAGCACTTGATTGGTGAGTGAAGTGTTGAGCCTATTACTCTTTGTGATTGCTGTCACCTAGATGGTCGAGAGAGGCCAGAGATCTCTCCATCCACGAAAATTGTTGGAGAGACCCAGTAGAATTGTGAAAGACTTGATACTCACCTATCCAAAGTAGAAAAAGAGAAATCTTTGTGGATATCGAAACAAGACTCACGAATGAGTGCTTCAACGAATAGGGAAGACACGACGAATCTCTGAAACCTCAAAAAAAAATTCTTGTGTCATCTTGGTTTATTCTCTTACTCTCTTTTACTTATTGCACTTGTTTTAGTTTACATATTTTCCTATTTTGTCATATCGCCCTAAGTTTGAAAAATTAATTTGATCACTTGAATCATTAGCTTTCATTTAGGGTGACTGCAAAAAGAGTTTTATTCTCATAAGTGCAAAAAATGAGTTTTACAAAAAAGATTTTAAACAACCTATTCACCCCCCCCTAGGTCACCATCATTGATCCTACATCAAACTAATATATAGTATAGTGCTATATCAATTTGAACTATCAGTATAGGATTAAACTCATACATAACTAAGCTTCTTGGGCTTGAACTGAGCCAGAATGTTACGGGCGCCCCTTTGATCACCGTCACCTGTGACCGGCGGCACCACTGCTGCCTCGCTGCCCCAAGCTCTACCCACCACCAGGCTGCCGCTAATAGAGAAGTTAAGTGGGCTAAGTGAACCATGTGGGCTCGATAGAAGAAAGTTTGATCTAAAAATGAAAAAAAAATTTATGCAAAATAAGAAAAGACAGGTACATACCATTAGCA
The DNA here is from genome assembly GCA_019359835.1 of Pharus latifolius. NCBI lineage: Eukaryota > Viridiplantae > Streptophyta > Magnoliopsida > Poales > Poaceae > Pharus > Pharus latifolius. Next base: position 58,729,655 of record CM033326.1, on the reverse strand, counting down.
AAACACAAAAAAATTGAGGCTGCCAATTAAATATGGAACTGATGTTGTATATTGTTGTTGCTGTACCTTACTAATTGCACTGCTATAAAAGGTAGATATTAAAAACAATTTTTTGAAAGGAAAAATATATTAGAACAGTCAGCATGTCATAAATTTTGTTTTGTTTTGTTTTGCTAATGGCAGATACCCGATTAAAAGTCCGCATTGTCCTTAATAATAATGGATGGCAGTATGGCATGTTCCTCTTAGGAGGTAGTAGGTCACCGCACTAAATGTCCACCATTGGATCACAACCAATCGATGGTCCATGTGAAAGTCGTTGGATTGTAAAATTTCTTACAATATATATTGTATGAAAAATAATCTCAAATCATTGCAAGCTTGAGGAAGATGGATCTAACAGGGGCAGAATTTACCTAATGTCCAAAGAGCGTGCAAACACCACTCCCCGAGTTAGACTGATTGGTGTTTGGTTGGTTCACATCCTCGTCATATCCAGTTGACATACCAATCTGTCGTTTAGTTCTTTGTTTGCTCGTTAGGGCCACATAATATTGGTGTTTCAATAAGTTATATCTTTCAGGGGCAGGATGCTCAGAATACATAGCGATGATTTTATGAGCCCTTTCGCAACTTTGAGTTCACAGAAATTTCTGCTTAAAGTTCTGCCCAAGACTCCGATATGCTCTCTTTGATTCTCCCTGTGACAATCCATTTTTTTTTCTTTTTTTTAATTGATGATATGCTACTCTTGTTTCACACTAATTCAGAACAATCTTTATATTATAAAAAGGGAGCAAACACAGAGAGAAGTGACAGAACCAATGCAAGTGTTAAAATTGAGCACATCCAGATCGCACTTCTCTAACCAAGTTTTCTCTTAAACTACTTTGCTAGCAAGAAATTCCTTTGAACGAGACCGAATATCAGGAACTTTTCATCTTTTCCTCCACCAACTCAATACAGCGGTACAGTACTAACTGAACAGGATTTAGCAAACACATGACCTGATTTGCACCATTGCCACCATCCTTCTCACTTTCTGACTGAACTCCTGCAACAATTGGCCTTAGTGGCATCAGCCAGTCGGAATACACCTTTTGCATTGTCTTCTCCGGCAATATTTCACTTGATCCTGTTCAAAATAGGAAAACTCCATCAAATACTCACTTCTGATTAATCCTAGGTTTCATTCTATGCACACAAACCTCAATCCACCAGTCAGGGGAGTGCTAAACACCAGGCCCTTTTTTTTATCCTCTAAGAATCAACACTGTTTTATATATTATAAAGCTCATTGCCTAAAATTGCTCTTTTTATATTGTAGGGTTTATATATCTTATAAACTGTTTTATACTGTTTGGTAAAGGATGTGTAAGATTTTCGGCACCCTATTTGAGACAGATGAACCCAACATGGCCCCACTACTCTTAATTAACATATGATCTCAAGTAACGCTACTGATCTTTTTTTTTTTGGTTTGTTAAAAGATACTAGTTCATTAGCACTTCCCTGTACCTCTACTCAAAATTCAAAAATATTCATGTGTGCATGCGTTGGCAAAAGCTTGTTGCCCAAGATAAGAACATTTGTTACAGGCAAGTGCCAATTCAGTAAACCCAGATTACAATCTTGCAAGTGTTAACACCTTGGCCAATGGCCACAAAAACTCCATAAAATCTGCAACATTTCAACACCCACAGATAGGTGTATTGTACTGTGTTGTATTGTATTGTATGATCTAGCTCATAAGAGTCAAAAGATATTCATGAACCAACCCCAGGTAAATTCAAAGCTTGTAAATAAAGGAGAATTAGACACTACAGTTGTCAAAGAGATATAAAAAAACAAAGTGTAAGTGTTGCAAGAGCAAAGTCAGATCATTACAGGAGTAAAATTAACAGATAAATTTATCATACTATTTTTTTTTTTTTGTTCAGGTTTTCCATAGGTTACCTTTTGAATCTATTATCAGGATGAATCTGAGCAAGTTTAGAGCAGATAATACCTGCATAAAAAAGAAAAGAGTTAATACTACAGCAGATAATTTCCTTGGCATAAGTAGGGGTGCAAGTGGGCCGGGTCGGACCAACCAGAGATCAGGCCCATGGAGGGCAACAGCACCCTTTGCGGGTCATGGGTTGGCCCGACCCACATTGATGTGCTAAAAACATTGGCTTAGAAGGTTGTCCCAGCCCGCACCATACATGTGACACCCTAGGTACCTTCACATATCAAATACTTAAACTTTCGTCCTCTCCACATACCAAACACTTTCGTCCTCGCCTCGTCCTCGCCTCGTCTAAAGAGGTTAACCCAGTTGATATGGTTGATTTCCGTAGACTTATATACAATATCCTCTCACATTGAACTGTCAATATTTGACTAACCCACGCATGATTAGCCCTCTTGGACCGAACTGGACCAGAGTGTTACATTTACCCCCTAAGAGACCTAACGACCTCATCAGTCACACTAGTTCCCAAAATGATCTGTGCATTTGACCGACACTACCGGCGCGTCACGCAACACGACCAAGAACTGTCCCCACAAGTGATTTGGGCGTCTGACCAACACACAACACACCACGCAACACAATCAAGCCAAAGTTCTGTAACAACTTGGGTATGTCCAACACAATCAAACCGACTATTGTGTCTAAAAGATGTTGTGATATGGAACATCTTTGCAGAGTTAAAACTAAGTGTGAATATTCGACAGTAAATATGATAGTCTCACCAATAGCTATTTAAAAGTGTTAAAATAATTTTTGTTTTACTTATTGTGTTTTATAAAGTCATGTGTATCTATAGCTATGGAAACTACAATTCTTGTTGTCCAGTCTTCATGTGTTTGGCGCATATTATTATGCAAATACATATTGTTTGCTTGCTGAGTATCTAAGACTCATAGACTAGTTGCATTATGGTATATGCAGGAGTTGAACCTGAATTGTTTTTGGCTACAATATCTTTCAAGACCACTCTGATCCTCCTAGAAGGGATCCACTCTGCATTATGGTGCATGCAGAGGGGATTCCTTGCAGGAAGAAGAATGATTCACACTGTGGGACTGCTTAGAGATTTACGTTTCATTTATCCAAACTTTATTTTCAGTCTTTTATTTCAAACATATTTTGTAAGGCAGTGGTTTATTTTTAATTCAAGTAGTTTACTTTTATTGTATCCACTTTGACAGTATATTTGTGCTACCTTTCTTTATTGTGAGATGTTTATATCTTCTAAACCCCTAGTTCGGGGTGTTACATTTACAACTTTAAAAAAAATGAACTTAACACATTTACAACTTTAAAAACATGAACTTAACAAGGGCAAAATGCATGTAAGTATAACAAAAAATTTGAAGCCTAGTTTACTTAAGGTTTGCACATTAATAGTTAATAACATGAGTCCAACAAGTCACATAAGTAACATAAACCAAAATGTTCCATAGGAGACAAGACAATATAAAAAGAAGAGAATCATAGATATCAACTTTTCATTTTATTCTTCACTTAGTTGCAAATCACTATATTCACCATCTTCAACTACTTCAACTACAACATGTTCGGATCATTAAGAAAGAGATTAGCAAACTCAAGAAAAACAATACCACAACTAAGATTCAAAGCTGTCTCCATTTTTAAAGGTACTGAAACATATCAGAAACAGAAATATTGCAGCACTGTATTGTAATTTTTATTCATTTTGTTAAATAAAAAAATAACCAAATACTCTCCAATGCATATCAGAACCATATCCAGATATGTGCCGGTGCCTGATACATATCAGGATATGGGTACACTGCTCTTCTAGAGTATTCGTGCAACCTAGGTGCACAGGCAGTAGGTTTACGCACTTACATACTTATCCACTATAGGGTTGGACAATTTGGTGTTTGTGTCTGCAAAGTTCAAACCGCACAGTTTAGCCCATGTTCCTAAATCCTGTCTCACATTTTGCTTGCAGGCAAAGGTACCAGTGGCTTCTCCTGCATAAGACTTATAGCTTCTAGTGTTATAAGCATAGTTAAGTACAGAAACAACAAAGCACCTGCTCACTGTGATCAGGAAGACAAGGAGGACCACCTTCTGGAGGCCTCAGGATTAGCTCCACCAACTCAAGTGCATGAGAGATCCAAGGTGGCAATGTCCCACCATCTTGGGATCGATTAGACTCAATACCAGTCTGATCAGCTTGACAACTCTCCCTCAAAACTTCATCCTTCACCAGATCTAAGAGAATTGCAGTCTGAGAGAAAACATTAAACACAGGTTAGAGTTTGAAATCACAGTTACAAATGAAGTTAAAATTTTCAAATGGCTGGTTCATGATGTTCCAAGCACATTTTTTCGTCCGATTGGAAATCAAACAGTTGAGATGAAGGCAAACGAGAAATTGAAGTCCATAATTTTCTCAGGAGAAAGTTTGAATCTCTCCTATATTCAACCCGAGCATGGATTCCAGATAAAATGGAGCACTCAAAACATCAAAAATGTGCAATTCGAACGGCATGTTAGAGGATATGAATTGTGTTCTTACCAAGGAGGGGTACATACTATTCTTTATGAGAGCCTGTAAGATGTCAAATCTTTGAGAGGACGGCACCATTGAAATAACCTGATCAAACTCAATGTTATAGACAACAAGTGTACAGATACAAACGAAAGGGATTAAAGAGGCTTGCCTTTTTCAAAGCAGCAAAAGCTTTCTTCCGCAACGATGGATCTGGGGCAGCCATCATGACCCTTTCAATGGCCTGTGAGTGCATGTTTTAAAACACAGATGTACAGAATATTTACAATTTACATATATTTCTAGCAATTATAAGCAAAAGCAGAACATTACCCTGAGCGTTGCAAAAACACTAGGAGCATAAGATGAGAAATCGAGATGACCATTAATTTCTTCAGCATGATTTCTGTCCACAATACTCAGCAATAACTCTATACTGTGAGATTTTACTATCCATGGGTAATCAATTGATGACAATACATACTTAAACATGTTAATTGCTTGCCACTTCTCAATATGTTTGTCCTGAACTTCTTTCAGTGCTGATTCTAACTCCTCTCCAGCATATTTTGACATGTCATCATACATAAAGGTCCACGCAACTGGCAAATAGTTCAAGCATTTAACCAAGCAGCAACTAAATAAATAATACCCATGGTCAAAATTAGTGTAGTAGGAAAGATCAGCAAACCTGCAAGACTTGCACCATCCATAGCAAGAGAAAAGCAGCCCAAAAAGTCAGCACCTTCCTCTACATCACTTTTCAAACAAATACATAAGTTGGCAACAAAGCAAAGGGAATACAATACTTCCAAGAAAAAAGGTAAACAGAAATCTTGGATGTGGCTAGACACCTTCAGAAAGCTTATGAGTGGCTGAGGTAACATCATTGCCAGTTAACAGATCCAAATAGGAGAATCCACAAAATGTAAGAAATTTGGAAAGCTGAAGAACAAGTGAACCACAAGCAGAGAGAATATTCTGCTGTTTACTTCGTGATATAAGTGCCTGCAAATAAGTGTGTACATTGTACAATTTCAACATATTAGAAAAAAGAAGTGATTATATCAAAGTGAATACAGAATATAATAGCATCCAAGAAAGAAACTCCTTTTAGCACTCACTATGTTTTGAAGGGCATACAGACCAAGTATAGCACAGAGCTCTTCTTTCTTTTTGTCAGCCTTCAGTAAAGAAACAACAATGCACAATCCATCAGAAGAAACAAGTAATGTAAAGGTGCTTAGATAGCTGTTAGGACTTGATACTTTGATAGTAACAAGTTTATTTCTTGATTAATGAACAAACCATTGCTTTACTGATTTCTTGAATGGCATTGCCAATTCTAAGTGCTGCATTGAATAGATCAACAGTGGTCCTTCCAAGCTCTTCGTCACAGTCTGATATAGCTGCATGTATAGCTCTAAGGACAACAGGAAGTACCACCTTTACTTGCTCGATATGTCGCCTCTTAATCAAAATAAGCACTACAACAAAGAATAAGCTAGTTATGAAGGAAACAATTGCATATTTAATTACAGCTAGTGCTAACACTTTAGACAGCAAGTGTTGTAACATTTCTCTAGTATACATATCTACATTCATAGATCACATGATTGCAAGAGCAGACTGTAAGCTCAATTATTATAAAAACTCCCCTTGTAGGGTAAAGGATGCATCCGCACAATGCACAGCAACCTGGCCCATTGATCATTTTAGTCAATGTGTGTGGGATAACTACTCGCCATCCAAGCACAAGGTCTTTGTTTGGACTGTCGCCAGAATAAGCTCAGAACAAGAGATCGCATGTGTAGGAAAAACTGGATCGATAATGAATACTGCCCCATTTGTCTCTCCTATCTGGAAACCAAACTTCATCTTTTCATCAAATTCCTAAACATCCAAGGGCTGTGTACACATCTTGGCTTGTGTCAGAACCTATCACTGCAGGATTGCTTCACCCTCCTGTTAGCCAGGTCTGGAACACTATCATACAGCTCTAACTAGGAGTGTCTGACTGAGCCCCAATTGAAAGATGTTCAAAGGAAATAGTGACACCGCAACAAACCTAGCTGCTGAGAAAGTTTAGTGCTTACGATTATGGATTTACTGAAACACGAAGACCCAAGACTGAGAAGGGTTGCAAAGATGGTGCCCTATGATATCAGCTTTCGTGATTGAATGGTTGTTTACTTTTCCAAGCTTTATGCAATTCAAATTGACCCAATACGGTCTAACCTGCTAGCATGTATTAAGAATCTGATGGGGACCTCCCCTACCGTCTAAAAACAAAGAATCGCGAATTTTTTTTCCCAAAGTTTATGTAAATTTCTCTCCATGCAGTCTAATCCGGTAGCATGTAGTAAGACTGTGATGGGGAACACCCTCATTTTGTTAAGAAAAAAAAACTAATTCAAAATTCTTCTGTGGAATTTAACTCGAACTGAAGTTCCAATAGCAAGACCGAGTTTCTACTAGAACATATAACAAACATGGAGTTGACTATTCAAGACTTGATATGAAAACAATGCATGTACCTCTCGCAAGCCCATCAAGTAGAAGAACAAAGTACGCTGAGCCTTTTAATAACACCACTGGTGTATCTAATGCCTATATCATTCCAAAGACAAGATTGTTGACAAATGGAGACATCAGATAAGAAAAAAATAGCCAATTATAAGTTGAGAGAGAGACAGAGAGAGAATGGTAAGACAAGATTAACATTTCAAAGACGTGACAATGTGTAAAAACTACATAAGGATTAATTCATGCTTCAACATGTCGCATTACACAAGTCTTGATGAATTGTAGCATCAGTTGAGAAGCCAAAATTGTGAAATTTATCCATATCTTTTCAAAGAAAAGGGACAAGATCAAGTATCTTAGAGCCCAAGGGGTATAAATCACATGAGTAAGCAATCAATAAGCATAAAAAGATAAACACAGGCTCAAAGGGCATACTTCTAATAGAAACTACCATCCCACATTATAAACTTGAGGAACTGATACAAAAATATGGTTCTAGAAAAGGCAGAAAAAGCTATAGTTACAACAAGTTTGGCTCCCGTGTTTCCCACTAATCACTCACAGGTCACGACTGTACTAACTGGTAGCAAAGCTAGCAATTTAGAATTAAATCATGGTCACAAAAACTCTGCTCCCACTAAAAGACCATGAGTAGAGTTAAACATAAGCAATTTAGACTGCCCTCTCCTATGATGTCTAAACCTGACAGCTCCTGTTTCAATCAGAGCTCATTAACAACTAATAAAATATCCAAATTTCCAAGTTCTAACAATCCAACTAATTGCCACAACTTAACAAAAAGAACATATCAATTCTTAACTAACCTCGCAGAGGATAGATAGCATGTCCCTCGGACTGCAATTCGACACAAAGAACTCAATGATCGCGGCGGCAGTTTCTCGGCAACTCTCTGACAAAGCCCCCGACATCGCCACGGCTTTCGGGAGCTCAAGAGAGAGCGCGTCTATGGCCGCCTACAAGAACACAACAATGGAATCGGGAACCAAATTTTACTCCCATCCACAAAATGGAATGCACCACAGAGAAGCACAGGAGACTAGCATGAACCTGGTTCGAGGAAGGGCACGTGAGGAACGCGTGCAGCTCGCGAAGCAGCGGTTTCGAAACCCTAGCCGCATCTGATCTCGCCGCTTCGTCGTCGCCGTCCCTCACAGCGGTGGCTGCGTCATCGAGGAGGCCGCACACGGCTGCGGCGGCGGCGTCAGAGGCGGCAGCGTCGCCGAGGTCGAACGCCTGCGAGTTTAGGAGGGGTTTATGACTAGGTTTAGGGAAATGGGTTTGTGAGGTTAGTAGTAGGTTAGTTAGGTGGTTACCTGGGATAGGGAAGCAAAGGCTTCACGTAAGCGAGGAGACGGCGGAGTGGAGGATGCATCGGCGGAGACGTCACAGGCGGCCATAGAACTTCGGAAGAGAGAAACCAACACCGAAGAGGAAAACTCCGGAGAAGGTAATGGGAGTAACGAAAAAAAATTTTGGGAGATTTAGCACATTTGAAAAGCGCAGTATTTTAAAATCAAGGTTTTGAAATTATAATACAACTAAAATCATAATATTTTGTAGTATTATAAACCACAGTTTTTAAAAAAACTATAATTTTTTATAGGTGTTTGGATACATAGTTTTTTTTAAAAGTTTTCAGTTTGATTTTTAAATAAACTAGTTGTTATTTCACAAGAAAATATAATTTATTTCAACATATGTTTAGTAGTAGTTTTAACTGCACAATTGACTTAGCTTATTAAGAAGACCATATCAGGAAAAGGAAAAAATTTTACACCATTTTGATAGGCATATAGAAGTTTTACATCACAAATGAATGCAGAATCAAAAGTGGAGTATTTTTTGCTTAACCAGATAACGACTAAAGAATCACCCTATTGAAAATGGCAGAAGGGAAGGAAAAGACTGCCTGTTTACTCTGAACAGGAAACAAAAGCAATACATTTTCTGAAAAATATAACAAAAGCAATATCTTTTCTGAAGTCCTAAAGAGTGAAAATAAGCAATACATGTTATTAGGTGCCTGATCAATGATGGAAAGACTGTTGCAATTTGCTAGTTCATCTTACCAAACTGCCTGAATGATTGACAAACACTATCACTCTGCAAAATTAGTTTTCGAATCTTGATGAACTTTCATCTAGATAGCCCACTGCTCATTAGATCTTTTGCTGAAATTTACTTTTAGGAAGAAACTTGCTCATAGGGACTTCTTTCTGTCAAAATGAAATCTCTGAATCATTCATTAATCATCAACAAGGCACATAATGCAAGGTAATCACAATACAGCATTAGCTAGTTATACATCACTAAATGCAGTCTAATTGTCTGAACTCTGAAGTGCTCACTCTCCTTAGAGCACTCTATAACTTGTGAATGACACCCTCTTCTTTTAACATTCAGGTACTGAAAATCGCCATGAAGGAGATTGAGAATCTTCTAGAAGTCTCCATCGGCCTGACCACGCAAATATGCAAGTTCATCAACTGCAAGCAGTTCACGGCCGAGCTGCGCAGCGCTGACACCGTTAGCAGAGCCTACGTGGAGAAGTTGGTGAGCATTCTGAAGCAGTACAAGTATCCGGAGATCAAACTGCCAAGAATGCGTAGGTTCGTAGTGTTGTAGGCCATCGTGGAGTCCGCCCTGGAGCTCCTCGCTGGTGGCGATGGCGGTGGCGGCAATGGCGGCAATGGTGATCCAGGTGGTAATGTGAATGGCATATCCCTCCACGTCGTCGGGCAGAGCCTGGTGGCCGGGCCGGCCGTGCTGCTCGTCCACGGCTTCCCGGAGATCTGGCTCTCGTGGTGCCACCAGATGACCACACTCGCGGCCCACGACTTCCGCGCCCTCGCGCCCGATCTCCGCGGCTGCGGCGGAGGAGGGGGAGGCCATGGCGCCGAAGAGGAGCTGCGTGAAGGAGCCGTGGAAGAGCGCAGCAGCGGGGAGGCGGGGTCGGGGAAGAGGGCCGCGGTGAGGGTGAGGGGCCCTGGGCTCGCGTCGCCAGCTGCAGCCGAGGAGAAGAGAGCCTCAGCGGCGGCGCGTGGCGGGAAGGAGAGCGTGGAGCGCAGCCACTGTGAGCAGATCCTCTCCGCCCGCCGCTGCCGCCGCCCGCCGCTGCCGCCGCCCGCCTCCTCAACCTCCGTGCACCCCCGTGCGCGGCTGCCGAAGACAGGAAGAAGGGGCAACCGGCGACACCGCCGTGCGTGGTCCCCGACGGGAGGAGGGAGCGGCAACCGGTGGCGCCCCCGTGTGCTCCCCTCTACGCGATCGCCAGTGCTTCGTCGGAGAGAAAGAGAGTACTGTGAACGGAGAGAGAGAGAATAGTCAAAGTTTTAGCAAAAACTTTGTACCAAAGCCAAGTTTTCAAAACTAAGAAAAAATCATGGTTTTGAGAAAATCATAGTTTCAAAAACCATAAAATATTTTGTAACCAAACGGAGTCTTGATTTTCAATACCACAGTTTCTTTCAAAACCATAGTATTGGACAAAAACTCCAAAAAAAACTTTGTTGCCAAACAGGCCATTAGGGAGTGTTGGACCGGACACGCTCGAGCTCATAGGAGTCTCGAAATTAGAGCTCTTATCAAAAGATTTAAGGGTATTTGGTTTTAGCTTTAACTTATTTAATTCATATTATTCTTGATATTTTTATATTTATAATAAAATATAATATTGATTATTATAATTAATAAGAAAAATATAATTTGTTATAATATCATATATAAATATGTCATTTTTTTATTTTTAGAGTATAAAATTATGAGGTACACTGCCTTTCCTCTTAAGGGCCTATTTGAAAGCCTAGGATTTGGCCCATTTCCGGGTGGATTTTGTGGGCTGGAATTAGGATCCGGACTAGATTTAGGAATATATTTAGATGGGCTAGGATTAGGAAATCTAACCAGGCCAGGAAGCCCAATTCGGGAGGATTTGAAAATTTTGGCTGAGAGGCTTGAAAATCAAGCCTGGCATTCTCGTATTCTCGTGTCGTCCTCCTCGCCCATATCACCCCACCTCCTCACCTGCGTCGCCGCCCTCCACCTCGCCGCGCATTGCCTCCTCGCCTGCGTAGCCGAAGTTGCGCTCCTCCTCGCCTGTGTCGCCGCCCTCCACCTCCCTCTTCCCGTGTCACCACCAGATCTGCCGGATCTGGTGCGCCCGAGCACCACTTCCGCTCTCGAGCCACTGTCGCCGTCGTAGAGTAGATCTGAGCCCCCAGCTCCCGCCTCCGCCGCTCTCCCTCTCTTCTTCTTCTCTCTTCCTCTTCGATCTCCCCTTTTGCTTTTCACCCCCAATCTCCATGATCTCCGGCATCGACGATCTCCACGATCCTTCTTCATCAGCCGAGCTCCAGCTCTCCAGCATCAACGACGAGGTACCTATATCTTTGTATATGTCTCAGATCTCCTCTCTATGTAGTTTCTTGGTTGGATGGCTAGATCTGTGTGTATGTGTGTGTGTTTGATTGGATTGTATGTGTGGGTGGATGCAGAGGTTGGTGCACCACCCGATGTTGGAGGAGCTGAGCATTGGCAAGATCAAGTTCAAGGCCGTCGATCTCGACGGCCACCAGATCGCCCGCCACTCCCAAATTGAGATCAAAATTGAAAAGAACACCAGTTGTAAGTACACCACCACTACCAGTTTTACAAAATTGAACTTTGTACTATGCAAACTTTCAAATGCACTTTTCAAGTTGATACTGAAGACCTGGAAGAACTTCTAATTTGCTGTCTTGATTGTATTGAGATACTGAAGACCTGATTTTTGGTTCTACCTCTTGTCTTGTTTGCTGTCTTAGTTTAGAGTTGAAATATAGATTGTTGTTTGAACTGTTGTTCAGTTAATGATCTAAAATATGGTGAATATTTGTTGATGAAGTCAACTATTACCTAAATTCAGTGGTCTTTTGTTTTATCTGTGTGTGTAAATTCATTTCAGAGAATTTAAAGACAAGTGCTTGCAAGTGTTTTATTCTTGTATTAAATTGAGACCTAAATCTTGCTCTCTGTTCAGCTGAAGCATTAGTGCATTGTATTAATTTGACTTTAGTGGCTGAATGTGACTTCAGTGGCTGAATGTGTTATGCAAATTCATCTTCACGGACTTATAAGATAGTTGAAAAGAGGGATTTTAGCCAATCATGGAGGCAATTTGGTCACGAGTGGGATCTCTTATGGATTGATAGCAGTTTCTAGCTAGTTACAAAAGCTTTTGAATCTTGAATCTGGAATCTTGCTAGTCATAAGTTCTCTCTTGCCAGAACATGCAGTACAGAGACAATATACATGCTTTAAGAAAAATGTGTGTTGATATTGCTAAACATGCAGTACAGAAAATATGTTGCAAAATGAGAACTTATGACTAGTTGGAACATATAATAATACTAGTAACTTTCTTTTCTTCTAGCGAGTCCTTAAGTTGTGGTTATTAACCTAAGGCTAAAGAACACATTGTTCCATGCATCTAGCAGCATATATGATCTGGAACTTTCTAGATGGCAAATTCTTGGATGCCAAGATGGAGTTTTCTATGTTGGATAAGCAACAATAATTTCTCAGAGTTCTTATCTAGATTCATTCAACAGAGCCAAACCAGATCAAATTATTATTTTTTTAGGTTAGTATTCTGAAATCAACATCTGCAAATGTCAATAGTGAATTTTGCATTCCAGGAGAAGAATTGTTTCTTTCATTGAAAAAATGAAACATGGATACTTTACAGTTTACATTGCTTTATGTCTCTTGCAGTCCTTTCTTTACTTGCTTAATTTCAGCATAATGTTTGATTTGGCTATATTTTGAGTTCAAGGATGGAGTTAGTGAGAGCTAGTTTGATCGAGTGCTGAACATTGAGCTGGATCAAATCATTTAGATAACATGCCTTTCAAGAACTCTTTTAAATCCTGTGCGGTTAGTAGACTGTTGTCTTCAGTACTTGGTTGTTAATATTTACGTTATTCGAACTGATGCAAGCATGTAAGTTTCATGATGAAAGTTGGAATCCAAAGTTCAATGATTTGATCTTAGGTAGCATCCGACAAACTTTTTTCAACAGCAAAAGAAAAAAAAAGTGGTCCATTCCTTTCCCTCTTCTTACTCTCTCTTTTCCGTCGCCAATGGGTACTAATAATCATGGATAAATCTTGATTCTCTAAGTTCAATGCATCTTTTGAATGAATGAATAGAAATGATATTGAGTGCTTGTCTTTGATCTCAGTAGCTCTACAGTTTGATGCTTTATTGATGAACTCTGTTATCTTCGAATCATTTTGCTTGAAGTGATTTGTGAGTTGGGTTAACAAATTAAAATTCAGGAGATCAGTTCCAGTGGGTGCAAGTGATTCAATCTTGTGATTTGGAATAATTTCAGCTGCTTTGAGCTTTTTGTGTGTGTGATTTCCGATTGATGGTGGAGAACCAAGTTACTGTGATCAATTTAATCAAGCTCTTGTGCTGGTTGTGAGTTGAAATCTCCAAGTTGAATCATGGTTTTACTCCTATGTGTTTATTGTAATTTCTGAATTTTTGTTCTTTTGTCAGAACAGATGATCCTGAAGTTATCAATTTTAGTGCTTGTGGTTCATTTCCAATATTTTGAGCAATCCTCTGTATCTCTGTTTGCTATGATTGTATCTTTGCTGTTGTCTCTGGATCAGTTCTTTGAATCTTGTGATGCATTGAATCAATTCTCCTGACTTACAGTTGCATTACAGTTCCGACTATTATTTCTTTCGCTTAGTACCTGAACTTATCTCTACTATTTTCCTATAAATTTGGCTAAGAGATCATAGTCTAGATTGTTTCGAATGTTTCTTGAAATTTTTTTTAAATTTTTGAAATTTTTCTATTTTTTTAAATTTTTTTGGATGGCCGGTATTTTTATCCCATTCCTTCCCAAACCAAACACAGGCCGGGATAAATTTACTGGTAGTATTTTTTCCCGGGGGGATTTTTGGACTATCAAAAATTCTGGTCGGATAAAAATCCTCCTTAACACCCAAACAGGCCCTAAAACTTTTCTAAAGTTTTGCATTATTTGAGATGGTCTAACTACTGTGTTTGAGCGCAGGAATTTATTTAAGGCAAATAGCATTTAACGCAGTCTGAAGCATGGTCATACATCAGCTATTACATGTTGTTAATCCCTGTTGGGAAGACATGTTTTAGGCTAATTTTAGTGTAAGTTATCAATAGAACATATGAGTTGTTGTTAAGATATATGTATCTATTTTTTTTATCTTATATATTTTTTCACTGTTGGATTAAAACTCTTCTCTTTGATCTAACTCTTATGGGTTCACCTAACCATCTTTTTAGTATCATCAACATCACGAAAGTGGTGGTGGTTCCGATTGCAAGTAACAATGCTGGACAATGGTAGTCAGTAGGAGAAATAGAGAAGCCGAAGGTGCAGCAAGAAGGAAATTTGCAAGCAATGATGGTCAATGGGGAGGAGGAGGCGAGCAGCACTAACGCTATCTTTGGTGAGCGGAGGCCATGATGTATGCCAGTGTTGAGTGTGTAGGATCGAGAATACCGACTAAAGGGGGGTGAATATGAGACTAAAAAATTTTCTAATAAAACAACTTTTGCAAAATTAAACCCTAAAAGAGTTAATTAAGAGCAAATAAAAACTGAATCAATTAAACAAATAGATTGCACAAATAAAAAGAGAGGAAGAGAGACAAACACAATGATGTATCCCGAGGTCTCGGAGACTAGCCTGATCTCTCTTACTCCTCGTTGAAGCACTCAAATAAATGAGTCTTGCTTCAATATCCACAAAGAATATTTTCATTAGGGTTGCTCCTTCTCTACTCCGGAAAGGTGAGCACCAAATCTCTCACAAACACACCAAGCCTCTCCAACAAACTTCGTCAATGGAGAGATCAACGGTCATGCCACCAAACCGTCTAGGTGAAGACGATCACCAAGAGTAATAAGTTGCGAGATCTTCTCTTGACCTCCAACAACCACCGAGAAACTCTAAGGATGCAAATGATGCGAATGAATGCTCTCAGAAGCTCTTTCTTAATCACAAGAAATGATACTTAATCAATAGATCAAGATTTTAGCACTAGGAAACTTTGGCTCAAATATATATATGAATATGGCTCATCAATGCTCAAACAATGTTTTAAAAATACGACTCGAAAATGTATAGAAATCTGCCCAAAAGTGTTTTAAAAACTGACCAAAATAGTAGAGAAATCTGCTCAAAAGTATAAAAACTGATCAAGAATCTACTCAAAAGTGTTTATAAAACTGATAAAAAATCTGCTCAAAGTGTTTATAAAACTGATCAAAAATTTGCTCAAAAATGTTTATAAAACTGATCAAAAAATCTGCTCAAAAGTGTTTATAAAACTAATCAAAAAAATCTTCTCAAAAGTGTTTATAAAAATTGATTAAAAAATCTGCTCAAAAGTGTTTATAAAACTGCTCATTAACTACTCAAAAGCTGCTCAAAGACTGCTAAAAAAATGTATAGAAAATATGCTCAAAAATTTGTACAGAAACTACTCAAAGGTATATATGAGAATGTAGCTCAAGATGTGTTGAAATACTGCTCAAAACACACATATATATATAGCCCAACCTCTCAGCTAGCCGTTATGGTCGAGAAGAAAAGAAATCAGTACAGCTAACAGCCAACTTCGACCTCTAACGACTAGTAAATAGCCGTTGGAATATTTGATCGAATGAACAGTGTATGGTGGAATGTACAGTGTTTGGTCAAATGAACAGTATCTGGTCAAATAAACAGTGCTTGAGTGACATCTGATTGATGAACAGTGCTCAAAAGACCAGTTTCAATCCCTCTTTAAAATCTACATATTTTTTCTCAGATTTCGACCAAGAATATGAATGAATGCGAATACAACATATGACCTAAGAGTTTCTCAGTTTTTGTCAGAACTAAAAGAGATTTCGCAACCCCTCTTAATAGTACAGTTAAAAACTAAAAAGAATTTCTATAAAACCGGTCAATACTCCAAACACAGGGACCGATACAATAAATAAGCACTTACCTTAGATCTTTGCTGCTTTCTTCTTGCCAACCTTGCTCTTGCGACCTTGACTCGCAACCTTGGGTGATACTGCAACCTTGCGCTTGTGACCTTGGCTCGCAACCTTAGACTGTGTTGGGGGAAATCTCCACGCGGTCAAGTCCAGGTAAGTTCATGATTGCCCGGGGACAGTGGCCTCCGGTGCCTGCCCCGGGCGCCGCCATTTGGTCCCCGGGACCGTGCCCCCCGGGCATGTCTCGGGCACCGCCATTTGCCCGGGGACAGTGGCCTTCGGTGCCTGCCCCGGGCGCCGCCATTTGGCCCCCGGGACCGTGCCCCCCGGGCATGTCCCGGGCGCCGGCGTTTGGCCCCCGGGACCGTGCCCCCCGGGCATGTCCCGGGCGCCGCCATTTGGCCCCCGGGGACAGTGGCTTCCGGTTCCTGCTCCGGGCGCCGCCTTTTGGGTCCCCGGGACCCTGCTCTCCGGAAGGGGTCCCGGACGTCATCGCCCTCCTAAAAGGTAAAACCCCTGTTTGTTTATCACGTGCAGGTCACGCGAGGGATGCCTCGGGAATCAGCGACCACCCGTCAAGCATCCAAGATGTTTGACCGGAAGAAAGACGGTCCTACCCTTCAATCCGACGGTGGCTTCCGGGGTAGTTTAGGCTTTTTGCTTCTTTTTGGGGCTATAAATAGCCCTTGTACCCCTCTGTTGTAAGGGATCAGTTCATTATTATTGGAATAGCTAATCTCACAGACGTGCTCCGGAAGCCTCTCCCCCGGAGAGAGCCTCCCCAGCCGACTCCGGTCGGGAGCGCGTCGACAGGACTAGGGCCCCCACTGGGACCCGAACCTGTATAAATCCTCGTGTCTTTTCTTGTGTTTGTCCGGCGGGGGAGGACCGGTCGCCCGGTCAACCCGCGCTGCGTAATCTCCACTAGGACCGTCTTCAAAACCTGCCGGGGTATTCTTAATACCACGACAGACTGCGACCTGCAGATCCTCCCGGATTACTTGCAGACTTTACAGAAATGACTCTTAGGTCTTTGCGGCTTCCGTCTTGCGACTCCTATTTGACGTTTCTTTTTTTTCACCTAATTTTATTGATTATACTCAAAGTAAATAGATTATTCCAAGACACTTGTTGTCATTATCATCAAAATCAAGATTAAGGGCCTAGAAGCAACAGAGTGGTGGTTAGCCGGTGGGCGCTGTTGGTGTAGATGCCAGCAGTCACCAGAGGGTGGGGGCACGTGGCATTTAAGTTTGGTAGTGGCGGTAGTAGGGAAGGGAGAGGAGGAGAAAGATGAGGAAAGATTAATGGTGAGAATGAATTTAAAGTTTTGAGTACGTAAATAGTGTAGATGGTGTAAATATTTTTTATATAAAACATGTACCATAGACATATTATAACAAATTATTCTTCTTGGGCCTAAAAAATATTGTTTGAGTATTGGCCCATTTACCAATTTAGATTCCCTATTTTTGAAAAAATAAGGAAAATACAACTAACAAATTTCTGCCCCAATCAAGTTGGCCCGGCCTCGAGATTGGCCTAGCCCTCTAAGGGTTTAGGACTAGACATAGCATAGACCAGACTACTCGGTGTAGCCTAGATGACTTGTCCTCAACTTTAAACTGGTTTTACCTAATATGAGGGTTAGACTGACTTGTTTATGCCTAGTCCAAAACTCCAAAAATCAAAAAGGCTAAGCTAAATCTTACTCATTTGAATTTTTGAAAATATGTTGGTGAAACCTATCCCCATTTGGCCTAGGTTCAGCCCGAACATGACTAGCTAACATGTTTATTTGGCTAAGATGGGGCGACCTATAACCGACCCAACATAATTAGTCTATTTGTTGGCATGTCCCAAGACCTTATCCATGCGTTTGGTTGTTTGTATCAGATTTAGTCTGACTCATGAGATGTAACCATCTATTTGTTTGGTTATCTGCACATAATTTTGGGTCTAGACAAGTAGATGCAAAAAGTGACTATGAGCCTGGCCCGCTGGATATGCTCCCGCCCACTGTTTCTTTACAGCCTGATCCACCTAATTGCGTAACTAAAAAATAATTAACATATATTAATAATTTTTAGTATGAATTAAAGTTGATTAAATACTATTAAGCCAAAATAAAGATTATTAAAATAGAATATGAGATAATAATGATTCTTAGCATGAATTAATATTGATTAAGAATAATTAAGGTAGAATAAGGGCTATTAAAGTGAAATAAAATATTAACTAGTTTCGATAGTATTTTTTTCATTTTATATATTTTTCTACTTACATCAATCATATAATCAACCAAACAATATCTCATCATAGCTTGCACATTCTCATACACCAACCAAACACCATCTAATTGCATCTCCATATCCTGTCACACTCAATTTGTCCCACACATATGAGTCAGATTAATTCAATGTTATATAGACAATCAAACACACTATATATGTTTAAGACTACTTAGGTCCTTGTTGGGCTTGGCATAACCTTAGTAGCGGAGCTTGGTGGGCCTGAATCAGGTAGGGGATCTTATATTGCTACAAAAAATTATGCTTAGCACAAAGCACTTTCAAATTTATGATAGTAAATTACTTTTTTTTTTTGCATTTTCTTAGTTCTAGTTTCATGGCATGAACAGAAATAGACTAGAAAACACTTGACATGAACAGAAATATGCTCGAACCTCTAATTGCTGAAGTTGATCATCCATCGAGTAGTAGAGCCAATGAAGTACCCTTTCTCTATTGTCAAGATCACTTAATTGGAACACTTCAATTTACAATCTCGTCGAGAGAGGAAAAAGTTGGCAGACATGGAGTCAAGAGCCAATTAGGGTTATTTTTTTGCTTTACAAAAGGTGCATATCAGTTTTTCGAGAACATATATTGCTTGAGGTTGGAGATACGGTAATAAGAAAAACTTGAGGCTCATGAGTCATTCAAGTTCAGCTTAGTTTTCAACTCAATTTGAGATCAGTGCGAAATAAAATGAGTCGAGTTTTAACATCTTTTCTAGTTCGAATGAAAAATGAGTTGAGTTTAAGCCTAGGCCTCGATTGGTTCTGTCTCGATATAGCTCGGATTCCCAAGTATCTCTTTATTTAAAATTTAGTACATAGAACTAAATTAGGGTCTTAACTTTTATTTTAAAAATTACTATCTCTAAAAGCCTTGTATAGCCCCAAATATAATTATAGGCTAAGATCTTAACTTTTATGGAAAGTTTCTTATATGCCACTACAAAAGTTTTGAACTTTTGGTTTGTGAGGCTGAAAGGTGGGACCGGATCCATATATTAGTGAGTCATTTAGTGATAAATACAAAATATTGAAATTTTGTGGTGGAATAAAAAAATTTCCCCTAACTTATATAATTAGAAATTATAGGTTTATCAAAAATTTTGTTATGCACATTTGACTCGATATCAGATCGAGATTCACTCAAGCTCGTTGCCAATCGAGCATGAGCCAACATCTTAGCTTGATTTCTAACTCGATTCAATTTGAACTTGTTCGATTTTTAAAACAAATTGGACTAAGTGATCGCACCCGACTGGGGTGCAGTTGAGTAATACCGCAAACGTACAGTTGAATGTTGAGCACTTGAAGGTCGAATTCTATGAGGAACAAGCGTATTCGTCTTTTAGGTTGAAAGATTGCTGATCAAGTCTGAGTGATTTTGAGGGGGTGTTTATCTACTACTAAAGCAATCAATCTAGCTTTTAAAGCAGTAAAAGAGTAACCTAGGGGTTTGGGACTTCCATAACCATCAGGCATAATTCTAACCAAGGTTTGAGAATTGAAAATTAGTTTCAAGTGTTTTTCAAGACAGATTAAGTCTGGCGAGAGCCACTCTCTTGCTCAGGGTCCCATCTCAATGATCAAAGAACTTCAAAACTCCCCTAAATTTTTTTTAGGTTCAATTGTTATGTCTGTTGCCAAGGCAAGAATTTATGGTTTAGAGGAAGAAAATGTAAGAAACTAACTACAAAACTTGAAATCGAGACTAAGGAAGAATTACACCTTTCGGATTAAGTCATCCCTAAATCTAGAAGTGAATTACTCGCAAAAAACCATAAAAATACAAAAATAAATAAAAACTTACTTGATTGCATCAAAAAATTAGGTCTTTGTCTTTACCAGCTTAGATACACAAAAACTAGAATAAAATAGAGAATGGAGCTCTTCTAAACATAACTTCTAAAATCTGAAATAAAATGTAACACCCCGATTTTTCCAAATCCTGGCCTGTCTTGTCCCTTTCTATATCAGAATGAGATCCCAGTTATGCCAGTATCTTACCCCAAAAAGTTGGCAATCAAACTCTTGTCATTCATACCTTTTCACAAATCAGCCCTTTTCAGAAATTGTCAGAAGCCCAAAAAGACTAAAAGTCTCAGACCACCTCCAAACTTTGATCTGATTCAGTGAATATCTCCCATTCACTATTCTGAACATTTTTCCCTTCTGGAAGAATTTCCAAATCCTGCCCTAAACCTGAGTTTCGACCCTCGCCGTTTTTGAAACTCTAATTACCCTGTTTTACCCTAAAGTCGTTTTCCCCACTTTTGTCGAAACCCTTCAGATCTTGCCCGATCTTGTCAAACTTTGGCTAGATGAGTTCCATTAATCTTATGCAACTCATTCCTGAAATCAGATTTCAGATCAGCCCTCCAGATCTCCAGATTTACAATCAAGCCCATTTCCAATTCAACTTTTCCTCACAGATCAGTCCCTGGAGCAAGTTTCAAAATTGCATTTCAGCCCGAGCTATTCTTTTTCGGTCCCTGTTCGACCAGGCCCCGTTCGACCAGTGCCCCGCCACTTTGCCTCGCCGTGTTTCCTCGCCGCCGGCCATCTTCTCCGGTCGCCTGTACTCGTGATCGGTTGAGCCACCCCGCGCGCACGTGCCAGTGACCAACGACCCTGCTAAACCCAGCGGTTAAACGCCCACGCTCCAGCAGCGTTTTCGCGCGAGCACGCCCGTGGCCGTGGCACTTGCATGCGTGTACGTGTCATCGCCGGAGCTGCGTTGCTGCCTCCGCATCCGCGCCGTTTCAAACCTAGTTTCAATGCGCTCCCGACAACGCTGGCAAAGCAACTGCACAGCCCGTGCACATCACGTCGTCGTCGCCGTTGTCGCACCTGCGCCCGGCCATCCTTGTCCCTGGCTCAATTTTCCCCGCTGTTTTCCCCTCGCTAGCTTCGCCCCAGAGCCTATTTAAACCCCCAGTGTTGTGCAAATTCCTTGTCTCAGGACTTAGCCAAATCTTTTCCAGTGCCCTCGCCGCTCCCTTCTTCTTCTCCGGCGAGCTGTTTTTGAGGCCACCGTCGCCAGAGCAAACCGTGGCTTCTCCTTCCAATTCAACTGTACCAGTAAGCCTCCCTTACCTCCCTCTCTGTGTCATACCAGTTAATTGCACCAGATTGAACCCCATCGCCGGTGATCGCCATAAACGGCCGTTTGCCCTGTTTCCCCAATGCTGTTCATTTCATCCCAAATTGGTTTCCCCTCCAGTAGAGTTTCTTGATCAGTAGGCCCCATCTAGCAAGCCTGTGCGCTCAGATTGCATAATTGAACTGAAATTGAAGTTTTCCCGTTCTGGCTCGCCGCCGATGATCTGGCTCTCGTCGCCAGGCCGTACCAGCTATTCCCCAGCCAAATTGACTTATCCATTAGCTTCCACACTTCACCCTATCACTCTCTGAGCAAGCAATCGAGTTCAAATGCTTTGTATCAAAACCCCCAATCTCCAGTGTCGTCCTCTCCAGCACCGGTCGCCGGAATTCTTCCCCGGCTGATCTAGCTCCTGAAACTTTGTCCCTTAGCTTTGCCTCACCTCCCTGAGCATTTTCTTCCACTAGCTCGACATCTGAATCTGCCTAGATTGGAAGATATGCCCTTGCCAAGATCACTGTCCAGAAGCCCAGTTCATGTCCAAGTCACCACAGTTCATCACTGAATTTCATCACCTTCCAGCCACTTTCAGCCCTTGATCCTGTTAAGTATTTTGTCCCTGCTATCAAGGCCTATCTCCCAGACAAAGTTGTGCATCAATTGGAGCCCTAGATCAAAGGTTAAGCTTTGCCCTAGTTTTTGGCAATGTCTGCACTATGTCAGTGCATGTCAGCCACTGGCATTAGCCTTGTTTGACCCCTTCTGGTTGAGCAATGGAAATGTCACTTTGTCCCCTAGATTCCTGGAGTTGTGTTCTACATCTTTCCCTTCTGTCACTTCTCCAGAAAACCATCCTAATACCAGTTTGAAGCTATGCCAAAGCCGTGAACTGAATGTCGACCCTTCGACGTTCAATCCTTTTTAGCCGTTTCTTCGACCAGAACCCTTGTGACCTTGCCCTAACCTTTTCCCCTGCATGCATGACTTATTTACTTAATATTTTCTATGGAAACTATTTTATGTATGCTTATGTAGCGTATGTGTTGTATTGCTTGTGTCCGCCGCAGAGCCCGAAGCTGAAGGAGCGGAAGAAGTCTTTGAAGATTCGTCCGAGTAATTAGACCTAGCAGTGCAAGGCAAGCCTCATTCTTTTGATCATGTCTCGCCCAATATTTTCATATGAAGTATATTCACTGTTTCTTACTATGCATGCTTATTTGAAATACAAGTTATGTTTGAATGACATGAATAGATATTACCTAATGGATCATGAAACCCCTTTTTGTTATTGAATCTTCGTATATATGCTTTTGTCACCCTAGGACTCATATACTGAATATCCACATTAAACTTGAAATGGTCAAACACATGAGAAGTTATAATGAAAACCGTTTTGTCAAGAAAACTGATAAAAGGGATCAGTAGTGAGGATTGGATTGTATGGAGAGGGTGCGGTGCGCACCAGGGAATGTGAATGTTCCTCACTATTGATTCATAAGGACGAGAACCTTGTGCTGTGTCTCTATGCGAATTGTAAACGTACCAACCACTTGCCTGGTATGGGACAGGCACAACTTAGTAGCTTTTTGGTATTAGCAGTTCCCTGCATGGTTTGACGATCTAGTTTCTCGCGTGGAAACTGGAAGGCCAAAGTTCGGCCATGAGTGATGTGAGTTCAGAAAAATAATGAGAGGAAAAGGCGTAAAAGAAGGAAGGCGCCCTAGACCTGATTAAGCCGTGAGCGGTTGTAATCTTAAATGGTCGTATGTCTCGCGTGGACATAGACCAAGGCTATGTGTCCTGCGGGAACATAGACCAGAGAGGCTAGGAAGTAAGGCAGTGGGGAAGACCCACAACGGTACTTGAGACTTAACTGTCTATTTACCGGGCGGGGATACTGTTAATACTGAACTGCAAAAGCGTTGTGTGATCTCGGCCTTGTCACATGTGTATAAGTCACATGGAGCTGTACCGACTTGAAAGCCGAGTGAACCAGTGGATTTAAAAAGAGGTACACCTTTGCAAAGTGTAAAAGAAGTATCAGATACTCTGTACTCCCAGGTTCAGGAGTCTTTTCGTAGTGGATGTTATCCATGGGTTATAGCACAAGTAATGATTTGGAAGGTTTTCATAATATGGGTTAATAAAAATGATGACTCATGGGAGACCATCACATAACGATTTCTAAAGTATAAATTAAGATTTTAAAGTATTACTCTTGGAAACTAAAAGCCTTTCTTTATAATTTTAGAGTGAAAATCTACTCTATTCATATATATATATATAAAACCAAAACCCCTTTTCTTGATCACTCCTCATCTATATACCTACATTTTTGTAACGAGACTTGCTGAGCATTGTGTAAAAACATGCTCACCCTTGCCTTTGCAAACAAATTTAGAAGAAGGATTTGAGAATCCCGATTCCCCTGGCCTTGAGCACCAAGAAGAGGAAAGAGCCTTTCCAGACGATTTGAGCTTCTAGGAGGGTCATGAGCCAAGTTGAGTCCGATGTGGAGGAAGCCCTTCCAGAGCCGCTGCAAAAGGAATTGAAGACCCTTGTGGTTGCTTTTTGTGTTGTTTCTCTGTGTTCGGTACTTCTATACCGATTCTTGATTTTGAAAAACTCTCTACTTTTGTATCAACTTTAATTAGTGCCACCCTTGGCATTATGATATTGTAATAGTGGTCCTCGTGACCTTGTACTTGCTTTATCTACCAGCTTTATTTACTTAAAGTGAATCCTGTTGTTGTGAGCTTGTGATGTACCTTTCTGTGCGCAATCTACCTGGGCGGTTGCCAAGGTGACCCTCAAATGGGGGTCTCACATAAAACTAAGGAAGACATGCTAAATTGAGCCAACATCTTCTCTATTTATGTTACAATAAGTCAACATGTCCAAACGAAACTCTTGACATTAGGCAACAGAATCTGGTTTCAAAAGACACGCAAAAACGATAAAACGAACTCAAAACAGCCCTGGGACAGCTGGCACCAGGCCCTAGCACGGGTTGTGCTCTAGGCTAAGCACTGGCCACGCTACAGGTCGTGCTAGGCTCGGCCAGGGGTCCCTTGGGCCCTTTTTTGTCTGATTTTCGTGTTTTTCATTGAAATTTGTCCAAACGAACTAAAAATGCTCCCAAATTTTGAAGGCATGATCCTTGGAGCATAATGAACACAACTGTGAAAGCTAATTGTAAAAATGATACAAGAAGTTACATAAAATATCACATCAAAGGAGTTTTCAACACATTTTCACTAGCAAATCTATGGTAAAAATGCTACCAATAAAGCACTTATCAAATTCCCTCAAACTAGCATCTTTCTTATCCTTAAGCAAAGGATGCGAGTGAAGTTTTCAAATTTTGGAATGCCTAGGTTAATTAGATTTTCAATAAGCAATTTCAAGCAATTCACATCTCATCGAGGTGTATGAAACTATTGATCTAAGTACCTTTGGACCAGAAGAAACAGAGTCGAGGTCGACTCCTTTTCAAGACGGGGAGGATGATGAGGACATCCCTAATAGCGCATCATCTACCTCTACATCACATGATAAACTCAAAGCATATAAAAGTCCAATGACTCAAAGTTGAGCTAAACAATTACAACAACAGTCAAGAAGAGGAACCAGGAGCGCACCAAGGACGGCTTGTGCACGTAAGGGAGCAGCAGAGTTGATCTCCAAAGTTCACTGTCTCTTGAAAAGTGGTCGAAGTCGTCAACTGTCAGTGTGGTCGATATTGACCAAAGTCGATGGAGTGGTTGTGGTCGAGTATAGCATGACCAGGTGATCGAGTCCAATACGACTAGGTGGTCGAGTAAAGCACAACCAAGTGGTCAAGTCAAATACGACCATGTGGTGGAATCCAATACGACCACGAGGGAATGCCCAGTCTGTTTTGGTCGTTGAATATGACTGAGACCAATACAAAGTTGTGTCTAGTTCGGTGTCTAGCTATTTTTTTTTATATCTTTTGTTTTAGAAACAGAACTAAATATGTTAAGTTTTATTTTTTCTTATTATGTTTTATTTTTTTTTTGGAGACTAAATCCAAGTGGTATTCTATCTGAAGTATTAGTTGGCCACTTCTTGGCCCTATATATTGTAAGGTGCTGTGCATAGATAAACAACCACGAATTACATACACAAATATTTTCAGAGAAACTTTTGCTCTTGTTCTAGGGTTTGTGCTCATAAGCCGCTACATGGAATTAGGAGTTATTCTCTTCACCATTGTTCTTGTAATTTCTTCATTGACTGCAGGAACTGTGTGTCTACTTTTGCGTGGTCAAGTAGACAATGATCAAAGCGTGTGGTTGAGCAAATTATTTTGTCGCAAGTTGCTGTATTGATAGTGGTTGGCGCCATCGGTTCCTCAGGTTACACGAATCAATGAGTTATCAATAATTCTATGTCGTGAAGATTGGGCACCCCGTATCATCTTGGTATCAGAGCTTTGATTTACATGATAGGATTATTTATCCCTTAGTTTAGATCTGTTTTCAGCCTATACACAAAAAAGCCAAAAAAAATTATTCTTCTTTTGCCTTAGATTCAATCTGAAATTTTGTGAGTTTTGTTAGGTCTTAGTCCATTGGAGTCTTTTTTTAGTTGGCTGATCCAGACTTCTTTGCGTAACTTTTGTTTTCGTTGAGTTCAAAAAAAAAAAATCAAATCACGTGTATCTTTTGACAGCCAATCTGTCATTTGCAAAAACTTTGAACCTACATAGACTAGCTGTTGAGAATTGTATTTGGGCTTGGCACACTTGATTTAATATTTAAAGTGACTGAACAGTAGGGTATCATAATCTTGTGCTTGTGCTTGTGTACTGATCCTAAATAAATAAAATAAAATAAAATAAAATAATATATATATATATATATATATATATATATATATATATATAATTTGTGTTCAATCAGATTGTGTTCTTGCTTTGTTGTGTGCAAATCCATAGCCCAATTTCATATTGCGCAATCAAGCTAGTGTCTTTCTATAACTTGTGCAACACGAGCTGTTTGTGTTATCACTTATATTTTGGTTAGCTTGTTCTTTTGGTTGCATCAAGTTACATCATCCTTGTGTGTGAGTTGTTTTGTCCTTCGCTTATATCTTGAGATCAGCAACTAGGCATTGGATCTAGTTTGGATTGTTACCTAACTTTACATTATCAAGAATTTTGGATTACATAGGATAACACTTAACCCTCCAAGCTCCACATATAAGCTATTGTTGTTATAGTATTTGGACAACGAATTCGCTGCCACCAGAGTGCGTACAACACTTGATATGAACACACTGATGAGGGTTGTGTTCACAGAGGGTGGCCCAATCTTCATGACGTAGAATCTAAATAACTAGTATGACCTAACGAAACGAGATAGCCAATCACTTGCAGAATAAGGACCTACGTATCAATGAATTCGCCCAACCACACTCTGAATTACCTATCCACATGGCCACACACAGAGTTGACGCACAGATAGGGTGATCACGAAGATCGTTCAAGCAATTCCGGAGGAAATCACAAGAACAAAGGAATAAGACTTTCAACTCTCAACTAAAAACTAGGGTTTCTGTATTCAATCTAAAAAAACCATGTCCCCAAAACTATGACCATGCCTCTCTTTTATAGACGATGGTGTTTACAAAAGATAGAAGATTTAAACTAGAAATCAAATCTTAATCTAATTCAAAACGGAATAAAATCCTAACAAACTATAAAAGATGAAAGAAATCTAGAATCAGTCTACACTGATTCGAATTGGAATTTTTCCTTCGGTACAGTCGTTACTCTGTTAGGTCTCCTAGTTGCATACGACGTCAGTACCTAATGATTCTTGATTTGTTGGAAAGTTATTTTGAATACCTTTTCAACAAGTATTGACAAGACCAACTTGGACATCTGTGCTGAGAATGGCGCTGGTCGAAGTTTCTGGTTGAACATCAGACTGTCGCTTGGTTAGCAGACTACATGTCGAGTAGAGTTCTTTTGGTTGTAGAGGTTGCAATCCTTGACGGAATTGAGTGATCTTGAGCTTGCTGGAAAGCTTAGGAAATTCTCTTTCCACTCAGTAGATGTATGAACAGATTCGATGAAGTCCTTTAGCTCATATGTGGCTATGTCCTTCCTGTTATGCTCTCCCTCTTCATTCTAATCAATATTAAACAAGAGCTATTAGGTAGCAGCATATTCTCATCATAATTTAATTTTTTGAGGAACAAAGTCACCTATTGATTTAATTGTCTAGCTTTCGCTTGTGCTAGTGCTAATAGTGCTAGGGCTAATAGTGCTAATAGTGCTAATAGTGCTAGTGCTAAGTATGTTATTCTGGTCGAGCGCTAGTGCTAATAGTGCTAGGGATGTCCTCATCAACACCTCAATCTAGTGAAGAAACAAAAGAACTTCGGTTGGTAAGGAGAGTGTGAGGTTGAGTGATTCCACAATAATTATACATATTTCTTGTTGTTTTTGTTTGTACTCACCATGGCAGGACAAGAAGAGGAGGAACCGAGACCCTATATGACCCAGGCTGACCTAGACAAGATGACCCATGTTTTTAATGTGCAACTGAATGAGAACATGAGCATCTTGTGAAGGCAGATCGCTTCATAGGTGGCCAGTGAATTGAACAAGAAACTGGAGGAGCTACGTCGAGAACAAACACTAGGTGATGCTAGTGTTCATAGAGGAGGATTAGACCTCGACGAGACTGACGAGGAGATCGCTGCTCGTTTGGCATGTGAGATCCAAGCGAGGAGAGATCGAGCCGCTGTCAATGCGGTTCGACCACTACCTCCAAGGTGTGGAGGAGGAGGCCGTGGTGCTGCCCATGGTCTAGGGAGAGGCTGTGGATGAGATGACATGGATGACAACTACATGCTACACCGCGATGATGGCTATCAATGTCGTGGTCACCACCATGATGATCAACATAAAGAGAAGCTTGGCAAACTCAAGTTCAACATCCCAAAATTTGAAGGCAATCCTGATCCTGATGCCTATCTCACATGGGAGCTCAAGGTAGAGAAGATATTTTGCATGCATAATTATTTGGAAGCAAAGAAGCTACACATGGCCTCCCTTGAGTTTGATGGATACACGTTGATTTGGTGGGAACAAGTGATACGGATTGGTCCGCAGTTTGGCCCGATCTTCAAGGCGTAGGATCAGAGATAACTGGATCCGCACAACCTGATGAATGATACCACCAACCACCGTCTCTATTACGGAAACCTGCGACACTCAATTCACCCAACCACACACTTCGATCCCTTTGTCTACGCGCTCACGTGGAGTAAACGTGTTCTTACAATCACTAAGGTAATCACAAGAACGACGGAGACATGAATCTCAAATAATTCCCAATTCTAAGGGGGGTGGAAATGCTTCACTCAAACCCTAGAATAAAGAAGTGTTTAATTTTGAAAATTCTCATTCTTCTTAATACAATATAGCACTTGCCTATTTATAGGCTATAAAGGCTCCTTGCTAACTCATCATGAGTTGTATGTACAACTCATTATGTGTTGTCATGGTGCACTTTACAACTAGTTTATAACTCAATATAGGTTGTAAATTTTAACTTGACAACTTATTTCTTTTTGACCAAGAAAGTGGTTGTAAAATTCAATTTTACTACTGTTACTTCTTATCCAAGAAAGAAGATAGCCTAAGAGATGACATCAGTGTTGACGTTGACATATGCGATGACCTCATTTGTAGGCCTTGCATATTTTAGAATATCCTTATCTTGTTCTGTTCCTTCTTGTAGTTGCTTGGCTCCTTCTTCATGGTACCTGACCACAATTAGAGTAGAGGCATTAGGTAGTAATCCATTCTCATCTATATTAAAACGTTGCTCCTTAAGGAAAAGGTTCACTTATTGTTGTATTTGTTTGGCTTGAGCTGTTGTAATTGGTCTTGTTGGTGCTGGAAATGTACGTGAGGAAGTATGCGATGCATGTGTGCTATAGGTGTCCTCATCATCCTCCCCCTCTTGGAAAGGAGTCGTCCTCGACGCTGTTTCTTCTGGATCAAAGAAAGGAGATAAGTTGGAAACATTGAAAGTATTACTTACAATGTAGTGGTCTCTTGGAAGCTCTATTTTGTAAGCATTGTCGTTGATCTTCTCTAATACTCGGAATGGACCATCTCCTCTAGGCATCAACTTGGACTTACGCTTTTCGGGAAAGCGTTCTTTGTGAAGATGCACCTATACTAAGTCACTGGGCTGAAACAATATATTCTTCTTATGTTTGTTGGCTTTCTCTGCATAGTAGCGTGCCTTCTTCTCAATTTCTTCTTTAGTTTTGGCATGGATTTTCTTCACATAGACAGCATGCTTTGTAGCTTCCATATTGGTTCTATCTTGGATGGGAAGTGGAAGCATGTCAAGTGGTGTAAGGGGTTTAAAGCCATATACTACTTCAAATGGACACAACTGAGTCATAGAATGTAGTGCCCTATTGTATGCAAACTCAATATGTGGTAAACAATCTTCCCATTCTTTTAGACTCTTCTTGATCATAGTGCGGAGGACCATTGAAAGAGTGTAGTTCACCACTTCTGTTTGGCCATTAGTTTGGGGGTGACAAGTTGTGGAAAATAACAACTTAGTCCCTAGCTTGGCCCACAATGTCTTCCAGAAATAACTCATGAACTTCACATCTCGATCGGAGATGATAGTTAATGGCATCCCATGCAACCGAATGATTTCCCTGAAAAACAAATCAGCTACATGTGACACATCATCGCTCTTATGACATGGAATAAAATGTGTCATTTTTGAAAATCTATCAACTACCACAAGTATAGAATCCCTCCCCCTCTTAGTTTTTGATAATCCTAAAACAAAATCTATGCTAATATCTTCCCAAGGTGCATTAGGAACATGAAGAGGAGTATATAATCCATGAGGGTTTAGTTTGGACTTAGCTTTGTGGTAGATGATGCATCGTTGTATGAACTGCTCAACATCCTTCCTCATTCTTGGCCATAAAAGTGATCAGAAAGCATCATATACGTTTTTTATCTACCAAAATGTGCCATTAAGCCTCATGTATGTGATTCCTGTAATAATAACTAGCGCACGGACGACTTGGGAACACAAAGTTTGTTAGCATGAAATAAAAACCCATCATGTATATGAAACTTGTTCCATCCTTTTCCATTTTGACATTTAGAGTAAGGTTCAGAAAAGTCAGGATCACATTAGTATAATTCTTTAAAACTTTCTAACCCTGGAACTTTAACTTCCATTTGATTCAACAAAGTATGTTTGCGAGATAAAGCATCAGCAACTATATTTTCCTTTCCTTTCTTATACTAAATGATATAAGGAAAAGTTTCTATGAATTCTGAGATGTTGCGCCCCGACAGGGGGACCACGACTACTCCCGTGGGGACCTAGCTCGCTACAGCTGGACCCATACATACATACCATTGACTTCCTAGGATAAGTCAAGCACATGAGTTCATTGCAGCAGAGTAACTTACAAAATATCTTAAGCAGTATGGCCTACTGGCCTTTGTAATAAGGGATTACAATGCCTTCACGGAACAAATGGTCTAAATTAAAACAAAAGACAACTACGCGGCGGAAGCTAGGCGAAACCCCACAGCAAGAAGTTGACAGCAGAACAACACACATCAGGGCTTCGGTGGAATCGACTCTCCCTCTGGATCCACGAAATCTTCCAGGCATTCGTCTTGGTCGTAGAGCACTCCATCTATTTGATTATAGATTGCAAGGGTGAGCACTTTCGTACTCAGCAAGTCATAGGATAAGAATAGATATACATATAGTAGTGATGATATGAACCTATGCTAGAGGGAAAAGAGGGAAGGTTTCAAAATACTTTTTCTTTCTGTTCACATCTCATGCTCATGGCAGCACTTTTCAGAACATAGCATTGCTATTCATGTTCACTATTTATAGCACTACCGCGGCATGTCGACACACGACAGCCCATGGCAGCACCCCTTATCATGACAATACATGTCATTTGGGTAATCTTGACTTATCAAATTTTATTTAGAAAATATACTAATGCCACACCATGTGGATTTAATCCACCGTAGCAGACTCCTATAAACCCATGAGCTCGTAGTATTCGAATACATTTTTAACTCTGCAGGGGGGTACTAATTTACCTACAAGATATTCTACTTTCATGCCCATCCTATCAAGATGATTAGACTCTTACTCACAGCCATGTGCGAGTGGCAATGTGGAGATAACAAGAATTTTGTCATGTTTCAGACAATCACCCCTGACCCTGTGGTTTTACTCAAACCACACTTGTGGCGGGCTATACCCCCACCCCATACTGCATCTTCCCATTACTGGGTCAGCGTGCATCATCACATCCAGTGATATGTGTTGGAGTTGTAGGATCGAGGATGCCGACTAGAGGGGGGTGAATAGGAGGCTTTAAAACTTCTCAAACGAAACGACTTTTGCAAAGAAAAGAACAAAAAACAATTGAATAATATATTGCACAATTAAAAGAGGAAGAGAAGACAAACACAAAGATTTTTCTCGAGGTCTCGAAGACACGCTCAGTCTCCCCTACTCCTCGTTGAAGCACTCAAATGAATGAGTCTTGCTTCAATATCCACAAAGGATATTTCTCACTAGTAGTTTCTCCTTGTCCGCTTAGGAAAGGCGAGCACCGATGCCTTTTACAATCACGCCGAGCCTCTCCAACAATCTTCGAATAGGAGAGATCAACGGTCACGCCACCAAACCGTCTAGGTGAGGACGTTCACCAAGAGTAATAAGCTGCAAGGTCTTATCTAGATCTCCAACAATCACTGAGAAACTCTAAGTATGCAAATGATGAGAACAGAACACTCGGTGGATCACAAAACTCAAAACTAAATCGAAAGATCAAAATTTTATCTCTAAGAACAAATGCTCAAATGTATATATGAGAATGAAGCTGCTTGGTGTATGAAACATATGCTCAAAGCCTCTATTTATAGCCCAAATGAACAAAAGAGCCGTTGTGCTCGAGCTGAGAAAGTGACAGTACAAACTGACAGTTAGCATAGCATGCTGACAGTCAACATAGGCCATGATTAGTAAGAAGCAAATCTCGAAGAAAACTCAGCTAGCCGTTGTGGTCGAAAAAAGAAACAAATCAGCACATACTGACAGTCAGCATCCACAACCACAGCTCGACAAAAATCACGGATAAAACTTAGCTAACCATTTGTGGTCGCATATGGAAAGAAATTACTAATGCTGATAGTCAGTATCGACCACAAAAATGACCAGTTAAATAAAATTCACAAAACAAACAACTCGAGGTCGAAACTCATGCTGATAGTCAGCAACACATGTTGACAGTCAGCATAGGCAAAAAAACTTTGGCTCAAAAAACACGCTCTCTGGACAAATGGCAATTAAACAAACTGACATTCAGGCTGACTGTCAGCATCACATGCTGACTGTCAACGTGAATAAAAACAGCCATAACTTTTGATCCAGAGATCCGATATAAGATTTTTATAGCTCGTTTGAAATATAATTTAAAGGGCTATATTTTTTTCAACAAAAGAAAAAAATCATATCAGCCTAGATCTTTCTAGAAAATGCAAAAACACTTCTACTATCAAAAAGATCAGAAACCAAATCATTTAAAAACAAATCCAACCGAAAAAGGATGAATGCAATGACCTAAGAGTTTCTCGGTTTATGCTGGAAATGTGGAGAGAATTTGCAACCCCTCTTAATAGTACGGTTGAAATTAAAAAACAAATATTCTATAAACTGATCAACCTCCAAACACCAAGATCGGTAAAACTAAAGATTCATTTTACCTCAGGTCCTTTGTTACTTGAATCTTGCAACTTTGCGTCTCATCTTTTATACTTGGGTTCACCTGAGTTCCTATTTTGATCATCTTGCATATCTGTGCCAAAAGAGCTCTTTATCCAAATAGCTCAAGAAATACAGTTAGTTTGAAATGCTTTTTTTTATTAATTATCAAAATCAGGTATAATGGCCTAGATGCAACAATCTCCCCCTTTTTGATGATTGATGACAATGTGTTCGATAATAATAAAATCAATGACTCCCCCTAAGTGTATGCAATAGGTCACAGATAATATATGATATGTATCATAGAAATATCAAGAAGTTCATATCATAAAACAATAAAGACCAAACACCATCATATATATAAATAATAAACCATCCAACACATAACATCATATCCATAATGACATCATATAAGAAAACATCCATATCCATAAAAAAGTCATGCAATGTCATACCAAATTCTCCCCCTTTGTCATGTAGCACAAAAAGGCGGGAGTCGACTCAGAAAACAACAGCCTAAAGCTAATCACTAGAAGAAAATCCTAGGACTGTTGTATCTTTGGAGCCTACAGGAGATCCAGTTGGGTCGACGGCTGGGGAAGCTGGTGCAGCTGAGGTTGGAGCAGCACCAGAGGCTGAGCCAGGCGAGGAAGCAGTTGGGCGGGCCCTCCTGTGAGGGGCAGGTGTGGCTGAAGCTGGAAGGCGACTTAGAATCTGCTCCTGCTGAGCCTGTAGACGAGCCAAGATCTGGTGATGCTCCTCCTGGGTGCGCAGGATCTACTGCTGAGTCTAGAGCAACTGATCCAAGGTGTGCTAGAGCTGACCAAAGGAGGATCCCGTGCTCGTGTCACCAGTAGGAACCGGATTAGCTGCCTGACCTGTAGCCTCATCTCCCGACTCACCAACTGCATCGTCATCGGGAGAGGTGGGCCCAAGTGCAGCTGTAGGGCGAGCACCCAGACGGCGATCAGCCTGACCCGGAGGGTAGAAGACCAACGTGTGGTGAGGCCGAGGAAGCTCCGCATAAACTACCCTGATATGAAGAAGCAGTGCCATGATGTATGGAGCATACACCAGATGGCGACGTGGAGCAAGAAGAACATACTGAATCTCACTAATGAGGAGGTCAGCGACGTCGAAGGGGTCCTCTCGAAAGATAGAGATCAATACATGGAGGGCAAGATAGGTAACCCTAGCCCTGTCTCCAGTCATCGGGAGCAGAGTGAGACAGAGGATCCTCAGGGCCAGGTCAACATCGTGGCGTAGGCCAACAATGTGATGGAGCTGGAAAGGGCCGGAGTACAGCATGCCCACCTCCTGATGCTCAAGGTTAGGGAGAGTGTGGAGCTGGCATCTAGAAGCGGGACGAACAAGACCAAGAGCAGCCTCAAACTGCTCCTTCGTGACAGTGTGGACCTGAAGGCCTGTCATGAAGGTCAGTGAGTCGTGCTGGGGAGAGACGAAGACGGTATCATAGAATTGGCGAATGGGCTCATCAGCCCAGTGGAGAGAGGAGTCAAAGACGAGATCTCTGATCCCTACAGAAGCGAAGGAGTCTGCCAAGGAGACGATGCCTGTGCAAGAGGCAATCGTGGACCAGGAGAGGGAGCGATGAACAAAGATCGGGACCCTGCAGTAGATGCTGGTCCACAGATCAAGGTGGAGGTTAGTGTAGAAGGTGAGGACGCTACAAGAGTCGCGACTAGTGGGACACGGCAGCAGATACGAGTTTGTGGAGCGAAGAGTGCGAAGGTGACTCGTGTGCCACCGGGAGTAATCTACCGGGACACGCTCGGGTGGAGGCGAAGAACAGGACTCAGATGGCTGACCCGTTGAATGACTGCTGTTTGCAGCGTTCTTCTGACGGGCAACGCATCGAGATGAGGATGGCTGATCAGACATGATGCAAAAGCAAAACAGAGTGAAGAATAATCTCTGTGGCGAATCAGCCGAGAGAAACCGATGAACATCAAAGCAACAACGACGGTCGACGAGCAGAGCCTTGAGGCAGAGACACGACGAGGGAGGAATGGCACTGGCTGCGGCGCGGTGCGGCACAGCAGCAGGGAGGCATGGTGTGGCGGCGACGAAGTGTGACGCGGTGCCGGCGAGAAGAACCGGTGAACAGATGGCACGGCGAGGTGGCGATTCGACATAGCTGCGGCGTGGTGAGGCGCGAAAGACGATGCACGGCGAGAAGAGGTACCGGAGACAAGAGGGAGCAGTGGCGGCAAGAGGAGGAGACGAGAAGACAGGGAACATAAACAAGGGTTTTGGGTTTAAGGGACACATACTGACAGTCAGTGTGATATACTGACAGTCAGCACGAACACCAGGAGTTTGATACTGACAGTTAGTGTGATACACTGACAATCAGCACAAAGAACTGGGTTTCGAAATTGATAGTCAGTGTGAGACGCTGACAGTCAGTGTGTCACCACTTCGACCAGAGGCTACGACCAGGCTCCTGAGCAAGGGACTGACAGTCAGTTTGTGAAGCTGACTGTCAGCATGGGCAATGACTTCGACCAGATAGAAAATTTTGATCAAAGAGGGAATAAAATATATTTTAGTACATTTAACATATTAACTAGCATTTGAAATATCAATTATATTTAATTCTCCTTTGAGAAAGTAGAATCTAGTCTCATCTAAGGGTTTGGTGAAAATATCTGATAGTTGCATCTCAGTTCTGATAGAACTTACATCTATATCCCCTTATGCCACATGATTTCTTATAAAATAGTGTCATATTTCAATATGCTTAGTTCTAGAGTGTTGGACAAGATTATTTGCAATTTTAATGGTACTTTCATTATCACACAAGAGTAGCACTTTTTCAAATATAATTCCATAATCCAAAATTGTTTACTTCATCCACACAATTTGAGCACAACAACTACCCACTGACACATATTCTACTTCAACGGTGGAGAGAGCTACAGAGTTTTGTTTCTTAGAAGACCAAGAAACTATTGATCTCCCCAAAAGTTGACAACTACCAGATGTGCTCTTTCTATCAATTTTGCAGCCCGCATAATCTGAATCCGAATAACCAATTAATTCAAAGTTTGTATTTTTCGGATACCAAAGTCCTAGGTTGGCGTAGCATTTTAAGTACCTAAGGATTCTTTTAATAGCAATCAAATGGCATTCCTTAGGGGCTGACTGAAATCTAGCACATAAGCAAACACTAAACATGATGTCAGGCCTAGATGCAGTAAGATATAGCAAGCTACCAATCATAGACCTATAGAGTTTAGAATCAACCGCTTTTCCGTTGTTGTCCATATCAAGATGTCCATTAGTGGCCATGGGAGTTTTGACTGTTTTAGCATCTTCCATCCCAAAGTGCTTGAGCAAGTCTTTCACATACTTGGTTTGGCTCACGAACGTTCTGTTGAGTTGCTTGATTTGTAGTCCAAGGAAGAAGCTTAGCTCACCGATCATTGACATTTCAAATTCCCTGGACATCATTTCTCCAAACTCATGACACAAATGTTCATTAGTAGATCCAAAAATAATATTATCAACATATATTTGACATATGAACATATCTTTTTCAATCATTTTTTTAAAAAAGTGTTGTATCTACCTTCCCAATTTTAAAACCTTTTGATAAAAGAAAGTCTCTAAGTCATTCATACCAAGCTCGAGGAACTTGCTTGAGACCATAGAGAGCTTTAGACAGTTTAAACACATGGTTTGGAAATTTGGAATCTTCGAAACCGGGAGGTTGTTCTACAAAAACTAATTCAGATATTTCTCCATTTAAAAAGGCACTTTTTACATCCATTTGAAATAACTTAATATTAAAGTTTGATGCATAAGAAAGAAGCATACGAATAGCTTTAAGTCTTGCTACTGGTGCAAAGGTTTCACCAAAGTCTAAACCTTCGACTTGAGAAAAACCTTGTGCAACAAGACGAGCTTTGTTTCTAATGACTACACTATTTTCATCTTGCTTATTTCTGAAAACCTATTTTGTTCCAATTACATTATGATCCTTGGGTCTATCTACTAAATTCAAAACTTTATTTCTAGAGAAATTATTAAGTTCATTATGCATAGCATTTACCCAATCAGGATCATTAAGAGCTTTATCTACAAGTTTATGTTCTAGTGATGATACAAAAGAATGATGTTCACAAAAAGAAGCAATACGAGAGTGAGTTTGAACACCCTTACTAACATCACCCAGTATTTGATCTAGAGAGTGATCCTTGGTGATGGTTTGATGTTGCCTTGTGCTTCTTATACTGCTTCTTCTTGACTTTGGTCTGGTGGATCAATATGAGGTGATGATGTATGTTGATCATCATTCTCAATATTTTCATCATCTTCTTGATCATCTGCTCTTGGCTTGATGTCTCTAATGGTATTGTTCTTCACAGCTTCTTGAAGATCTTCACCTGAAACTTCACAAGAGACTTGCTCCCTTTGCGAGCCATTAGTTTCATGAAAGTCTATGTTGCATGATTCTTCAATACAACCAGAATTTTTTATTAAAGACTCGATAAGCCTTGCTAGTGGTGGAGTATCCGACTAGAAAGCCTTCATCTACTCTTATTTGAAATTTACCACCAAAGTTTCTTTTTCTAAGGATATAGCATTTACAACCAAAAACTCAAAAATAAGAAACATTTAGCTTACGCCCAATAAGAAGCTCATAAGGAGTTAAATTTAGAAGAGGATGCAAATAAAACCGATTAATAGAATAGCAAGCAGTATGCACGGCTTCGGCCAAAAAGTGAGGAGTGTCATACTCACTTAGCATTGTTCTTGCCATTTCTATTAGTGTTCGATTTTTCCTTTCTACAACTCCATTTTGCTGTGGAGTGTAAGAAGTAGAAAATTCGTGTTTAATGTCTAGTGAGTCACAAAAATCAACTAAAGTTGAATTAATGAATTCTCCACCATGATCATTGCGGATTTTCTTGATGGAAAGTTCGAATTCAGTGGAAACATGTTTTGCAAAACTTTTGAAACATCGGGGGTTTCAAATTTTTGAGAAATAAAGAAGACCCAAGTGTAGTGAGTAAAATCATCAACAATAACAAAACCATAATTGTTACCCCCGATACTTTGGAACTCGGAAGGTCCAAATAAATCCATATGCAGCAGTTCCAAAGGTTTGCAAGTTGAAAGAACACGCTTAATCGGATGTGAAGTAGCTACTTGCTTGCCAACTTGACAAGCACTACAAGGTTTATCTTTTTCAAAATTCACATCTTTTAAGTCAACAACCAAATCACATTTTAAAAGCTTTTTAAGTTGATGCATTCCAACATGAGCAAGTCTTCTATGCCATAGCCAACCTTTTGAGGTTTGAGAGACAATACATGTTGAAAGGGATGCATCTTTAGAGTGAAAATCAACAAGATATAGATTTTCAAAATGAAAGCCTTTGAAGATCAAAGAATTATCTTTTAAACTTTCAACTAAAACTTCTTTAGGATAAAAAATGCAACAAAATCCAAGATCGCAAATTTGTGCAACGGAAAGCAAATTAAAGTTCAAAGATTCAACAAGTAAAACATTTGAAATTGAAAGATCATTGGATATTGCAATTTTACCCAAGCCTACCACATTTCCTTGACGATTGTCGCCAAAGGTGATCTTTTGATTTTCACTTGAGTTATCTTCCAGTGAGGTGAGTAGCTTTTTGTTACCGGTCATATGTTCGGAGCATCCGCTGTCTAACACCCAATGTTTTCCACCGGTCTTGTAGTTCACCTGCAAAAAGAATCAAGTTCTTTTAGGTACCCAAACTCTTTTGGGTCCTTCGATGTTAGCAATCAAAGCTTTGGGCACCCAAATTGGTTTCTTCTCTTTATTTAGCATGGGTGCACCAACAAACTTTGCTATAGCATATCCTTTCTTTGACTTTTTGAGCATGTAACAAGTATCAAAATAAGTTGAAGTCATTAAAGGACAAGCATCATGTGAATGACCAGTTTCATGGCATTTAAAGCAAAATGTGTTGCATGCTTTTACAAAAACAGTTTTTGCATTTAATTTCTTTCCTTTCTTCGGAAAGTATCCAAATCCTTCTTTTCTAAATGATCATTTTTGTTTGCTAAGAATAAGATCAAGTGATACTTTTTCTTTGTAACAATTTTCTAATCCTTTTCCAAGCTTCTCAATTTGTTTCTTGAGTTCATTATTTTCATTTAAAATTATTTCATTAGAAGCACATGGTATACCAAAAGAATTATGAAAACTAGAAGTCGTATTATTTTGAGGGATAGCATTAGAAGGATTATTAACTAGATCACAAGAAGTGGCTACATCTACCTTAGATAGTGCATTAGTGATATCTTTAATGAGAAGACTTTCATATGAATCTTTTAACTCTGAGTATTGAGTGCGCAAAAAAGAATGTTCTTCTTTAAGTGCTATATACTTCTTCTTGGTGATTCCAAAAACTTCTCAATAATCATTTCAACTAGTTCATCATATGAAGGGTCATGAGAATATACCTTATCATCACCTTTAGCCGTAAGACAAAGGGATGGACTCGTTGATGTGTTAATGTTGCCGAGAGCTAGTCCGGCTAGCTTCTTGGAACAACCTTCTTCATCATCGGAGTCGGAATTGGAGCTCTCTCCTCCAGACATCCATTCTCCGAAGCAAGCTTCTTTGGTTGCACCATTATTCTTCTTGAAGAATTTCTTCTTCTTGTCCCAAGTCTTGTTCTTATTTGGACATCTTGAGGTTATATGTCCCTTTTCGTGACATCCATAGCGTATGATGTCCTTGAAGTTTGATTGCTTTGACCCCTTTTGTCATGTGTCGATGTTGACTCCCTTCTTGTGCAACCTATGAAGAAGTTTTTGAGTGTTTTTTACCATAAGGGCTAGATCCTCATCGGAGGAGCCATCGCTTGAGTCATCTTTGGAGCCAGCTTTGAATGCTAACATCTTCTTTTTCGTCTCCAATGGTTCGACCGCTTCCTTTTTCTCCTTTCTATGCATCTCATGGGTGATGAGGTTCCCATAGAGATCAATTGGTGTGGTAGTTGACAGGTCGGAATTGGTGAGTACCGTTACTAGTGTGTCAAAACTTTCTGGAAGAGCCCTGAGCATTTTCCTCACAATTTCGATGTCAGTAAAAACAAATCCTAGCCCCTTGAGTTCATTCACAATGTTGTTCAACCGAGTAAACATGGAATCCACTGACTCGGTTGAAGACATGGTGAATGTCTCGTATTGTTGCCTTATCATGAGCAACTTTGCCTCTTTGACTTTAGTAGTGCCCTCATATATTTCCTCGAGGGTGGTCCAAACCTTGTGATCGGTGGTAAGATTGCTCACACAGTTGAACTCATTTGAGGATAAACTGGCAAAGAGAGCATTTTTAGCACGGGCGTTTAAGTGGAGTTTTCTCCTATCAGAGTGACTTGCCGGATCATCCAGAGGAGTAAACTCAAGCTTAACTATGTCCCAAACATCAAGCCCCATGGCCTCTAGAAATACTGACATGCAAACTTTCCAATAAAGATAGTTAGTCCCATCAAAGATAGGCGCACGTCCGGTATGACCAAGATGAAAACCCTCATTTGACGTCATCCTCTCTCTAGGCGGTGAAGCCTACTCAAAGAGAGACCACGCTTTAATACCACGTGTAGGATCGAGGATGCCGACTAGAGGGGTTGAATAGGAGGCTTTAAAACTTTTCAAACGAAACAACTTTTTGCAAAGAAAAGAACCAAAAACAATTGAATAATATATTGCACAATTAAAAGAGGAAGAGAAGACAAACACAAAGATTTTTCCTGAGGTCTCGAAGACACGCCCGGTCTCTCCTACTCCTTGTTGAAGCACTCAAATGAATGAGTCTTCCTTCAATATCCATGAAGGATATTTCTCACTAGTGGTTGCTCCTTGTCCTCTCCAGAAAGGCGACCACCGATGCTTTTTATAATCACGCCGAGCCTCTCCAACAATCTTTGAACAGGAGAGATGAACGGCCACGTCACCAAACGGTCTAGGTGATGCTGTTCACCAAGAGTAATAAGTTGCAAGGTCTTATCTAGACCTCCAACAATCACCGAGCTCTAAGTATGCAAATGATGCGAATAGAACACTCGGTGGATCACAAAACTCAAGACTTGATCAAAAGATCAAGATTTTATCTCTAAGAACAAATGCTCAAGTGTATATATGAGAATGAAGCTGCTTGGTGTATGAAACATCTGCTCAAAGCCTCTATTTATAGCCCAAATGAACAAAAGAGCCGTTGTGCTAGAGCTGAGAAAGTGACAGTGCATGCTGAGAGTTAGCATAGCATGCTGATAGTCAGCATAAGCCATGACTAGTAAGAAGCAAATCTCGGAGAAAAGTCAGCTAGCAGTTGTGGTCGAAAAAGGAAACAAATCAGCACATACTGACAGTCAGCAACACATGCTGACTATTAGCATCCACAACCACAGCTCGATAAAAATCACAGATAAAACTTAGCTAGCCGTTTGTGGTCGCATATGGAAAGAAATTACTTATGCTGATAGTCAGTATCGACCACAAAAATGACTAGTTAAATAAAATTCACAAAACAAACAACTCGAGGTCGAAACTCATGCTGACAGTCAGCAACACATGTTGATAGTCAGCATAGGCAAAAAAACTTTGGCTCAAAAAACACGCTCTCTGGACAAATGGCAGTTAAACAAACTGACATTCAGGCTGACTGTCAGCATCACATGCTGACTGTCAACGTGAATAAAAATAGCCATAACTTTTGATCCAGAGATCCGATTTAAGAGTTTTATAGATTGTTTGAAAGATAATTTAAATGGCTATATTTTTGTCAACAGAAATAAAAACCATATCAGCTTATATCTTTCTAGAAAATGAAAAAACACTTCTGCTACCAAAAAGATTAGAAACCAAATCATTTAAAAACAAATCCAACCAAAAAAGGAGGAATGCAATGACCTAAGAGTTTCTCGGTTTATGCTGGAAATGTGGAGTGAATTTTCAATCCCTCTTTATAGTACAGTCGAAATTAATAAACAAATTTTCTATAAACCGATCAACCTCCAAACACTGAGATCGATCGGTAAAACTAAAGACTCATTTTACCTCAGGTCCTTTGCAACTTGAATCTCGCAACTTTGCGTCTCATCTTTTATACTTGGGTTCACCTGAATTCCTATCTTGATCATCTTGCATATCTGTGCCAAAAGAACTCTTTATCCAAATAG
Organism: Pharus latifolius; assembly: GCA_019359835.1. NCBI lineage: Eukaryota > Viridiplantae > Streptophyta > Magnoliopsida > Poales > Poaceae > Pharus > Pharus latifolius. The sequence continues at coordinate 58,687,126 of CM033326.1, read as the reverse complement.
CTCAAGAAATACAGTTAGTCTGAAACGCTTGTTTTCATTAATCATCAAAATCAGGCATAATGGCCTAGATGCAATAGATGGTAGAAGCACGCAACCTTCTGAAGAATGCTGTCGTCATCGACATTCAAGGTGACGTTCAAGCTGCTCAACGGCTTCGTTGGCAAGCCAACAACAGGCAGCACCATGCCACCTCTCTTCGTGTGGATGCTCTGCTCATCGGTCCTGCACTGCCTACTCTAGGCGTGCAGCGCATTGAGGTTGAGTTATTCAATGCACTGGAGAATGCCTCCTATACTCTACGAAGGCAGATGTCATTTGCCCGCCACGCCTTCAATCCCAATAGGCTGTGCAATTTCAGAAGGAAATACCGCAAGGTGAGTGCCTTGTAGGAGCAACTTGGTGCCCGCATCGCCCGCGTTGCTATTCCTGAAGAGGATTGGTCGCTCAGTGCAAGTGATCTCATTGACAGGACTTGTCGCTATCCTTACATAGTGACACCGCCCTATGACTTGTTCCCTGACGAATGGGCGAATAGCAAGATCAAGGATTTGTTGAGACTTGCCATCATGAGGGAATTCTGGAGGCGCCATTCGACCAAGCGAGCAAGAATGCCTGGTCCAACGGGTTTTTTCACCCTTGAGGTTAAAGTAACTGATTGGGAGTCATGCTTCCATGTTTCTGCGGAAGCTAGCCCATCCAATACCGGTAACAAGTTCGTAGTGTTGCCGAATGAAGTACCCGCTCCTGGTACTGATGAAGTACAACAACAACTCCAACAACTACGAACCCAAATGAAGAGTCTACAAGAGCGGATGCGAGGTCGTGACATGCCTAACTCCTCTTCTCAGTTTAGAAGGAGTTTGGGGCATGACACCTCAAGACGCCGTCCTCAGCACATGTACCAGACTTGGGCGCCTTGTCAAAAGCCTTCATCTACATCGACTTATCGGCCTAGAAAAGCACCACTTCCACCTCGTTGGAATCAGTGGTCTCGTCGGCCAGAGTAGTCACCACGTGTCCAGCAACAATGGCGTGTGCGGACCACTCCACCCACATCAACTTCATCTTGGAAAGGCAAGGGTTGTTTGCAGGCACCTACTTCGCCTAGAAAGCAAGTCGACTTGCCATCTCAAGCAAGACGCACTTGGATGCCTCCTTCTCAGGCTCCTCCTCTTCTTCCAACACCACCCGGCTTGCTCAAGGCCCCTCATGTCCCTACGTTTAATCAACGCAAGCGTGATCGACGTAGGAGGAATCGTCGCATGTTGCGCCAAGAGTTGGAGGATCTTGTACTAAAAATGTACAAGTTCGCGTCTGGCCCGATGGCAGCATCCGTCCTGATGATGAGAACATCATGTTCCGCATCTCGTCGACACTGGAACAGAGTCAGAGGTATCATTACCTTCTTGATCATCTAACTCCAAAGAGGCATCGTGATCAATCAGCTGGAGATGTTCCAAGCCCAAGCAAGCAAAAGGAGAAGTTATCATCTCCATCATCTCCATTTACCCTTGAAGGAACATCATCTCAGGGTGCAGGAGTTCCCAAGCAAAGACGGCTCCGATCGGTCATTGTTCCCTCCAAAGCTGTGCAAGTTCAGGCTCATTTAACCACTGCAAGACTAGAAGTTGAACCCTCAAATGATGTTATTATGAAGGAAGCACCACCAGAAGCTGTGATGACTTCTCCCCAGGAGGCTATAGAAGATCTTGCACCAATGACTGAGGTGTCAAGTACTCATGTCATTGGAAAAGATGTCATGGTTTGCGGGATGGTGATATCTCAACCCGAGGGTGATACTGATTCTGACTGGAGGCCTCCTCCTGTTACTCAAGAGTTTTCGTACCCTTCAGATGAGGAGATTGTCCCAAACCCCAAACTTGTGGCATTCTTGCCATGCTTGGGAGATGTTCATTATCGGTCCAAGTCTGCCGAAGCACAAGAAGATCAAGAAACATCAACAAAAGAAGCAGTGCCAAAAGTTCCTTGTCTTCCTGTCACTTCTGAAAAAGATGCTAACAAGGGGCAATCTTCTCGCCCTTATGTCGACATCGCTTCCCATCTTCCGGAGGATCCTGCTCAATTACTGGAAGTTCAACCCGACAAGGCATGGAGACTCGCTTGAGGACGAGGGCACGTCAGAGAGCTTTAAGTTCTATGACTAAACCATCGCAAGACGATATTGAGTCTAATGCTGGAAGGGGGTCTTCTGACTCTGAGTCAACCTCTTTTCAGCAACTCCCTCATTCACCGCACTATTCTGATTTTGCTCCTTTCATCGCTTCTGATGAGGAACAATATCTTGGAATTGGTGTTGGTGATGACAACACTGCTCCAGTTAATATGGCTACAAGTCAAGGCGATGCAGGTGATGAAACCAATGCTAATGAAGAGCAAGGGGCAGATGCTAATCCTCCTACACTTGATCCTTCCATACGGTGTGCCTTTGAAGAGTGAGATCGTGAATACAAGAAGATGTTTGGTGAATTGGGAGCGAAGTTTGATCAGTTGGTTGAAACTCTAACTAGATTTGATCATAGAGCAATACCATCAAATCCGCCCCAACCGGTCATTGATCCTCAAATAGCAGAGTTGGAGGCTACTGAACAATCCCACCCTGCAAATAGCGGTGAGCAACATGCCGCAGTAGTGGGTGCTCCACCTCTCTTTTCTATTCCCACCATGGCTGCAAATGCTGCACCAACACCTGTTGCATTGAAGGATTGCCACAACTACATTGAAGACTTAATCAACAGAAGATTGAAGTAGATTACAGCTGAGAAAGCTCCTCAAACTCCTGAAACCGAGCTCGAGAAGCCTTATGAAGCATGGCCTGATTTAGTGCCCTTCCCGTCTGGACGGCATCCACTTAAGTTCCGTCAATTTGATGGAACCGGCGATGCGAGGGAGCACTTAGCCTACTTTGAAGCAGCTTGTGGAGACAATGCCAACAAGCCCTTGTTGTTTCTAGACCCTTAATCTTGATTTTGATGATAAATGACAACAAGTGTCTTAGACTAATCTATTTTCCTTAAGTATAATCAATAAGATTAGGTGAAAAGAAGAAAGGTCGTGAGCGCAAGCCAAGGTTGCAAGGCGCAAGGTCGCGAGCGTGAGCCAAGGTCACAAGGCGCAAGATCGCGAGCCAATGTCGCAAGGCGCAAGGTCGTGAGCACGAGCCAAGGTCGCAAGCTCAAGGTCGCCAAGGTCGCAAGCGAAAGGTCGCCAAGAAGGAAGCAGCAAAGACATAAGGTAAGTGCTTGTTTATTCTACCGGTCTCAGAGTTTGGAGTTTTACCAGATTTTATAAGAAATTCTTTTTTAGTTTAACCGTACTATTAAGAGGGGTTGCAAAATCTCTTTTAGTTCTGACAAAAACTGAGAAATTCTTAGGTCATATGTTGCATTCGCATTCATTCACAATTTTGGTAAAGAATCTCAAAGAGGAACTGAAATTGGTCTTTTGAGTACTGTTCATTCGACCAGTGATATTGTTCATTTGGCTAGAGGTCACACGAGTACTGTTCATTTGACCAGACACTATTCATCTACTATTCATTTGATCAGTTATTGTTCATATGACCAGTAACACTGTTCACTCGACCAGTACACTGTTCATTCGACCAGAGGTTCCAACGGCTATTTACTAGCTGTTAGAGGTTGAAGATGGCTGTTAGTGTTGGATCTAGGTAGATCTTAGTATCTAGGTTTTGATGATTAATGACGTTTTGGATAAATCCATGATGATTAAAGTTAATATGCAAATATCAGATTTGATGATTAAATGACAATTTAGATAAATCCTGATTTAGTACAAGTAAATTGAATTGATTATCGGTAAACCCTGAATTGGTTGTTTTTCTCGATTGCGGGTTTGATATTGATACATATGTAGAGGATGAGCGCGGTGGTTACATCAAGCTTGTGCTGATTGATTGATCAAAATGTAATACGTTAAATCTGAGACTGATGACTCCAGTTGTGGATTTTATATCGATGCACATGTTGAGGGCGAGCTCATCACTTTGGTCATCTAGGTTGATTGATATCATGATATGAGTAGTATAGATCGTGTGCGTATGTGTTTATCATCTACGATCTATATGATTGTATTTTATCTTATACTCATTTGCTACTCGTTGAATATAATTTGTCATGTCATTTGAAAGAGAAACCGTTGAGCTAACTCCTGTGTGGAGTAGCTTCACTGGAGGTGATTAATGACGACTTATATATGAGACTAATGTTGTGCATTGAGTGTACGTATTGTAGTCTCAGTTTGATTACAGGATAAAAGCGAGCAAGGGTGTGAAGAGGATGAAGTCGATATGAGACATCTCGAGCAAGGTCGAGCTTAGCAAGGTCGAGCTTTGCGAGGACAAGTGTCAAACGGTCGAGCTTCGCGAGGTCAAGCTTAGCGAGGTCGAGCCTTGCGGGGACAAGCGTCTAGCGGTCGAACTTCACAAGGTCGAACTTCACCTAAGGTAAAATCCAAGATTAAGGATTGTTTTCTTAGGATTTTACCGGTCTCGGTGTTTGGAGACAGACCGGGTTGATAGGTTTCTTTTTACTAGTTTGACCATACTATTAAGAGGGGTCGGAAACTAGTAGCTTGAATCTATCTAGTGCGGAAGCTCAGATGCATTCATATCATCTTGCACTAGTGTCTTGCATTGCTAGTGAGTCTAAGTGTAGTTCATGTGCATTAGATTAAATGTTTTGAAAACTGCACTTAGTCGTGATCGCCAGCTGTTTAAATTGGTTTATTTATCTAGAGCTGGTCGTGGTCGTATTTGCATATTCTGATCATATCAGTGTTGATACGTGGTCGTGGTCGTGTCGCTTGTTTGGCGGCTTTATGTTTAGGGTTTGGGCGTGGTCGTAGGAGTTCGGACTGGTCGTACCAGTCTTCGACTCGCTTGCGTACGCTCGACCAAACCCTATCGACCACCTGTTTTCGATCGGATGTCAAGAACTGTGTGGTCGTGGTCGTTGCTAAGTGACACAAATCACATCCGCAAGAAAACGGCAAATCCGTATGTGCAAATACTCTAAAATTGCATTTGAGATGATTTTTGGATTGGACATTTTGACAGTAGGAAAGTTTCTGAATTTTCTAGAAGTTTCTAGACCTTTCTAGGTCTTGCTCCTGTTGACAAAATTGTAGAGCTCTCAGTTATCTTTCCAACAAGCCAAAAATCACCTCAATCAGATCTTTGGATCAAAAGTTATGGTTGTTTTACTGTCAGTGTGCAGTGGCCGGACAAATGCATCTGTCCGGGGCTATTTGTCTGAACTGGCTGGACATTGTCCGAAATGGCCGGACATTGTCCGGCCAGTACAAATTTTTTGAGCCGAAAAATGGAACGGACAAATGCATTCGTCCGGAGCAATTTGTCCGTTATGGGCCGACTTTGTCCGAAATGGCCGGACATTGTCCGGCCTGTACAAGTTTTTTGAGCCGAGAGTTAACAGAGACATATCCATCTGTCCGGACGTTTTGTCTGGACAAATGGTATCCGTCCGGCCTTCACAAATTTCGCCCAACGGTCACTGACACATTTGCAACGGCTGAAATTTTTGTACTGGCCGGACAGTGTCTGAAGTGGCCGGACAATGTCCGGCCTGTACAACTTTTGGCCCGGTTTCTTGCAAACGGCTAGTTTTTCGTTGAGGCTATAAATACTTCGTGTTTGGCTTCATTTTTGGGTGCTCAAAGACTTCATTCTTCAGCTATAAAACCTAGCCAATTGAGTTGCATATGTGTTATAGCATTTAGAGGCTAGAATTCAGCCCAAATCTTGAATAGATTTGAGAGAGAGCTTGAGGGAGATTGTGTGAGTGTTTAGTGCACTTCATCTCCATTAGATTGCTAGTGCTAGAGTGTTGAGCATCTCATTTGCATCATTGAGCTTCTAGCACGTGGTTGATCAAGTGAAAGTGCATCCGGCTTGTTACTCTTGGCGATGGCCTTCGCCTAGACGGTGCCGGAGGAGAGCCGAGATCTCTCCAATTGAAGTTTGTCGGAGAGGCCGGCAAAAGATTGTGAAAGGTGTGGTGCTCGCCTATCCGGTGTGGAGAAGGAGCAACCATAGTGAGATATCCTTCGTGGATATAGAAGCGAGGCTCCGAGTGAGCGCTTCAACGAGGAGTAGGGGAGACCGGGCGAGTCTCCGAGACCTCGGTAAAAATATTGTGTCAAATTGCGTATTTCATATTTGCTTTACATTCATCTTGACACAATTGCTATATTTACCATTGTTGCATGTCTTATTGAATAGTTCATTTGATTGAATGCAACTAGTTGATTAAATTCCTTTTAAGCCTCATTGTATAATTTAGGTCTCTCAATTATTCTTTAAAATTGCTCAATTGAAAAGAAATTTTAAAAGCCTCATATTCACCCCCCCTCTAATCGGCATCCTTGATCCTACAGTTAGCTGGACTAATTTCTTTCCTTATCGACCACAACGGCTAGCTGAGAGGTTGAGCTATAAATAGAGGTGGTTTGAGTAGTATTCTTACACATTCACAAACACATCTCAAGCTACATTCTCTACACATCTTTGAACAGTCTTTGTACACACTTTTGAGCAGATTTTCGCTATTGTTTTTGATCAGTTTTAAAATACTTTTGAGCAGATTTTTCTCTACTGTTTTTGAGCAGTTTTAAAACACTTTTGAGCAGTTTTCTAAAACATTTTTGAGCAGATTTTCTCTACTATTTTTGAGCTGTTTTAAAACACTTTTTAACAGTTTTTTTATCATATTTTTGGGCAGTTTCTGTTCACATTTTCGAGCATTTTTTGAGCAAATTTCTCTACTATTTTGGATCAGTTTTACAAACACTTTTGAGCAGATATTTGAGAAGCTTCTGTTCACTTTTTTAATCAGTTTTATAAACACTTTTCGAGCAGATTTTGATCAGTGTTTATAAATATTGTTTTGAGCATTTTTTTCTAAGGAACCAAGAGATATAATTTTTGATATATATTTGAGCCCAAGTATCAAAATTTTGATCTTTTGATCAAGTATCATTCATTGTGATTGAGAGAGATCTTCTGAGAGTATTCATTCACATCATTTGCATCCTTATAAGTTTCTCGGTATTTGTTGGGAGTCAAGAGAAAATCTTGCAACTTGTTACTCTTGGTGAATGCCCTCACCTAGACGGTTTGGAGGCGTTGCCGTTGACCTCTCCATTAACGGAGGTTGTCAGAGAGGCTCGGCATATTTTGTGAAAGGCATCGGTGCTTGCCTATCCGGAGTGGAGAAGGAGCAACCTTAGTGAAAAATATCCTTCGTGGATATTGAAGCAAGACTCATTCATTTGAGTGCTTCAACGAGGAGTAGGAGAGATCGGGCGAGTCTCTGAGACCTCGGGAAAAATCTTTGTGTTTGTCTTCTCTTCCTCTTTTATTTTTGCAATATATATTTTGTTCAATTTTTTCAGTTTGAAAAAGTTGTCTTTCTTGAAAAGTTTTAAAGCCTCCTATTCACCCCCTCTAGTCGGCATCCTCAATCCTACACGTGGTATCAGAGCTTCGTCTCTCGATTAATTAGGCTTTACGGCCTAGAGAGAGGATGACGTCAAATGATGGTTTTTCTCTCGGTCATACCGGTCGTGCGCCTATCTTTGATGGGAGTAACTATCCTTATTGGAAAGTGCGCATGTCGGTATTTCTAGAGGCCATGGGGCTTGATGTTTGGGACATTGTTAAGTTTGGTTTTACTTCTCTAGATGATCCGACAAGTCAATCCGATGACGACAGGAGAAAACTACACTTAAACGCTCGTGCTAAAAATGCTCTCTTTGCCAGGTTGTCTTTAAATGAGTTCAACCATGTGAGAAATCTTACCACCGCTTACAAGGTTTGGACCAGCCTCGAAGAAATATATGAGGGCACTACTAAAGTCAAAGAGGCAAAGTTGCTCATGGTAAGGCAACGATATGAGACATTCACCATGTCTTCAATCGAGTTCGTGGATTCCATGTTTATTCAGTTGAACAATATTGTGAATGAACTCAAGGGGCTAGGAGTTGTTTCTACTGACATCAATATTGTGAGAAAAATGCTCAGGGCTCTTCCAGAAAGTTTCAACACTCTAGTAACGGTTCTCACCAACTCCGACCTGTCAACCACCACGCCTACTGATCTCTATGGGAACCTCATCACCCATGAGATGCATCGAAAGGAGAAGAAGGAAGTGGCCGAACCTTCGGAGACGAAAAAGAAGGCGTTGGCTTTCAAGGCCGGCTCCAAAAATGACTCAAGCGATGGCTCCTCCGACGAAGATCTAGCTCTTATGGTAAAGAACACTCAAAAAGTTATTCGAAGGTTACACAAGAAAGGAGTCAACATCGACACACGACCAAAGGGGCCAAAGCAATCAAACTTCAAGGAAACCATATGCTACAGATGTCACAAAAAGGGACATATAGCCTCAAGATGTCCAAACAAGAACAAGACTTGGGACAAGAAGAAGAAATTCTTCAAGAAGAATAATGGTGCAACCAAAGAAGCCTGCTTCGGAGAATGGATGTCTGGAGGAGATAGCTCCGATTCCAACTCCGACGATGAAGGAGGTTGCCCCAAGAAGCTGGCCGGACTTGCTCTAGGCAACATTTCGACTAGCCCATCTCTTTGTCTTATGGTCAAAGGTGATGAAAAGGTGAACTACAAGACCGGTGGAAAACATTGGGTGCTAGATAGCGGTTGCTCCGAACATATGATCGGTAACAAGAAGTTGTTCACCTCATTAGAAGATAACTCAAGCGAAAACCAGAAGATCACTTTTGGCGACAATCTTCAAAGAAATGTGGTAGGCTTGGGTAAAATTGCAATATCCAATGATCTTTCAATTTTGAATGTTTTATTTGTTGAATCTCTGAATTTTAATTTGCTTTTTGTTGCACAAATTGGTGATTTTGGATTTCGTTGCATTTTTTATCCTAAAGAAGTTTTGGTTGAAAATTTAAAAGATAATTCTTTGATTTTCAAAGGCTTTCATTTTGGAAATCTTTATCTTGTTGATTTTCACTCTAAAGATGGATCCCTTTCAACATGCCTTGTCTCTCAAACCTCAAAAGGGTGGCTATGGCATAGAAGGTTTGCACATGTTGGAATGCATCAACTTAAAAAGCTTTTAAAACGTAATTTGGTTGTTGGCTTGAAGGATGTGATTTTTGAAAAGGACAAACCTTGTAGTGCTTGTTAAGCGGGCAAGCAAGTAGCTACTTCACATCCAACCAAGCGCATTCTTTCAACTTGCAAACCATTGGAACTTTTGCATATGGATTTGTTCGGCCCTGCTGAACATCAAAGTATTGGAGGAAATAGTTTTTGCTATGTTATTGTCGATGATTTCTCCAGATTTACTTGGGTATTTTTCTTAGCTAACAAATCTGAAACTTCCTCTTGTTTTAAAAGATTTGCAAAAAGAGCTGAAAAGGAATTTGAACTCTCCATCAAGAAAATCCATAGTGATCATGGTGGACAATTTCAAAATTCTGATTTTATTGATTTTTGTGATGAGTCTGGAATCAAACATGAATTCTTTGTGCCCTACACACCTCAACAAAATGGTGTTGTACAACGGAAGAATCGGACATTGATTGAAATGGCTAGAACAATGCTCGATGAGTACAAGAGGCCTACCCGGTTTTGGGCAGAGGCAGCTCACACAGCATGTTATGCCATCAATCGTCTTTATACCCATCCACTTTTGAACAAAACTCCTTATGAACTGATTATAGGGAGAAAACCAAACATTTCATATTTTCGAGTCTTTGGTTGCAAATGTTATATTCTTAAAAAGCGCATGCATCTTGGAAAATTTCAAAGATGTGTTGACGAGGGATTTCTAGTTGGCTATTCATCCACTAGTAAAGCTTATCGGGTTTTCAACACTACAACAGAATGCATTGAAGAATCATGCAATGTAGAATTTGATGAATCTAATGGCTCTCAAGGAGAGCATGAGGATTTTGATGATGTAGGCAACAGTGGCTTGAGGGAAGCTATGAAGGAGATGACCATTGGTGATATCAAACCCAGAAATGAACAAAAGTCACCTAGTCGAAAGGATAAATCACCCGCGACCACTCAGGCTGATGTCGAACATGGACCTACGACCACAAATACTAATGCTGCTCAACCCGCGACCACCCACAACAATGCTGGTCGAGAAGACCTTGAACCAGAGACTGAAGAGAATGATGATCAAGCATCACAGAACCCACGACTTCATCAAACATTCGCCAAAGATCACCCTTGAATCAAATCTTGGGTGATGTTAGTAAGGGTGTCCAAACTTGGTCTCATATTGCTTCTTTTTGTGAACATTATTCTTTTGTTTCTTCCTTAGAACCTAAACTTATAGATGAAGCACTTAGTGATCCAGATTGGTTAAATGCCATGCATGAATAACTAAATAATTTCACTAGAAACAAAGTTTGGACACTAGTAGAAAGACCTAAGGATCTTAATGTGATTGGAACAAAATGAGTTTTTAGAAATAAACAAGATGAGAATGGAGTAGTAGTACGAAACAAAGCTCGTCTTGTTGCACAAGGATATTCTCAAGTTGAAGGTTTGGATTTTAGTAAAACTTTTGCACCTGTAGCAAGATTAGAAGCTATTCGCATTCTTCTTGCATTTGCATCAAATTTTAACATCAAATTATTTTAAATGGATGTGAAAAGTGCATTTTTAAATGGAGAAATATCCGAATTAGTGTTTGTGGAACAACCTCCCGGTTTTGAAGATTCAAATTTTCCAAATCATGTATACAAGCTCTCTAAGGCTCTTTATGGACTTAAATAAGCTCCTTAAGCTTGGTATGAACGCCTTAGAGACTTTCTCATTTCAAAAGGTTTTAAAATTGGGAAGGTAGACACAACTTTATTTACAAAAGTAGTTGAGAAAGATCTTTTTGTGTGTCAAATATATGTTGATTATATCATATTTGGGTCTACTAATGAATCTTTTTGTCATGAGTTTGGAGAAATGATGTCTAGGGAATTTGAGATGTCAATGATTGGAGAGCTAAGCTTCTTCCTTGGACTTCAAATCAAGCAACTCAAGAATGGAACGTTCGTGAGTCAAACCAAATATGTGAAGGACTTGCTCAAGCGCTTTGGGATGGAAGATGCTAAAGCTATCAAAACTCCCATGGCCACAAATGGACATCTTGATATGGACAACGACGGAAAAGAGATTGATTCTAAACTTTATTGATCTATGATTGGTAGCTTACTCTATCTTACCGCATCTAGGCCCAACATCATGTTCAGTGTTTCCTTATGTGCTAGATTTCAATCATCTCCTAAGGAATGTCATTTGATTGCTCTTAAAAGAATCCTTAGGTACTTGAAATGCTATCCCAATATAGGTCTTTGGTATCCGAAAGATGCAAACTTTGAATTAATTGGTTATTCGGATTCAGACTATGCATGTTGCAAAATTGATAGAAAAAGCATGTTTGGTAGTTGTCAGCTTTTGGGGAGATCACTAGTCTCTTGGTCATCTAAGAAACAAAATTCTGTAGCTCTCTCCACCGCCGAAGTAGAATATGTTTCAGCAGGTAGTTGTTGTGCTCAAATTTTATGGATGAAGCAAACCCTTTTGGATTATGAAATTTCCTTTGAAAAGTGCCACTCTTGTGTGATAATGAAAGTGCCATAAAGATTGCAAACAATCCAATTCAACATTCTAGAACAAAGCATATTGATGTTAGGCACCATTTTATAAGAGATCATGTGGCAAAAGGGGACATAGATGTGAATTATGTAAGAACTAACTTGCAGCTAGAAGACATATTCACCAAACCTTTAAATGAGACTAGATTTTGCTTTCTTAGAAGTGAATTGAATATTATTGATATATCAAATGCAAGTTAAATGTCTGCTTTGTTGTCCTCCCACCTTTTTGTGCTTGATGTCAAAGGGGGAGAGATTAGAGAGAGATTAGGGAGAGTTGGGAAGAGATTCTTGTATGTGGACTCTCAAATGACTCATATGTGTATTTATATATGCATGCATTCAAGGGGAGTTCTTGCATATCTAATGCCTATGCATACACTAAGGGGGAGTCATTATTAAATTTTATTCATTTAAACACTTGTTGTTATCAATCATTAAAAGGGGGAGATTGTTGTTTCTAGGCCCTCAATCTTGATTTTGATGATAAATGACAACAAGTGTCTTAGACTAATCTATTTGCCTTAAGGATAATCAATAAGATTAGGTGAAAAGAAGAAAGGTTGCAAGCGCAAGCCAAGGTCGCAAGGCGCAAGATCGCGAGCCAAGGTCGCAAGTCACAAGGTCGCGAGCGCGAGCCAAGGTCGCAAGCTCAAGGTCGCCAAGGTCGTAAGCGCAAGGTCGCCAAGAAGGAAGCATAAAGACATCAGGTGAGTGCTTGTTTATTCTACCGGTCTCAGAGTTTGGAGTTTGACTAGATTTTATAAGAAATTCTTTTTTAGTTTAACCATACTATTAAGAGGGGTTGCAAAATCTCTTTTAGTTTCGATAAAAACTGAGAAACTCTTAGGTCATATGTTGCATTCGCATTCATTCACAATTTTGGCAAAGAATCTCAAAGAGGAACTGAAACTGGTCTATTGAGTACTGTTCATTCGACCAGACACTATTTGTGCACTGTTCATTTGATTAGTTACTGTTCATACAACCAGGAACACTATCCACTCGACCAGTACACTGTTCATTTGACCAGAGGTTCCAATGGCTATTTACTAGCCGTTAGAGGCCGAAACTGGCTGTTAGCTGGGCTGTTTTCTTTCCTTATCGACCACAACGGCTAGCTGAGAGGTTGAGCTATAAATAAAGGTGGTTTGAGCAGTATTCTTACACATTCACAAACACATCTCAAGCTACATTCTCTACACATCTTTGAGCAGTCTCTGTACACACTTTTGAGCAGATTTTCGCTATTGTTTTTGATCAGTTTTAAAATACTTTTGAGCAGATTTTTCTCTACTGTTTTTGAGCAGTTTTAAAACACTTTTGAGCAGTTTTCTAAAACATTTTTGAGCAGATTTTCTCTACTGTTTTTGAGCTGTTTTAAAACACTTTTTAACAGTTTTTTATCATATTTTTGGGCAGTTTCTGTTCACAGTTTTGAGCATTTTTTGAGCAAATTTCTCTACTATTTTTTGATTAGTTTTACAAACACATTTGAGTAGATATTTGAGCAGCGTTTGAGCAGATTTTTGAGAAGCTTCTGTTCACATTTTTTATCAGTTTTATAAACACTTTTCAAGCATATTTTGATCAGTGTTTATAAACATTGTTTTGAACAGTTTTTCTAAAGAACCAAGAGATATAATTTTTGATATATACTTGAGCCCAACTACCAAAATCTTGATCTTTTGATGAAGTATCATTCATTGTGATTGAGAGAGATCTTCTGAGAGTATTCATTCGCATCATTTGCATCCTTAGAAGTTTCTTGGTATTTGTTGGGAGTCAAGAGAAAATCTTGCAACTTGTTACTCTTGGTGAACGCTCTCACCTAGACCGTTTGGAGGCGTGGCCATTGACTTCTCCATTAACGGAGGTTGTCGGAGAGGCTCGTCATATTTTGTGAAAGATATCTGTGCTCGCCTATCCGCAGTGGAGTAGGAGCAACCTTAGTGAAAAATATCCTTCATGGATATTGAAGCAAGACTCATTCATTTGAGTGCTTCAACGAGGAGTAGGAGAGACTGGGCGAGTCTCTGAGACCTCGGGAAAAATCTTTGTGTTTGTCTTCTCTTCCTCTTTTATTTTTGCAATATATATTTTGTTCAATTGTTTCAATTTGAAAAAGTTGTCTTTTTTGAAAAGTTTTAAAGCCTCCTATTCAACCCCCTCTAGCCGGCATCCTCGATCCTACAGCCCTCACTTCTTCTGAGGTAGTTCTCAGGGTCCTTAACTGGCTCTGCTTTCCATTGGTACAGCCGTCTTCCGATTGGGTCTGGTCGTGATTGGATAGGCATGAAGAAACTTTTCAAGACACACTTGGTGACTATGCAAAAGGGCATCTCAGCTTTGGAGTTGTCCCAAGTCAAGCAGAAGCGTGATGAGAAGATTGATGACTACTTGATCCGTTTCCACGACAACTATGTGCGTCTCGCCAGGGAAATGCATCAAGAAGAGGCCATTTGCATGTGCGTCCATGGGATGCAACAGCATTGGTCCATAGAAGTTTCAAGGCGTGAGCCCAAGAACTTCAACACTTTAAGCACAACGGTAGCAACAACCAAATTGGAGTTTGAGAAGTCTTCTCAAATTATGGAGCTATACAAGAATGCTGGTCATGTTGATAATGCAAGACGATTCAACTCAGCAACCAAGCCTCCCAACACCGGAGTTAAGACCAAGGCACCAACTGAATCCCACAATGTTGTGCATGCACCGGCTGCACATTACAATGTTCCAATGTTGGGTTCAAGACGTGAACCCGCACCAAGACCGCAACGCCCGGCTATTCAACGTCCAACTGTCCAAGAGATGTTGAAGAAGCAGTAGATCTTCCGCCGAGAGTTAGTAAAGACGTTCTTTGATCAACTGATGGCGCAACAAGCTTTGAATCTTCCCGAGCCAAGAAGACTTGATCAAGTCAGGATGACAGACAATCTTTTGTATTGCCCATACCATAGGTACGTTGGGCATACAATTGAAGATTGTTTTGCCTTCAAGGAGTGGCTCCAAAGGGCGATTGATGAGAAGCAGCTTGCTCTAGAGCCCCAGGCTATCAATCCTGATTATCGTACCGCAAGCTTTACAATAGTTTGTGAAGGTCCTTCATCCATGCAAGCAGATGAAAACGAAGACTTGTGGTTGCCACTTGAGCAAGTGGAATACCAGCTAGCCAATCATTGGCCGGTTTCAACTATTTCCAAACAGGGAGGAAGACTGTGGGAGATGATGGAATGAAGGCGTCCACAACGTAAACTTCAGGAACACACTCAAGGTCATGCTTCCACCTCGATGATCAAGTCACAAGCAAGACGGAGTCAACTTGATCCAAGCCGTCGATGCATGCTACCAAGGTTTGTCCCTTTGTCAAAAGGAGACAAATTTTTCCTCGACCGAGCCGCGCTCTTCCTACTTTAGCACAGTTCTTGCCTAAAGATTGGGGGCAACCCTCTGAACCAGTAGAGGCAACTGATGTTGAAATACCTTCACCTTTTTTAAACATTGCCTCATGCAATGTGATTCTTGCAGGTTACAACTCCAATACATTTGACTCGGAGGAGATATTTACGGCGCAAGAACGTGAAGTACTTCGTACTGATGTCTTACCTACAGAAGTTCAAGTTGAGGAAGTCAACATGAACTTGCGAGGAGGCAAGTCTTGTCCTGAACCTCTCAGATCTCGGCTATATAGAGAAGAAAAAGAGAAGGCCTTACTCAACAAAGTTGCCAATGTACCAAGTGGTACTCTAGATGCCCGTACTGCTGAAGAAGAAAGGAAAACGCAACAGGCAATTGATTATAATATCATCACACATTTAAAACGCATTCCTGCACTCTTGAGTGTGTATGATGCTTTAATATTAGCGCCCGATCTTCGGCAGGACCTTATTAAAGCGCTACAAGCTCCTGAGTTGTATGAAGTGGCAATGGCAAAGCACTGTATTCTTTGCAACGCCGCCTGCACAAATGAGATCACCTTTTTTGATGAGGATAAGGCCATAGAGAACGGCGATCACAATCGCCCTCTCTACATAGATGGGAACATTGGAAGCGCCTACCTCCGGTGAGTCTTGGTTGATCTGGGGTCTTCAGTAACTATTCTTCCAATTCGAAGTTTAACTCATGCAGGTTTCTCATTTGAAGACTTGGAGCCCACAGATGTGATGATATGTGGCTTTGACAATCAAGGAAGGGCGGCATGGGGGCAATTACTTTGAAGCTCCAAATGTCCACTTTCAGTTTCAAAGTGCGGTTCTTTGTCATCGAAGTAAACACCTCCTACTCTGCGCTATTGGGAAGACCCTGGATACACAAGTATCGGGTAGTTCCATTAACTCTGCATCAATGCCTCAAGTTCATAGATGGCAATGGAGAGCAACAGAGGATAGTTGCCAACACCAACCCATACACCTTTCAAGAGTCGCATCTCGCAGATGCGAAATATTATTTTCCAAGTGAATTTCCTGGGAAGCAGCAAGGAAGATCAACGCCAGCTGTAGATGCCCTAATGGTGCCGAGTTTAACTCATCCTGCACAAGCAAAAATTCTTATTGCACCATCCCTACCGGCCAGAAAGAGGTAGATTAGAAAGCGTGCCTATAGGGGCAGAGATTCTAGTTGTGAAAAGTCATTCACAGTTGTCCCTTACTTATATGGCCCTTCAACCCCTACATCGGCCCCGTGGGAGCAAGACTCTTTTGCTCCATTATTGTTGAAAGCAGGAGCTTCATCTTTTTCCTCTGCACCTATGTTGCTAAGGTACTCAAGAAAATTGCAAGTCAATTGTGGCCTTGGATGAGTCCTCATCTCCTTTCATCTTTGATGCATGTGGGAAGCCGAAGGCACAAATAGTTTTCATGCAGAAGCGAGGATTCGTCAAAAGAAGAATAAAGCTGTTCAGAAAGGCAGCGATGAGTACCACTTTTAGGCACCCTCCATCGCGCCATATATCTGTAACAACACCATTGGAAGTCTGGAATGTACCAGACCCGATCGGTTGTGCCTGACCCACTATCTTCTACAAAGTTCCAAAGAAGCAAGAACACGATCCTATTATTGAACAGCCCAGTCTTTCGATTGACCCCGAAGCAGTTTTAATCACCATGAAGGCTGAGGCCCGAATAGCTAATCTGCACAAAAGGGCTGGAATGAAACTAGAAAGGAATCAAAGGTTGCCACCTCCACCTGCAATTTGTGAAGAATGGTGGGAGCAATCAGAAAAGCTCATCCGGAAGGGGCACAAGTCTCGTGACCTCCGCCCGAAGTATGGCTTGGGCTATGCCAGCCCTGACGATGAAGCTGATGATGCACAAAGAGTCACATGTCATACCATATTGACTGGCGTTAGCTCATAAAGGTATAATGAATTTGAATTTTCAGGTTCCAATGAAGATGATTGGACTCTTCATTAACCTCGGTCCTTTGGAGTTGCTGCAAGTCAAAGTCATTGGGATGGAGACGAGCAACATCTCTTGGCCAGGATGCATGAAGCAATGCCTTCTGAACATGGCGAAGTGCTAGATGCTGCACCTACACCTCAACAACTTGAAGATGCAGGACAACTCACTGTTGATGAGCTCGTGAAGATCAACTTGGGAAGTGAGGAGGATCCGCACCCCACCTTTATTAGCGCAACCATCACGCCTGAAGAGTGTGAAAGTTACCGAAACTTCTTAATGGAGTACAAGGATTGCTTCGCTTGGTCTTATAAAGAAATGCCAGGGCTTGACCCTTGTGTTGCCACTCATAAGTTGGCGATTGATCCACAATTTTGCCCTTTGAAGCAACATCCGCGACGTTTCCACCCAGAGTTACAAGAGAAAATTGTTGCTGAGGTGGATAAGCTAATCATAGCTGGCTTCATCAAGAAAGTGCAATACCAGCATTGGCTGTCCAATATTGTCCCGGTACGAAAGAAGAATGGGCAGGTATGTGTTTGCATTGATTTTAGGGATTTGAACCGAGCTTGTCCAAAAGAAGACTTCCCCTTGCCTATCATTTTTTGAGATCATCATTGATGCTACTACGGGCTATGGTGCTCTCTCCTTCATGGACGGATCATTAGGCTACAACCAGATCAAGATGGATGAACATGATGCCATCGACACTACCTTTTGTACACCAAAAGGGAATATCTATTATACAGTTATGTCCTTTGGATTGAAGAATGCTGGTGCTACTTATCAGCGAGCCATGATGTTCATCTTTGATGAATTAATTCATCATTCGATAGAATGTTATGTTGATGACTTAGTGGTGAAAAATCGGAAGTGTGAACATCATCAAGAGGACCTCTGCATTGTCTTTGAAAGACTGCGGAAGCATCAACTCAAGATGAATCCCCTCAAATGTGCATTTGCTGACCAATCTGGTGTTTTTCTGGGATTTATTGTGTGTCAACGTGGCATCGAGATTGACCCAAAGAAGATAAAGGCAATTCTACAAATGCCTCCTCCACGGAACTTGAAGGAGTTGAAGTCACTTCAAGACCAGCTTGCTTATGTATGACATTTTATTTCTAACCTTTCAGGTCGCATCCAACCTTTCACCAAGTTGATGAAGAAAGGAGTGGAATTCGAGTGAGACGAGATGTGTGAAGATGCTTTCAATAGCATTAAAGAATACTTGCTCAACCCGCTTGTTCTATCAGCACCAATCAAAGGGCGGCCCCTCATCCTCTATGTAGCAGCGTAGCCTAACACATTAGGCGCACTTCTTGCCCAGCATGATGATGAAGGAAAGGAGGTGGTGTGCTATTATGTAAGCCACACCATGGCAGGTGCTGAACACAATTATTCACCAATTGAAAAGTTGTGCTTAGCCCTTATCTTTGCTTTGAAAAAGTTACGACATTATATATTATCATATAAGATCCAGCTCATTGCAAGAGCAGATCCAGTGAAATACATATTGAGTCAGCCGGTTCTCATGGGGTAACTCGGTAAATGGGCTTTACTCATGATGGGGTATGATATCACTTATGTCCCGCATAAGGCAGTTAAAGGTCAAGCCTTAACTGAATTTCTCGCAGCACATACTGTGTCGGACGATTCTCCATTGGTCATCGACTTGCCTGATGAGGAAGTCTTCACCTTCAACATGAAAGAATGTGAGTTGTACTTTGATGGTGCCTCTCAAACTGAACTAGACCCTGATGGTATGCCAAGAAGGCGAGCTAGAGTAGGTCTCTTGTTCAAGACACCAGACGATGGGACAATACATCACTCTTTTTCTCTCCTAAAAGAAGAATGTTCAAATAATGAAGCTGAGTATGAAGCACTTATCTTTGGCCTTTTATTGGCACTTTCTATGGATATTCGTTGCCTCCATGCATTCGGTGATTCCCAGCTTATTGTGCGCCAAGTCAATGGCATTTATGAAGTCCAGAAGCCTGAATGAATGCCATACCATGAAGCGGCCCGAAGGCTTATAAAGAAATTCGAGCATATTGAGATTTCTCATGTACCTTAAAGTCAAAACGTATCAGCTGATGCTTTGGCAAGGCTTGCTGCAGCACATGCTCTTCTAGATGGAGAGTCTGCACAAGTCATCATTGAAGAAAGGTGGTTGCTTCCTATGGTTTTGGAAATCATCTCAGAAGAAGTTGAAGTTGGCATTGTTGTCACTTCCGATGTTGAAGAGGAAGACTGGCGTAAACCTTTCCTTGATTATTTTAATCATGGTACTCTACCAGATGACCCTGTGAAGAGACGTCAGCTGCAACGACGACTCCCAACATACACGTACAAAGTGGGGGTTCTATATCGACGGTCCTTTAATTAAATGCTCCTTCGATGTCTTTCCTGCAGAGAGGCTGACAAAGTTCTACAGGAAGTTCACCACGGAGTTTGTGGTGGCTATCATAGTGGACCAAAAATATATCTCAGCATTAAACTAGCTGGTTACTATTGGCCCAGTATCATGGCTAATTGTCTCAAGATGGCCAAGTCTTGCTATGATTGTCAAATACATGGTGATATGAAGCATCGACCACCTGTTCCTCTTCATCCTAGTGTCCCTTCATGGCCGTTCGACGCCTGGGGCATTGATGTCATTGGTCCCATTGAGCCTCCTTCATCCAGGGACATCGTTTCATTTTGGCGGCAACTGATTACTTCTCCAGGTGGGCTGAAGCAATCCCATTACGAGAAGTGAAGTCTGACAACGTTATCAACTTTTTGGAGCGCAACATCCTTTACCGCTTCAGGATACCTAACCGCATCATCTCCGACA